>OX291550.1:8065093-9272884 GCA_946406115.1 Apoda limacodes | reverse complement strand
GAACGCCTTTCGAATTTTGTTTAACCGAGCATGTCAACGAGGTAATGAAAACCTGTGTTCAACAATAAATGATGTAGACCATGTAAAACCAAATAAAATCAATAATAAAATAATCCGTTGCACCAATTTATAAAAAAACTATACTCTCCAAACACATGTACAAGAAAATACTACTAGTAGACCCAGCAATATGAATTGTCTCGATTAAAGACCGCATGCCCTCGATAGATTAAAATGTTTCTGTAGTACAAAATCGGCCAATCTTAGCAAACCAACAAGGTGATTTTTTTGAACACTTCAATGGCCACCTTTTTGCACCAACTTAGGAAAACTATACACTTAAAGAACCACATGTACAAGAAAATACTCTTGAAAGATGTAGACATAAGGATTATTATATCAATGCAATTCAGTTTCCGCCAATGGTACATAACCATTCTAATCAAAATATGTGTTCAGAAAAAACAATTGTTGAAAGATTGACCGCAAATAATTGTACTGAGCAGCTCAACAGATCGCCAAACTTTAAAGGCAACAAAGCCGTATTTATAATGACGGTGTAAGACTTGTGCATTTTTAACGAATGGCTAAAGATTGTATACATTGGCATGTATATTATTGACATAACTATTATATCTTAGTATCCATCCATTGACTATATGCTCATTAAAAGTTGCAAGAGCAGAAACTTACTTAACGACTCAGGTATAAGGGCAGCGTTAAATAAAATTCAAAAAGGTATTGTTAACGTTTATTGAAGAATATGAAATTCAAAATACACAAATGTATCAAACTACTATTATAAATCAATTACAAAGTAAAATTCAAAAGATTAAACCCAAGTATCCATATACGAATTCTATCTTAAAATCAACTAATCACAAATTTTCAATATTTTTCTTTGCACCATACACTAACATAATAATAACAAATAATGAAAACGCAGATTTATGATGCCATGTTAATGAGCTGAGACCTAAACTTTAAAAATTCCTTATTTTATTGTAATTAAGTACATTAATTAATTCCTATGAATTACCTACTTGTTAATCTATGGATATGAGAGACGTGACGATATGTACATAATCATTACGTGATATATTTACACTTGTAAACTTGAAGTATTATTTTGAGTCAGTTTTTAAGTATCCAATATTTTTTTTATATTAATTGTATTTTATGTAATTATTGCGACTAGAAAATTTTACGGGTAATTTTATAATTTGTTTTAGATTACAACGGGTATTACTTTACACGGTATTCAGGATGCCTAACCCTGATTTAGGATGGCGTTATAACGGTTAGCGAGTTAGGGTAACTAATTGGGCGACCCGAGTGGCCCGGTCTACCTAGTTCACTATACAATTTTCAGCACATCTTATTGACTGCAACCTCAAAATTAGGTAAAAAAAAAGTTAGGTATCTAATTACTTTAATAAACATATGGCTTTTGCGTGAAAGTACAAACACATGAATACATACCTACATACATGGGTTTTTTGACACCACCCATTAAGTTGGAGTAGATTAATAATGTAAACAATTACTCACAAAAAAAACATACGCGCACTGATTGCTATAGATACTTGACATAACATTGAACCCGTGTCTCTTCAAATGTGATTAAAATTGTGGGTCATAGTCATAGTTCACGATATTGATAATAATGATTTTATCATTTATTATTTCTGTGTAAAGAGTAGTTTTACTGATTAGATATATTTTTGTCATCATATTTATATACAACTCCTAGTGACTTATAAACTCCTAGTACATTAATTTTATAAACACACAAAATCTTCATAGCAGTAAGAAATACAATTCCGTGTAAATAAATGCTTTACCACTGAGGTACCGGGGCACAAGTGACTGATGCAAATGCTTGGTAGTTTAGTGGATAACAGGTGGCGGTATCGGACATTATAGAAAAGTCAGTATTTAAAAGTGAAAATTGTGAGGTAGCTAAAATCCTCACCATTTAGCGAAATTTAGGCCATCCCTGCAGTCTACTGGCGCCGCCATTGGATATTTTTTAGTCACTGCTGCGTATTTCATAATTTTTGATAAAACTAATCATAAGCTATTTTTAAAAGTATTTGTAATGTTTCTAGAATGAATATGCAAATTGTAGATGGCATGTTTGCTAAAATTAAGGAGTTCCACTCCGATAACTAGATTTAGGGCGGGCGGAGACGCTGGCAAAATTCATTAATTACCAGCTATCGCATTAATTTTATGAATTTGGATGATTGATTGTTTTTAACTTAACCACACTTCAACCACTGGATAGGTCAGGAACAGCCGGACCGTTTTAGATAAAATTTGGTATAAAGAAAGAGGAGAGATTGAGCCCCGGGGAAAGACATATGCTATTTTTATGCCGGAAAATTCAGAAGTTCCAGCGGGAATAACTATAACGTTTGTTACCCAATACTGCCGCAGCGAAGCGTCCAATTGAGCTGAAATTTTGAAATTCTTCTTCTTCTTGCAAATTTATAATCAGCAGTTTTAGAAACGCGTTGTTTAAGGATAACACTCTTGATATAAGACTGTCGTACTGTTAAACGCCGAATTTAGCGTATAGCTTAGATATTTAAAGTGTTTATAGTTTGCAACTTTTAAAATGGCACGTTGTAATCGTTCAAGTTTTAAAATAATTATCTTCCTAGCACCGCCGTGTACCGTGTAATGTATCATTTTCGTTGTTGAATCGTCTTTTAGTAATCTGATTCTTTAAAAAATATAAATAATAATAATAATATTAATAATATACTTTATTGCACAAAATATAACAAAAACAATAGGAACATAGAAAAAAAATACAAATAGCGATCTTATCACTATGAAGGATTTTACTTTGGGTGAAGGATTTAAAATAAAAACATAATAAAAGGTAATGTGTGCATTAAAAATAAGGTAGATAATAATTATAATCAATCGTACATTTTTAACAAAATTTATGTAAAAAAATAATATTAAATACAAAATATATATTTAAGATAATATCATATACAATTACATGATACTATACATAAATAAAGAATTATTTAAGTATATATATATTAATTTATATAAACTTATACATATATATTATATATATATTATACATATATATACATATATATAGAAATATGGCTATGAAGTGATATATCAGCTTTTATTTACTATAGTAAGTAATAACGAGTTTTTTAAATATACTCAAGGACTGCGCTCGTTTTATATCTAGAGGTAATGTGTTCCACAATCTGAACTTTAAATGAGTTATTATACATTTGTGTATAGTGCTTTGGAGTATTTAACAACAGGTTTGTAGAATTACGTAAAAAAGGAGCACCAATGAACTCGAAACATTCTTTTAAATATGATGGTGTTTTTTGGATTGAACAGGACATTATAAAGAAGAAATAGGACATGAGTATTCCGGCGAAGACGAATTGGGGGCCACTTAAGCTTTGTTCGGAATTTGGATATGTGATCATACTTTCGCAGACCAAATATAAATATTATGCATAAATTTTGAAGACGCTCAAGTTTATCAAGCTGCTCCTCAGTGAGATCAAGATAGCTAGCGTCTGCA
Source organism: Apoda limacodes (assembly GCA_946406115.1). NCBI lineage: Eukaryota > Metazoa > Arthropoda > Insecta > Lepidoptera > Limacodidae > Apoda > Apoda limacodes. The sequence continues at coordinate 9,269,307 of OX291550.1, read as the reverse complement.
TAGTCGAGAATAGGAAGAAGTAGTGATTGAGCAAGTGTAATTTGAGCGGGAATGGGTAGAAAGTTACGTAATCTACCCAAAGATTTCGCTGCAACAAATATTTTTTTGCTGATTTCTTTAACTTGTGGACCCCACGATAGTGTTTCGTCTAAAAGTATACCCAAGGTTTTCACAGTATCATTATATGCAACAGGCACTTTATTGACATAGACTAATGGCAGTTGTTGTCTATCGATTTTGGCGATAAGTCTCTTACTGCCCACGATGATAACTTGTGTTTTATTTGGGTTTACAACTAGGCCATGAGACTCACTCCAGTCAACAATGCGAGAGAGGTCCTGATTAAGTACCGCAATAGCACTGGATAACCCATCGATGGAAGCTTGCGAGTATATTTGAAGATCGTCTGTATAAATATGGTAGAGAGAAGATATATGAGATGTAATTAGATTGATGAAAACAGCAAATAGAAGTGGTGACAACACGCCACCTTGCGGAATGCCAGCAGTGGTGTTGCAGTAGGCAGAGAACGAATCATCAACCTTAACGCGTTGTCGGCGTCCCCGCAAGTAATTATGAAACCAATCGATAACTGTTGGAGATATGTTAAGAGAACGAAGTATAGTTAGCAAATATCAAGGTCGACCGTGCCAAAAGCATTGCTAAAATCTAGTAATGTTAATATGGTGACCTTCCTACTCTCCACACCTAGACGAATTTCATCCGTTATTTTAACAAGTGCAGTAGCCGTACTATGACCAGGACGGAAACCAGATTGAAAGGGAATTAACAAATTATTTTCTGTCAGATAAAAAGATAACTGTTGTTGAACAAGACGTTCAAGAACCTTTGATAGGAAGGGAAGAATAGATATAGGTCTGAAATCGGAAAACGAAGAAGAGTTGGATTTTTTTGGTAAAGAAATGATGATAGTATCTTTCCATGATTCAGGAAAGATACAGGTAGATATGGAGTGATTCAAGATATGTGTTATAACAGGAACAACGGTGTCAAGGATCGGGATGATCATATTACGGCTAATGCAGTCATTACCAACGGCATTGGAAGAAATGGACAGAATGTTCTTCTTAACATTACAATCAGAAAATCGATTTAGAACAAAAGGAGAGAAGTCAGGAGTTGGCGTTTTTGAAAGAGAGTTTATTGCAGCATTTATTTATCATTAATGCTTTGATCTCATTTGTGAGCCATGGAGCAGGAAGCTTAACTTGCTTAACTTTTACTGCACGGATGAGAGCATGAGTGTCATAAAGACTCGTAATTTATGAGTTAAACAATTTAATTTTTTCATCCACTGTAGATGCATTCATGCCCGAATCCCAGTTGATTTTCAGTGCATCATCATATAAGCGTTGAGTATCCATCCCACTAAAATTACGTTGCAGAAGTAATCTCGACTTAGCTTTAGGAAGGCGCATTTCATAAGATAGATAGACCAAGTCATGGTAGTAAAAAGCGTCAGCAGCGCACTGACCATGTTTAATAATATGTGAAGGAGAAGAAATTATTATTAAGTCCAGAAGAGAGGGTGTACTATGGGTAAAGAAGTGAGTAGCATTAAGTGGAAGTAAATGCAAGTTACATCCTTTAAAAGACAAGTAATAAAGTCACCCATGATGATTGTATGATCATATTGAGCTGTGAGGTTCTCAAGAAGTTTTTCAAAAGAGGTGAAGTAATTAGTATGAAGATTTGGACTATAAGCTTATGTACACGAGTTTTCAGCGTTTCAATTTGTTTATTCCAGATTATATTTTGGTCTAAAATAACACCCAAATACTTGATGCTACGTGTAGAGGATAGTGACATACAATTACAGCTCGATGATTTTTTACAAGTATGCGCTTTTATACTACAATCAGTGCCAGGTTGACCATTTCTATTTATGCTAAAAGAAATGTATTTCGTTTTATCCATATTAAGGCCATCCCCACTAAATAGAATAAATTATCGGCTTTTTCAAATCGTATCTTGTCTTTAAAATGTAAAATTTTCTAAAAAACATATGTCAAACTTTAGGTCTCGATGTTGACGTACAATCAGATTTAGAAAATACCTGATAATTACGTTTATACATATATGTTAATTAATATTGGAAACAGTAACTTAACAGATATTCTGCGTCTACATGTCTATCTAACTAGAGATTGTAATAAAATTTACACTGATCTATTGGTATTTAGTTTTACTATATTTCTGACAAAAAAAAATTATTTTGGTTTATTTTTTATCGAGATATATCTATTTTTCTATTTTATTGGGCGTCCAGGCACGTAGTACCGAGCTCAGCTCTCTAAGAGACGGTGGGTATTTGGTTCCTCCTGCAAACTCGCGAATAATTATTATACACAGACACAGTTGTTAATAATGTATGTTAGAAATAATTGTTTTATCGATTTTGACTCTTTGAGTTCGATTACTCAAATAGCTTTCAAAAAGTTTAAGAGGGATTCCTTGTATACCACTTTCTAACTTGCTAATCAGCAGACGAATAGAGACGGCATCAAAAGAGTTTGCAAGATCTATAAAAACCGCTGCACATTTTTTATTTCAGTTCAATTCTTTAACAATATTCATTTAAGTATTTGTTAATCTTGGAACAATATACTAAAAAAAATTCGTGCAGTTTAATATTTATTCTAAGGTAAGCTGGCAAAATTTTTTTCAAAACGTCTTTTTTACTGATTGAATTTTTAAAATAAAAAAGGCTTCTAATTCTCCGTCTTCCTTTACATTGGCGTTCTAACGCAGTGTCTACAGCTCCTCCCGCGAACGCTTAAGATGTGGAATGAGCTCCCTGCCAAGGTTTTCACCAAGGTCTACAGTATGGGGTTCTTGAAGAAAGAAGTTATTAGATTTATGGAGGGTCGGCAACGCGCGAGTGATACCCCTGGTGTTGCAAGCGTCCATAGGCTACGGTGACCGCTTACTATCAGGCGGACCGTAAGCTTTTATGCCACCTTAGTGGTATAAAAATAAGTTTTGTACCAAATCATCTCTTTAGCTAAAATTTATAAATGACTTGGTGACGACGTGGTTCCCAAAAACGAAAATGTTATTTCACTGGAAAAAAATACAAATAAATCACGATATCCTTAAAGTAATTTTTAATCCAAAAATAAATTATGGATGAATGATCTCTAAGACAATTTAAATTTAAATATATAATCAAAATACTGTACCATATTGGGTCGAACAGTCTATATTCCAAACAGGAGTGAAACAGTCGTAACTGCGTGCGGTAACCGATGTTCGTCGCGCCTGCGTAGTGTACGTCTTTTAGCATCTTCAGGCTTCCGAGAAACGCTGGTTGATACATTGCTGTGCTATTTCTATATCTGTGTATCTGATAACAACAGTTAAAACTGTTCAATTAAACAACAATTATATAGTAGTAAAGAAAGTACAGCAAGTGGTATTCATATTCATATAAAATTAACTTTGTCTCAATGTCCGCAGTTCCCTGAATCTAAGTTAGTTTTTTGACTTTAAAAACTGCGTTTTTTATATCATGAGATTGTGTCGAGCCTTTTTTTATATTTTTAAAGTGTACACTGTTAAGTTGAACAATAATAATGTACCTATTTGTAAAGAAATTCGACACGGCGAGGTAGCTAATTCAATTTTGAGAAATATTTCAGTGTAATAATAAACACCATGGAGATTTTCTTAAACTTACTTTGTTTACTTTTAAAAGTCTGCGTAATTTGTTACTTTCTTGAGATTCTGCCAAGCCAGTTTGTTTTCAAAATTGCAGAGTTCGGAGATTATGGAAAATAAATTTTATGTTTATAAAAATATCTTAAATTACCGTATCAGCGCAATCTAGCGAAAATAGTCTTGATAATTAAGAGAAAAAATTACAGATTTCGCACACTTATTATAAAAGTGAACAAATTTAAAATGAGTATTAATATTATCTTGTGACGTCAATATAAACAGCCAAAAGCGTAATTGCAAAACGGTTTTTGCGATCTACTAAAAACTTTTTTTTATTATACATTAATACTAAGCGTGCGATTTGTTTATTGAAAACGATTTTTAATGTAAGGCGACGTCGGGCTTGGTCAGTCATTGTATTGGTGACCGCTTAGCTACACACTTGTTGTGTTGTTTGTGTTCATAAAGTATGTAAATGGTAGTACGGAACTCATAGTGCACGAGTCCGATTCGCACTGGACCCTTTTTTAGGGTTCCGTTGTAACTCAAAAGGAAAAAGTAACCCCTATAGGATCAGTTTTTTGGCCGTCTATTTGTCTGTCAAGACCCTTTTACTCAAGAATGCGTGGAGGTATCAAGTTAAACTTAATACTACATACTTAAGTCTACTGTCGCTTAGAGTTGTAAAAAAAATCAATCTCTTAAGTCAATACAATTAACAAATATGCCCAAAATACGGTAATAGTAGTCACATATTGTAACATAAACTCGAATCTTGAAAATTGGCAAGAAGCAAGTTGTTACATCACAAATATAGGTATAAATCAAAAAACTAATAATTAAGGCATAAACCTGTGAGATTCTTGATGGAAGAACTATCTACATATAATAAGTGTGTACGGAACTCTCGGTGCGCGAGCCAGACTCGCACTTGGCCAGCTTTTTTTATCGTAAAATAACTGTTACGTCAGATATTTATAAACTAATATAGGTATTAGTTTTCTACACTATGACATACCTATGACAAAACAGTTTTTATCAAATTCTTTTTTAGTTTTTATTTACAGTTAGTAGACAGTAGAGTTACATTTAACAAAACTGTCAATGGAAAATATAATTTATTTATTAATTACAATATAATATAACAAGAGTCGAGTTAATATATTTACATAATTATATATTATGAACAAGATTATTGCTGCAAAGCGGTTTTACAGCTACATTTCCTTTGCATTACAATTAACCTCAATACAACCTCATACAAAGGTGTGTTCCTTTTGAAGACCGTTGCTACCTTATTTTAAAGCCACATTTTATTATCATTTGTCGTTTCAGATAAACCGTGTTGATGCTGTTGACGGCGGTGGTAGTGCTTAAATGAAACACTTTATGCGAGTTTTTGACAGCAATCTAGAATACTTTGGTATTACAAGTCGAAATTAATATCTATATCTATAGTAATTAATAATGAGCGGATTTTGTTAGTTTGTTTATATATGAAGGGTAATTCCTAAAACCAATGCACCTGTTTCAATTTAGTTTAGTTTAATTTTAGTACAAAAATTTAGCTCTTTGAAAGGGACATTATTTCAGATGGACTTAGGCTATATATTATGTGTATAAAGAAGAGGGACCATAGCGACAACGTTCGCCGGGTCAGCTAGTTCGAACATAAAATGATCCAATATATAATATGTTTTAATACAAATTCAAAACATAAATAGTGTACTAAAATTCATAATAAAAGTATTTACTTGACACCAACTACTTTTGCTTGTCAAAAAGTAGCACTGCGAATACCTATTTACTAACGTAGATACGAAAGAGTCAGTTTTCTGGCTAAAACTTCCAGTTTTTTTTACAAATGAAACAATGTTACGTTTACATACGCCTTCACAGAAATTTCAACATTAAAAAGTTTATTAAACGATTCGTAACAAAACCGCTAAAAATACTACCACTTAATAGTTATCCAGAACGGCCTCAAAATGTTGCGAGCGATATCATTGTAACGATCGCCGGCAGACTTGACAAAGTCCATTAAATTTGCAACAGGAAAACAACTTTCTTTAACTAATGAGGGAGACTCACGCGAGACACTGTGTAGACACAGAACATAATATATGTGTTAACTAGGTAGGTTATGCCTGTAACTTTTGTTTGAGTTCAATTTGGAATGTTACCGTTGTCGCTATCCCTATCCTTAGAAAAATGAGGCTACGACCATAATCCACCTCGATGGCCCAGTGCGAATTGGCAGACTTTTTCGAACTAGTGGCTATAAGGCCTCTGACTTGGCTTAGCGACTGCTGTCATATAACAACACAGCCAGGCTATGTGGTAAATTTAGAATACTCTAAAATGTTGTTTGCTATTAAATATAATCTTTAGGGTTCCACCGACAAATGGCAAAAGCATAGCAGGTTATCGGCGTGGAACTCCTTAATTATACTATGGAGTTTGCTACTTATGATGTTAGCTGTAGCTATAGTTTGTTTAAGCTCGGTTTTAGTTATTCCCGCGGGAACTTTTGAATGTATTGGGATAAAAATATAGCCTATGTCCTATTCCAAGACCCAACCTATATGTGGGCCAAGTTTCATCTTAATCCGAACGTATAGTGGTTGAAGCATGATTGAGTAACAAAAATCCAAATATTTAAACATCCAAACTTTCACATTTATAATATTAGTAGTATAACTACCATTGAATTATATTCAAATATGAATTATTTTTGAAGTGAAAACTTCTTTAGTGGCGTTGTGCATTTTTTTTGTGATGTGTTAAAAATGTTAATATATAATATATGCTATAGGACGAATAAAAAGTAAGGTTAGTGAAAAGATGAAAGTGCGGATTACACATGTTGAAATGTTATATCCAGGTTGTATATTTTTGAAGTGAAAACTTCATAAAGGACAATTCATAGAAAATTCGTAAGTAATTCGGCACTCGCGATTTATTTACATTAGGTTAGTTTTTATTTTTAGTATATGGCGATTATGAGTAGTACAGGGAGGTTTGATATGGGATTTAAATTCTATGACAGATTGAGATGTCAAATATACTACGTCAAAAAGTAAATAAACAAACATTATTATTTATTATAATGAAAGTGCGGATTACACATGTTAAAATATGATACGATACGAAGTGAGATAAAAGTGATTGTAGAGCATAGCTTACGTTACACTGGATAGAAGGTATATCTATGTGTTGACGTGTCAATAGGTGATTTTATAGAAAAATAAAAAACAATCTTTATTTATTATGTTAGGTTGTGTCAAAGAAAATAGTAGAAAGTTAGAGGAGTTAGAGACGTGTGATAGGATAGAGAGCCAGTTCCATAGTAGTAGTGGCATAGTAATATATTACGTTTAATATAGCTTATTACATTATTCAGAAATATATGTAGGATATTGCTCAAAAATATACAATGGGTTAAGACATGTATTGTGACATATTTGAGTGCTAAGCGGGAATGGTTCTGTACAATTAAATATGACGTATGAGTTGTCTTGTAACATATTTGAATGTTAAGCGCGAATCGTGTGTAAAGGACCATTGGATCCCTACAATTAAATATGACGTATGAATCGCAAGTTGTGTTTTATTTATAATAAATAAATATGTATACGAAGTGATGGGAAGTAACTAGCTAGTATGTTTTCACTTCTGCCGGCACTCCCGGAGTGCAACCTGTTTTTTAAATATAACTAAAATATAATGTGAGGAGACTTTACTTTAATAAGTACATTTGTTCTCAGAGGAAAGAATCAATAAGAAAATAATCATCTAAATAAAATTAAATTTGTTAGATGTAACGGGCTACAATCTACATTACACAATACTATAAATAGATCGGCTTTATTCCTAATGTAAACGACCCAAAAAACAAGCTCATGGCCCAACTGTAGCCTTCCAACGCTTGCAACACCAAAGACATCATCAAAGCCTACCTATATAGCTCAATTTTTTTTTCAAAATTCAAAAATTGCGTCATGTCTCATTCATACGTCTCGCAGCTTAATTACATTAGACATGCGCTACAACTCTGTAGACAATTACTAAATTACGTAACGTAGACAATATTATCACATTCAATATTTACTCTAATCCAAAAAGTTTCAGAAATAGGAAAATCCGGGTAAACTAATTAATTACAACCCTTTTAGCAATTTATTAGGGTGCCTAAAGGGTGCCAACGGAGCCCTATTATAAGGCCTAAGCAGTCAGTCTGTCCGACCACTAAAAGGCTCTATCTTTCAGACCGAAGTAGGTAGATCCCTGAAATTTTTACAGAATATGACAGTGTTATAATAGCGAATTACCTTAAAAATAATAAGAATAAAAAGTTCAATAAGAAATCAGTCAAGTCGGAGTCGCTCACCGTGGGTTCCGTATTACCGTGTAATTTACAAATACAAAAAACAACAAGTTAATCGTGACATAAATTTTTACCACAGAGCAATACATCATCTGGCATCCTGACTGATTTTTACTTCATATTTTACTTCGCAAATTTTTCAGCGTTGTGTTTAGTCTATTCAGTAGTATTTGGCAATTTTCCATGTTCAAACACTATATCCTTGTTAAACTGCCTGGTAAGACATATATCATAAGAGAATGGTTTTGTCATTATACGGCTGGTTGGCAGACGCGGCTGGAGCCAGGCCAGAAGCAACAGTTCGCTGCTCGATGCACTCGGTACAAGATACTTTCCATGTCTATACATTTCTAACAATGGACTCCGTGCGCTCCCGGCACGGCTAATAAATCTTTCCGTTTTTAGGGATCCGTACCCAAAAGGCAATTAGCGGAACCCTATTACTAAGATTCCGCTGTCCGTCCGTCCATCCGTCCATCCGTTACACAGTTGAAATTTAACAATAATTTAACAGAATAAATATTTAAGCGGGCCCCTTACAACAAACGTGATTATTTTGCTCGATATTGATAACGGCAACAGGTAGATGCTTTAAATATTCACAGAATTTTAATTATATAGTCACTTTAAAAATAAATAATTAAATTAAAATAAAAAAAATATTTAAGAGGGGCTCCCATACAACAAACGTGATTTTTTTGCCGTTTTTATAAATAATGATACGGAACCCTTCGTGTGCGAGTCCGACTCGCACTTGGCCGGTTTTATTAAAACATTCCGCCTTACCACGAACATATTGGCCCTTCGAGCATTTGATCTAGCGCGCGGTTTGGTAAAAAGCAGGACCTGTAAAGGTGATAACTATTATTTAAAGATTTTATATAAAGATTGTTATCTTAACATAAGAAATTAAAACTTGTGTCAATGGCTATGGCACTAATCTTCTTCCCGACATTAGTGACGTCATTAACATGTATTTATTACCTAATTGCTGCCCGCGACATCGTATAAAATCACTTTTTGTGAACGAAACCATAGCGCGATCTAATTCGACGCCAACGCCATCTTGTTAGCAAATAGGAAACATTTTTATATGGTGAAAAATTATAACATATCTAAGTTATGACTTTACACGATTTTTTAACATAAAAGAAATGGCTATGTGTGAGTAGAATAATTATTAATTAAAAAGCAAGTCAAATATGCGTGGTTAGATTACACGTTGTTACAGAATGCGTTGAAGAAATAAAGGTTCACTGCTCGTTCCCCGTAGGTGATAGCGTGATAATATGTAGCCTATTTGTTCTATGTAGACTTCTTAATAATATTGGTGCCAAATTTGAAGTAAATCCATGCAGTACTTTTTAAGTTTATCCCGAACATACATACAGACAAACAGACAAAAATTCTAAAAACTTTATTTTTGGCTTCGGTATCGATTGTATTCGGAGTGTTTGATGCTGTGTAGTATTCATAGATATAGAGAACTGGAAAGCGCATTTCCTAGCCAGATGTAAAAAAAAACTGGTCGCATAGGTAAGTGACTAAGTGTGCCAGAGACGAAGCGAAACTGAGATCTCTTGTCCCTTTCTTACTTGTTTTAACGATCATAAACCAGCGGTTCTTCGTCATATACAGTCCGTTGTTTGCGGCCATTTTTTTTACGGCCATGTTGAAAAATTTGAGCAGGGATCGAGCATAGTAGGAGCTTTGTCCGTACAAACTGCAGAATGCTTGCGTCACATAGGTAATGCTATCTTTTTCGAAACATTAAAGTATTCATATAAATTTTCAATCTTGCAATGCCCTTCATTCAACTATTATGTAAACAGTAACTACTCAATTTAGGGCCCTCTCACAGCCCACTAGCGCCGCCATTAGATATCCTCAATTTTCTCTTCCTAAAAACGCCAAGCACAAATGCCAACGACAAACTCACAGATATTATTTAGAAACTATATAATAGCTTATGACTAGTTTTATATTTCCAACATTTGGATTTTAGAAATTCGTTTTCTACGAAGAGAAAATTGAGGATATCTAATGGCGGCGCTAGTTAGCTGCTATATATCCCTTAAACAAATAGTTGTAGCACGAATATCTACAACCAGTGTATGTTACAAGTGATTAAGTATTTCTAGTCCTATTTCTACGTAATTAATTCGTTCAAAATATGGAAAGTGTTAATTTTGAGTTCTGTTACTAGCTTCGAAAAACATGTCTTAGAAAAAAGAGATATTTGCAGCGTGTTGTCATGTCAGTGTGATCATATAATGAGGCAATATCGCCTCTACCCATGGGCGTAGCCAGGTTAGCCGGACTTGGGTTGGCATATTTTCGGGATAATTTAGTCATATAAAAAGTACCTATTTGGATCGCCTGCATATTTTACTGCTATTACACTGTACATTCTTACAGCAGTCGTTCGTTGTTCAAATCGAACAATATTTATTCAAATATATTTCTGAGAACACTTTCGAATCGTCGATACAATGTAACTCAATGTCTGCCAAAAAGAGCTGGCAAGAAGTTCTCATTAAAGTAATAATACAATACTTTGATAATAATCAGCTAACAAGTATACACTATGTATTGAAACACTTAGTCAAATCTATTATCAAATATCGTCAGTCGTGTGAAGGAATTCAGATATTTAAGAGTATTCCGATATTTAATAGTACCTACTAGTGGCATAAGCGCCATCATAATTACATTTTTGCCCAATCATATGCATACATACCTATACTTAGTAAGTATATGTAAGTAAATGCGAAAGTAACTCTGTCTGTTACCTCTTCACGCTCAAACCGCTGTACCGCTCAAGATGAAACTTGGCATGGATATAGTTTGAGTCCCGAAAAAGGACATAAACTTCTTGAAAACGTCAATTAAAAGCTAGCATATTATAAATGCGATAGTATGTCTGTCCCTGCATCACGGCACAAACGAGCATCCAATTTTGTACGGTCGCCACTACAAGATCGTATAAAGGTGCGTACAGATTATTTGCAACACAACATGCAATGCAACATTTCTACAATTGATGTGTTCGCGAACGCACTAAAATCAACTGCGCGCACACTACGTGCATTCACAGGGTGCGCGTTGGTTCCCGCCTATTGTCGGTTTTTCGACGAACGCTTCTCTTTGAGTGCGCGCAGTGTAATCTGGACTGCTAATTCATTAATTGTCGATTGTAAAAATACATGGCGATGACGACTGGGACTTTTTTCATACACTGCTGGAATAAAATAATTGAAACACCAATATAGTTATTATATATACACTTCAAAATCAAACGGCTCCATGGCGTGCGCGCTGAACGTTGCCAGAAATGGCCGTTGTTGCGGACCGTCCAGATACATTCGTGTTGCATTTCATCTTGTGTAGCAAATAATATGTACCCACCTTGACAGTCAACTGTTAGTCCAACCTTTCACGAGTAGAAAAGTAGTTTCTCAGTATTTGATTATGTACGGCCGTGTTGACACGCGATCGCTTTATTTATTATCTACTAGCTTTTATCGAGACTTAAAGACATTAGTGCGATTGTAAACAGTTTCGAGGACATGAAATCCCCCGTTTTACTCCTTTTTGTAGCTAGATAGGTCATGTGTGACTGTTTTGTAGAACTGATTTCGTTATCGAATCACACAGACATCTCAAACACATCGACGTATTGCCAGTCAACTTTCTTATAGTCCACAAAGATCTTAAGAAATCAAAAAAATAATTATAAAGATTATTAGCATTATCATGCATGAAATGTAAAAATGGAATTTTCTTTTCAATGTTTGTTTAAAATTGTCTAATGGAGCAGTGGTCACAGGTTTATAAGTTACAAGTTGAGATTTTTTGGAGTTTACTCCTTAAGAATCGATTTGCATATGTAAGGACCCGGTATGAGAAAAATGTGAGGAGTAAAATCTATCGATGAATGACCTCGTTACGTTTTTGGTGCGCATCCTATGTCGCGCAACTTTCTAATTTGGTTGTGAGTGTAGGGTATAGGGACATGTGCATAGGGTATACTGCAAAGCGACTATACCTATATGTTATTGGGTTTGTTTATTTCTATCAGTGTCGACATTTTTATATTGCTGTTTTTATTATAAATATCAATAATTAATATTGTTATTGTGAAGTTTTAATCGTTATCATTGTGTTCCGCTAAAGTGAACTGAAGGTATTTTCAAATAACTATGGCAGAAAGAGGTGTAGATGATATTGCCAGAACATCTAAAAAACACGTGGCTGCAAGGTACGTTGCAATTCATGTATTATATGTATGGGCATGTGCAATTTGTACTTATTAAATATTTTAATAATTATCGAGCGCATCCACATAAAATAGAAAATTTCTAACCTAACCAAAAATTAATTTTTTTGTCGATGTCTATAAATTCTTCCACGTTATTATGATTTATTTTATAAATAATTTTTGAATATTAACAATTGTAGTCAATAATTCGATAATATTATCAGAAAAATCGACAATATTTTTTCATTATAATAATGTTTTTATAAAATTTTCTTTTGAAAGGTTATTTTTTAGCTTATTTAAATAATTTTCATGTACTAGTTATTATTGTACGTAAAAGATTTAGTGACATAATTATCTTTTTATAACCATTTTTGTTAATTATTGAGATAATATTATATTTTAAATAAAAAATTAATTATAATAATTTAAAAAAAATGTTTATGAAAACCTTTTTTTATCAATTTTCTTTTTAAGTTAATTAAAATTTTTATAATTATGCATTTATAAATTTTCTAATTTTTTTTTATATTTTTTACTAGGAAAAAATCTAAACCTCCAAAAACTCCAGCCGAGAGACAGCGAGCTTACCGATTAAAAAAAATATTAATGAAGGAAGCCCAAAATATTCTGGCAATCAACCAACCCTCAGGGTCCGTCGCACCCGTGCACATCTGAAATTGACTATTGTAAAAAGTTTAATGTAAAATATTCCGTCGATTAGTTATAATAAATGTATATGAAATGAATAAATTTATATTTATATATGTATAGTAAACTCCAGTCGTGCGTCGGAGCTGACACACACAATTTTTTTATTTTTTTATAGTTGTGTAGAATTTTTATTATTTGACCACAGTGATCGGATGGCAAACTGTTAATAATAGATTTATCAAAATTAGACATGTTGGACATAAATAACATACACTGCTATGCAGATGAAAGTACTGGAGACGCTTATTATACGGGTCGTGCAAACATCCCTTGTTTCGTTGTGGAAGAAAAGCGCGGTGAACTTGTGTCTCAAATTGAGATCACTCTGTCCAAGGTCTGTGACTGGGGACGGGAAAACTTGGTCCGATTCAGCCCTACAAAGACACAAGTCTGTGCGTTCACCGCTACGAAAACTCCATTTACTGTGGTCCCACACTTCCAGAACACTCCACTCCATCTCCAAGAGCATCTGGATCCTTGTGGTGTTGACATCTCCAGCGATGTTTAGTTCCGAGATCATTTGCTAGACATGGTGAAGCTGGCGTCCAAAAACTCAAAAATACTGCTTCGAGTACTTCACGTCGGGGCAAAGGTTGCTGCTTTCCAAGTCGCAAGTTCGGCCCTATATGGAGTACTGCTGCCATCTCTGGGCGGGTGCACCCGGATACCAGCTTGACCCTTTTGACTCGGTTCAACGACGGGCTGTGAGAATTGTCGATTCCAAACTTACTTGCCGTATTGAGCCCTTAAGTCTGAGAAGAGGTTTTGCTTGCCTGTGTACGACGATCGCCAGGGAATTTATTCTTACACTTTAGAACTGAAACGGTCGCGTAGTGCGGTTTCAGAGAAACTTCCTCTCGCAAACGCTTGGGTTGTTGTATTAACCTTATTTTATTGAACGTCCTGCCATTCGCCCAGCAAGTTCCCTAGAAAGGCCTTTAACGCTATCAGTAACGAAACGTTCAAGTAATTGTGATTTTCTGTTAATTCGTTTTAAGGAGCCTTTCAATTAGGTGTGTTCACAGCCTGCAAGTCAATGGATCAAGACCACCCTGGCAAAGAGTGAGATTAGTGTAAAAAAAAAATATTTAATGCGCACAGCACGAGGCATACATCGACTTCTGCAATCAGTAGGCTGGGTGTTAGTGTTAATGACGGCTGGTTGGTCAGAAAACACACATTTTCACCTCTTAAAATTAATGCTCCATCTCCGTCTTTAGTTTTATATATAATGTTTTATGTTACTGATTCTGATGATTAGTGTAACATAACGATCAGCCAGAGGCAGAACTTATATCTATCTACACTATCAGCACGTAAGTTTAAAGATACATAAGGACACCGGATTTAACCAATTAATTGCTTTGCAACTAACGGAGACAAAATTAAAATGTTACATGAGCTTTGCATTTGTTAGAGGACGCAGTTTTATTTTTGGGACATGTGTGGGGGTCAATAGAAGCTTAACCTCAAGTTTGAGGGGTCGCCACCCTTGTCATCCGGCCACCATCTTGGAAAAAGGAGTGAAAACACTTTTTTCGCGATATCTCGGGAACTATGCGTCTTACAAAAAATTCGAATAGCAAATTTTTTTGCCTACAAATATGTCTTATAAGTTTTTGCCCTAAATTAAAAATTTAAGAAGTTATAAGCAAAAAAGTGAGATTTTTTTTATAAAAATTATAAAATTGCTCTATAACTTTTTTTTATACATTTTACAAAAAAATTACCTCAGACCAATCTTGTAGATGATCTTTTGAGGAAAATTTTTCTCTGTAGGTAATTTTTTTAATTTCATTCATTTAAAATGCTGTTACAGCGCTCCAAAGTTGACCGGGTTCCGGGGCCTACTCCACGGACATCTTGCTTATAAGGTAATCCTCGACATCATAATATTTTCAAACACTTATTAACTAGCTACTCTAATCTACTTTTCTTCGATGGTCCAGGCTGTGGCTCAAAATCTCTAAATCAACGTCAAATGTGAAAATTCGAGGAATGACAGGAGTTAAAATGGGAGTGATAGTTGGAAGTTCATCTTCGAATTCATTTTCTTCCATTAACTTTGACATTTCAATAATGTTGCTGCATGTTTCGCCAAAACAATGGAGGCATACTGTAGAGCATTTCAGGCCCGCTATTCTGCAGCCACGCATGCTTCCACAGTTTCCTTTGCATCTGCAGAAAATTAATTTCATAAAATCGGGGGTGCTGGAGGCTTGGAAGCTTGGACTGGCATCCAAATGTTTGCATGCTTTTTTAGTAATTGTTGTTATAGCGGCAATATAAATACATAATCTGTAAAAATTTCAACTTTCTAACTATCACGGTTCATGAGATACAGCCTGGTGACAGACGGACGGACGGACAGCGGAGTCTTATTACTTAGGGTCCCGGTTTTTATTCTTTAGGTACGGAACCCTAAAAAACACGGTTGCCTGATTAGAACCTGAAACAATGGGCCAGAGAGTTTCGTTCTTTCAAATAGGGTGCCAAAATCTAAAAGTAGGGTTTTCATAGAATGTAAGATGTATGAAAGAGCTTCGTTTGCACATTCTAAAAATATATTTTAATTTACAATTTCACTAAATATTTTAGTTTTTGTCTAATTGCCAAAAATGTTTCAATAATTGCCGACCGTCGAAACACACGACATTTACGAAATGTGTAAGCCTACAAATCTAAAATAATTGAGGCTGATAGATAATTATTTTTATTTCACGAATAATAGAAATAATTTATTACGTATTCCGCGATAACACGCACTTGGCCGGTATTTTAGGGTCCGAACCCAAAGGGCATCAACGGAGCCCTATTACTAAGCCCACGCTGTCTGTCTTTTAGTTCGAACTTTTGAGGGCTCTATCTTTTAAATTATTATAAGTATATGGCTGAAATTTTTGGAGAATGTTTTATTCTATCTATATCCTAACAAATAGCAGAAACGAGTATCTAAAAGTATAATGATAAATATTTTTTATTAATAAATTTAATTTTATTATTATAATTTAATCGACGTTTTTATACAAGAAACAATTTTCAATGTTTTTATTTAGCTTTATTATAAAAAGGTATTCCTTATTCATAATTTATCCAGCCTTATGTTAAGTCTAGGATGTGTCAACAATAAAAAACTATAATTACGCAAAATAATATTTACTTAATTTAAGAGTAGTCCAGTTCTATAATTCTAATTATAGAACTAGAGTGTCTACAGCAGAATCTAAATTGTATAAAATACACTAATTTAATTATACAGGTAGGTAAGTATACAACGGCATTATAGTAGGGGAGCCCAAGCGGGGATTTCGGGATTTACTAAAGCGCGGCAGATTAATATACAGGGGGATACCTTGGGCCCGGTTAAGTACCTCCACCAAATATGAGCCCCATATATAAGGCCGCCCGTGAAGGATACAGGATCAGATTAGTAAAAAAAAATTGACCATCAGAAATTCTCGAGCGCGTCAGATTAAGGTAGGGTACTCACCCTTACTCACTTATTAACTCTAATTACATCCTAAAAAGTGTATATTCCACTAATCTGACAATTTGAGAGTGACGTAAAAAAAGGGGAGGGCAACTAAGTTGTAAAAAAAAAACGTCATCTCGACATTCTCGAGCGTAGCTTAATTTTTTTTTATTTTAAAGAAAATAATTCAAGACTAATGAAAAATATATAATCTGACGATTTCCGCAAGCCGAAATAACAAAAATTCGTCGATAAAGTTAAATGCGTGCAGCTGCGTGATGCCTACATTTCCTTCTCCGCGTTTCTATTCCTCTCTCACTCTTTCTCTATCTATTACTCTCTCACTCCGTCCCCACTCTGGTTTCTGATGCCATGACGCCATCACAGCTCGTATACTGTTTACAACGTGTTTCCAACGTCTTGGCTTTTTTTGCTATTTTAATATTATTTATGTGAGTTAAAGTTTACAAATATTTAATATGAGTGATATTAATTTGAAATGTGTATTTTGTGGTGAAAGCACCTTACAAAAAACAATTAAATTTACGGTAGAAACATTAAAAAAATGTGTAAATATATTGGAATATCGTCGGAGCAAGCCGGTTATCCAAAAGTCTCGAGGAACATATGATAACCTCGAATTGTCGATGGAATCATTATTAAATGATTTATATCACGCACAGTGCTATAAATTATTTACTGCAATTAAAATACCGCGAGACTTTCAGTATTTACAAGATCAAAGTGTAGTGGAACATGACAATACACCGGAAGTTTCGGTAAATAGCTCCGAAACACATGCTCCTGATTCTGGAGAGTGTTCCGAAGCACATGGTACTGTTGATTCCTTGTCTACTGAGGTTGCTGGTACATCGACAGATGAGAAAGTGCTAATATGACTTCATTTATTAAATATTTATAATACTGAAATTGAGAGACATCTGATAATTTAAATCACCAAGCTGGTCAAAATCGGTTGATTCGTTCGAGAGATATCGTGAACGAAAGAAACCCGAAAAAGTGTTTTTTCGGGATTACTCCGAAATTTGTGGTTCGATCAATTAAAATTGCAAAATTACTTATGAGGATGATGAAACTGCGTCGAATGGTGCCAACCGCGTGAAAATTGGTTGATCCATTCGAAAGTTATTGCGGTTTGAAAATTCCAAAAATAGTGTTCTATGAAACTTTTATCAGACTTTCGAGCTGGGAGAGCTCAAATGCATAGAAATATTATTTCTTTGAACTCAGCGAGCTCAAAATATCACATAAATTATATTTTGAGCTCAAAAATGTCATAAGTACAATTTCAAGCGCCCAGGAATGGAATTAGCGGGAAGTTGCAGGGATGGCCTTTAAAGTGAACCGTTTTTCTATTTTTTTTTTTGTCAGATCAGGCGAATCCCTCTAGATAATCGTCAGATTATGAGACAGTACGTTTAGAACATAAAGATGAACCATATATATCTTAATCTGACGCGCTTGAGTATTACAAAATGGCGATTTTTTTTTGCACATTATGAAAATGGCCGCGAGTTTGCGTCCCATCGAAATCGTCAGATTAGTGAATGAGAGCTTTTTTGTGGTGTACTTAACACTCCCTTAGAAAATCTGACGCGCTCAATAAAATTTTTTTTTTTTTCAGTTTCAACCCTAAAATACAACCACCCGCATCATGCAAACGATCAGATTAACATACGTACATTATTAAAAATACGTAGGACATTGATACTATCAATATCTGACACGCTTGAGTATGCCCATGCAAGGGTTTTTTTTTACATATTTGAAAATCTATAGCCGCTCCCCCCACCGATGAAGAGGTATACATTATATAACATTTATTTCTTCTTATCATCTAAGTTGTGCAACCCAATAGGTCTCTATGACGCTCGAGTAAATCCCCATTTAGCATCGTGGGCTCCCCTACTATTACGCGACCTTTTTGGTCTGAAATTTCAAATTATTTTTAACAAATTTAAATTTATTCTACAAAGACCATTATTCTCAAACATCTGTAAATCTAATTTTAACGTTTCTGATGAATAAAAAAATGTATCAATGAATTTATATAACGCATCATATTATGTATTGCTGCTTTTCTTTTAAACTCGCAGTTTATAAGCTTTTTTTTACAAGTAAAAATTAGGTTGACGTAGCAGTAACAATCTCATTAGGACACAATGTCATAGTAAAAATAGAATAGTAGGTATTGCAACGTATTGTGTGGCCCATACAATTCTGTATAGGTAGTTAGGTATAGGTAAGTCAAAACAATTTTGTGTTTCTCACAAATGGGACTCGATCATAATGGCTTTTCATGCACTATGGTCACTCTATACGTCGTGTATACCAGCCAATAGACATAACACGTTTGCCACCTTAGTGGTATAACAAAAAAAATATTACGCTTATATAAAGCTCCTTTTATATTCTACTTGTACTATGACGCTTTGCCCTTGTAATTATGCCACGCAATAGGCACCACGACCAAGAACGGTAAGCGGCGCAACTTGCATTTCGCACATTCAATGCGCACTTGCTTTAACTATTTAAAGTAGCAATAACAACGCACGCACGCAATGAATGTAAAAACGCAAGACTCGCCGCTCACGAATTTGTAGTCGTAACCGCACGGTTATAGCTAACCTCTAGTGATTATAAAGGTAGCCCTTATTGCTATCGTCTATCTAAAATTTGCGAAGAAAAAAGATTTAAATGAAACTGCAATTAAATCTTTTTTTTTAGTTTTTACCAAAACGTTTTTAGTTAAACCTACTTAAAAAATATAAAAGAACTCGAAAGGCTGTTGGAAGTTAGAACAAAAAGCCTAGCCATAAACGTTGTATTAATAATGTGTAATGGCGGGCTTATTGGAGACAATCCTTACAATGTTGCACATAAGTTTTCAATGCATAATTCTTCACAGTTTTTCAGGCCTACAACTGATATAAATTTTAATCTCTATCCATTTTTAATCCGATTTCGCGGCAAGTTTAAACTCGATCTCTATCGGTACTTCTAAACGAAATTGCGATTGGATTAAAATTGGGATTGCACACATTTTGGAATCACAAATCACAAAATATAAATAATACTGAAACTAATAAAAATGAATGAGAAAGTTAGTTAAATCTTCATAGCGATAGTTTTGTTTTGTTGAATTAGAATTTTGACATTTCTTTTCACAGATCATCGTACCTAATTTCACTCTCGATCCGATGGCTCAAAGACTACCGATTCTTAATATTTGCATAGGATTTTAGTTCCGAAATTGACCACCAAACTACGTTCTCGATTGAGCGCTACAACGGCGTTCAAGAGTACCAATTTAGTAGATTTCTTGATTGCCGTAGGATTCTACGATTGAAACTGATATCAGTTGTAGGCCTGCTTACAAATATTATTTTGGACAATCAACAAGCAAAAACACAAATACCTCGATGGAATTTCCTAAACTACTAAAATAGACTTAAAACGTTGTCGTAGGTATTTGTCGATTAAATTTTAATCGTTAAAATACTAAAACATTACAGATTAGTAAATTCACTACACTATTCAACATTCCGTTTGCATTTTAAATATATTTAATACAGCCTAATACCAACAATTCCTTTTTATTTACAATGTTTTTAATTCCATGTTAATTATTATGGAATACACATCATATAATACATTATATTAGTCTAAAGATTGCCAAATTATTTTAATGCTATGAATGAGCACGCATAAACACATTTTATTTCTTGTTTCTATGAATATGGATACCGAGATAATACAAAGTACAGTAGGCAGCACATCAGACTACCCTTCCCTTACATACCTACAACTACAACGTTTAGCTACAGATAAATCGTAGGAAAGTGACGTAACATTGCTCGGCTGTCATTCATGCATATTGTACTGTTGTCGGTTGCAGACAGCTGATGTTCGCCTTGGGCTCAAAGTCTACTTTGGAAGGTCGACTTTATGCATGCAGCCCACTATACTACACTTATTGGGGTTTTTCAGCAGAATTATTAGCCTTTTGAAAGGTCGATAATATGCGAGTAGTGACTACTTACAGTTCGATCACACTGGTCTTAGGATATCAAGGTTACATGATGCGCATGTACAATGAATTACATAAGTATTCATATCTAATGCGTAAAAAAATCTCGTAGCGAGGATAGTAACAAAAACAATTCATATTTTTAGTCAAAGAAAACCATTCGTTAGTGTAATAAATTTAATCAGTGTTGCCAACTAACTTAAATGATATTACATTAGTAATCTAAAGCCCACTCGTTTTCCTGTAAAAAAGAATCGATGACCTCTTTCATAGTGAAGTTTGGTATCAGCTGATCGGCGGTTAACTTCACACGTGTTACTGGATCAAAATGACCGACCCGCTGAAATTAAAAACAATTTAATAAATCAAAAAAAAATCCAATATGACATTTAAATACTGTCAAGGCTTTTAATTTATTATTTTGGAGCTGCAAGAAGTTTTGATGAGTGTGTCGAAAATAAGCCAAAAGATTTTAATACTCTTGCAGCTCGTGTAGAATAGTCAAAAATAATTCACGATACAAGTCAGCTAAGTTGGTCAATACACAGGCAGGAGGCAAAATTTCAGGCGTCATGCAACCTAGTGTGTAATGAGCCAGCTCACGAGTGCCATACAACTTGTTTCAATACACTTGCGCGGTAAAATAATTAAAATATCACAACACAAGCTTATGTTTACACATTTTTCTCACGCGCCGCGGTCATGGAAGTAAACATACTCTATCATCGAAGTAAAAGCACTGGCTGCACCACCGCCGTTTGACTATGTTTTGCTCAGATTTAAAAAAATGTTCCATAACACACTAGTGCAGATATGGTACAGTGAAGGGCACGCGTGTTTTATAAGCTCCAATATTAAACTAAAAGCGGTGCAATATGAGCCACTTTATGAGCAAGTGTGTTGAAAAGAAATAAGCTTAACTTGGTCCACTATATCTCGAAAAAAATTCATCTCTAGTTAGCCCTCTTACTTTAAATAAATTAAATGTAGCAAGTGTGTTGAAAAGAAATAAGCTTAACTTGGTCCACTATATCTCGAAAAAAATTCATCTCTAGTTAGCCCTCTTACTTTAAATAAATTAAATGTAGCAAGTGTGTTGAAAAGAAATAAGCTTAACTTGGTCCACTATATCTCGAAAAAAATTCATCTCTAGTGAGCCCTCTTACTTTAAATAAATTAAATGTAGCAAGTGTGTTGAAAAGAAATAAGCTTAACTTGGTCCACTATATCTCGAAAAAAATTCATCTCTAGTTAGCCCTCTTACTTTAAATAAATTAAATGTAGCAAGTGTGTTGAAAAGAAATAAGCTTAACTTGGTCCACTATATCTCGAAAAAAATTCATCTCTAGTTAGCCCTCTTACTTTAAATAAATTAAATGTAGCAAGTGTGTTGAAAAGAAATAAGCTTAACTTGGTCCACTATATCTCGAAAAAAATTCATCTCTAGTTAGCCCTCTTACTTTAAATAAATTAAATGTAGCAAGTGTGTTGAAAAGAAATAAGCTTAACTTGGTCCACTGTATCTCGAAAAAAATTCATCTCTAGTTAGCCCTCTTACTTTAAATAAATTAAATGTAGCAAGTGTGTTGAAAAGAAATAAGCTTAACTTGGTCCACTATATCTCGAAAAAAATTCATCTCTTGTTAGCCCTCTTACTTTAAATAAATTAAATGTAGCAAGTGTGTTGAAAAGAAATAAGCTTAACTTGGTCCACTATATCTCGAAAAAAATTCATCTCTAGTTAGCCCTCTTACTTTAAATAAATTAAATGTAGCAAGTGTGTTGAAAAGAAATAAGCTTAACTTGGTCCACTATATCTCGAAAAAAATTCATCTCTAGTTAGCCCTCTTACTTTAAATAAATTAAATGTAGCAAGTGTGTTGAAAAGAAATAAGCTTAACTTGGTCCACTATATCTCGAAAAAAATTCATCTCTAGTTAGCCCTCTTACTTTAAATAAATTAAATGTAGCAAGTGTGTTGAAAAGAAATAAGCTTAACTTGGTCCACTATATCTCGAAAAAAATTCAACTCTAGTTAGCCCTCTTACTTTAAATTTACTAAATGTAATAAAATTAAGTTACATATGTTTGACTTTTTATTATGATAAAAATATTTTTAATTAAGTCAATTTTAGATTTTTTCGTCAGGTACCTTGACCATCACGATATGAACCCAATCTGGCCAATTTTCAGCCTAATATATGAAAAACGGATCATAATTTAAAATATTGTCTATTAAACCTTGCTATGGTTTTAAATTTCCTATTCAGCGTTACCTCACTCGATTAGCTAATATCAATCAGCCGAAGTATACCACTGTTGGACATAGGCCTTTCCCAATGATCGCCTCCACACTCGATCCTACGCCTTTCTCATCCAGCCACTTCTGGCTACTTTTTCAGGTCATGTGTCCATTGGGGTGCAATCCACGCTGCGCTAAGGATCCTTGATCTACTTGTCTGCTTCCACCGTCTTCGGTTCTGCGGCATATATAACCTGGCTATTGCCACTTCATTCACATGCGGACCGACATGGCGACACTTTAAGCAAAGTTAATGAACACACAGCTAGCTAACTCCGCACAAAATTGACGACCACTCGTAGTTTGTGCCAATCGGAATCGCTCAGAATTACGCGAGCGTTCTGAACAAAATCAGACAAAATAAAGCTGTGCATATGTTGAATACAGAACCCTATCTAAACTAATCTAAAATATTCCTCTGGTAACAATATAAATTGAACAGGTAATACCTCCAAATGTTCTTCTATGTCCTTCCTTTCATACGTTATTCCACTTGGAGTAATCACTGGCTCATTGAGAATTTCAAAACTTATTTTTCCACATAAATAGTCGGGAACATCGCGTTTCTGTAACACGTTATAACATGATTTTTTAAATATTTTCTGCGAAGGTGGCACACAAGCTCACGGCCTGCATGATATTAAGCAGTTACCTTAGCCTATAGACACTTGTAACACAAGAGGGTTGCTCGCGCATCGTCCATCCATCTAGGAGAATCCCATATTGTAGTCCCTAAAGAAAACTTCAGCAGAGAATCTAGCCCACTACCTAATAATTTGCGGAACGCACCTCTGAACCCGCACAATGTGTTTCAATTTAGACTTTACGGGTTTTAAATAAAATAAAATTTAATAATACATACCCTTCTTCTGTCGTCTAATTTTGAAAATAAATTATTTACTTCGCTAGTGTAGTTATTCTGAAACAATATAAAATGCATTAATTACAAGGACCGTTGGGCGGTATCAGACCCGGTCACGGACAAGAACGGTTGTACTTCTCAAATATTGTTAATAATGCTACTCTTGACTGTGTATATTTTACTTTTCAAAAATCGATGGGGAAATAATTAAAATCATCAGGCAAAAAAAAACTATTTAAACATTTCAGACAATAAATAATATGTTTTGAAAGTAAAATAATGCCAAAAACTCATTAAAACATTAACTATATAGAACTTATAGAAGTTCTATATGCATGCTTTCTATCATGGGTAAGGCACCAAGAAAATATTGATAAACCACATGTGCTTTTGGATGATACTATTGTCGATTACGAATGTGAATAAATGTTTGAATAAAAATTTTTTTTAGTTATTTACACCTATTTCATCACCTGATCGGTTTTACAATTTTTAATGAGATCAGTTTTGCGTTTACAAGTGTCAGTCGATATAACTTACACTTTTAGACCCAAACTCATCCTAATGGAACCATACAATAATACAAAGAATATCTTATTTTAATTTTTTTTTGTCAAGTTCCCATAGCCCACAAAGGTGTGACCCATATAACTGTATACTAGAGCCATCTATGCATATATCCCTAAAATTTTGTTGCTGTCCGCCGGAGCTGAATCTTGCAGTCTGGTGCTCTTTTACTTGCTATTTGTAAGTATGATTTTAACAATAAAACTAAAATTTTTAGCCTCGGAATTCCATAGCATACTAAACAATGACACTTCTGTCTATTTTAACAATTGTTATAATTTTTTTTTTAAATATGTTTTTTTTTTATACTACTAAGGTGACAAACATGCACACTGTCCGCCTGATGGTAAGCGGTCACTTCTAATTGATGAAAAAACATATAAGACCAGTGGGTACATCTTTTTTCCTTATCCTTTCTTATCAGCCTCATGCGTCCATACTGTTGGGACACTGTAGCATCACTGAGTGTTTTAACATGCATTTTAGAGTATTTAATCAATAATTAAATATTAGGCCATAACCGATAATGATAAAATATGAACTTGTTTAATTTGTGTAATTTCATAACATCACATTCGTTAGTGTTTCAGTTGGAAAAATAAATGAAAGTTCTATCATGAGAAAACAACCTATTACATACACATTCTTCCTCTATTTTATCAATTTTAGAGCTTGTTTCTTCTTCATTGCTACCATCTATTTTGATCAACTCTATTCTTCGTTGCATATCTTCACTAATTAACCTGAAAAAAGTACAGTGCATCTCACATAAATCTCTGAAATAAACTGACAAAATGACTACACTATATAATAGCCAGGATGATAATTTGGTAATGTTTCAATTGTAAATGTATTAAGTGTATACAATATACGTATGCAGTTGGTGGTCACGGCCTACACCACCACTTATTATAGGTGGATTCTATTGATGACATTGAGAGCTATGACATCGCATAGGCATTGAAATCATTCTGTTCACCAAATGTAAACAAACAATATGGCCGTTCACTATTTGACAATGCATCCACTACTCTACCTCCTGAGCATGTGCAGCCAATGCATTGAATGCGGTCCGGAAGTCACGTCCTAGCGCATTCATTTTCAATAAAACGATTAAATGTGCGCATAGATAGCATTGAGCGCATTTAACGCGCATAATGCTTGTCAAAATAACGCCCCTAACATTGCAATGTCATAGCTCTCAATGCCGTCAATAAGAACGCACTTAGTGCTGTTTGACGTTTTTGAAAACATTTATAATTATCAAACATAGAAGAGGTATTTTCAATTTGAGAAATAGTAGATTAAGTTAATAAAATTACGGCCAGAGTACATTTGATTACCACAGATCTTATATATAGGAAGGAAATTAATGAGTGTGCCCCCCCTCCCTTCCCTAGTGATAAATGTTAGGATGTTTTAGCAACAAAAATGTGTAGCGAAATGTTTCGGCAAAACATGAGCAGGAGAGCCAGTTTAAGAATGTATTAAGAGATTGTGCAATTTTAAAAGATTAAATTAATATTATATATTATTTTTTATACTTTAATATCTGCAAAATACATACATCAAAGCTTAGTTAACTCTACCAGTAATGAGACCGCATTCTTTAATGACTACTTTTTAGTACAAAACATTGCAAATGAAGTTTGCATATCACAAAAAGTGCAATATGCGTCCAACTTAAGCTGACGAAAGAACAAACGATCCAATGCAGTGGGTATCAGGAGAAAAAAATTTTGTTTTTTGTTTTGGTTAAGCCGTCATTGTGAACTTAATGAAAAAATTAAGGTAACAAAACTTTAACATTTATTCCCCTTAATTTATTTCGAAATTTAACACATTGATGGATAGAATGGATAGAATGGTTTCAGTAAAGAAGTATTTTCTTACAGTTCTTATCACTAACTTTGTTTTTTTTTAACTAATTACTTCTACAGTAAGTTAGATTTACGCACATGAATGACATTTCACACCTTTTTTAGATAAAAATTACTAGTGTGTATTGAAAAACTGATTAAGCTTTATATATACAGTAATACCCCGACTTATATTTATCATATTATCTACAATAAGTTACACATTTATTTCCTTAATTATTGTTTTATTTAGTCTCCAGTCCAAATTAAACATACTTTGTATGTCTTTATATGCAAAATTGTACCCCGACTTACACGGATAGCGCTTGGTCCCACCTATAGCGTAAGTCTGGGGTATTACTGTATTAAAAACAGTTAAAATAGGTAGGTTAGAATATCTAATTATATCTTTTACTATTGAGATATTAAAGAAAATCTAAAAAACTTTGATTTTAAAAGTTATTGAATGGGAAATCAATTTTTATTGGTCAAATAGGATCCAATACATTCAACATGTACAATTCTAAAATCTACTCATCAACATCAGCCATTGCCATAAAAAAGTTTGTTGTCATCAAACTTGCCAGGTATTTTTCTGTTACAAACCATTAACTTTGTATCCAGTGATAATTGCAGGATACAGTTTACTTTTCAGTTAACATTCTCATAGCAATATGAAATGGCCTAAGATCATTTTCACTTTCTGCTGTATGGATTTTGGAACACTGCTATTAATATTTTTGCTTATTCCTAATAAAATTATAAATCTTACTGTAATTAGTTGGTTTAGAAAATGTACTTTTTGAGCAGGAGTGGTAAAAAAATATTAATTTTATTATTATGTATGTTTTTGAAGTTTTTAGCAACTGCAAAATCAAAAGCAACTGAATAATATAACTAAACAAAGTACCTATTTAAATAACTCTGCAATTCTATTTCTTGAGATATCCTTTTTTCTTCTTGAACATTCCATCTCTTTTTCCGTGCTATGCGGATTTGTTGAGTAATTTCATCACCAAAATTTAGTTTCTGCTCACGAGCTAAATCATTTGCTGTAAAATACATTAAAATGAGTTCAATATATAAGTTTCAAAATGGAAAGCACTACATATTTTCTGCTAAATTCAACAGATTCAAATCAATATTTTGACATATTAGAATTGCCTTCTAATAACCCTATATCCCAAACACCATTGTACAGCTACACTGGCCCAAGTATATCCAAACAGTCCCTGGTGTTGGATATGTCCAACATACAAAGATTTCAGATTCACTTCAACTTTTTGGCAAAAAGGTGTGAACCCTTTTGAAGGTTGATATTGATGGTGTTGACACCAGTGTCCACTAGAGTTTATTAGTAGTACTAGTAGTTGAGAAAGGATAAGTATCCAAATACTAACAATAGTATAACACTCTGAAAGGCCCCTATGAATAATATTAGATACTTTTTATGTTGTGCTTGTGCTTTATATTTCATGTGTTTTTATGTTTGTAATGGAAAGTGTCCTTTTATGATAGGGAGGGCATTTTCCAATATTTTAATTGGATGCTGTAAAAGAAAGGGAGAAAAGAAATGCCCTTGCTGAGTTTCTTGCCGGTTCTTCTCAGTACAAGGTCTCCCGCCCTGTAAACTTACGAGCCAATGGCGTAGTGACATTCATAAGTGCTCAATTATTGTAGCCTAATCTGAATAAAATTATATTGAATTAAATTGAATTGAATTGATTTTAACCTTACAGATCTGTCACCAAGCCAGGCCTGCGATCCAGCTACAATTAAGGTTTCATTTTAACCGAAAAGATAATTACAACCTTACTCGAACACTCTCTGGTATATGACCCACAGATATACAATCACGTAAGAAAAAACAAAATGTTATACCTCTGTGAAGATGTTTGATGGCTTCATCATAACACTCTAACTCAACCAGTGCCTGTCCCAAGAAGAAATGTCCTTTGACTAGATTGTTGTCCAAATCCAATGCTCGTCTGCTGTCTTGACAGGTGGCATCCCAACGCTTTAACTTAAGATGACACAATGCTCGATTTGTAAAATATGTTGCCACAGAAGGGTTTTTGATCTATAACAGAATTTGGTTTCTATTTTATAAGGTTTTGAATTAGGCATACACCTATGTATGTGAGTGTTCAGAATGTACTTCATAACCAAATTTCGTTTGATTATAAGATATAGTAAAATCATTCATGTAATAAAATCTATTGGTGAGTCAACTTGGCTATCCTTCTGCCTGAAAAGTCGGTAACATGATGACAATGCTTCTTTAGTGCACTGATATCATTTTAATGTTCTTCAGCTGGAGCAATTTGGTCAGAGTAACTAAAATGGGGTGCAAGGGAAAAAATGACCTTTTGTTGAAATGATTAGGAGGGGTAGTAAGTATGATGCCAATACTTCTCTCTCTCTCTGACAACAGGGTTGACCACTTTAATTTTATAAACAGTAAATTGTACCATATTTTCAGTGGAAATTTCAAGTTCAAGTATCTACATACATGTAGGTACCTAATGTATAGTGCAGAGTGAATAATGTTCAATAACAAGATAATATAAAATCAACTAACCATGAAAAGCACTTTACAACCAGACCTGTGATTCTGGCTTAGATAATTCTCATTCTATGTTGGCATAGATTGCATATAACATTGTTTAGGGTTACTAAATCACTAAAGCTTTCAAGATTTTATACAACTATTTTGCGTTGATTTTTATTCTCATATCATTACCTGCTTGCGTCCCCTTTCGGTTCTTAACCCTGCGCTTATGTGAATTTAGGGGGCAAGAAAACGAACGAAAGAACTAATTTCGAAGTTCACGTTGGCTTGAATAATGAACATTTGACGATGTTTTGACTGGTAAAATATATTATTTTAGTCAAGTTTATGAAGCAGAGCTGTTACGAAGTTATTTAAAAACTTACAATAGCCTTGGTATAGCAATTTGCAGCATCTTCGTATCTTTGTAGGATGTATAATCTGTTTCCTTGTTCCTTCAGTTCCTTGTCACTTAGATTTGCAGTAGAATACATGTGCTTGCTCATTTTTGCTTAGTTACTGATAGTTTATTAAAAATCTTTTTATCTTTAAAAATAAAGATAAATATATAAATCTTGATTTAAATCCCTCCTACAGATCACATTTTCTAGAAAATTTGCAAGAAAAAGTACACAAATAAATATATAATAAATGTTGCAATAATAAAATCATACTTTCCCCAAAGTTTTTCATATTTTTTTCCTTTTTTATTTTT
Organism: Apoda limacodes; assembly: GCA_946406115.1. NCBI lineage: Eukaryota > Metazoa > Arthropoda > Insecta > Lepidoptera > Limacodidae > Apoda > Apoda limacodes. The sequence goes on along the minus strand of OX291550.1, from coordinate 9,239,885 downwards.
AAAAACATCGCTAGATCCCGGTGTCCTTAAGGTCCATATCATCGGTATGAAAAACAATATATATGGTAACATGACACTGTGGTTCGGGAACCGGCGGCAGGCGGCGTAGCCGCCGATGGGGGAGTCCATATATTGAGGGCAATAAGGCAGAGCGCACATTACGAGTAATTTCCGATAGAAACATTGTAAGAAAATTTCTTCTTCGCCTTTGCCAGCAGGTGCCCTATAGATTGTGGCGCTGTGTTGCAGTCGCATTGGGTTGAGTGGTTTCAGAGCAATCCTCATCTGGCCATGTTCTGCTTACAGCGATCAACTTGGGACCTGAGCCCGTTAAGCGCCTTCCATGTAGGCCATGGTTCCTTGTAATCGGGCGGTAGTTGTCCAGCTTGATACCCAAGTATCGAGGGTATTCGATCACCGCTCCATCCCACATCAGGTGCAAAGTTCTCTGCGCTTGATGTTTGCGCAAGTGGAACACGCAGGTCTGTGTTTGTGGAGGCAGTTGGCTTTATAGTATTGGCCTAGGTCATTCAAGGCATTGGAGATTATCTTCAGTTTTTTCAAAGAATCGACTCTAGTGAAAGAAGCGCTGCATGCCTGGTGGGCTAGTCTGGTCTTTGGTGTAGATGTTGAAAAGAGTCTGAGCCAGCACGCTACCTTGAGGAAGACCATTCCTTTGACGTCGCCAGCGGCTTCTCTCTAAACGAAGATGAACTTGAAGACGACGGTTGTGGAGCAGCTCACCTAGGATCCGAACGGAACCAGTATCCCTTGTGACTATTGTGGTGGCAATTAAAATCGCCAACAATCAGTCTGGCACATCTATCATTTGAGCCGCTAAGGTGCTACGGCAGAAATATGTCCACAGTTATGAGCTCCATAGTGTCTCGACCGACGGAAGAAGATGTGATCATAATGCCTGGCTTGCCAAAAATAGCACTGCCGTGTTTTAGTAGCGGTATCTCCGCTATTATTGTCAGTCCGGGAATCTGTGGTTGAGTTTGGCCATGATACGAAAATATGAAACACGATAGGTTTCTTGGAAGCATAGGAAGTCGCATTGCGTCTCGCGGCACATTTCCGAAAGGAGTAGCGCTATGTCTTGAGAGAAGCCCTTTATGTTGATAACGGTCAGGGCAGGCTCTAAAACGTGCCGTTAGTGATCGCATTTTATATTTGGTAAAACAGTAATTTGTACTGATCGTTGCACAGGGTGCGCCAGACGCTGTGACGTGTCGCCGGACGCTTCAAGTACGGGAAGGCCTCTATCATGCACCCCCGTGTTATTAAAAAAATATTTATGTCCTTGCGTTGTCACTTAAGTGATTATAAGGTCATTTTTAAATTACAATAACCTAAACTTTTTAACTCAAAACAATTAACGATAACCTGCGTTAAATCCGAAATGTAACGCTTTAACTTTAACGAAGTTAACTTTTTTAGTAACGGATTAGCGATTGACAAGTCAAGTGTGAGTCGGTTTTTTTTTATAATTGAGGAGTTGCTGTTGGAATCCTACGCTGAACCAAAGATGACTAAACATAGTAAAAGTAGCAGCTACATTTGCGTCCATTGTCATTAAAAGCGCGAACGAAACTGCGTATTTTCTATTTATTTTTATAAATAAGGTGGCAAACAAGTTTGCGATCCGCCTGATGGTAAGCGGTTACCGCAGCATATGGACGTTTGCAACACCTGGGGCATTACTCGCGCTTTGCCGACCCTTCATAAATCTAATAACTTCTTTCTCGAAGAACCCCATAGCACAGATTATATAATACTATACTAGTACAGATGCCTCATCCCATACAATGAAATGGGACCGCCGTAACTTGGACTATTTTTCGGGCTATTTTGTTTAGCCGCTAGATGCCGTAAGTAGCAGCGGGTCGAAAATATTAGCTAACGACATCTAGCGTTTCTCGTTGAATACTTACTGTTATATTTGTAACTGGTTCTTTGAAGTCAATAGATGGCGGTCTTATACCTAGCTACATATCGAGCCATACGATAAAACATCGCGTATCCTACATATTTTTATCATAAAGTAGGAAGACGAGGAAGTTTATTGCGAAAAAGTCTCGAGTACTCGGATCTTGCCTTTTTCTGGGGAATGTAAATGTAAATGGAAGTACATCTTAGCTCTTACGATTTAGAAAAAAAGGTCTTAAGAGGAGGGTTTCAATTCCATAAATTTGCCCCCCGCAATAAGCTCTGAGATTTCAGTCAATTAAATATTATCTAGGTAATGTTAGTAGTTAGTAGTAAATAAGATTTTTTCAACTAGTTATTCAAATTTAAAATAATAATGTTAAAGAAGATGTCATGAAAATATATACCTACCTAATATTTTACAGTATTTTTTATAACCAATCCGAATCGATCCGAAATGCAGATATCTATGCAAGTTAAGAAAATTACTAGGTAGGTACCTAATAAATATGTAAAAATAGGTAGGTACATAATAAAATTATAATCGAAAGCTAAAACGCTACAGTTAGGAGCAGTACATTTTTTTCGTTATAGTTTTTTACAACCGGTACGGATTAGGGGGTCAAAGGAGTTTAAAAGTTTCTACCGAATTCCTTTGTTTGCGTCAGGTAATTAACAGGAAATTTGGTATTGGCTTTTCAAGTACGAAATAAGGGGGACAAAAGGTGGGTTTAATTAGTTTAAAGTGTAGGTACCTATGTGAAAATCGCAAATTAAATGAAAAAAATATATTTTAGGGGCATAAAATTTAAAAAAAAAATTTGGGCTGGTTTGTAATTAATAAAAGTTTATTAATGAAAAGATTCTCACCAAACGCACGGATGTAAAAAAACCCAAAGGATAAATTATTAATAAATGACAGATGTTTTGTGATCAAACTCTTTTTTGAAAATCCTATGTTTTTGTGTTAGTTGCTAGTATTTAGTGGGTGTTGAGATTAAAATTTTAAAATGAATTCGTATTATCATAAATATATGTAATAATACGTACAAAAGAGTCGTGATAAGGAGACCGAAAGGCGGTTGAATGTTTAGATATCTTAAATTCCTGGGATATTTTTTACTAGCTTTTGCCCGTGACTCCATAAAATAACGTAGCTATCGTCGAAATGCACATTTGGTTAGGGTACATGACTAAACCTACAGACTGATAGCTTCAAACAACAGGCGCTAGCGAGAGCACTACTACAAGCACGGGTATATGTGTGTGACTTGTCACTGACACGGTGCGCATCAGTGGAAAAAGGAATCAAAAGGAAATTTCCTTTTTTACATACCTTAAAGATCTTGACGGGTAACTACCTATATTTTTTTATTCTAAGTTGGCTCAATAATTACTTTAGGAAGGTAAATCTTAAAAAACGTAAGTACGTAGGTAGGTACCTACGATAATAATGATACATATAAACATGCATATATTAATGTATATGCATAATTATATTATTGGTACCTCCCTATTGAATACAAATTAATTCAGAGGTCTTTGTGAGGGTTCTATAGCCAAATGGCAAAAAGGTCCCTTATAAATCCATCATATACTTCCGTCTATCCGTATGTCACAGCGTTATAATTGCGCTATTTTTGCATATGTAGATTGTGATGAAATTTTACAGGAAAGTCTTATGTGAACCACCAAACAATAATATTGAGCCGCAGTTCCTCAAAATATTTCCCTTAAGCAATTTGGAAAATATTAAAATTTAGTATTTTTTTTGAATTTTTGAATATTGCAATGTGAGACGGTTCCTTAAACTTCAGATCTTTATGATACTTATGTGGAACTGTACTATACCTTGCTGCTTCTGTTAATATTTTGAGGTACTTCGGCTCAAAATTATTGTTTTGCCCTAAAGTACCTGTGTGTCAAACGGCTAAACTGTATATCGATTTGCGGTTTTTTATTTGCGTACACCCAGGACTACGCCGCCTGCCAGCGGGTCGAACGAAACATGTTTTGTTTACTTCGCCTAAGGTATAGTATTTTATAATCTGTGACTTCGCATTGTTTCTTGATTTTTGCTTTTGCGGTGATTTTGTGTAAAAGAAAGTTTGAAGTATTGATTTTTTTTTACAATGATTTCCTTTAAATCAAGTGTAAGCAGTGCTAATTGATAATTTCTCATGGTGGGCAGGGAAAAACAGAAAATAATACGAGTATGAACAACCAATAATGTCAACCAACCCTGATACCTCAGCTAGGTTCTATGATTAAATGTTCGATCGACCACAGACAATTTCTCCCAGTCGCAGTCAGTATATATAATGTACTCTGTGGTCGCAGTCCTAGTCGGCGCTCTTTGCCGAATAGTCGCCAACTTTTCGCCGACTACGGAAGTGGCCGGATGGTCAGCTTTACCGATTAGTCGGAACATCCCTACTTTTAAGTGACCTATTAGCTTATTTTCTCGTACACTAATCGCTTCAAGTGTGCCTATAAAAATTTAAGTTCCCTCAATTTCTCCAGGATTCCATCATTATATCCTGACCTGATGACCATGGGACCATCTGGGAAGTATATTCTTTCAAACAAACAAGAATTTTCCGAATCGGTCAAGGCGACTTCGAGTAATCGGAAAACATACATAAAAAAAGATTTCGAGGACTAAGGAACTTTCTTCTTTTTTGAAGTCGATTAATTACTAGTCACTTAAATAGACGACAATATATCCTAAACAACTCATGATATCTGTGAAGTCAAAGAAAGATTAAAGCGTATTTAAGGGCCCTCTTACACCCCACTAGCGCCGACATTAGATATCCTCAATTTTCTCTTCGTAGAAAACGAATTTCTATAAAATGCCAACTACAACTCACAGATATTACTTAGAAACTATATAAAACTTTCTAAAAATAGCTAATGACTAGCTTCATATTTGCGACATTTAGATTTTAGAAATTCGTTGTCTACGAAGAGAAAATTGAGGATATCTAATGGCGGCGCTAGTTAGCTGCTATATGCGCCTTAATTATTTATTAGTAAAATAAAACTTCTTTTTATATACCTACTTTCTGTTTAACTAGTTTATGAAATATCGTCGTTTATGTAAGTGACTAACTAGTTTTTGCTCGTAAGTGTACTAAAATTTTGACAAAAATCGGTCGAGTTAAACTAATGCATCGCTTAATTATTAACGGATCGATGCAAACGACAATGTCACGGGGTATCCATTTGTTGTATATCAAAACCTTCTCCAGAATGTAACAAATACTTTTCTGAAAACCGTATTAAAATCGGTTCAGCCAAACGCGAGATAATCACGGACAAACATACATACAAACATGCGGGTCAAACTGAGAACCTCCCTTTTTTTAAATTGGTTAAAAATGTAAGCGCTATTATCTGAAGTGTTTTCAATTCTAAAGTAGGTGCACTTGTGCCATGGCATGCTGTTCTTCAAAAGTGAGCTATCCTTTTCACAAAACAATTGTTTAAGAACTTAGACGCATTCGACCCAGGATAAAACTAAAAGAAACAAATTGTACTGAGGTCGAAGTTCACGCTTGCGTGCGTTTGTTTTATAATATATCTAAGTATTAAGGTGGGTAGATACCAAATATATTTTTTAATTTGGTTGGTAAGTACCTACACCTATTCATATTATTCAGTGACACTGTTGTGTGTCGCTGTCAAACTCAGAACATGCGAACAGCGTCATCTATCAATCAATAGTGAAAATTTATTAACCGGCACGTAGTTCAATTTATTGCCGCTTAAAGTACAACGACCTCATTCAATTTGTGTCCCATTACTTCATTTTTGTTAGCTTAAGGGACATTTTAATATTAAAACAATATTTTTAAGGGTCGGTTACTTTTCTTTTTTAATAAAATAACAACCTAAATAACAAAACGATACACACAACGCCATCTATTGATTTGAATTTAAATCATTTCTGTTTTGTTTGGGATAAGACCCCGTGCCCATAGTGTAGTCCTTAAAGAAAACCTTGGCAGGGAGCTCATTCCACAAACTAAGCTTTCGCGGGAGGAACTTCATGATCTCGTTACTACTAAACCAATTTGGAACGGGTATATAGCGATAGCTGTTGCCATTATTTATACATAGATTATATTTTATCCCTCAAAATCTAGAAGTTTCCACTGGAATAACTACAATTAGAATAGCTATAGCAAAAATCATGCAATGGAATTACTTAATTTTGACTGACTGAATGACACAGGCGAATCCTGCTGAGGACGGATATACAAAAACAAAAAATACTTTTTATCCCAGTTAATCAAGGAATACACTATTCCAACTAATTATTTTTTTTCTTTTCATATGAAAGATATGTTACATCACCTTCGTTGTTTAACCAACTCGTGACTTGTGGACAAAAAATGAAAGTGTCAGGAGAGACCTTTTTTTAATGGATTATTTTCACAGCGGGTGTAGCGTATAGAGCAACAAACTTTTTTGAATAGGTGCGGTGGTCAAACTCCAGTCAGTCGTCACATTAAAATGCTGTGAACTTACGCAACTACAATTGCCATACTTACAATGACACTAGCGACTAAGCACCCAAGGTTAGAGGGTCAAAAAAGTTTGTTGCACTATACCTAGGCACGTGTAAACAAGTACCAAAGTTTTAATAAAATTAATATGGAAATATGGATGGACGGACATGCCAAAACCAAAGTACTTATAAAAAGGGATTCTACGCAGCTCATAAAAAAAGTCTATATTTTGTAGTGTACACAATTTAATATTTTTTCAAAATACCTTTATTTTACGCGATTCAATGCAATATAAATATTCAAAAAAAAAGTTTATTTCACCTTCTTTGCTCTAATTCATAACATTGCAGCATGTAGGTAACATTTTCAAAAAGGGGATTGATGAGAAAGTATCTTGCAGACAGGATAAAGAGTAGAAAAGTCTCGACTCCACAGTTTGTGTCGCTTGTTCTCTTGTTCTCTTGGATAATTCAATACTGTGGCGTTTGAAATGTTCCTTTTTACTTTCACAGTCGCTCTGAAAATAAAGTTTTCTTGAATATTGAGAAAGTTAAGAATAGAATAGTCGGTTCACAAGTTTAAAATGGTGATAATAAAATTCTTATAAAAATATAAGTTAGGGCTAATTGGATTCGGAATGACGTCTACAAAATAGCATAAACAATTGTAAAAGTAACGAATAAATTAAGATTAAAAAATGTATAAGTTTAGTACCCTCTATTACGATTGTGTTACCGCTACGTTGTAAGTTGTAAGTGATGTCTTGCACCGGAAGGTTAGGGATAAGAAGAGATCTCTTGGTGGTGGTTAGGGATAACTTAGAGATAACACCATTGTTATAGTTATGCCTGCCCGGTGACTGTTATGATCACTGAGCTATTATGTTTACACTATAGCACGGACGCAAGGCAGGAAGAATTTCGTTCAATGACCGGTCACTATTTTTCTCTGTTGCACGCGCATAATTATTTGCCGTCTCACTCGCACAGATGCGATGACCGCCATCATAGAGGAGCGCAACGGCCAATAAATATGCGCGTGCAACAGAGACAAATAGTGACCGGTCATTGAATGAAATTCTTCCTGCTTAGCGTACAGACTATAAACAAACGTCACGTCAGTTATCAAGCACAAGTTATAACGTTACGTGCCATGCCATACGCGGGGAGGCATGTTCCAGCCAGTGGCAAACGAACTGCAGCACACACACTGCAATGTTTGAGTCGATGTCTCCAATAACTCAATGGTGATGATAATCTTAACACCAGTTTCAAATTTGTGCTTATGACAAAACTCCGAAATGGGTTGGTAAATAAGTGTACATATTGTCGGTTAATCCGAGTGAATTGCCCCTGGTGTTGCAAACGTACTTAGGCTGCGGTAATCGCATTACATCAAGTGGGCCATAACCATGTTTCCCACTTTAGTAGTATAAAAAAAAATATCCGCTACGCCCCCTGAAAAGCGAAAGTCAAAAGTCTCACCATTAATTAGAATGTGATGTATGCGATAAATCTAGATGTACATACATAAACCCTGTATCCAACAGGATTAAGCATCAATGCTTCCATACACGGTCGGCTGTTTAAGACACTTTGCCTTTTCTGATAATGGTGATTCAATTTGATCAAAATACGTTCGACGAAGCAGATGAACCTCTGCCGACCTTTTCATTTAGGGGAGAGTTGGGTAATACCGCGCGGTTGATAATCCCGCGCCCTCGGTTTCTTTGAAACAATCAACAACACGCGCCTGCAATATAAGTAAAATCATAGCTTTATGCACCCCCTACCCCGCTGGAGCACCGCCAGCTGCCACGGAGTATCCAGAGGGCAAGGCCTCGAGCTTGCAGGTTTCCCGCGCGATCGATATATTTTTTTGGGTAATTTTAATAAGAGGTGAGCCAATGAATATTTCACACCAAGTGATAAATTATACTCTTTTATGGGGTAAAAATAATGTATAACTTATGTGTAGAATAACTTTAAATTAATCCTTTGAGTTGGTTTATGTTTTTGAGGTTACAAAATAAAATGATCTTGTTTGATAATACCGCGCGTAGGGCACGTTGTCATTATGATCAGCTATATAATATGGTTGGGATTATTATAAATCTCTGAAAGAATATGTTAGTATATTATAGTTATAAGTGAAAGTATTTATACCTTAGTAAAATTACTAGGTATAATAATCATAGTTGTCTTGTCAATGTCAAGTTGTCAATCATTTCGGCTAATACTAAGCATTTTGTGAAAGCTGGAGTCTGTTCGTCTCCAGGCTTCCACTCTCTGACTGACACATTGTGTGATGATTTAATTGTCATTTATGGCGCAGTTTTATTAGACCCAGCGCGAAATTAGCTCCATGGGGCACGATATTATCAGACCAGTTTGATAATACTGCGCTTTCCCAATTTTTAATTATACGCTCGTATTATTGTTTTTGTTTGTTTTTTGTAAAATTTAAATTTGTGTTAGTGTAGTCAGATAAATTCTCCACCTTTTGTTATATTTCGTTTTTATTTTAACCTAACCTGAGCTTAGTTATAGGATGATTTCCTTAGGGGCTCGGTATTACCCAACTCTCCCCACTTTTGCATTATTTTTCAAATTTTCTAGCTGTCCCTTATTCTACGCCCATGCTCAACGCTCCCGTATCATACTTTTTCTTGTTCTGTCATTGAGGGTCACGCCGTGCTACCTACTTCTGTATGTTCTCATTACTAAGATTATTTTTTTCTCATTCTTCGACTGGTTACGAACCATCACTTTTGATGGCGGCCGCAGAGATTATTTCTACTTTTATGCTGTGTTTAATACGTGGTTTAATATAACCAAAGCTTCTATATGTACTAACATATACAATGGATTTAGAGTTATGGATGATTTATGAAAGTCTGTTTCTAAGATATTAAAAGATATTTAACACCTTTACCTACCATTTAAAACACAAAGGTTTAGTCACAGAGAAAAGTAATTACCTATACCAAAAGTATTAAGTCTTACGAAAAAAGACTTATTTTTACATAAATTTACGTTACATTAATGTAAAAATTATGTATGTATGTAATTATGTAAGAAGGCTTAGCAGCAATGCATGGACCAAAATAATTGGTGATGGTGAGGATGAGGTACGATACGTTATACCTATATGTATATTCGTCATACACGTACCTGGCTGCAGGATCCTTGTAGAGAGGCGGTCGAAGAGGAATTTCCAAATTTTGTTTCATCATTGGGCAAGGGAAGTTTATATTTCCCAAAGATATAATTCCTTCTTCAGCTGGATCTTTTTTCTGAAAAAAAAACCAATACTAGCTTTGGCTTTACAAAAAATATGATACCTACCTAAAAAATAATCATAATATAATATTGTAAAGGACCAAGTTTGGTATTCCTCATTTTCATTTAACTTATCAGTCTATACCTGCCGGGATGTGGTATTCAGCCTAGGACATGTCTTCTCCTTCTGTCATGAAGAGAGACATGACCAACCCTACTGCAACTTCAGCTTGCTGATTCTTCAAGCTGAGAACTTGTACTTTTTTGCACTTTTAAATTGTAAAAAACTGACTGTTTTCTTTAAATTTCTAGTGCGCTTGAGTAATTTCTCGCACCACTCCCATACGTTTTCATCGATGGCCCCGCGTCGTTCCAGCCGCTCTGACAGATCCGCGAGATTGCGAATTGGTGTCTGAATCTGTAAATAGAAAATGAAATAAAAATTATTGTTAATGGTATCTAAAGACAGACCACCATAACTAGAAGATTTCTAAACTCATGGCTTAATGCACTATTTTCTAAACTTACAATAAAATATAATATAAATTATAAACTTACAATTAAATTAAGAGAGGTAGGTCACTGCAAGTACTCGCTCGAAAAAGGCACCCGAACAACTAAAGCAATAGCAAACTAATAGCGAGTACTTGCTCGAATGAGCGGCCCGAACTGGGGAAGTACCTCCACCTTACAGAAAACCGTGGCCATTATAACACTAACATTGAGTAATGTTGTGTTCCTGACGGTAAGTAAGGTTGCCAGAGCTCTTTGAGGATTCGCTGCGCGGACAGCGGAGGACCGGCGGTGCTCGTTGCTGTCATTGCTCGGCCTAGACACGGCGTGCTGGTTCGGCGGTCAGGGAGACCTGACCGCTGGCCGCCCGCAGGTTGAACGGGTTCCCGAACCCAGGGATCACTAAATCTCCGCCCTGGGAGGCTGATCCGCCAACCGGTGTAAAGTCTCTAAAGTAGTAGTCGTGCCGGAGAAGAAGACTGGAGTGGACCCGGCTACTATAACAGAAGGGGATCACGGGCCTTTCCGCCCGCCGTGCCAGAAACCGTATCATCTGTGGCGAGCTTCGGCAGTCTTAGTACCGCACCTTTTGTCCTCTAAGCTGTCTGTGCAGTGAATCCTCATCCTTAGTCTAAGTAACTTTTTTTTATAAAAAATGGCCATGAGAACGAAAAGGAAAAGAGTTTTACAGCGGTTACTCCAACCACATATAATGTGGACTTTTGCAACATCAGGGGTATTCACGCAAATCTTAACGCAGTCCACCGCCATCTCGAGAATGCGCACCTGACCATTCTTTTTCTAAGGGAGACGCAGATATCCTGCCCGGCCGACACATCATACCTTGACTAGCCCGGCTACAAACTCGAACACAATTTTATGAGTCGTGCCGGTGTATGTATTTTCGTTCGGGAGGATATCTGCTGTCGCCGCCTTCATAACCTTGAAGACAAGGGACCTGTCGATATTGTGGGTACGCGTAGATTACGGCGGCCACACTCGTATCTATGCGTGCCTATACAGGTCTCATAGCGGTGACACGGATGTAACTCGACTCTTTACGCATCTGTGTTTGACGACTGAAAAAGTTCTAGAGCAATATCCCACAGCGGAACTAGTTATTTTAGGAGACTTTAACGCCCACCATCGTGAGTGGCTCAGTTCTCGAACCAATAACTATGCCGGGATATCTGCTTATGAATTTGCTCTGACCTATGGATTCTCTCAGCTGGTACTTTCTCCAACGAGAATACCAGATATAGAGGACCATACGAGCTCCTTACTGGACCTCCTGCTCGCTACTCGGCCGGATGGATACTCCGTCTCAGTGGATGCGCCTCTTGGCTCCTCAGACCACTGTTTCGTTCGGACTCAAATGTAATGCACACAACCCGATCCATCTGGGCCAACTAATTGGCGTCGTGTGTGGCACTATAAGTCGGCAGACTGGGATGGATTGCGAAAATTATATGCATCGTACCCGTGGAGGCAGATCTGCTTTAACTTAGAAGATCCTGACGTCTGCGCAGCCGCAGTCACTGAGACAATCCTCGCTGGTATCGAATGCTATATTCCTAACCCGCGAGTAGCTGCCGGCATCAAAAAACGACCGTGGTTTAATAGGTCTTAGCAGAAAAGCTAAAATTCTTAAGCAAACTGCATATGAGGCTTGGACCACGGCTCGTAAAATTAATAAGGATCCGAATATTTCTGAGTTAAAACGCAAATTAAATGCTGCCTCGAGGTTCAGTAATAAAGTAACTGCTAGAGCAAAATTCCAATTAATCGGCAAAATAGGTGGGCGACTTGCGAGCTATCCTTCTGGGAGTCGTGCTTTCTGGTCGCTTGCCAAAGCTGCTGAAGGGAACTTTTGCCAGTCGTCGTAACCACCACTGCGAAAGACCGATGGTGACTTGGCCCATAGTGCTAAAGAGAAAGCCGATCTACTGGGCAGTCTCTTTGCCTCGAACTCGAACATGAACGATGAAGGCGCTGTACCACCTACTATACCGTGGTGCGGTAAGACCATGCCAGAAATCTCCATAACACAGCGGGAGGTCCGGCGGGCGCTGCTTTCTCTAGACGTTCATAAGTCGAGTGGGCCAGACGGTATACCAGCAGTGGTGCTTAAGCAGTGTGCTCCTGAGTTATGTCCTGTACTCACGCGCCTCTTCGCGCTTTCCTACCACACTAGGCAATTTCCGTCTTCATGGAAGACTGCGAACGTGCACCCGGTGCCCAAAAAGGGCAAAAGATCAGATCCATCGAATTACAGGCCATCGCTATTACCTCTCTCCTCTCCAATGTGATGGAGCGTGTGATCAACACACAGCTTCTAAGATACCTAGAAGTACACGACCTGGTCAGTGACCGTCAATATGGCTTTTGCCACGGTCGCTCGACTGGTGACCTTCTAGTGTATCTCACACACCGATGGGCACTAGTCATTAAGAGTCAGGGGGACGCATTGGCACGTAGCCTGGACATAGCGAAGGCGTTCGATCGGGTCTGTCACCGGGGTCTTGTATCGAAGTTGCCATCTTACGGAGTGCCCGAGGGTTTCTGCAAATGGGTGGCTAGCTTTTTGTCCGGCTGACGCATACGAACCGTAGTTGACGGTAGTTGCTCTGGTAGCATGGACATTAATGCTGGTGTCCCACAAGGCTCTGTGCTGTCTCCTATGCTGTTTATACTGCATATCAATGACATGTTGGACATCAACAACATACATTTCTATGCAGATGACAGTACTGGAGACGCTTATTACACGGGTCGTGCAAACATCCCTTGTTCCGTTGTGGAGGAAAACTACGGAGAACTTGTGTCTCAAATCGAGACCACACTGTGGACGGGTGAACTTGGTCCGATTAGAACCTACAAAGACACAAGTGTGCGCGTTCACCGCTAAGAAAACCTCATTCATTGTAGTCCCACAATTCCAGAACACTCCCCTCTCCATCTCCAAGAGCATTGGGATCCTTGGTGTTGACATCTCCAGCGATGTTCAGTTCCGAGATCATTTACAAGATAAGGTGAAGCTGGCGTCCAACTCAACAGAGCAAAGCAGTACTTCACGTCGGGGCAAAGGTTGTTACTTTACAAGTCGCAGGTTCGGGTGCACCCGGATACCAGCTGGGCCCTTTTGACTCGGTTCAACGACGGGCTGTGAGAATTGTCAACAATTCCAAACTCACTTGCGGTATCGAGCCCTTAAGTACGGTAAAGTATTTGATGTTTCAAAAGGGTTCCATCGCCAAAAAAATTAAGAACCGCTGACCTAGAACATTCTCTCGTGTTAAGGGATATTTATAGGGTCGGCAGACTAAAGCACATAAGTCAAAAATAAAGTTTTTTCGTTCTTAACCCCAACCATATTCATCTAACTCGATACGTCGTCTGACTTAACCACATAAGTCAAAGCAGTTCGTTTTAATTTGAACCCTATAGGGTACCTTTTGAACCTTATCATTCTCTTTAAATTTTATGACGCTATCAACAACATAAGTCGACTTATGTCAAAAGGATCTCAGATATTTTTTTCATTTCATGAACTTCGAGACTGACTTATATCACATTATCGTTTTTTTTTTCAAGTAAACATTTTTCAAGTAAAAAAGATTCACACAACACTTAAGAACAAAAACTGAGTTAAGTGCTGTGCGGGTGAAATTGACTCGTGTGACGCCAAGTTAGTCTTGCTTTGATATTTCAATAGTTTGGTTCTGTGTTATTTTAGTTTAAATAAATATTAGTATTTTATTATGGAGTCACGACGTGGAAAAAAAATAGTAGATATGGTATTACAATCTTTAACTACTGAAGGTAAGTCCGTAGAAAATTTATTTGAATTCAAAATAATATTATAGTTAGTAAAAAATGCAAAAAAAAATGTCTTTAATGGTTACTGTTGTTACAAAAGTAACTTACTTAATCGTTTGTTTCAATGCCGTACATTGCAGCCGTGTAATTGAATATAGTATTGTTTAAAGTGTATTGTTGTGTTTGAGATGAACTCAGTGACCAGCAATTCAAAAACAAATTAGTGGAAGATGAGCATCGTCAGGACGTACAGGCAACATAACTGTTCGTCAGGAAATCGTATTTTCAAGTAATGACTCAGTTCAGGATCCAAATTTTGGATTATCTGAGAGTGCAGTAATTTCATCCAGTTCAAGTGATGAATCTTCACAAGAATCCACTCCCCAAGGCCCCGATACAACGCTTACCAGTATATCTCCAAAAAAAAGCATTCGTGTCCGAAAAAACGAAAAGAAAGTGAAACGAAACACAGGTCAGTCCTATAAGACATTAAAAGGAAAAGTTATTGCCATTAGTAAAATGACCGATCTTCCAGTATGTCGCATGAAATGCAAGGAGCGCATATCATTGAACGATAGAAAAGCTATTTTTAAAGAATATTGGGAAATGGGGTCATACCTTAAAAGATCTGCTTCTGATCTGATGTAGCTTCTTTAATGGAGATCCAAGATAAAGCTACTCAAAGGCAAAGAACACTAGATCCTGACCGGCAGAAATGCCTGACAAAGACATATAAATATTTTTTATTAATTCATGGAAAGCGTGAATCCATATGTCGAGGATGTTTACTGATCAGAATGATCAGCATAAGGCTACTGCAGATCAAGCCTACGATAGGAAGAAAAGTGACACGCAAATGTTTAAGAATGACAACACTGTACAAGTATACACTTTCGATTTGCAGTAATGTTTACCTACTCCAGCACTAAGCTCTCCTGTAGCATTTTACAAGCGTCAGTTATGGACGTTTAAACTAACTGTTCATGACAACAAAACTAGCAAAGCTGTATGCTACATATGGTACGAAACAATAGCTGCACGAGGAGCTAATGAAATTGCATCTTTCCTTTTCAAGCACCTCCAAAATTGCTTACCTGAAACCACAAAACGTGTAATATTTTATTCCGACACATGTGGGGATCAGAACAGGAATTCTCACGTAAGTACAATGTTTACCTGGGCTTTACAAAAGTTAAACTTAAAAACCATTGAACAGAAGTTTATGGTTCGCGGCCAGAGTAATTTGGAAGTCGACACTGATCACGGGATTATAGAAAAAAAGAAGAAAAAAACCGAACTGCAAATCTATCACCCACACGATTGGATACAGCTGATAAGATCGAGCAGCAAAAAATTTGAAGTGGTCGAAATGCGTAATACTGATTTTTTTGACTTCTCTTCATTACTGAAAGGGTCATTAGTGCTAAGAAACAAAGATGTTGATGGGCGACACGGACCTGAAAAAAAGACAGGCGTAACATTGCACTGAAACGATGTGAAGCATGCAAGGTCCTACAATTTCGTTTGTTATACACGACCTACACTCACACAGATACACCAGGTCAGACAACTCGCCTTTATTATACGTACTGCGTGACAGCGCCTGTGACATGTATTTTGCGTCGACGAAAATTTTTAAAAAATGCCGTCTTGTGCAGTGAAATCGTGTAAAAACTACATGAGAAAACTTAAAAAGTCACAAGGAATCACCTACCACGCGTACGTTATGATGATTTTGTTATTATTTTTATAATTATATTTTATTTACTTAGATGTAAGCTTTAAACAAAAATATAAGAGTGTTATCAGTTTTTTAATAGGAAATTTTCCCTAAAAGTTGGGAAATCTGTATTTGTTGCATTTGTGACTCGGTCAGATCAGGTTCCGTAAGTTTTTAGGATTCTGTTTTTTAAAAAGAAAAGGGTGGAACCCATATAAAGTCACTCTTGCGTCCTCTTCTTAATATCCGAGGTTTTCTGGGCTAAAATTTTAAATTTAATTAGAGTTGGTAGGTAAGATTCATAGATTTCGGGAAAATTACCCTCATACTGCGAGTCAGTCTTAATTTTGACCGTTTTTTTTTCTTCATTTTTGTTAGGTTTCCTAGAAATAAAAATCGCAAAGATGATTGGGTCCTAATTATACGAATCTGTAAAGAAGAAAATAATTGGAACCCATCATCTTCTAGTACCGTCTGCAGTGCACATTTTGATGACGTCGTTGCTTGGTTACGTATGCTATTCCAAAAAGGGTAAGCAATCGAGGATTGCAACAGATAAATTATCTTTCTTATTTATAAAGTATATGTATTAATATATATTTCTGTGTCTATACATATATGAATTTGTGTATGTATGTGTACTTTAATATTTCTTTAATATGTATATGAATCCCTTTTTACTTATTTACATGTTTGTAAAATGTAAATATTATGTCTGTATATATGTATTTGTACGTCTGCTGTGTAGTGATTTATGATATATCAATATATTTTTCTCGGGAGTTACTTTAAATTCCGCCACAGAAAAATTATGCCCCCCCCCCCTATGAAATCTGAAAAACAAAAGACAATTGAAATATTACTTGAATTGTGTTTTTTTTTAAATCAAACTAATTAAATTGTAGAACTTGTTTATTAAGTGTTTCAATACTAAAAATGTATTTATTAGTTGAGTAACTATAATATTATGTTTCGTTTGTAATTTTACAAAAAGTATCTACCTACCTATTGGACGCACTGAATAAAGCAGTATTGTAATTCGTTTGTAAAAGTAGTTGTAATTAATTCACTTGACGATTTTAAAGTGTTCCTAGAAACCCATTGTAAAACTCCCCCGTGAAAATATTAAGAAGAAAGACTTTAATTGATTTTGATAAATTATAATTTTTAGTAAATTAAATAAATATCCTAAAAACTAGAGTTTATAACTTAGCTATAAAATTGGATGTCTCGCCATTGTAAAACCAGAGTAAGCTCGTAGGTTCCCGCTTGTCGTTCATGCTCACACCACGCTGAATTCGCTTATCCGCTCCTGGAATTCGAAATTAAAAATGTGTTTATATTGGATTCATAATAATTAATAATATAGATTTTTGAATCTAAGTTTTTTTAAAAGAAAATAAAAATTTAAAAAAAAAATGAAACTATAAATCAACAAATAAAATTTACAAATACCAAGTTAAGGTTTATAAGCATTTTTTAATAAATTGGACCCTTTATCCTTATCTCCAAACAGATATAATTAATTCTGCTTTTTTGTAATTACCAAATTAATTATGATAATTTGACCAATCATATCTGTTGCCCTCTCCTCGAGATTTTTAAATAGAAAAACCGCAATCTATTTAAGATCTCTACACATAAAGGCTGTCCAGTGACTCTATTTACTACATAACAGAAAAATAAAACACTCATAAAAACATAAAAAAAAAAAGAAAACAAAAATATAAATTGAGTGTTTGGGGTAAACTAATTTTTAACTATTAGCGAGTTATGATGGACCAATTAAAGGCCATAATCAAGAAAAAAAGGACGCTGAAAGAAAATTAGATTAATACACATTGAAATAAATTAACATTAAGGTACATGAATAAGTGAAACAGTAAGCTAAATTAATTGGACTTTTCTCATAAGAAAACAAAATAGCCTAAATCAATTTTCCAGTGAGTTTGTGTTTAATCCTCGTATTTTAGAACTTCACTGAAATTGGGCATTACTTAAGTACAATAAAAGACCTAATTATTTAACCAATGTAATTAAAATAAATAATCCCTTACGATATATCTATATGATAGAATAGGATTAAAGTAATGCCATACAAGTAAAAAAGTTCAAATAGTAATTAATTATACTCAGCTTTTATTAATCTCAGCATTATAGTCCTGAAGTATCTCCAGTCCCATAGGCACAAGACGTCTGCACCCCTTTGTCGATTCTCGTGGAATTTTACAAACAGCAACTCAAACAACAGATTTTACAAACAATTAATTAATGAAACAATAATATACTATAATATTTATAGCTGGAAAGAAAATCTAATTATCAGAACATATTCTCTATCATTTAAAATCTCATTAGAAATTCCGATACACAATACATCTCCCCTTATAAACATCATACATCGCCATAATTTTGCGATTATGTGTGATTGACAACGTATATGTATTTAATCTTGTATAATGATAAGTGTATGTGTAGAATTGTAGTAATAAAATATATTAAATATAATATATTTACTTAAATCTGGAACTTTAAACAAATATAAGATAAGAGAAAACCAGAGATACAATCTTCCTCCTGAAAATTAAGAATATCTAAGCAACCTAACATAACATGATTCCTGAAATCTTTAATATAAATTTCGAACCATCTATCCAGATTTTCAGACCATCTCGCAGGTATCACACTCAGACTCAGACATAGATTGTTCAATCTCCCCCTAAAATAATACCTGTTACACAATCATACTTCTCTCCTAAAGTCTGCAGACATCCTAGGCCTCTAAGTCATACTAGACTCCTAAGACATAGAATATCTTAATATCGACATTGGAAAGCAAATTTCAAACATTTTTTGTATTTACCTAGTCTAACGTCTGCTCGCGACGAACATTTCCAATTCTATAGCCACGTAGGAAACAATTATATGACGCCTAGCATAAACTGGATTCCGACACGCTGACCAGGTCAAAGGCTTCCTCCAAGAGTCTCCCAGAACCGGCATACATCACTTCCCGAAGCTATAAATTCGAAAATGAACGCTGAGCTAGTTAGGTGATGAAGCTATGTTGTGAAGTAATTTCCAATATGCCTCCGATATTAGAAATTGTCCCCCCCCTGTTCCGCCTAGTTCCCTTAGGACGCCGACAGATACGAGGGAGAGTTTGAGTTCCTAAATGCATGTTATCTAAAATAAAACAAAAATTTAAAAGTTAAGCTGAGACAATAAAATTTTCTCTCAACTCTAGAAGTAATTAGTTGTGAAAATAAACTTGTATTCAAGAGAATTGTATTCACTCATTGTTAAAATTATTTAATTTGATGTGTTTCTATAGGTGGCTATTATACGGATTGATCTATATCCGTTACTTCATGAAATTCGGTGATTTGACTAAATTTAATAGTCACGACTTTGAAGAATAGTTAGGTATAAAAATACCTATAGATTTTATGGTCCTCGGCGATAATGTATTTACTAATAAACACATTTTATATAGTTGTTGAGCTCTTGACAGCATAATTTAGTTTTTAAATTATTTTCATGTAATATTAAGCTTTTCAAACATTTCGTTTGAAAATCACTTGATGAAGCTTCAAATTAAATGCTTAAGTGGTTGTTATCACCCAGTTGAAACAATACACATCAAACAAAATAACATAACAATTATACACACATTCAATCAATCACAAACACCTTTGTAAATAAATTCGATTTCAAAAGCTCGCCCCCTACTCCAACTAATTGATAAATCAAAATATTGCAGTCGTTGTCCGATGTTTGCTGTCACTGTCGAAATCCACTTCTCTAACTAAAAAAAAAAAAGGAAAGAAAACCCTACCTGAAACTTTAAGATTCGTTTCAAGCCTAAAGCTCCTAATTTATAAAACCAGTTGAGAAATAAGAGAAAATACAGACAAAACGCAGAAAGTCGAAAGAAGACCACCTCTCGTCTCATGTTACAACAGCATCTAAATGAATATATTAGCTATATATATATGTATATATATATGTATGTATAGTGTTTATTAATTAGACCCGTCGTTCCCGAACATACGCTAATGAAAATTCCTTTAGACATACATATTTCACACTTTAGTCATCAATAAAACCTGCATTCGTCTTTATTATATACATCCTATTAAACTAAGTTATCCGAAGAAATCAGTGAATTAAATAAGAATCTAAAAGTTAAAAGAAGAAATATATAATAACAATAAAAAAAATGATACTGTTTACCAATTGTATGAAGAGCTCCAACCATCAAGATTTTACTTGTTAAAGTGCACAATTGTAAAGTTAAATTTTAAATTAATTAAATTAAATGCTACATTAAAAGTAAATTGGAATATCACTTGTAACTAAAATTATCACTTGTAACTCTTTGGCCGACTCCTTTGAATTTTTAAACTATCACGTCCAAACGTCAACGCTGTTCCTGGGTGACTCTCCACAACAACCCTCTATTGCTGCCACAGAATCCTCTCTCAGCTTCGTTTTCGAGGTTCGATTCTTGGAATTCCGTTCACACGGTTTAGAGGTTCTCGCATTTTAATAGTGAAAAATGAAATTATACTCTATTTATCATAGTAATAAGGATACAGTTTGAGTATGTGACCTTTTCATAGTTCAAGTCACCAAGCTTAGTTGACATATTTAAAGATTAAATATTTTTAGTAAGTTTTTAAACTTGTTAAAAGATTCCTGTCATCGTAGACGAAATTAACTGTGTAAGCGCAATACAGATGTAAGCACCTATTCACTTGAGAAAATAACTCAAGTTTCTAAGTATTGCACATAAATTCAGTTCACCATATTTACTTTCATGTCTTTTTTCAAAGTAACATAAAACGATATGTTACAGAACGGCCCCAAGTATGTGAGGTCTCATTCATATGGAAACATATTTGAAGCAACTATGGGAACATATGTATGGAGCGAAACATACTTATTTACTTAATTGTTACAGAATTAGGATTCTCTGTAACTCGTTTTATGCAGTAAGTCCCGAGACTCCAAATTAATGGTCTTCAGTTTTCCTCATTCTTGTCGAATTTTTCTTTAAAATTTTCGCCCCCAATTTGGAAGTTTTATAAGCTCCAATATTGTGCTTACAATTTTCTCCTAATATTAGGTATAGCCGCTGTCCATACATTTCGCATATCTGGTTTTGCCGACATTTCAGTCTCTTCTGAAGCACCTTCCATATTTTTTTAGAAACGATAATTCCAATATTGGTCCGCATTCTCCTCCAGACATCCACAAGCGTCTTATTTCCAATGAGTAATGTTGCATAGTTACATCGACGATAATGTTTTCAGATGCGTAGCACATTAATATTTTTAGCGTCCGCAAATAGATTTGCAAAATGTTCCGACATAGACTTGAATAAGCTATTCCATTAGCCGTTGCCTTTGTGCTTCGAAGTTTTGTTCTGTGCCTCCCTTTCCCAATATTGCTCCAGGTAATCTGCTTAAAATCTTTAAAATTATTCCACTCACTTTGGTAAATTATTGACCAGTTTCTGGCGTCGCCGGTCAGACAATACATCGCTGTATCCAATCCCTCGTCCATCATTCCCAAACGTTCAATATAGTTTTCTAAATCTTCTGAAAACGTAATATGGTACGCGTTTCTTCCATTGAAATTAGGTTTTGTAGGCGTCTGCACCATTAGTACTACCACATTAAAGTACGAAATTACAAAATATTAATATTTATCATAAAATTTTATCAACAAAAAAGAAACAATGTATTAATCCGTCTTAGCTTAGTGGTAAAAAAAAATATAACAAATGAAATTACATAGTAACCATACAAAAGATTGTAGTTAATCAAACGACACTAGCGACATTCATGAGTTTATACAATTTTCAAACTTAAGTAAACTTAATATCGCCCTAAATATTTGATGTAACACAACGGCGAACATGGACAGAAATAAACTTTCTAAGCTCTCAAAACAAAAGTCCCTTTTATATAAAACAAAAAATTGAATTTTTTAATTAAATTCAATACTTTTAAAATAATGTTACCTAACCTATCATTCAATGTTTAGGACAATCTTGTCAAAACCCGCGATTCTATTCAATTATTATAAAACTCATAACGAGACAAAATTTGCATACCTATAGGTTTGAAAAACTATATACTTTTGACACATATGAACGTTATATTAGTAGTTTAATTTATTTATGCGGCCCCAATTGTTTTAATTTTTGTATTCTTTAGTCAATATTTTTCCTTTTAAAAAAAACAAAAATTATGCGATCACCCAATACACCTCCAAAACACATACATGCATCTAAAATGAAAAAGCAATTTCAAAGTTTGATCCAATACCGAAAGCAAACTACGTGATTTTATGTTTATAGCCACGCCATCTATCGAACTCCAAAGGAAACAATGTTACTCTGTTATTAGTTCTCTAATAGCTAACTACTTTTCGATCCGCGAAAATGCTATTGAAAGATACACACAGATGTCGCTTCGAAACTATGCCTACTAAGGTTCCCTGTCTCATAAACTTTCGAACATTCAATAAAAATCGGCCAAGTGCGAGTTGGATCCGCGCACAAAGGGTTCCGTACGATTATTTATAAAGGCAGAAGGGTCATGTCAAATGTATCTTCAGTGAAAATTTCAACTGTCTAACTATCACGGTTCATGAGAAACAGTCTGGTGACAGACGGTCGAACGGACGTACGGTGTATCCTTAGTAATTAGGTTACGCTAATTACCCTATCATAAATTTATAGCTACTATTATTGGTTTGAGATGCATAAATTACGATAACTTTTAATCGTCATTTTAGCACGAAAGAAACAAACAAACAAACAATATCTTTTGTATTAAAACGTACATACTGATATTAATGAATTTACTTTAAATTACCTACAACTTTTACCTAAATACGTTACTTGTATGAACGTTTGTTATTATTTAAAATTTCAAATCCTTTTTTAAAAAAAGGCGATGTTTCGTGCTCGTCTACAAGATCGACTACCTGCGAAAAGATACTACACAAAAAAAAAAATATAACCCGCGCCCCCATGAGACTGTGACTTGATTTACTTCGCGTAGAATGACAAAATATTTAAGTTTTAGTGTCTATCTCAAAATTGTTTACTATATTATTATTTTATCCTGACTACCTATCTTTCAATATATGAAATGACTTACTAAGAATGCCTTTGTTGCTCTTGTTTAAATTTAGAATGCTACAAAGACTGTAAAAAAAAAAAACAACATAAGTGTAAGTGACTCATAACTATTCCCATAAAGTTACAAACATTTCAATCTCTAATCTCTCTAACTAAGTGACACTTGAGTTTCTCGGCGTCACGTTCTTAACACTTAAAGAACAAAGTCCTTACACAAAGTAGTTTGGCAATTGAGATTGTATGTGAAAAATTATTAATATTTACTTTAACAAATACAAAACTTATGGCAAAAAATGTTATGCTCAAATAAGTACCTAACCAAAATTTAAACGAGCACAATCTCAGTTCCTCGTAACTTTCTACCTGCTCATTGACAGAAACAAAAAAATAAAGCCCTTTTTGTCCCTTGCTTACGCGGTACACCTAGACTGTGTTACTGGAATTCATTTGCGCGCATACTTTAGAGATAAAATAAACTACAATAACTTTGAGTTAAAATTCTGACTAATAACAAAAGTTTTATGCAATACCTATTCCGTAATTTGCATTATAAGTAGTTTATTAGTTAAATGAGAAACATATATATTGACCGTTACACGATTCCTTTATATATATAACATAGAAAGAAAATACTTTTAGGACACACACAAACACATAAAAATGCAATCAAAAAGAAACACCACCTAAATTAAACATGAAAACAATTATAAATAATATATCGTTATTATGCCATGTTTAGTTAAGCTAAACAAAGATATATTCGAAACAAACAGACAAAGACAAACAAATCTAATATTGTAGAAGCCTACTTGTTTGGCACTTTATGTTGTTGAGCAAAACTTTACGTCGTCAATCTAAAAATAGAAACTGTCCTGTTTGGTTAAAAAGAGCGTTTGTTAAGAGCGGAAGCGATTTAAAGAATTAGAAATAGAAAACATGTCTATGCCTCAAAAATCTATGTGGTGATCACACCATTATTATGTTTAATTAATTTAATCGAAGTTTTGGCCAGTGTCTGATTAGTCTAGTGGTTTTATTACGTAAAAATTACGTTAATAGTTTAGGACCGTTTGTGAAAACGTAGAAACATATAAATAAGATTCTTTTATAGAGGTTACGAGTTAATTTATTTTTTAATAAAAACTCGTATTTCATGACCTCTATCCTGGTCACGGCACCAAATTATGTAAAACTCCCCCGTGAAAATATTAAGAAGAAAGACTTTAATTGATTTTGATAAATTATAATTTTTAGTAAATTAAATAAATATCCTAAAAACTAGAGTTTATAACTTAGCTATAAAATTGGATGTCTCGCCATTGTAAAACCAGAGTAAGCTCGTAGGTTCCCGCTTGTCGTTCATGCTCACACCACGCTGAATTCGCTTATCCGCTCCTGGAATTCGAAATTAAAAATGTGTATATATTGGATTCATAATAATTAATAATATAGATTTTTGAATCTAAGTTTTTTTAAAAGAAAATAAAAATTTAAAAAAAAAATGAAACTATAAATCAACAAATAAAATTTACAAATACCAAGTTAAGGTTTATAAGCATTTTTTAATAAATTGGACCCTTTATCCTTATCTCCAAACAGATATAATTAATTCTGCTTTTTTGTAATTACCAAATTAATTATGATAATTTGACCAATCATATCTGTTGCCCTCTCCTCGAGATTTTTAAATAGAAAAACCGCAATCTATTTAAGATCTCTACACATAAAGGCTGTCCAGTGACTCTATTTACTACATAACAGAAAAATAAAACACTCATAAAAACATAAAAAAAAAAAGAAAACAAAAATATAAATTGAGTGTTTGGGGTAAACTAATTTTTAACTATTAGCGAGTTATGATGGACCAATTAAAGGCCATAATCAAGAAAAAAAGGACGCTGAAAGAAAATTAGATTAATACACATTGAAATAAATTAACATTAAGGTACATGAATGAGTGAAACAGTAAGCTAAATTAATTGGACTTTTCTCATAAGAAAACAAAATAGCCTAAATCAATTTTCCAGTGAGTTTGTGTTTAATCCTCGTATTTTAGAACTTCACTGAAATTGGGCATTACTTAAGTACAATAAAAGACCTAATTATTTAACCAATGTAATTAAAATAAATAATCCCTTACGATATATCTATATGATAGAATAGGATTAAAGTAATGCCATACAAGTAAAAAAGTTCAAATAGTAATTAATAATACTCAGCTTTTATTAATCTCAGCATTATAGTCCTGAAGTATCTCCAGTCCCATAGGCACAAGACGTCTGCACCCCTTTGTCGATTCTCGTGGAATTTTACAAACAGCAACTCAAACAACAGATTTTACAAACAATTAATTAATGAAACAATAATATACTATAATATTTATAGCTGGAAAGAAAATCTAATTATCAGAACATATTCTCTATCATTTAAAATCTCATTAGAAATTCCGATACACAATACATCTCCCCTTATAAACATCATACATCGCCATAATTTTGCGATTATGTGTGATTGACAACGTATATGTATTTAATCTTGTATAATGATAAGTGTATGTGTAGAATTGTAGTAATAAAATATATTAAATATAATATATTTACTTAAATCTGGAACTTTAAACAAATATAAGATAAGAGAAAACCAGAGATACAATCTTCCTCCTGAAAATTAAGAATATCTAAGCAACCTAACATAACATGATTCCTGAAATCTTTAATATAAATTTCGAACCATCTATCCAGATTTTCAGACCATCTCGCAGGTATCACACTCAGACTCAGACATAGATTGTTCAATCTCCCCCTAAAATAATACCTGTTACACAATCATACTTCTCTCCTAAAGTCTGCAGACATCCTAGGCCTCTAAGTCATACTAGACTCCTAAGACATAGAATATCTTAATATCGACATTGGAAAGCAAATTTCAAACATTTTTTGTATTTACCTAGTCTAACGTCTGCTCGCGACGAACATTTCCAATTCTATAGCCACGTAGGAAACAATTATATGACGCCTAGCATAAACTGGATTCCGACACGCTGACCAGGTCAAAGGCTTCCTCCAAGAGTCTCCCAGAACCGGCATACATCACTTCCCGAAGCTATAAATTCGAAAATGAACGCTGAGCTAGTTAGGTGATGAAGCTATGTTGTGAAGTAATTTCCAATATGCCTCCGATATTAGAAATTGTCCCCCCCCTGTTCCGCCTAGTTCCCTTAGGACGCCGACAGATACGAGGGAGAGTTTGAGTTCCTAAATGCATGTTATCTAAAATAAAACAAAAATTTAAAAGTTAAGCTGAGACAATAAAATTTTCTCTCAACTCTAGAAGTAATTAGTTGTGAAAATAAACTTGTATTCAAGAGAATTGTATTCACTCATTGTTAAAATTATTTAATTTGATGTGTTTCTATAGGTGGCTATTATACGGATTGATCTATATCCGTTACTTCATGAAATTCGGTGATTTGACTAAATTTAATAGTCACGACTTTGAAGAATAGTTAGGTATAAAAATACCTATAGATTTTATGGTCCTCGGCGATAATGTATTTACTAATAAACACATTTTATATAGTTGTTGAGCTCTTGACAGCATAATTTAGTTTTTAAATTATTTTCATGTAATATTAAGCTTTTCAAACATTTCGTTTGAAAATCACTTGATGAAGCTTCAAATTAAATGCTTAAGTGGTTGTTATCACCCAGTTGAAACAATACACATCAAACAAAATAACATAACAATTATACACACATTCAATCAATCACAAACACCTTTGTAAATAAATTCGATTTCAAAAGCTCGCCCCCTACTCCAACTAATTGATAAATCAAAATATTGCAGTCGTTGTCCGATGTTTGCTGTCACTGTCGAAATCCACTTCTCTAACTAAAAAAAAAAAAGGAAAGAAAACCCTACCTGAAACTTTAAGATTCGTTTCAAGCCTAAAGCTCCTAATTTATAAAACCAGTTGAGAAATAAGAGAAAATACAGACAAAACGCAGAAAGTCGAAAGAAGACCACCTCTCGTCTCATGTTACAACAGCATCTAAATGAATATATTAGCTATATATATATGTATATATATATGTATGTATAGTGTTTATTAATTAGACCCGTCGTTCCCGAACATACGCTAATGAAAATTCCTTTAGACATACATATTTCACACTTTAGTCATCAATAAAACCTGCATTCGTCTTTATTATATACATCCTATTAAACTAAGTTATCCGAAGAAATCAGTGAATTAAATAAGAATCTAAAAGTTAAAAGAAGAAATATATAATAACAATAAAAAAAATGATACTGTTTACCAATTGTATGAAGAGCTCCAACCATCAAGATTTTACTTGTTAAAGTGCACAATGGTAAAGTTAAATTTTAAATTAATTAAATTAAATGCTACATTAAAAGTAAATTGGAATATCACTTGTAACTAAAATTATCACTTGTAACTCTTTGGCCGACTCCTTTGAATTTTTAAACTATCACGTCCAAACGTCAACGCTGTTCCTGGGTGACTCTCCACAACAACCCTCTATTGCTGCCACAGAATCCTCTCTCAGCTTCGTTTTCGAGGTTCGATTCTTGGAATTCCGTTCACACGGTTTAGAGGTTCTCGCATTTTAATAGTGAAAAATGAAATTATACTCTATTTATCATAGTAATAAGGATACAGTTTGAGTATGTGACCTTTTCATAGTTCAAGTCACCAAGCTTAGTTGACATATTTAAAGATTAAATATTTTTAGTAAGTTTTTAAACTTGTTAAAAGATTCCTGTCATCGTAGACGAAATTAACTGTGTAAGCGCAATACAGATGTAAGCACCTATTCACTTGAGAAAATAACTCAAGTTTCTAAGTATTGCACATAAATTCAGTTCACCATATTTACTTTCATGTCTTTTTTCAAAGTAACATAAAACGATATGTTACACCATCTGAATAAAAAGATTTTTAATTTGAGTTTGAACTTATGAAATTTGGCACACATATTTAGAATCTGGTAAAGACTAACATACACAAAAACTTTGCAATTCTGACAATATTACATACATACGGGTCGAATTGATAACTTCCTTTTTTGAAGTCTGTTTAAAAGGACATTTTGTTGAACTCTATTCAGTTTTAAAGGAACTTACTTTATTAGCCAGGGTCCACTCGCAGATAAAAGAGAACAAAAGATAATGAGAGCAAAGGATGTTCATTATTATAACCTCATACATGTTATGTAATCAGTAATAATTAATTGTAAATAATAAATTGCTTTATTCGTAAAATGTTGATTGACCAACATTATGATGCTGTCGTGCAACCGTTTAAAATTAATTAAAATTAGTCATATCAATTTCTTATCGCTAAAAAGGAAAAGGGATAGTAAATTGCTGTGATAATGTTAGCGATGTCAATTAAGTACACAAGCGAATTTTGATGTTGTCAATTTATGTGCCACGTAGAAAGTTTCTTTCTAAAATCACACTTTTATATGAATTTGACAACGTTAAAATGTGCTAAGCGACAATTTGTCCCTAGTCTTCATTCCTTTTTTTTACCCATTTCAATAAAAGAATAGCTGTTGCATAACATAATCGAAGCTAATGCTTAAGTGGATAGTACATAAATAATAAAATGATAATTTAAATATACTGGGGCATATACAGTGGGCAAATTGGTGATTCATATGGTAACCCTTAAAGCACGTCAACACATTAAAAGGGCGGCCATTTGCATGCTTCACTCGTTCTTTAGACTAGGTTACGTCCGTGTTTTTTTCAGATCCGTTATGGGCGACAGTTCAAATGGCTTGAAAAAAGGGAGTTGCACTATGCCGATATCCAAAGAAAAAAAGAAGATTTGATTTCTTTACTTACGTTAATACCGGATGTTTTTCAAAAATTTTATATGGATATACCTTTTATATATGGCAAACGATTTACGGGAAATCGACCCCGATATTATAGATAGTGAAGCTGACGAGTAAAGTTGAGTAAAGTTGAGTTTATAAGTGATTCATTTGGGTTGCTTGATTTAAGTTTTGGATAGAATATAGAAATAGTAAAACTTATTGTTCCCTTTCACTTAAGTCATGAGTATAGTTTTAAATATACGCCTTAGCTTAGTATTCCTGTAGACATAAGTCAGAAAAGTAGCTTTATATTATTATGGTGGTAATTGATGTGTAAACGCATGATAGTCTTTATTTAGTACATCCCAATTGATCAATAAAAACAAAAAAAGCAATGTTTGTTTTTTGACGTGACAACGTCTTATAAATTGGTTTGCCGGGTGACACTTCAAGAAACTGCGTTACGCTCCGCTCACGTTATGCGCTCACAATGAGATCGAGTGAGAGGCACGCGGCATGGTTAGCCCGCCTAAGAGCGAGAGAGACAGACATAAAAAGTGAAAGGCACAAGTTGTCACGATTCCGGACGGTTGTCCGACACTAGTTTTTTATTTTGTTTTTTGTTCTTCCTGAAAAGTACGACTTTTTGACTTAAGTGTTTTAGTCTGCCAGCCCTAGATTTAGACTAAACGAGCGTAAGGTTCTTTTAAGACGTTCTTTTAGTATTTTTTAAACTACCGCGCTTTGTATACATTGTAGTTATATTTTTCGGGTCGGTTTATTCGCGTGGAAGACCCGAAAAATATGAAAATAACGCTCTTTTAGCGTTTTAACGCAATAGCTTAGTATTCAAACCAAATAGGCGAAAACCGCATACCTACCTATATTGCAAGTTATGTACTTTTGATTCCACTCAAAATTAAAACAAAACCACCACCGGTCTTCATTCAATCAGATTTCTATGGGGATATATTTTTCGACTAACAATGCATTTTAAAATTTTGCACTCATCTCATTGCACGTTTATAATAAAGCAGCTATTGAAACACGCGTAGATACGTTTTACTGTAAAAGGCCGTAAAATAAAAGACTAGTAACAGTCAATAATAAAATTACATTAGGATCGGGCAATAGACCTACATTCTTAGGGTAAAACTTACAATCCCCACTCCAGGTTTATTCATTTTCTCGCTAAGAAAGTGTCTGAACGAATACGCGCCTGCTGACTTCTCACTGATCCTCACGCTTGGCTGCGGCTGTTTCATCTTTAAGGAAGGCGCTATGCTGGTACCGAAGGAACTTGGACCAACTGGTAACACAGATTGATGTAACACATCCATGCTTGTATCATGTCGTAGCATTAGTTCCTTTTAAAACATAAAGAATTACATTAAGACTACGATATAGGCTAGATCAGGAAAATTTTTTTTGTGCAAATTTGTTACTTAACTATAGCATCTAAGTAATTGGAAAAAATATATGTTAGGTATTACCTTACTGATCGATTTTTATTTATTGTATTTAATACAAAAGCTTGCGAAACCTGACTTAGTATGTTTTTTGATATGTAGTGTAGTATGATTTTAGTATGTTTCTGACGTCAGAATAATATGGTTTCCGGAAAAGAATCTCTACAGAAAATGCATGTTTTAATCTTGTTAAGGCTGTTACGGAAAACTTAAATATTAGAAAACCCACCATAGCCATATTTTTATATATGATTAAAGCTTTTGATTTTGTGTTACATGACACTCTTTTGGAAAAGCTGGAATGGTAAGGGGTCCGGGAAAATGCTTGGGACTGGATAAATAACCACCTAAGTAATAGGAGACAATGCACCAAAATATCTCAAATGTCAGAAACATATAGACAACCAACGAAAATAAAATACCGCTCTAAATTAAGAAATAATAATTGTGGTGTACCACAAGGTAGTATTTTGGGTCCGTTGCGGTTTTTAGCGCACATCAATGACCTACAGAACGTTATTTCAGAGCAGTGTATATTATTCGCCGATGACAAAAACAATTGTAATAAAATGTAATTATAAAGAAAATTTTGAACAAAAAATGTCGATATTGTGAGAGCTTAAGGGCACAGAAAAAATGTATGCGAGCCCTCTGTAATACATAGTGCATGGATAGCTAAAAACCATTTTTTAAGAAACTAAAATTATTGCCTTTGCCTTTTTCAAATAATCATCATCAAAGACATATGTTTATTTGTAAAACAGCATCCTAAATATTTTCCAAAATAGTGCAACGTAAAGTTTTTATTGACAACTATTTACATCAAATTTATTACACATAATTATTAATTAATATTTAATGACATATATGATCATGATGCCGACTATTTTAAGACATGGTATTTTAATAATTTTATTGTATAAAAGCATCTGTTTTATTTTAATTAAATGCAGAGTTTCGTTTGCAAGAAATGTATTTAAAGAATTTTAATTTTAGGAATTTATGTAATTTGGGTATTTCGTATTAGCAAATTAGCATAAGTAAACATTTCCAATATAGCTAAATATTAATATTTGCACGCCTTTTCTAGTAGAATATGAGAGAAAATATTTTTTGTAAGAACTTGTTATATTTTATTCGAGCAAATAAATTATATTCATCCATTCATTCATTCAATTAAAAATCTTGAAGTGACTATTGTTTTAACATTTGTGCAAATTTTTAAAGGGTGTATTGCATTTGCTTGCACTTAAAGTTGGTTAAATAATAAAAAACGGTTGTTTTCTAATGCACTCTGTGTTAAATATAAATAGTAGCAAAAAGTCAAAAAATATGCCTAGAAAACGGTAAAAACGTTAAATTCCATACAAAAAATGCTATGTTTTAAAATACCTATAAGAAGTATATAACAGATATATCTTATTGTAATGTATATGACACTTAATATAATAGAAATTGGCATTCTGGCTTATATCGCCATCTTAAGGCTTTGGCATACCCCAGATAAAGCGTGCCGTTTCGACCAGTGTACAAAGTACATATAACACTATTGAAGCATACAAAGAGACACAGTTTCACTTACGATAGTACGTGACCGGACGTTAAAAATCTCTATTTTTTTCGGTTTCTTGTCAATTCAATTAAATAAAATCTAATATTTATTTAGAAATATGAAATTAACAAATTTGATTGGTCATATTATTTATTTTATCAAAAAAGAATTAAGGAAATACCACTCTTAGTTTTCTAAACAATTTGAATTAAAGCCCAAAAATAGTGTCAGAGTTTTTTTTTCTAAATAATTTAATAGTTAAGTTATTATAATGTTACCAAATCGACTTAGTTAAATTTGAACTATAACATAAATTTTTTCCACGTCAAAAATTGAACTTTGATGAAAAAAAATTAATCAAATTCTTGCAAATTTTACTCGTTTAGGTATGCCATCACCTTAACACCGTTGCACAAATGCCCCTGTAAGTAGAATTCCATCTGCTTTTAGTTGTACAGATAGAAAAGTATGTATGGAAACATACATATATTAGATATTTTAATATCTTTTTTAGGGTTCCGTGCTAGAACAACAAAACGTGAATAACAACAAAATAAGTACTACAAAGGTGAACAAACCTTTACGGTGAGGCCTTGTGCTTTAGTGTATGTCCTTCTGTATGTCATGGCTGTTTTGTTGGCTATTAAAAATGGTATCGACTTGAAATTTGGCACAGATTTAGAGCTTAGAGGCATGCCCGGATCTTTATAAGATAAGTAAAAATATAAAAATATGTTTGTGGTTATTGGAAATGGGGTGTAAAATGGTTAATCGAAATCAATAAACCGGTCAAATCGTACTAATTTAAGTTGGAGTTCCGTAGAATGTGGGATTTAACCCATAACGTCATACATACACATAAATGTACACACGTACATGCATTATATGAACAAACTATGCGCATTCCAGAGCTGTTTTTTATTCTATATTTTATTATAAAAGATCTTTACAACTTGCAAATGAACACCAATATTTCTCAAAAAACTAAAAGTTTTTAAAAATAAAAAAAATATATTTTAAAACTCCTATTGGTTGCTATTAGGTTGGGAGCCCTCGGTTCTCGTGTCAGACTTGCAATTGGCCGATTTAATGCCGATTTCTGAATTTTTTGTAATGTAAATAGTACCATCATAGCATGACTATGGGTGTAGTATATATCTAATGCAAATCAGTAAAATTCAAACATATTTAACGTTTTCAAACTCCTTTTCTAAACAAACCTCTATCTTACTAAACTCTGCATTGAGCTTCTGCCGGGCATTGAGCTCTGCCCGGAACTCATCGACTAGGAATGCCCAGTACTTGTTGACCCGGGCACAATCAGACAGCTGGGTCAACGGCACGTAAGAAATGATGTGTTTGCCTATGGCTGATGGAAGCAACTGCACCTAAAATGAGATGAAAACTGAGCTAAGTATCAAGTATAATTCATAACATCAGATTCTTGAAATTGTTGGGGCTAACCATGCATAAACGTAGTCTGGACAGCACATTTCTTATACAGTGGTAAAGTAAAAACGTTCGCAAAAGTGTAGGAGACAAAACGAATAAGTGGTCTCTTATCTCGTATTGTTCTTATTTAACAGAAAAGAGACAGGTAGTTGCAGCTCATTGGCGTTTTATCTTTCTAAAGTGTTGCCAATCTTGTGAGGCTATTGCGCAGTCCATAGGACAAATCAAATCAAATCAAAAAACATTTATTCAAATAGGTTTCTGAGAACACTTTTAAATCTTTAATACAATTTAAACAATATTAATTTCTACCAAAAAGCGCTAGCAAGAAGTTCTATTTAAAGTAATAATACAATACTTTGATAATCAGCTAACAAGTATACAATATGTATTAAAATACTAAGTAGGTAATATAAATAAGTTAGTGAGCTAAAAACAAAGTCAAACATGTCAATTATAATTTTTTGTTTTTATGTAGCATAGCACATGTGAAGTGTCAAATATCGTCAATCGAGTAATCCAATATTTAATAGTAATAACATTCTTACACAATCGTATGTAAACATATACTTAAAACTATCCATATACTCCATGAATATAATATAATAATGAATATTATAAATGCGAAAGTATTTCTGTCTGTTACCCCTTCACGCTCAAACCGCTAAGGACCTAAACTAATTGAAAATGTCAAGTAATTGTCGGTTTTTTCCATACCGTTGAAATCCTACACCGATGACCGAATTTAGGGTGGGTGGAAACGCGGGCAAAAGCTAGTATATTATAAATGTGATGGTATATCTGTTCTTTACAAAGGAGCATCCAATTGAGCTTAAAACTTCGCACAGGAATAATTAAAGAGATGTAGAAGGACGTAGGCTAGAATTTTATTCCGTAAAAATAGAAGTTTATGCAGGAATCACCAAATTCCACGTGCATGAACCACAGGTAGAGTTTGCTATTGCAACTTTCTTACTATAATTCGGGAGTGGTCGTAGTAATTCGACGCTAATCCAGCGCGGGCGGGGCCGTTGGCAACAACTAGTATATTTATAAATACATACACAAAGACACACATAACTATACATAAAACACAAACAGTGTATCAAAAACTGATACTACTAGAAAATATATACATATATGTATAAACTTACATAGGTACCAGTATAATAATATAATAAAAAATATAGTATTAATAACCCGCAGCATCGGCTATCGACCATCGGCCGTCCGGCGCCAGAGATGCTCCAAACGCGAGAGGGCGCATCACACAAACGTGCACACATACACACACTCACAGACGTTTTGTATCATGAAGTAACCCAGCTCCCACACGACAGTCCGGGAACAAATGCACACCATTTAACGTACTGTCACTTCGGAAACAAGCCTAAGGGAAAAAGAAGTGGCAAGAAACTTCCCGTGTGTACACCTGTTACCATCAATCATGCAGGAACCAGGCCACCAAATACGCAAAATCTATTCAAATATATGTAAACACACATACTCGTACATGTACACGTCTACGTGCCACACCCACCCCCATCCAGAACCCCCCCTTAACACCAAGCAGCCAATGGTGGACGACTATCCATGGTGCATCCCCTGACCTTTATGTGTCATTAATTCTCAACTACATAAGTTATAGATGGATGTCCAGTATTGGGCCCATACCTTTAATTCCAGACTTTTTTATCTTTATTGAATTCCTATATAGTATAGTATAGTGTCCTTTGTTATTAAGAACCTTTTCAATATAAGTTTAAAAAGTTTGTATGGGTAGGGTAGGTTAACAATATTCTCATTAATTATATTTAAAAAGTTTGTATGGGTAGGTTAACAATATTCTCATTAATTATATTTAAAAAGTTTGTATGGGTAGGTTAACAATATTCTCATTAATTATATTTAAAAAGCAAATGCTCTGAATTATGAAAGAGCCACGCACCTTCTGAAAGCGACATTTTGGAATCGCAAGAGAGAGACCTTGACCTAGAGAGACAGATTACAGAACTCGAAGTTCATGGGGCTTACTAACATGCTTTGAGTTCATTATTTTGCGGAGATTCCGTTAACAAGCGGTAGATGTAATGGTACCCAAAAATCTACACCATACTTAAGCCCGCATATTTCTTTAAGTAACCAATATTAGTTTTAGAATAAACACATTTTTTGATTAACAACTCAAACTCAAGTATATTATAGCTAGTATTTTGTGTCACATCACCGTGGTCTTAACAGAGGCGGATCAAATGTCTAGATCCTAGGCGAGCACTCCATCGGCGCCCCTTTAGCGGCCATAGATTAAAAATTGTAGTAGTACTAGTAATACTGTAGTTGTCGTAAACACACTGGTGCTTGCTTATGAGCTTACTAATTGGAAAATGATTTGATATGTAATAAATATGATAAAATAATATTTTTTAAAAAAACCTAAAGTAATTATACAGAAAACTCTCCCCTTATTAGAATTCCTGATAATTATAAAAAAAAAATCCACCATGGACCCTTTTGATATGTCTAGTTGCAAGTTTCAAAAAAGTATTATAAATATTTTACGAAGCTATAAACAACAAGTAACAACGACTACACATACCGTGTCGGGGTATCGTTGAATAGGGCTTTGAAAATGCACTTAAGGTTCTTAATAAAATTCTAATATTTATATTTTACGAAATAAGCGGTCAGAGTAACTAAATGGGGGTGCAAGGTAAAAAATGACCGGACGTCTTTTTTTCTCAGCGCCCCCTTTTGTACACCCCAGCCGAATAAGCAAGTAATTTATAATTACGTAAAATGACAGAAGTTTGTTAAAAAAACATTTCTAGTAAATATTTCCGCACAAATAATATTGTCCACCTAAAAGTTAGAAATTGATCTCTGTATTTTAAATCTGTAATATTTTCTAAATATTAGTCACAATATTAGGGAAAAAAAACTGTAAAGAGGAATTTTTATTAACATTAAATGCCCAACTCAATGCCAAATCCAATGCGTTACCAACTTTTTTATTTCGATATATTTATTATAATATTGATATATTAATAATAAAATAATAATGCTGCAAGCACGCAAGCAACTTAGCAACGAGAATGGTCAGGAGTGGGTTATTTAATGACTAATTTTTTTTTTTTTTAGTATTAAATTAAGTTTA
Source organism: Apoda limacodes (assembly GCA_946406115.1). Taxonomy (NCBI): domain Eukaryota; kingdom Metazoa; phylum Arthropoda; class Insecta; order Lepidoptera; family Limacodidae; genus Apoda; species Apoda limacodes. The sequence continues at coordinate 9,203,465 of OX291550.1, read as the reverse complement.
GTTGTATCTATATATATTAATTGGACTTGCAACAAATAATGATATATATATATATATATATTATATTTATTATATTATATTTATTATTTATTTTGGCCAAAATAACTACTAAAGTATAACCCACAAAAAAGTAATATCAATTGCATAAAAACTGGCCAAGTGCGCGTCGGACTCACACACGAATGGTTCCGTATGAATTTATAATATATATAAGATATAATAAGGGCCAAGTTGTAGTAGTATTGAAAATAAAGTTTTTTTAATGATAATCAAATCAAATCATTAAAGACTGAACTTTCAAAGCGAAAATTGCAAACTTATCTAGGCGTTCTTCTTCTTTCAGACACCCAAACAACATGCGCGCTTATGAGCGCAGCTGCCTATAACACGCTCAATTCGCCAAGCGGGCCGGCTAGTCCAATGCGTCATTTGAACGTAACTTTTGTTATCAATTTAAGAAGAATAGTCTTTAGAATGTTATTATTTTATTTTTCTATAGTTATACATCGTTCATTTACTTATATTTTATACCTGTTTTACAGATGTACCTACTTCATATAAGTAACTTTTAATGGAATTTGTAAGAAAATTTCACTTTTCCATGTACATTTTATAACTTGGTCGACTATTACTCGTTAGCCTGTAAAGTGTGATAGTTTTCCTTTTAAATTCATCATATACACTACCACTGTAATTTTTTTTACATTTCCAAATACTATACTTTCGCTGGTAGAGGGGGGGGGGGACACATGACTCTAACAATAATTAGTACTTTAAAGCTAAATGTTTCGCAAACGGAGCCCTCAATCAAAAAATTATATCCTGATCGTGAAAATTCGTAAGACGGATGGAGAGTAGACAGCTGGCGCGGCGTAGGGGAGGGAGTATCCCCCACTCTTTCTACGGCGCGGCGAAAATGTATGCCTGCGCCTGCTGTTTCGTTTAGGCAGCGCAGGGCGCTTGCGCGAATGGTCGTGTGTGTTTATGTTACAGCGTGCTACGCGCATCCATGGATGGTGACAGCTGATGGCTCGACCGTCTGTGTAGTGGCCATACTGCTGTGTATTCGTAAAATTCGTGCATATAAAGTGTTTAAAATATGGAAATTGAACAAAGTGCATCTTTGTCTTTGTAAAATACGGAAACCGTAATGCCACGCCTATTATAATTTTTATTTTTAGTATTCGCGATTATGAGTAGTACAGGGAGGTTGGATATGGAATTTTAATTCTATGACAGATTGCGATGTCAAATATACTACGTCAAAAAAGTAAATAACCAAACATTATTATTTCTTGTCAATGTCAAAGACATGTCTTGTGACATATTTGAGTGTTAAGCGCGAATCGTGTGTAAAGGTTTTTACTTCTGACGGCACTCCCGGAGTGCAACTATTTTTTTCAAAGATTTTATTCTACCACTTTGTCGGCTTGATCAATGTGTATATTGCAGCTTTCTCGTGTAAGTGGTTTTTGAACTAAGCGGCGAACAGACAGACAGACGGACGGACGGACAGACATGGCGAAACTATAAGGGTTTCTTGTTGACTACGGAACCCTAAAAATGGTTAGGTACTGCGGTTTATTCGTAGGATGCTATCGCGGACTGTTTTGTTGATATTTTTAAGATATACAATTCTGTAGTACATCAATTTTAGGGTTCCGTACCCAAAGGGAAAAACGGGACCCTATTAGCAAGACTTCGCTGTCCGTCCGTCTGTCAACAGGCTGTATCGTATGAACCGTGATAGTTAGACAGTTGAAATTTTCACAGACGTATTTCTGTTGCCGCTATAACAAGAAATACTTAAAAACAGAATAAAATTAATATTGAAGGGGCTCCCATGCAACAATCATAATTTTTTTGCTAGATATTGATAACGGCAACAGGTAGACGCTTGAAGTATTCACAGAATATTAAGTTATATATTAACTTTAACAATAAATAATTAAAGTAAAATAAAACAAATTCTTAAGGGGGGCCTACTTTGCCTTAGGGATAATCCGCCTCTAGGTCGAACCAACGTGGTATGTCGTACCGTTTCATGATACATAGGTAGGTCTAGCCAAAATTTAAAGCTCTCGTGATACACTTTACTACTTTCTCAACAGTACATTTAAAAATAAATTCAGGAAGTTACAATTTTAGTGTTCAAAACATTAAAATAAGTACAATAAATTAGGATGACACAGTCCTTAAATCTAATGGTCTTAAGAGACTGTTGAATGAATTGTGTTTTGTAAAGTGTTACTTATTTAATACCAGTACTAGTAGTCCTACTAATATATGTCTGGATGGATGGATGTATGTTTGTAACTCAATCACGCTCCAACCACTGGACGGATAACACATATAGACTACTTTATTATCCCGAAAAAATCGAAAGTCCCAGCGGAAATAACTGTAATCGAGCTTAAACGAACTATGGCTACAGCTACAGCTTGCTATAGCCAACTTCATAAGTATAATTAACTAGACTTTGCCCGCGGCTCCGCCCGCCCTAAATTTGGTTAACGGCGTAGGAATCTTATGGCAACTCCTTGATAATACTAAAGAAGTTTGTTATAGCAAGCTATAGCTGCAGCTATGGTTTATTGTGATTATGGTTATGGTTATAGTTACTCCCACGGGAACTTTTGAATTTCCCGGGATAAAAAATAGCCTTTGTCCTTTTCCGTTTTTATAACTATCTCTGTGTGCAAAATTTTAGCTCATTTAAAGTTCCCAGTGCAGCAGGATTAAGTAACAAACGTTATAGTTATTCCCGCGTGAACTTTTGAATTTTCCAGGATGCAAAATAGTCTTTGTCCTTCCCCGGGACTCAAACAAATTTCATCTAAATCAGTTGAGTGGTTCCCGATCCATCCACTGGTTGAATCGTGACAAACAACCATACTTTCGCATTTATAATATTAAAGGGATAGCTGGTAATTAATGAATTTTCTAGCGGTTGCCCTGCCCTAAATTTGGTTATCGGCGTATTGATACTGTGATTTACTCCTTAATTACCCCGCGCTAAATTCGGTTATCGGCGACTGTGATTTACTCCATAATTACACTAATGAATTTTGGGATAAAAGTAAAAGTAGCCTATATGCTATTCCAGAATCTAACCTATATGTATGCCAAGTTTGATCCCGATCCGTCCAGTGGTTGAAGCGTGAAGAAGTAAAAAACATACACACTCACACACTCATCAACTTTCGCCTTTATAATATTAATGGGATGAGTTCAACGCCCATAACCGAATTTATGACGGGCGGAGCCGTTGGCAAAACCTAGTATCTAATAAATTTAAAATCATACTTGATACCCGTGTCTTAATCTTTTTTTTTATGTTTACCATATCTACGGTTTCAACAGCCTCAGGTTTAGGTCTGTTGACCTTCCAGATCTTCTTTTTTGTGCCGTCAGTGAAAGTCATCTCTACTTCTTCCAGCTTTAAGCTGTCTTTCATCGACTTAATGGTCGCATTCCAAGCTACTAAATGTGCATCCAGCTAAAATAATAATAATGTATATATGTAATATTTCTGAACAAATTACTCAGGGCTATCTGGTCCCAAACTAAGCAACATGAGTACCGAACAACGGATACAAATGTCTATGACATAAATTTAAGTCCTGTGTGATGATCGAATCCACGCCCTACGGTTCAACAGGCAGGATTACTCCCCATTAAGCCACAGAGATTAACAGATTGGCACAATGAGAGACTATGTCCTCCATTAATACAATGAAATGTTCATCAGAAAATAGATTTTACTTAAGGCGAAATCGCAAGGAGAGAAAGGCATATTCAGCAATTATTGGTTAGGTACTTTAATTATGTCACTACAATAGTGACCTGCTACACTTTTACACATATAATCAATGGTATGACATCAAAGATTATAACTACTCGTGGAAATCGACTAACTTGAACAAGAATTAGCTAATTTGACCTGTTTCTTAGCGGTAGATTGATGAACAGTAGGAGTCCCAGTCTCTTTTGGTTGCGCTTGCGGCTGTTCTTTCTTTTTCTGAAATAAAGTTTTACCACTTATTTGTCTAGAACTGGTGATTTACGAGTCATGAGACATTATAAAGCGACCTAGTCCAGATACACTGCATTAAAAGCAGTGTTCCATCGATGGGCTCACAACCCGTCACGCAGGACTAAAGTACCCACAAATTTGTATCCCAACCAATGGTTACCTCCGTCAAAGGATAAAACCGTGAAGATATACGTAACACGGGATTGTCTGTAATTTATAAAACAAGATTGGTTTTTTTATATTTGGATCATGATTTTTTGTATCTACAGAATGTAAAGACTCAATTAAGTATACTGCAAAGAGCATGCTATTGTACCCTAAATATTTCATTTTAATATGTGATCAAATTGATGCTTCAAGGTGATGCTCGAGTGGCTGCCACGAACTGGAAGTCAGACGATCTGGTGTAAAGCCGCAGGAAGTCATTGAATGCAGGCAAAATATCTTAGGGAGGTCCAAGTTCAACAGGTGGTGACCTATACCGTTTTAGCGTGTCTCACGTTCTGAAGGGCCGAGATTCGAGCTGCGGCATGCTCAATGAATCATTTTCTTCAATTTTGAAGTACTGTTCATACATTGGTTATTCACCTTCAAGGTTTCGGTGAAGAAAAACATCTTGAGGAAACCTGCACACATTAGAGAGACTTATGTAAAGTCCACAATCTGCACTGGGCCCGCGTGATTGACAATAGCCCAAATCGAGAGAGAGCAGACCGTTTCCCAACAGTGGAAAAATATGAAAGCTGGTCTTTCGGCTAAAATGATTCGATGGTAATGGAGATTTCTGTTTTAGTATTAATGTATACATGCTTACAACATGGCACCTGGGACCTAATAGGTAACAGTCTCGAGCTTTTCGAACTCTGGGATTCGAGTCAAAAATTTATGGAAGTCTCTCGAAACCCGTGAATGTACTTGCATACATTTTTTACCTCCAATTCCAAAGTCCGAATAGCTCGAGACTGTTTCCAATAAGGTCCCTGGCCGCACAATTTTATTCAATGTAGGGTATGCAAAAAATAGTCAGAGTAACTAAACGGAAAAAAAAACGGACTTAGAATATTTTCTCCTTTTACGGGATCTAAAAAAAAAGGAGCCCCATTTGGGCCTACACCTAACCGTAACCAAAACAAAGGAAAAAACCTGAAAATATTTTAAGTCCGGTTTTTTTAAACGCGGGGTGCGTTTTTTGCTTTTAGTTACATTGTACATTTTTTACACACTCTACATTGAATAGACTTTTCGCGGCCATGCAGGTGTGTCTTGTTAACTCGCCCGAGTAGTAGTATGAACTTTCAAGGTACCGCTTTAGCATCCTTAGAAGACCTACGCGCTTTTTCATGCGCCGGATCATTGACGACGGTACATTCATGAAGGTTCTTAAGCTGGTACAGACGATACCGGTCGTAGATGATCTGCGCTCTTCGCAGCACCTCCCACATGAGGGGTCCGCCTGACACCGTAAGCAGTTCGGCCAGAACCATGGCTTGGGGCTCCTTAACAGACATTTATCATATTTTTAGGTATGCATAAATCTAGATAAAATACAATAAAAATATGATATAAAATAGAAAGTTACTATGACTTTACCTAATTTTTGATTTGCAGTCGGTAAAATTTATACGATTGGAGTTGGTGGAGTTGTCTAGTTGTCTCGAAGTTTGTCCCGTTTTCTGAGGGGTGAACGGTCCCAACAGCCGTTCTTTTTGTTTTCCTTCACATTACAGCACCACCTTAATTGCATGGGTAAGTCAAAAAGACGTAGATATGTGGAGACAACTACCCGCACTGGGCCTGTATAAAGGACTATGGCTCTAATCGTCCTTGCCCAAGGTGAGGTAAGGCCGGTATCATTTAAGTAATAATATAGCTAACTGTGTCCCGCGGTTATATCCATAGAAAATTTGATTCCCGTGGAAATGAGCTCTCTGGCAAAGTTTCCTTTAGGGATTACAATATGAAGATCTTAAAAAAATAAGTGATTGGATATTTTAAGAGTCACAACGCGCGAGCAAAAGCTAATGTAATATGTTTTTTTACTTCCTACCGGATCCAGTGTGAGGAACCATTTACGGTCATTCTTCATGACCTGGACAAGGGAGGACAGAGGCAGAGCAGTTCTGTTGTGGTCCATCGGCACCTGATCGTAGCTGCTCCATAGCTCCGGCCTAGTTACATATCAGAAAAAAAAGTAAGTAGATAGGTAAAGATTAGATAGTTCTAATTGATAAGGTACTGATATATTACAAAATGTTTTTAAGAAATCTTAACTTCATATCACTATCACACATTGTACGGAGTATTTACCGTGATTAATTGTATATTATAAATAGCCTATTTAAATTACATCGGAATAAAGGAAATTCATAACCTTTAATTAATCACGGTAGAAACACAGTCTAAATTAACAATGACAATGTTTAGATTTAGACTGTGGTAGATTTTTACACATTGGAACAAGGCAAGTGGCGAGGCACTAGCTCGAATGCATCATTCGCCTAGCGAATCGTGTCGGGAATCGCGTATTCCCGTTGCTGGCGGTTTTCAGGCACGAGTCAAAGAACGCGAGTGTCATGGCGAACTAAATGTAGGCGTGTCGGGTTTCGGCAGTTGCGAATGACTACCGTTACCGACACCACTCTCTATATATGTGTATGCTAATGTTATATTAGGTGCGTTCTATTGACGGCATTGAGAGCTATGACATCGCATTACGTTATCTTCTCATTACAAAGCGTTGCGAATTTAGCAAAAGTTTTTTTTATGAGAAGACGTATTCACGTAAAGTGAAAACGATTCGCTCTTGACCTTTGGTTTATTTGTAAATAATGGTCAGCTGTCAGGTTGACAACTGTCAACTCTGATTTTCTTCTTCAGCGACTCGTAAGCTGTAATAAGGTTGACTTTCCTGTCAATCGTTTTACCTATCTATGGTAGAATGTTCATTGACAAAAGATACTACTACTCTATAATGCTTATGTCAAATGTGAACATAATCTACAATCTGAAGTTTTGAACTTTAGAACAACTAATTCTACTTGTTGCTAATACAGAGGCTACTCATAACTCTGTTTGTAAATATTTAAATAGTGTCTTTGAAACTTGACAAAGAGACTAATTCTGATTTAAATATTTTGGATTCCAACGTACGTAGGGGTCTGAAAGTTCATGATGAGACTTTCAGACAATTTAAAAGCGAACTTTGAAAGGATTTTGAATGTTGCTGTTAGGATGAATAAAAGTGAGTGATACTAGAAGTTGAACATAATCAACCATCTCTTATCTTCGAAGAAAAGTGTCTTCAGCAGAAAAATTTTCAACGAGACTGGGTCTCATAGAAAGTTTTTGAAACACGGGAGGGGACACTATAACGGAACGACCGTCTCCGATGGTCCGTCTCCGGTAAAGGACCGGATGATGTAGGAGATCAAATAATCTCTAGATGTTTGACATCGCTAAGTCAAAACAGATTACTTTACGTTCTACTTGACGTCGTTGTGAAAAATTCTGTTGATAATTATTTTCACGGATTCTAATACTAAACTGCAAATTAATTGCATATCTACTTCTCTTCTATAAAAAAAGCCGTCATCGTACGGTTCTTAGTATATATATATATATACAACGTATATATATATTACTCTACTACGGCTCTACGCCGTGACTGAGGTCCGCGAGAAGACTTCTATATGGGCTGGTGCACGTTCGTCTACTAACAACGGCGCACTGCAGCTGCTTTGCTGTCCTTATATTGTGGGAGCCTGGAGTCTACTGAACTCCAAATCCTCAGCCTGCCCGGAGTCTCCTTGACTCCAAACCCTCGGCCTGTACAGTAGTGGTGCTGCCTTGAACACCGCTACACACCAAGGCGACGGGTGCGCTGCGCTCACGTGCGATCTTGCACTTTGCTAGCCAAGTGCGGCCTTACCTTGTGCCTGCCACGGGCGGCATATTCACTACGCATCACACGCTGTTAGGCCACTTAAAATCAGGCGGTGACCTGAGGGGTTCCTGCAGCGAGCAAGACGTCGAATCGGGCTTTAGGCCGAAGAAACCAGATTGTACTAGTTCCCTAATAAAAGCTTCAAAACTACACCGTAAAAATCTGTGTAGGCTTGCGTTTTGCTATCTTTATGAATGTAATGCCTGATAAAGTTCTAGTACATCAATCTTAGAAATTAGTACACAAATTTCATAGAATTCAGAAACACATCATAAATATACATACTTATCTAGAAATAACCTTACTTCGTTAAAGTCTCCCTGAAGATTAGTCTTCGAAGAAAATATACCTGTAAATAAAGTACCTAAATAAACAACTAACATGCTGAAAGACACCACGGCATCTTTTGGTCGACAATTCCATATGGATTTGAGCAGTAATGACAATGTCCAAGCACTTCGTACATCTTCTAGAAGGGCAAGGATGTAACGCTTCTTGTTAGCCCAAGAAATTCTGATAAACCAGAATTTCGTGGCGAACAAGTGCTTGCTGAAACACACAGCTTCTTCGGCAATGAATTCATTGTCTAAAACAAGAAATAACATACTTTATTAATTGAATACGTTCATAGTTTTTGATTATTTTGAACCATCTTCTTAGACGTTATACGCCCCATTTGAGTTTAGTAAAGAAGAAGGTTTAGGCCACAGTCCACCACGCCGGCTTTATGCGGGTTGGCGGACGTTATCGAGCTATTGGCAACTCGACTGTCAAAGACACCCACAAGGCGGCTGCCTTGGCTTGACGACTGCTGTGAAATGACAAACAGCCAGGACCGACGGTTTTGCGTACCAGTACACGGAGGAGCTCAGAAATATGTGCTAGTGGACGGTCACCCATTCAAGTAGTGACCGCACCCAATGTTACTTAACTTCGTATATCGTTTTCGTAGATTGTCAATGGCCTTTTGCCTCCTTTGGAACCGGACCACAATAAAACGCAGATGCGTTCTAGTTTTAATACCTAACTATTTTGTACTCTTTTTGTGTATGTCGGCGTTGTTTCAGCCAGAAGATGTCCACTGCTGAACTTAGGCCATCTTAGGCCGGTCCTAAGTTATGATGAGTTTAGTTGGCTTACTCAGTAGATGTTCATCTTCTTCTATCTTTTATTTGTCTTATCTAGACATCTTCCATTTGTTTTGACTGCTTTCTTAGTAGCTTAATTGGTAGTGTTCCTGTCAGCCGGACCCATTCAATACCCGCATATAAATTTCGGTGTTTTCTATGTATTGTATATATGTGTTTACGAATAAAGGTACATAAGTTAGACAATACAGAAACAATTTGTCTAAAGTGGTTGCTGTAACTAAGTTGTGGTGTGATCCTTGTTGATCCCTGGTGTTGATCAGTGTCGTAATGAAAACCGAAGCTTATACACTTATGCCATAAAATTTACCAATAATGATGCAGCTATCATTAATAACTATCGTCGGTGTATTCGATGGCATTTCGAGAGGCATAACACCTATCTAGGGCGGAACTTACCATACACCATATCTGACAAAATCAAATCCTTAATTAAATGCACTTGTTTCGACACTTCAGCAAAAGTGCCCATTTGAGAATAATAAATAAATTAATCAAAATTAAATATTGAAACGTTTACACGTTTTGACAGTGCGATTCGAAGAATTTCGAAGTCTATGGTCATGCAATAGAATTAAGATTGTACATCTTTATCCATCCATGGAAGAAATATGGAAAGAAAAATAAAGTGAAACGATAGCAAAAGAAATCTAAATATGGTGATGAGCTCTTCAAAGGTATTACGTGGATATTACCTTTGGTACTCAACTCACTATACCTTAATGGCTGATAATTTACTACAATGAACACAGGGTCAAACATACAATAGCACTACGTGGGTTACGTTTAGAAACATTCCACTTACGAATCCACTTCAATCCAGTGACGTCTTCAGTCACAAACTGCCATGACGCGCGTCGACACGCAAATTCTACATCAAGACGTGACTGTTAAAAGAAATACAAAAAGTTCAAACATATGTCGATTTCTCTCCTTAATATTTATCACAGCTTTTATAACCGTAACGTATTTTCTTGTCAATACACCTGTTGATGAATTAGATAATCCGGCAGATCAGTTAGTTGTTAGAAACATTCCCAAAGTTTACTCAAGGTTGGACGGAGTGGATCCCGATGAAAGGGAATTATTTGAAGGGTTCAGGACTTCGTTTTTGCCAGCCGATGAAATAGTTCTCGCGCGTAAACATTCAAAAGCAAAGAGGGAAGTTTATGAAGGAAATGTTACTAGTGATATTTTCATATGGGACGGACTGGACACTCAAGACACACCGACCAGAGTAAAGCGGAAAAGTCATTTTACTTTTACGTCGGAAGATTATAAGTGAGTAAGTTTTATTAGTAACAGGGAATCTTTGGATTTATAATTCAAACAATTTTTGTTAAGAGTATTAAAATTTGTAAAGCTTTATTAATGTAATTTTTTTTTTAATACTTAGTTTAGTTAAAACATAACATAGGAGACACATTACTTGTATCTCAAGCTCATCACTCAAAAGAAATACATCTGAAAGAAAAAGTTACATACATACAACGATTTTGCACAAAATAGAGCACGCAAAAAAAACTATGAAAAGTTACTCTTAATTTTTTTTACGTTATTTTATTACAACACTGTATAATATGACTGTCCATACATGTTATATGTGAAGTTAGTAATTGGCGTACATATTATTATTTAATTGTGTGTAGTATTTATGCAAAAATGTTATTTACCTTTAGAAATAAAAAGAACAAAATCGAAGGCAATATTTAAAAATCTTATTATTGCTCATTACTTGAAGAACTAAAATAACATCACTACCTATATTTGTTTATATATATATTTACTTATACGATATATATATTATAATTATATTTATATTTATATATACATTATTCATATATGTTATTTATGTGTATTTATTTATTTAATATGCATTATTGTATGATATTTATATACTTCTTCAATGTATCAAAACACACCTACTATACTTTGTTTAACTTTATTATTTCCTCTACCCAAAGGTTGTCTGGAAGAGATCGCTTTAAAGCGATAAGACCGCCTTTTGTTTTTCTCTATTTGTAAATATGTTTTTTTTTGTATTATTATTATTATTATTATTATTATGTCCTCTTTTATCAGCTTTTGCTGGTATTTCCCAGGAACGGGTTATTACCAAGTATCCTGGTAACATTATGGTTACGCTATGTGCTCAAAATCTGTGAGCGTGGTAGCATTAATAAATTGTCGGGTGAGAGAACAGGTATCTATTATTACTGATTTCTGCATTTGTATATAAATGTCATTTCTTAAGTTTAGTAAATTCAGGCCGTGAAAGAGGTGTTTAGGTATTAATCCCGTGGCGGAGATAATGATAGGTATTATTTTTATTGTTTCTTGATGCCACATTAGTTTAATTTCTTCTGCCAAGGGTATATATTTGTGTATTTTCTCATCATATTTTTTATTAATATTTTTGTTGTTAGGTATAGCAATGTCTATTAAATGTGTTACTTTTGTGTTTTTATATGTGATGGTTAGGTCCGGTCTATTATAATAATAATAATAATAATAATAATAATAATAAAGTTTTATATATTTAGTAAGTACCTATGTTATAGTCGAAACATAAAATTGTATTATTATTCCATGTTTTAAAAATTCCTTTTTTTGCACCACCATCTACGCTTTTCTGTTTAGCCAATGATCGACTGGCAGGCCTTTAGGTATTAAGTCCATCTTTTTGTCAATGTTTTTTAGAGTTTCGTACCTTAAAAGAAATCCTTACAGGATCACTTCGTTGTCCGTCTGTCTGTCAAGACCCTCTTTCTGAGGAACGTGTGAAGGTATCAAGTTGAAATAAATATCAAATACTTAGGTCTACAGTTCCTTGAATCTGCAAATAATCAAGCTTCTAAGTCAACGCAATAAAAATATGGCCATTTTTGACGCACATTTTGGCATTTACAAATAAATCAAAACCTATCCCGTTGTCCAAGAATCATGAAAATTGACACGAAGCAAGGTCTTGTACAACAAATATAGGAAAAATCCTAAATTCGTTAATTTGTAGTTAAATCACAAAAAAAAATTGTTTGTCGATCTGTCAAGACCCTTTTACTCAAGAACGCGTAAAAGTATCCAATTGAAATAATATTAAATACTAAAGTCGACAGTCACTTAAAGTTGTGCAATAAATAAACTTCTAAGTCAATGCAATAAAATTATATGCCCAAAATACGGTCATATTGATCGCTTATTATGACACAAATAAATCAAAACCTATCGGGTACTTCACCGTTGACCTAGAACCTTGAAATTTGCCAAGAAGCAATATCTAACATCGCAAATATAGAAAAATATCCAAAAACTAATAATAAAACGAGAAAGGACTATCTACACATAATAGGCTTGTACTGTACCCTCGAAATATGGTATTTCACATAAGACACCTTCTTATGAATTAATAACAATGCAAAGATGGCGGAATAATGAGGCGTGACAGACGGACGGACATGGCATAATTTTAAGAGTTCCTTTTTCACCATTTGGTTACGGAACCTTTAAAACACGAGGGCCAAGAAAGTCTCCTTTTATAAGATAAATAATTATATGATTAATTATTTATAAGAGTCAGTCAAACAAACCAAACAGTCAATTTTTTAACGTTTTGTCAGCCTGTTTGTTCGAGCAACTATTAAACGAGAGAATGTCAAACGGATTGGATTTCCTTGTTATAAGTATACTTGCACTTGCAGGACTACTTGCTATACTTTATTGCTTGGGTACATAGGGTATCTTTATAGCTAAAGTCATTTCCACTAAAAGAAGCAACCGCAAGCAACGTAAGAACAGCAAGCACTTTTATAAAGCAACTTTCTGCTTTCAGTCGTAAAAACAGATCTATCGATAAGTCGGAAGCTGAAGGTGGTGAAGATATAGAAGACGATGGTGACGAGAGTGAAGCCGACGAAGAATACGAGTCGTATGATGATGACGATTATAATGATAATGAGAGAGTAGACAGGTATGTACTACATTAGTTGATGATGAATCCAACTAGTAATTAAGAGCCAGTGCTAGATGCCAGTAACCCTCAGTGAAAAAAAGGACGAAATATGTATTACGACTATGCTTTATTTAAGTTGTAAAGAAATTGTTTATGTCGAACTTTAAACCTGCAGGACAAGCCAAGCGAAGCGCAAGGGCACTACCTATATTATTTCTAAACGCTTCGTCATTTTTTGAACCCTCATAACTTGGGTTTGGATGTTACCAGATAAACAAAATTCTCGGGATATGAGGTCAATAGTGGACTTATTAAACAAACAAAATTTTAATTGCATAGCTTTTATACTTTAGATTTTATAATATCTAAAAACCCCGATTTCGTCACTGACTCACTGATGATCATCAAAATTCTTAGGGTACTTCTTGAACTCCTAGAAAGCTGAAATGTGGTATGTAAGCTAGTATTAGTACACGAACAACAAAAAAAAATTATGAAATTACTAAAACTTGGAACTTTTATCCCCCAACCCCTCAAACAAGGGGATTTTGGCATTAGACCTATTATTTTCTATATATTTACTATTTTTTATATATTTACTATATGTATATTATAACTAATAAAAATACTATATATATTTTGCCTCTTTTTAATGTCATTCACATAAATAACTGGGGCCCTGCAAGAGTCCAAAAATCCTCTTTTTATTACCTTTTTAGACACGTGCTCTGTACGAAAATGTCCAAAACATACAGACATAAAATAATTCTATACAATTCGGTTCAGATTTGGATAAGAAAAGTGGGGACTACAAAACAACGATTTTGATGATTCGGACCTGGTATAATTAGCCCGAGGCGTAGTCCTTGTTACACATCGGTGTCTTAGTCCGGGTCTTAGCGCGACAGCAATTGTATTTCCAAATACCTATGTGCGTTTTCGCTTGGGTCTGATATTTCTTTTTAAGACATGTAGTAGGTGCGATGAAGTACTGTATTTAGATAAAATAAAACAAGTCTTTGTTTTTAACAGTGTAGTCCACCCTGAACCTCATGTGGACCGTGGTCCCCTCGATGACGTTGTAGAACAAGTCCGAGGACAACCCGAATTGGAAGAGGGCGAAATGGGCTCTGCAGCCCACGTCTACAAGCATGGTAGGACCTATACAGGTGTGTAAAGATGTTGCGACACAAAATAAATTTAAATTCGTGAACTTCACATTGGTACGTCTTGGATGCACTTACGGGACTTGGCTTGGATTTTGAGACAGTTTTATGTTCTGTTTATGTGACGTAGAGTACAGGATTTTAATCTATGTTTGTGGATTGGTTATTTATCGACGAATATTATATAGCAGTATAATAATAATAAAGATATCGCCCAACACTGTACATTACAAACCAAACCCTCCTGCAAAATACCGATCTTCGAGAGACAACATTCGTAGATATGGTTAGGTCTTGTTCAAAAATATGTAATTTGTTTTTTTCGTCCGTATTTATACTATATAAAGGATACTAGGTCTTACTAGTCAATCCTTGTTTTGAGAACAGAACCAGTTTCAGGTAATCTTCGATAAGTTCCATCAAGTATGCTAATGGCGAGCAGGATAGCGCGATATTTACTCATTACGACCACGCAAAGACATTACTTCACAAAAACCGTAACACATCAGATTGTCAGCGTATACCTCGTTGGTAAACGTCGCTATGATAAATAGCCAATCCACAAAGGGAGCTCAAAATCCAGTATACGAGTCACGTCACACAGTCAGAACATGAAACTGTCCAAAAATCTGAGCCAAGTCACGTTATTACAGACACTTGAGAAGACCACTGTGTAGCACATCTACCTCGGTCAAATCGCATGAATTGAGCCGACTAAAGACTACTCAAAGATGTTTTGTAAATTACTTATGTTTCTCCTGGTAGCATCAAATGTAGATCCGACCCTTTTTTTTATTGTTTCCAAGCGGCAGGTTATTTACTACCTGCGGCGCTGGAGGGCGAAAATAAAAACAAATGTTGAAATTACACCAAAAACAGTATATTTAAAAAAAAAATTTTAGAAAACGTTTCAATTTTGGATTGTACTTTAAATATCAAATCTATTGGTAACGAACTAAATAATAACGTCCTTAAATATCTGAGTTGACTTTCCCTGGTACTCTGTATACTTGTTAGAGTTAATAAGCATACCCACATTGTTAGTTCTACTAACAATCAACTTCTTGTTATAATAAATGAACTTCGTTTATTTACATATAATACAAAAGATAATCATTTTTAGATGGCCTTCATTTTTTACACCTGCGTGTATGAAAATAAACAATGTTACGAAAGATTTAAATATTTAACTTATTGATACTCTTCCTGTCATAAAATTGTTGAATTGATCCTACGTTGTGTTATTATTCAATTGAATTTTGTCAGTATTGCTTTAAATTGAGTCAAGGTCACGTGAAGGCCACGTGATTGTCCGTTTTATAATATCTATTCACTTCATCGGCATCTTCATCTTCATTTAAATTTTTCATTTAAACAGGTATCCATGCATTTTGGAAAGGCCAAGGTGATAAAGAAACAATTAGAAAAACCCAAGCCAATATAATGAAGCAGTATATGGACTTAGAAGCAGATCCCTGTCAAGACTTTTATCAATACGCTTGTGGAAATTGGCCATCGCTTAATCCCATACCTGCCGATAAAGCTGGGTAAAGCCTTTATTTGTAAGCCTTCCCTCGAAGTAAACTTGACTCTTGCCGAAAACGTTAACGGCTCACTCTCATTACCACTTTGCCCTGTCGCCGTTTTTGTTTGCAACTCTGTTACCTCTGCTAGAATCGAGTTCTTCCTTATTTTGGATATAATATTATGTGTTGTATGGGTAGTAGATCTCAAGTTAAATCTAGCGGGTTTTTAATTTCAGTTAATGTTTTTTCAGATATGACACTTTTGAAATGCTTAGAGAGAATCTAGACACTGTTCTCAAAGATTTGTTAGAATTTAAGAACGCAAAGGAAATACCCTGTATCTATCCTGGTTCTTACCTAGACTTAGAAGATAGTTATTTTAACAATATTTATATAACAACTTTTAATCATCCCGACATGGATACTGAAACCTTTTATAATTACACTAATGGAGAAAAATTTCAAGTAATGAATCGTATCCGCACATATCTAGATAGAAAATCAAAAGAAATTATGAAACCTATTTCAAAAATAAAACATGATGTTCACAATTATTTTTTCAAAAAAAAGAAAAGCAGCGAAAAGGATATAAAACGAGAGATAAGAAATAAGAGAAATATTCCTGGTAAAAGAAAGGCAGTAGTGAAAAGAAGATTTGTTATTAAAACAAAACCACCGAAGTTAGGTAGAAAATTACAAATGTATACAGAAAGTAGGGAGAAAAGGCAAGAAGATGAGCAAACTGTGCCTGAAGACACTATATTAAAAAGTACTAAAGAATTAGCTAAGGGCGATGCTGCAATAAAAGCAAGATTTCTATTCAAATCTTGTATGAATCATGATATATTGCAAAAACGTGGCCACCAGCCACTTTTGGATTTATTAGATCTTTTAGGAGGATGGCCTATATTAGATCGTAGATGGAATTCTTCTGAATTTGACTGGCTTGAACTTATGGCACAACTAAGACTATACAATAACGATATTCTAATTTCTGAGTGGGTGGGGCCAGATATTAAGAATTCAGATGAATTTGTTATACAGTTTGACCAAACTAGTTTAGGTAATAATAATAGAAAAACAAAATATTATGTTGAAAACATTAAAATGAAATAGGACGGATTTATAATTAATGCATTTTCAGGATTGCCTACAAGAGATTATTTCTTACAAGACAACAACAAAATTTATTTGGAGGCTTATAAAAATTATCTGGTGAAAATTGCATTATTACTTGGTGGTGATCCTGTACACGTTAAAGAAAGTGCAGACAAACTTATAGAATTTGAAATCAAGTAATTCTTTTTTAATTTATAACTTAATAAAAATGCAACAACATTTACGTTAATGGTAATTTGGGTAAAAAAACTCTAATCGCTTACATGGAACTGTTTGTTTTTACCCAAACCATAGCAGAACGTATAGAAACATCAAAGTTGTGACGTCACTACTTTTACGGTCACAGTCGTGGATACTCTACAGTCTAATAATATCTAAGCCTTAAAAGATAGCAATATATATTTAATAAACATATTCAGATTAACAAATTACTAGAAACGCAGTCTGAAATTTTTAGAAATCAAACATGCAGAAACCTTTTTATAAAAAACGAGTAGATTTTTAGTAAAACAACCATTACTTTTGCAGGTTAGCCACAATAACATCAGCGCCTGAAGACAGGCGAAATGTGTCAGAGCTGTACAGGCGTATGCCTCTAGGTAAACTAGAAGAACTGGTACGGGAAGTAAAGTGGCGCAGGTATTTGTGTGTGGTTATGAACAGAACTGTCAAACCCGAAGAAACGGTAGTGTTGTTTGCTCTTAATTACGTCAGGGTAAGTAAATGTATGTATATAAACGAAAACGATGACGCTGTCAGTAGTTGTCCTATTAATCCATTAATTCAATCCGTTAATCAGTTAAAAAATATCCAATATAAATCCTTTCAGCCGTTCTGGCGTGATTGAAAGAGATTGAGAACAAACATCCACCTATTCAAACATTTGCATTTAATATTTATTTCTATATTAGTTATTGTATTTTGTTGTAGAAAATTGAGTATCCCATCCCAAGAATAGAAATACTAAGTACTACTTTGTTGCTTAGCACTAATATTGAATTTTTACAGCATTTGGTTCAGTTAATCGAAAAGACAGAACCTAGTGTTTTGTCAAATTATCTATTGTGGCGATTTGTTAGACATCGAGTTAACAACCTAGACGACCGTTTTCAATTAGTAAAACAACAGTGAGTATAGTAATACTTAAAAGTTTAAACTTTTAATTACAAATTTATTACTCAAATCTTAACTCATTAAAATTTACGGTATTTGTATGGTACGGTATTTATATTCAACTCCACTGTACTCTAACTTGTAGACAATTTAAATTTCTGCTTTGCACTTATGGAAAAACAAATAGCGTTCATACAGACCCCTATATCTGCCCTAAAGGCTTTTTCCTCCTTACCAGCCTTATATGTCCCCAATGTTGGGCTACCGAATACCCCTTGGGTGAAGACCCAAAGGGTAAAACATGGAACCCTATTACTAAGACTTCGCTGTCCGTCCGTCCGTCCGTCTGTCTTTCAATAGGCTGTATCTTATGAACCGTGATATTTAGACAGTTGAAATTTTCGCAGAAGATGTATTTCTGTTGCCGCTATAACAGCAAATACTAAAAAACTGAATAAATTAAATATTTAAAGGGGCTCCGATACAACAAACGTGATTTATTGCTCGATATTGATAACGGCAACAGTTAGACGCTTGAAATATTCACAGAATATTTAGTTATATATTCACTTTAAAAACAAATAATTAAATTAAAATAAAACAAATATTGAAAGGGGGCCTATACAACAAACGGGATTTTTTTGGCGTTTTTATAGATAATGGTACGGAACCCTTCGTGCGCGTGTCCGACTCGCACTTGGCCAATTTTTATGACATTATGCGGTTTCCACACGATGTTTTCCTTTAGCAAAAAGCCTGTAGTTTTAACAAACAATTTACTTAAGAAATTAAGAAAAAGACTCATTGGTTAACTGATTAGCCCTATTTATCAAGACATTTCTGTACCATAAGTCATCACCAGCAACATACACTAAAGTTCTTTCTCTAGGCCCTGACGTATTTTAAAAATATATTGCGTAATTTCCAAAACCACCCAGGTCTTAATAGAATCAAAGGCTTCTTATATATACTCACCTACTCTGATTTGTTTAAATTCCTAGTACTCGTAAAAGTCGCACCCAGACAACAGCTCAAAGTAATACAAGTTATTGTTGTAAGTGTAAAGCCAGCTATAGGTTACTTTACTCACAACATTGTACATAGCCGAGTTGAATTTTCAGATTCTACTTTATATTATTCGGTAGAGAGCAAGCTCCACCAAGATGGAAAAACTGTATATCGCAAGTAAACTCTAATATGGGAATGGCATTGGGTTCAATGTTTGTA
Source organism: Apoda limacodes (assembly GCA_946406115.1). NCBI lineage: Eukaryota > Metazoa > Arthropoda > Insecta > Lepidoptera > Limacodidae > Apoda > Apoda limacodes. Next base: position 9,184,238 of record OX291550.1, on the reverse strand, counting down.
CGAAAATACTTTGATGAAACGAGTAAAAACGATACACTAACAATGACTAGAGACATACAACAATCATTTAGAGAATTGCTTCGCCTTATCGATTGGATAGATGACGATACCAAAAAGTTAGCAGCACACAAAGTTGATGCAATGATGCTCAGGATCGGCTATCCTGATTTTATATTAAACAAAAAAGAACTCGACGAAAGATATAAGGAAGTAAGAATACATCCAGACAAGTATTTTGAGAATATATTGAACATACTTCAACATTTGACAAAAATGGAACAATCCCGGTAGGTTTCTTTTTGTGAAACTAGATATAGTAACAATATATCATTTGAAACACAGTTTTTGACATTTATTTACAGTATTGGACAGCCAGTAAATAAAACTCTTTGGAACACTGCTCCAGCAGTAGTAAACGCTTACTACAGTCGCAACAAGAACCAAATCATGTTCCCAGCTGGAATTCTTCAACCTCCTTTCTACCACCGACATTTTCCTCGCTCGTTGAACTATGGCGGCATTGGAGTAGTTATTGGTATAACTACATTTATAGAGTAGGTAGTACACATTTGACTAGGCTGTTTTTCACCGATCATTTATGTGCCTGCCTTTCCTTGCCCTCGAGTATTTTTAAATCAAATCAAATCAAACATATATTATTCAAGTAGAAAGAACACTTTTGTATTGTTAACACATGTTAACGTTAACATTAACGTACACGATAAATAGAGACCGGATTATGTGCTCAATTGCATATGCATTTGCATATTTAGCCCATTTTCAGCGGTCTTTACGTAATCGAAGACACAATCTAACTACATATCTAGATTTGGTACAGAACCTGATTGTTTACATTTACAACAGTGACACTATGTTGAATAATAATTATTTCAGATATTATTATATTTAGCCCATTTTCAGCGGTCTTTACGTAATCCAAGACACAATCTAACTACATATCTAGATTTGGTACAGAACCTGATTGTTTACATTTACAACAGTGACACTATGTTGAATAATAATTATTTCAGATATTATTATAGTAATAAAATAAAAAACAATTATTCTTTATTTTATTTTATGATCGTCGATAAATTTGTCATATTCTGAAACCTACCGATAGCTGATAGATGAAATTTACTTATTGTGAGGTTATTTATAAATACACTAAAACTTGTTTTACTTTATTGTTTTCTATTCTTTAATTCAAATTATAAGCATTTTTCAAAATTAACTGTTTAATTCAGGTCATGAGATTACCCATGGATTCGACGATAAGGGTCGCTTGTTCGATTGTGACGGGAACCTTCATCGATGGTGGTCGGACTCCGCAATCGAAGCGTTCCATCGACGTGCCCAGTGTCTCATCGACCAGTATGGACAATATGTTGTACCTGAAGTCAATATGAAGCTGGATGGTGTCAGTACTCAGGTAATTTGAATAATTACAATTTAATTAAGTTATTTATATTTCCCGTTGCTTGTCGATGATACGAGATCAAACCTCTTAACATTGATGTCTAACAAAATACGAAGCTTTGCTGATCACCTATAGCAAAATCCGGGATTTCCAATTACCGTCGAACTACTATTTGATTCCGTAGTGAAATTCTCATACATTTTACTATCGCTAGCAATCCTTTTAATTTTTCAACAGTTAACATGAAACTTTTATTGAAATAATATAATAAATCATCGATTAAATTTTTGATGTACGTACAAGCGGATAAAAATTAGATTATCGATAGATCACTACGTAAACCACTGGCAAAGTTTACGTGACCTATCGAATGATTGCTGGTGTCATTCATGATATTAATGATTGAAAGTTCTCGATGAAAATCAATTAGGTAAAGCAACAATATCTAAGGTTTATTAAGAATCTAAGCAGACACTAAACCGATGCTTCGTGGCTGAGTAATGACCCGACTGCTGAATCGAGGGGCGTGGGTTCGAGACTAGCACAAGACAAACATTTATTTTGTGTCTCGAGACTGGGTGTTGTCTGTGTATATATATATATCATGTATTTGTATCCGTTGTCTGATATCCATAGCACAAGCTTTGCTTACTTTGGGTCCAGGCGATATGCTGTGTGCAATGTCCAAAATAAAAGTATCGATGCTACATCGCGTTTCGGCAATTTGTCATATACATTCGCCGGTTACCGTTGCTAAAAGTTGTATCGGGTGTGCTGAGGTCCTAAAGTACCTAACTAAATCTAAGATACTCAATGTTGTGATATAACAGGGCGAAAACATAGCAGACAATGGAGGCGTGAAGCAAGCTTTTCGCGCGTACCTGCACTGGCTACAGAAACACGGCACCAACGAGGAGACGCTACCCGGTCTCAACCATACTCATACCCAGCTCTTCTTCCTCAATTTTGCCCAGGTTACATTACATATATTCTATTCATTTTGACATGTAAGATGAGGTAACATTGGTAGAAATCTTTTTATATAAAACATTGAAGCAATACCGACATACAAATAAGTAATACCATCGGTCACCCAGGATATGCTTTACGATTTCATACTTGACTCATTTCAAACAAAACAATGCCTACATTCGTATTTGTCGTCTAACTCATGTCTTGATACAATAACATATTTTAAATCTTTGGCGCAATTAATCCGCCGAATTGTGTCCAAACAGCAGAGGGGCAATTTACAGCCTTATTCGCATCTACAACCATTTATAAAATTATCTAGAATTCTTGTTTTCTTGTATACCATTTGCAAAATTCATATAGTAACAGTGGTGGCCGAGGAGTTTCGATTCCACTTTGCGTTCTGAGTGGCGAAGGTTGGAGACCGTCGTGTACCAATGAATCTTTTTCTTAATTTCTCAAGTACATTGATTATTCACACTACTGGATTTTCGGTAAAGGAAAACATCGGGAGCAAACCTGCATTCGTCGAAAAAAGACTTATGTGAAGTCCACAATCCGTACTGAGCCCACGCGTGGACTATGGCCCAAATCACACCCTCGGCGAGGGTAGGCCGCGCCCCAACAGTGGGGACGTATCAGGCTGATAAGGATACGTTTGTTTTCGAGATACATAGTTAGAACGAGATGTCTAAGGGGGCAATTCAGAGAACTGTCGTCGCAAACACATGAACTGGCGTAATAAGTAAGTCATGTCACACACAGAAATGAAAAACAAAATAGAAGGGACCGCAGTTATGGATTAGACAATGTTTTCCATCTTGTGACTCTTCCAGAACTCTCAGTATAAAGGAAATAAAAAAAAGCAAATTTTGCGATTGTTTTTGCCTGCCTTTATGTTAAAAAGGTGTCAGCGTAAAATCACAAATCAATCTTATCCTGAGAAACTTTTAGAAGAACAGGATACATTCATATGTATCTTTGCTAAAAAAGTAAGTCTTGATGCTAAGCCAATTTTGAACACTTATTTTCGGCATTTTAAAAGTTTAAGCAAAAAAGAAATTACTAAATACTGGGCCTTTAAAACAAACTACTCTCAGGGGAAATACTCCATACATAAATAGCATGCGACCGATTCTGTAAATCTTTCATTTACACATTAATTTTACCATCTGTCAATAATATCTGTCTTTAAATCAACATAACCTCGGCTTAGGATCCTTCTGGCTCACAATGTCTAGTGTCCTGAAACGTCCAGTTGTCTGTTAAGATGAAACTTATTCCCTTGTTTCTTCCCTGGGTTTTTGCATAAGACCTATCATTTTTTATGTATGACATATACACAATAACTATATCTGTATGTTTTGCTCTTTTTAATATGCCATTCCTATAAATAACGGCCCTAAAAAAGTACAAAAAATTATCTCTTTTTTACATCTTAAGACGTGCACTGCAAAACAAACACAAAATATTTAATTTCATTATAAATGCATAAAAATAAGCTTCCATTTTTAAAGTGAAAACTTCTTTAGCGGCGTTGTGCACTTTTTTTGGTATGGGTAAATAATGATAAACTCGCGTCAGGTCACGTGTCCTAATCGTGGAAATTCGTAAGACGGAAACCGTAATGCCACGCCTATTATAATTTTTATTTTTTTTCTATTATATGTGTTTTTCTCGTTGGGGTGCCTTACCGCTTACATATTTCGATGGCTGAACGCCCCCCCCCCCCCTTTTTTTTTTTTTTCAGGGATAACTTCTTAAGCGGCGTTGTGCACTTTTTTTTGGTATGGGTAAAAAATGATAAACTCGCGTCAGGTCACGTGTCCTAATCGTGGAAATTCGTAAGACGGAAACCGTAATGCCACGCCTATGATAATTTTTATTTTTTTTCTATTATATGTGTTTTTCTCGTTGGGGTGCCTTACCGCTTACATATTTCGGTGGCTTAACGCCCCCCCCCCCCTTTTTTTTTTTTAAGGGAAAACTTCTTTAGCGGCGTTGTGCACTTTTTTTGGTATGGGTAAAAAATGATAAACTCGCGTCAGGTCACGTGTCCTAATCGTGGAAATTCGTAAGACGGAAACTGTAATGCCACACCTATTATAATTTTTATTTTTAGTATTCGCGATTATGAGTAGATATTGCGATGTCAAATATACTACGTCAAAAAAGTAAATAAACAAACATTATTATTTCTTGACAATGTCAAAGACATGTCTTGTGACATATTTGAGTGTTAAGCGCGAATCGTGTGTAAAGGTTTTCACTTCTGCCGGCACTCCCGGAGTGCTAATAAAACAGCAATAACATAGAAAAAAGCTACCTCCCTAGTTATCGTAACTAACTTTATGTCTGCGATCAGTCTTAACTCTAAGCTGTTTACTTTCTAAACTCAATGAAGTATATTGTTCATTATTTAATAGTTCAACTAAATCTATATAAAAACAGCAAAAAGGCGGATCAATCCGGATTTGAACCGTCACCCCATTGATTAGGCGCAGGAGTTATTGCGCCAATGTTTACAAACTAAGGGCGCGTTCGTTTTGGGATGCAGAATCATTATTTTCATTACTTTTGTGACTTGTATGTCATGCGTTCGTTTAGCATTGGTATCAAAAATATCAAAATTTTAATATCATCTGTGACAAACTGTCATGCGTTGCGTCACGATATTTTTGTTATTTTTGTCACTTTTGCCACCGAAAAATTAAACTTTAGACCCACGTCTGGAGGTGGGGTTTTTGTGTTAATCTGTCAAACTGCCTATACATATTCATGGTTTATGGTAATGTGTGTACGTCAACCGTCCGTTTTGTAAGTTTTGTAACCAGAATTTTTTTTAGTAACGTTTCAAAGCTATACGAACGGTAGGTGTCGGTGGCAAAACTGGCGTTTGTGTGAGTGTGAAAAGTATCATTCGTGGGAACTCTTAAGCCCAGAACGAACGCGCTCTATGTATTCAGCTCAATGACTATACGGACGCTAAGCAGGAAGAATTTTGTTCAATGACCGTTCACTATTTGTCTCTGTTGCACGCGCATATAATTATTTGCCGTTGCGCTCCTCTATGACAGCGGTCATCGCATCTGTGCGAGTGCGACAGCAAATATGTATGCGCGTGCAACAGAGACAAATATTGACCGGTCATTGAACGAAATTCTTCCTGCTTAGCGTCCGTGCTATAGCAATTCATATCATGGATAATCAGGTAGTAATATTTTTCTAGGTCTGGTGTGGAAATATGCGACCAGAAGCAATGCGAAACAAATTAAAAACTGCTGTCCATTCACCGGGAAGATTCCGAGTAATAGGCACCCTGTCAAACTCCCACGACTTTGCCAGGGAATTTCGGTGTCCACCTGGATCACCAATGAATCCCACACATAAGTGCACAGTTTGGTGAAACCGTCGTGAAATAATGCAAGAAAACTGCAAGTAGATAACATAGTTCATTGCGACCGGTTTTTGTCATCGTAGTTGTTTTAACGCACTCCGATACAAAAAATATTATGGAAACCGGCCGCAAATGCGATAACTCAAGTTCGTTTCAAGACAAAGTAATAGCCCAAAGGGTTCGCGTTTTGTACCTATTTTACGAATTTATTAATTAAAAGAAACCCTTTGAAACGCAGGATTATTAAGATACGTGTATGTAAGACATAGTGAAATAATACCTTACCTCCTTGCTAGTCAGATAGAGTATTATTAAGAAATTTAACGAGGTTTTAAATCAAAAATAGTAGTTGTGTAACAAACATATTGTTAAAAATGTTTTTATTTTATAGGTGTCTGTATTGAACAGAATTTTAACTTAATTTTTATTGGTTTGTTTGTTGCTTATGTAATTTATATTGTTATTTGTAATAATATATGTATGATGTAAGTTCATATTGTAATTTGTTTCTTAGTGCGTTTTTATTAGTATACTATTTTACTTTATAAAATTAAGATTGGTTGTAAATAAAATTATATAGATATGAAATATTTTTATCTGTGTATTATACAGTGTGTTAGTTATAATATAAATTTAAATTCAGCACAAAAACCAAACATTTCAGCATATTTGTTATAACAACTAGATTTACTTCATTATGCTCCAAACCTAAAAGATTAGCAACGAACTTAGGTCTGTTACCTAAAGACTTATAAGAAATCCTAATCATCGCCACGGGAAAAAGACGTTCAGGGTGCTTATTTGGAACAGTCTCGAGTACGCCAGACTCTGGAATTCGAGACAAAAATGTATGCAAGTACATTTGCGAGTTTCAAGAGGTAGGTCAGACTTCCATTCATTTTTGTATCGAATTCCAGAGTGCGATTAGCTCGATACTGTTCCCAATAAGGCCCCAGGTAATGTGATGCACACGGAGACAATTTTCTTAAGACTCCAAAATAAATCAATTTGTACCTATCAGCGGTGACAGATCGTGTAGGTGTGGTGAGGTCGAGCGCCGATGACCTTCAGCGGGCGCGTGTTTCCAATATTAACTGTCAAGGCTTTTTTCCTATTTTTTTCTTAAGTATTAAGTTTAGTAACAATGGATAGGAGGTAACATCAATGTGTGGTTAGAAAAACTTGGGGTTTCACATTTGTGAGGCAGTTCATCTTGGACGCAGAGGAGGTGCAGACAGACACAGAGAATGGCAACTACTGTTTCCGGTTGCAAGAGACACTTAAAACGACCACAGGAAGAGCTGACTTTGATATTGGGAGCTTTTAGTCTCACATCAGTCTCCACGGCACTTCCCCGGCTACCACACAGTTACCCAATTCGCTTAAGTTGGCTTATAAATTCTCCATCGCCAACTCAAGACAATCCGCTTATTTCTTTTATTCTTGGTCATTTAGTGCACTGTCTGGAGTCTAATATAATTTTATTATATACTCTTTAGTTTACTTCTCTTCTGAAATCGAACCCAGGACCTTACAGGCTGAGCTAACATAGCCAGAGGCAACGCTTTAATGCTTGCTGACAAGCAGCAAACCGCGCATTACTGGTAAACCTATTTTGGTGGTTTGGTTGGTTGGTGTAATTTGATCCAACTTAAAATATAGGATAGCTTAAATCTCAATTTATAGTCGCAATATTATTTTATTGCAAATTATTTGTCTTACAATATTATTTTATTGCAAATTACTTGTCTTATCTGTTAGCTTCAAACGATTCTTCAATAGATGACGCTAAGTTAAAAATACAAACGTTTCATATAAGCTACAAGCAAAACCACCACGTGTCACAATTATCTGTTAGCTCCAAACGATTCTAACAGATGGCGATATCTGTTAACTTCATTGAGTATCTATTCAATGGATGGCGCTATGTTAAAAATATATAAATATAAACGGCGGCACTGATTTTGATAATTTATGTTGTGTTTATTAATGTTAGGACCAGGTTTATATCAAATAAGAAAGCGTCAAGTGGCGTCGGAACTGCGCACTACTGGTAAACCTATTGTAATGAAATTTTGGTAAACGGTTGTGTTCACCGCCGGGGAAGGTTTTTAAAAAAAAAAAATTGGTCAAGCATACGCTGGGGTTTCTGAATTAGTACAACCCTTTCAAAATAGGTGGCGCGCCAGTTGTTTTAAAAAAGAGAAACAACGTTCTCCGGGTCAACTATCTGTTATTTGATCCAACTTAAAAGATAGGATAGTTTTTATCTCGATCTGTCAAGTGCGAGCCGGACTGGGGCACTTTAGGTAAAAACCATCGTTCGCCGGGTTACAGAGGGACGGCAGCGGAACAACGTTCGTAAGAATATACAATATATAATTTATTATTTCAATTAAACAGATTACGCTTACTGATTTACACAAAGGTATCCCAAACAATTAGAAGTATCCAAATTCATGAGGATTCTTTATATACTTAATACGATAGAGGACGCCAAACTTATTTTCCGTTCATTTCATCAAAACAGTTCAGTAGACCAAATTACGCATTTCTACACTTTGGACTTCGGCATTGCTCCACAAGGTTTCCACTTCATACTGAGTGTCGCGAGTAACTCTGCCATTGCTTCGGCGTTCCCATCGCGTACGCACCAGTCGAGCCATCTCGAGCCACAGCCTTGCCTCCAATACTGAAATACTTGCATTTATACAGTAAGCCTTTTATCAACATTGATGCGAGAGCTGATAATGTTTAACTTCTATGGAGATTATCTTCCAAGTATGATAGCGTATCAGTGGAATATATTTGACGCTAATGATATCTAACAAAATACTACTGCTAATGGTAACAAAGCATTAAATTTGGCAGTAAGTAAGTAAATCCTTATTATAATACCTACGAATTCATAAGTAGGTATAAAGAAAGAAAAAAAGAAACGTTTTCAAGTAGCCTATGTCCTTCCCCGGGACTAAAACTATCTCCATGCCAAATTTGCCCGCGGTTCTACTCGCCCTAAACTCAATTATCGGTGTAGATTTTTTTTTTCTGACTGACTATGCAGCCATTACTGCCTCACCAGGCTTTTTGACCTCAGCCCATATAGCGCCTAATGCTCAAGGTTTCCTCGCGGGGGGAGCCTCGACTTGGGTAGCCGCTCTCGGGGGCGTCCCTTCGACCGCTGTGAGTCTCGAACCCGAAGGTGAGTCACCGCCAGGAGGGGAGTTCCCCGTTACGCGGATGCGGTTGCGATTGAGTGGGGGCGAGAAGCGCCCCGGCACTCTTTGATACCTCGTGTAGCCTTGCGGGCGCCGACGAACCCGAGGGATGTCGGCGTCGTGATAGGGGGGAGGCCCTATTAGGGGAGGTCGTAGAGACTATAATCTCGCTATCCGAACAGCAAGATCGTCATCTGGGGCCGTTGGTACGTGCCGAGGCCGCCTAACTATAGTTTTACGACCATGCCGAGGTCGGTTGGGGGGATGAACAGAATTTTAACAGCAACTCTTCAGTTAAAGACAAAAAACCGACTCACGCTTGATTTTTTCAAGTATCCTTTGGACTCATCTCTACTACTTTCTTCATGCCAAATTTCATATAAATTATTACAGCGGTTTAAACCTGAAGAGGTAACAGACAGATAGACAGACAGAGTTACTTTCGCGTTTATAATATTAGTATGGCTACTGCCGTTTAATTTATAAATATTCAAACAAAATTAAAACTTACAAAACAGAAATGTAAAGGATGTCAAAAAGAGTGGGTTGATGTTTCCATCAACCACTGCGATGGTGTAAAGCAAGGCTGCAGCCGTCGGTGCCTGCCTCAGGAATAGACCGCGCATGGTAATCCCCAGCCATGGTAAGAAGAGGTACTCGCTTAGTGGGGATCTCTGCAAGGATTGTAAATATTATGCATTTCTAAATTATATAACTATCTCTCTCTGCTCTTTATTCAAGTCAGTAAAAACCATCTGGTTCCAAGATGACTGTGACATGCATTGTCAATTAACTTTACGTTTAAATGGAAAAATGTGTGTGTGAAATGTGGAAAAATGTGTGAAAAAATTTTGGAACCAGATTTTTACTGACTTGAATAAAGAGGTTGACCATTCAAATCTGCATCTCTATATTACCTTATAGACTTAGTAAATTCAAATTATCCTTTGAATTCAAAATCTGTATAGAAGTGGGAAAATTAGGTAACTATTTACTTCCCTGCACCTTGTAATTTTTGCATAAAAATGTTTTTTTAATCGATGAAGAAGCATTCCCTTATACCCAAATAGAATGCAAAAATCGGCGTCAGATTCATTTTTTTAAATACATTCTGTTCAAGGCATTTCAAGGTAAGAAAAAACTAAACGTTAGAAACAATCGCTGTAAAATACCATTATTTGTTGCTATGTAAAAATACTGTTCGGGGTCAAAATCCTAACTTGGATATGTTTTAGTGTGTGTTGTTACTCTATGTAACAACTCTATGTATATATAAGAGCATTCGCTTCAAATTGATGAAGCGGACCATTCAGTGGAAGAAGTTTTCTCCGGGATATCACCTTCAAACCGCTGCCGGTCAGCCAGTCTCCGTCTTTGGCAACTTGAATGTGGAGTTGAGTATAGGCGATAGTGTTTACTATCAGCCAATGCTGATTGACTAAATATCGTCAATGATTGCATTTTGGGTTTAGATTTCTTACAAAACCAGCATTGTGTATTGGATATCGCTAGAGGGCTGCTAAAATTTCCTGATCAAGAGGTCTATTCGAATATTCGAATTTCTGCAGCGAAAAAGATACTGCACGGGCTCTGAGATTACAGAACTTAGCAGAGATAAAGTCTCTAAGTTTTAAAACACGCAGGTTTTTTTTTTTTTTTTTTTTATACCACTAGGGTGGCAAACAAGCTTACGGCCCGCCTGATGGTAAGCGGTCACCGTAGCCTATGGACGCTTGCAACACCAGGGGCATCACTTGCGCGTTGCCGACCCTTCAGAAATCTAATAACTTCTTTCTTGAAGAACTCCATACTGTAGTCCTTGCAGAAAACCTTGGCAGGGAGCTCATTCCACAACTTAAGCGTTCGCGGGAGGAAGTTTCTCTGAAACCGCACTGTACGCGACCATTTAGGTTCTAAAGTGTGAGAATGAATTCCCTGCCGATGGCGAGCGGTGCGATGGTAGAAAGTAGCCGTGGGCATCATTTCGAACAATTCCTCAGAACACAACCCATTGTACAAGCGGTAGAACACACACAGTGAGGCAAAGTCTCTCCTCAGACTTAAGGGCTCGATACCGCAAGTGAGTTTGGAATCGTCGACAATTCTCACAGCCCGTCGTTGAACCGAGTCAAAAGGGCCAAGCTGGTATCCGGGTGCACCTGCCCAGAGATGGCAGCAGTACTCCATATGGGGCCGAACTTGCGACTTGTAGAGTAACAACCTTTGCCCCGACGTGAAGTACTGCTTCGCTCTGTTGAGTACACCAAGTTTTTTGGACGCCAGCTTCACCTTATCTTGTAAATGATCTTGGAACTGAACGTCGCTGGAGATGTCGACACCAAGGATCCCAATGCTCTTGGAGATGGAGAGGGGAGTGTTCTGGAATTGTGGGACCACAGTGAATGGAGTTTTCTTAGTGGTGAACGCGCACACTTGTGTCTTTGTAGGGTTGAATCGGACCAAGTTTACCCGTCCCCAGTCAGAGACCTGGGACAGTGTGGTCTCGATTTGAGACACAAGTTCTCCGCGGTTTTCCTCCACAACGGAACGAGGGATGTTTGCACGACCCGTGTAAAAAGCGTCTCCAGTACTGTCATCTGCATAGCAATGTATGTTGTTGATATGAAGTAGAAACAGCGTAGGAGACAGCACAGAGCCTTGCGGGACACCAGCATTAATGTCCATGCTATCAGAGCAACTACCGTCAACTACGGTTCGTATGCGTCTGCCGGACAAAAAGCTAGCCACCCATTTGCACAAACCCTCGGGCACTCCGTAAGATGGCAACTTCGATAGAAGACCGCGGTGCCAGACCCGATCGAACGCCTTCGCTATGTCCAGGCTACATGCCAATGCCTCCCCCTGACTCTCAATGGCTAGTGCCCATCGGTGTGTGAGATACACTAGAAGGTCACCAGTCGAGCGACCGTGGCGAAAGCCATATTGACGGTCACTGACCAGATCGTGTACTTCTAGGTATCTTAGAAGCTGTGTGTTGATCACACGCTCCATCACCTTAGAGAGGAGAGAGGTAATAGCGATAGGCCTGTAATTCGATGGATCTGATCTATCGCCCTTTTTGGGCACCGGGTGCACATTCGCAGTCTTCCATGAAGACGGAAATTGCCTAGTATGGAAGGAAAGCGCGAAGAGGCGCGTGAGTACAGGACATAACTCAGGAGCACACTGCTTAAGCACCACTGCTGGTATACCGTCTGGCCCACTCGACTTATGAACGTCTAGAGAAAGCAACGCCCGCCTGACCTGCCGCTGCGTTATGGAGATTTCCGGCATGGTCTTACCGCACCACGGTATAGTAGGTGGTACAGCGCCTTCATCGTTCATATTCGAGTTCGAGGCAAAGAGACTGCCCAGTAGATCGGCTTTCTCTTTAGCACTATGGGCCAAGTCACCATCGGTCTTTCGCAGTGGTGGTAACGACGACTGGCAGAAGTTCCCTTCGGCAGCTTTGGCAAGCGACCAGAAAGCACGACTCCCAGAAGGATAGCTCGCAAGTCGCCCACCTATTTTGCCGATGAATTGGAATTTTACTCTGGCAGTTGCTTTCTTACTGAACCTCGAGGCAGCATTTAATTTGCGTTTTAACTCATAAATATTCGGATCCTTATTAAAACGAGCCGTGGTCCAAGCCTCATATGCATTTTGCTTAAGAATTTTAGCTTTTCTGCAAGACCTATTAAACCACGGTCGTTTTTTGACGCCGGCAGCTACTCGCGGGTTAGGAATATAGCATTCCATACCAGCAAGGATTGTCTCAGTGACTGCGGCTGCGCAGACGTCAGGATCTTCTGAGTTAAAGCAGATCTGCCTCCACGGGTACGATGCGTAAAATTCTCGCAATCCATTCCAGTCTGCCGACTTATAGTGCCACACACGACGCCAATTAGTTGGCCCAGAAGGATCAGGTTGTGTGCATGACACTTGAGTCCGAACGAGACAGTGGTCCGAGGAGCCAAGAGGCGCATCCACTGAGACGGAGTACCCGTCCGGACGAGTAGTCAGCAGAAGGTCCAGTAAGGAGCTCGTATGTTCCTCTATATCTGGTATTCTCGTTGGAGAAAGTACCAGCTGAGAGAATCCATAGGTCAGAGCAAATTCATGAGCAGATATCCCAGCATAGTTATTGGTTCGAGAACTGAGCCACTCGCGATGGTGGGCGTTAAAGTCTCCCAAAATAACTAGTTCTCCTGTGGGATATTGCTCTAGAACTTTGTCAGTCGTCAAACTCAGGTGCGTGAAGAGTCGAGTTACGTCCGTGTCACCGCTATGAGACCTGTATAGGCACGCATAGATACGAGTGTGGCCGCCGTAATCTACGCGCACCCACAATATCGACAGGTCCCTGTCTTCAAGGCTATGAAGGCGGCGACAGCAGATATCCTCCCGGACGAACATACATACACCGGCACGACTCAAAAAATTGTGTTCGAGTTTGTAGCCGGGATAGTGAAGGTATGATGTGTCGGCCGGGCAGGATATCTGCGTCTCCGTCAGAAAAAGAATGGTCGGCTGCGCAGTTTCGAGATGGTGGTGGACTGCGTTAAGATTTGCGTGAATACCCCTGATGTTGCAAAAATCCACATTATACGAGTATGTGGATGGAGTAGCCGCTGTGCAAACTCTTTTCTTTTTCTGTCTTCTGGCCATTATATATATAAAAAAAGTTACTAAGACTAAGGATGAGGATTCACTGCACAGACAGCATAGAGGACAAAAGGTGCGGTTCTAAGACTGCCGAAGCTCGCCACAGATGATACGGTTGCTGGCACGGCGGGCGGAAGGGCCCCTGATCCCCCTCTGTTGTAGTAGCCGGGTCCACTCCGGTCTCCTTCTCCGGCACGACTACCACTTCAGATACTTTACACAGGCTGGCGAATCAGCCTCCCAGGGCGGAGATTAAGTGATCCCTGGGTTCGGGATCCCGTTCAACCTGCGGGCGGCCAGCGGTCAGCCGTTTCATCAGGTCTCCCTGACCGCCGAACCAGCACGCCGCGTCTACGCCGAGCATGACAGCAACAAGCACCGCCGGTCCTCCGCTGTCCGCGCAGCGAATCCTCAAAGAGCTCTGGCAACCTTACTCACCGCCAGGAACACAACACTACTCAATGTTAGTGTTATTATGGCCGCGGTTTTCTGTAAGGTGGAGGTACTTCCCCAGTTCGGGCCGCTCATTCGAGCTAGTACTCGCTATGCCCTGCTTTAGTTGTTCGGATGGCTTATTCGAGCGAGTACTTGCAGTGCCCTACCTCTCTTAAAACCTTGCGTTATCGATGTTGTTTCAGGTAGTGATCAATGGACTAGCATGCAAAAAGCACAAGAAGAAGACATTGACCTGCGGCCTATTTTGAGATGGATAAAGAGCAAGAATGAGCCACAGTGGTGTGTTGTATCGGCCTTCAGACCCGTTACTAAGGCTAATGGACTCAGTGGAAAAGTTTGACTTTGGAAAAAGGTCTTCCGTGTAGAAGGCGTTTTGGTTACCCTAGCTCGTAACAATTAGCTGTAAAAAAAAAATAGCTTTATATAAAATACTAACGATCGATACGAACTAAGGATCCTGAACCCTGACTTGGATATGTTTTTCTGGGTGTTGAAAACTCTATGTATATGTTAGAGCATTCGCTGTAAAAATACCTTTATTTCTTATGTAAATACTTTTCAGGGTTTGTATCCTGGCTTGGACATATTTTTCTGTGCGTTGAAAAAAATGTACTGTGTGCTTTAGACGCTTATGTTTAACTTGTCAATGGATTCAGATAGTCGGAATAAAGTCAGTTTATTTTTTATTGACTTCTTTATAATAACGTAGTTGCTACTTGGACTACTAAATATATTTCATGCCTAAGTCATCCCCGTAAATTAAACAAATTTTAAAACAAAATTAGGTATCTAACGTAATTCACCGCTAGTTTCAATAATAGGTTCCTCTCCTTTGTATGAAATGCATAGGTATAAGGACATATTGAGCACCTCATCTTTTTTTTTCCTTTAAAAAGCAGTGTTTTATGAGGACGTAAATAATTGCACATTCCCACTCACCTTACTGCTGTGTCGGTTCTATCCGCATCATGCAAAAAATAGCTGCGTCAGTATTTTTTAGTACCTATATTTACTACACTTTAAGTAAGTTGTTGACAAGTCATATCCGGAGCAAATCATCAAATAATTAAAAATCATCACAACTTTTATATAAACGGTATTAAAACATTAAGACGGGATTAGACTTTAATTATTTTATCGCATGATACAAAATACCTAGAATCAATAGTAGTTTATTTGCAGGGTTTTCTTTGAATAGTTTGGTCCCAGAAGATTAATAATTTTTTATTTATTTTTAGTTTCGTGTTTTGATTAACTTTGTTAATAATTTTATATATTAGAAATAAAATAATAATCTAGTTTTGTTTGGTTTTTTACTTTATGTTGATAGAGTCCCTTTTTAACGAGTTCAAAAAGGAGGATATGAATTTAACAATATGTAATATTGTCCAAATTTTACAGATTTTGCATATATTAGTCTATAACAGCTTCTAAACATGTGTACGAAATTTCATAAGTATATTTATGTATGTTTGTCCGCACACATCTCAACAACTTCTCTCTTTCATCTTTTTTAGTTGGACTAGGTATAGTCCTAGATACTATAATTTCACATAAAAATATAAATAAACCGACTTCAAAACTGTTATTTATTTACCAAGAGCTTTTAAGAACTATAAACGTAAGGGGGCACAAGTGAAGTTGTGTGCAGACATTTCTGAGCGCCGCTGACCTCAAAAAAATAGTTGGTTAATTTACTTTAGATTTTTGAAAAGATAAAACTTTTATTTCTTCCTTTTAAGTTATTAATTAAATAAATTATAGTTTTGAAGTCTGTTTAATTTTTTAAAATTACTTTTGTTTTGAGAATTAAGTAAAGGAAATTTTGCTTGGGCTGGGGGCACATCCGAAAGCATTTAATCAACTATCATCATATTAACTTATTTTGGTCCAATGCTGAACATAAACCTCCTCCATGACTTGCCCCTTCACGATCACGCGGTACTCTGCCTTCCGCATCCAGCTACAAATCGGTCCATCGAGCCGTAAGACGTTCCACGTTACAACTCCCATTATAGAATATGTCTGTTACATTAAGTGCCGGTCCTTCGACAGACGGGGTCAGCCCACTGCCACTTCAGCTTGCTGATTCTACGAGTGTGTGAAAGTGTAAATGGGAATATCTCATTATTAGGTACATGTCCATGAAACGGTCAGGTCAGGTAATTTTTCTTTGTATAATTCAACATGAAAGGACGACAACGACCAAGTACTACTTGTACACCAATTAAAGGCAAAAAGTCAGAACCTAATAATTACAAACAACTCCTATTGACTTAGTCCTAGTACCTACATCAATCTTACAAATACCTACACAAAATCTTCATAGAATTAAGAAATACAATATAAATATACATACATAGAAATATTTTTTTCTTCGTTTATGACTCCCTGAAAGTTTTTGAATAGTCTTTGAAGAAGATATATTATACATACCATATCTATCGCTACATTATAAGAATATAATAGTTGAGAGTTAATGGTTATACTCAGAATCAAAAAGACGAGTATTGCAACTTACAATACATTAAACTATCAATTCACATTATTTTTCACTACTCTAACAAAGCAAGATTAAGTCAACTCACGTGTTTGATCGTAACAATATGATATGAGACTAACGTAGTCAAAATTAATCTTATCGGCATATCGTAATTTAGATATTTATTAAGTTGTTTGTATATTCACTACTTAGTCATACCTTTGGAGTGTCGAGGGCTATAACACCACCAGTATCATGGTCAAGGGTCGGAAATATGTTGTCAAAAGACACTTTCAAGGTGTCCCCAAGCTTGATGACTTTGATATTGTAGAATACGAGCTCCCTCCAATCCAGAATGGAGACATTCTTATCAAGGCTGAATGGGTTAGCGTGGATCCCTACCAGAGAGCTTACAACCCCAACCGCCAACCACTCTACGATCAATTTGGCTACCAAGTAGCAGTTGTGGAAGAATCTAAGGACCCTCGATTTCCTGTTGGTACAAGAGTTGTCTCACACAAAGGATGGTGTACGCATGCGGTAATAAACTCAAGTACAGCAACTAATATGGACAGAGTATACAAGCTACCTGCAATGAAAGGATTATCAAACTCTATTGGTGTAGGAGCCGTTGGAATGCCAGGAGCAACGGCATACTTTGGGTTCTTAGAGCTATGTGAGCCAAAACCTGGTGAGACAGTTGTTGTGACAGGTGCAGCTGGAGCTGTAGGTTCCTTAGTGGGGCAAATAGCAAAAATAAAAGGATGTCGAGTCATTGGTTTCGCTGGCTCTGATGACAAAGTGCAATGGTTAGAAAAAAAACTTGGATTCGACAAAGCTTTCAACTATAAGACTGTAGATGTTACTCAAGCACTCAAAGAAGCTGCTCCGAAAGGAATAGACTGTTATTTCGATAATGTCGGTGGAGAATTGAGTAGCTTAATTATGTACCAAATGAATGAATTCGGAAGAGTATCAGTTTGTGGCAGCATCAGTTCTTATAATGATGATCTTCGCCAGCTTCCGAAAGCAGGGTCTTTACAAAGGGTTATCAATGCTCAGCAGCTAAGAATTGAAGGTTTCTTGGTACCGAGGTGGTTAGATCGTTGGCCAGAAGCTTTTTCTGAGCTTGTTAAGTGGATAAAAGCTGGTCAAATTAAAGTCAATGAACATGTAACTGAAGGTTTTGACAACATCTACAACGCATTTGTTGGCATGTTGGCTGGCGACAATTTTGGAAAGGCCGTTGTTAAAATATAAGGTTACATATTTAATTTTTAAACTTATTTATTTTCTTTATTTATTAAATATTACCTAAACTTAACTGTTTAGTTGTGATTTACTTTTCCTAATGCTTGAGTAACTTTTTATCAATTTATAAATCGCGCTGTTAATCGTAGGTATGCCGATTTTCTTTTTCAGTGTAAATGTGTGTGTGTGACAAATCTACTAAACAATCTATTATTTACTTTTCTATAATAAATATCAAGGAAATACCACTTTTGAAGAGTTCCACACCAGAAGACAGCTAATCAGAACAACGACAAAATCAGAAGCCTCAACACACCACATAACCCCTGAAACGAATATTTATTAAGGTAAGGTATATAAGGTACCTGAATAAGTCGAGGTTGAAACAAATCAAAACACGATAGTAACACCACACTAGCATGGCTTATCTAATGACGTTGCCCAATCTAGATAAGGTATTAAAAAAAACTCATACTCACTCGATGTATCGATATCATCGATATAAATTTTATCGTCCTTACTAAGCAATACGAAATGTAGGTCGTTGGGTAAAGGTTCTTCATCAAATTGTACCACTTCTAATTTAACATTGCAAATTAATCCCATTATGAGGCATACAAAAGCCAAAAATGTTGGTGAAAGTGTAGCTTTTGATGCTCTAGCTTGAAGTTTTTCGGCTTGAGTAAATGTCCTTTTACGTAGAAACTCAAAGCTGGTCTCCACGTAGTCAACAAGTGCGCCAAAAATCGGCACTCTGCACTTAGAGTACGTCATGTATTTAAGAGGTCGTTGTAGACCCTCGGTTGCCATTGTAAAAGTCAAGCAAAAATTATAGTTTAGAACACTAATTATGTATATATTATATATGAATAAAAACAATAATTTTAATAGGAAACCAAACGAAAGATTCCTTTAATCTGACAACTCCGAATTTGACACTGCAGTCTTTGTTCGACACCATTCATAAATGTTCCTAAATGTACTCTTTGAGAACAAATCTATTTTTGTTAATTTTATTTGGGAGTCAATAAGTACATATTAGGTCTATGATTAAGATTTTAAAAGAATTTTTAACATCCTTGCTTTTATAAATCCTTGTTTTGAGTGCAAGTTTTTTTTTAAATGACTGAAAATAGAGGTCACGGGGTGCAGCCGGGGGCAGCTATTATTCAATTTTGGTAAGCAGATCAGAAATCGAGTACTGGTCAATTTAGTTATTGGCGATTACGGCGACTCCGATTTAGTGAGGAAATTTAGTAGAACCATCAGCAATTCGGTTATAGATATTACTGCTATTCGGCAGTTAATTCAGGGTATAAGGCAGGCTATATCTATTCCAAATTTCAGCGAAATCGGTGAAGTTGTGACGTGTGTAAAGAAGTAACAAACTTTTTGGACAAAAATCGGGTCTTAACGCGACGATTATTCAAAATGAGAAAATTTAAATCAATTAACAAACATCGTATTTATTATTTTAACAGAATGATAAGCGACAGGGACGAATTCAGTGTCGAATCTAAATTGGTACCCTGATCAAACTATGGTCTTCATAGTAGGGCAGGTAGAATCCCCCTTCACTGTGGCCCTAAAATTCCAGAACACCCCCCTTTCCATCTCCAAGATCCGTGGTGTTGACATCTCCAGCGGCGCTGTAATCATTTGCAAGACAAGGTGAAGTTGGCGTCCCAAAAACTTGGTGTAGTCAACAGAGCGAAGCAGTACTTCATTTCGGGGCAGAGGTTGCAAGTCGCAAGTTCAGCCCCATATGGAGCACTGCTGCCATCTATGGGCGGGTGCACCTGGATACCCGTTTGGCCTTTTTGACTTGGTTCATCGATGGGCTGTGAGAATTGTCGACGATACCAAACTCACTTGCCGTATCGAGCCCTTAAGTCTGAGGAGACTTTGCTTCCCAGTGTGTGTTCTACCGCTTGTACAATGAGATGTGTTCTGAGGAATTGTTCGAAATGATGCCCACGGCTACTTACTACCATCGCACCGCTGGCCATCGGCAGGGAATTCATTCTCACACTTTAGAACCGAAATGGTCGCGTACAGTGCGGTTCCACAGAAACTTTTTTTCGCGAACACTTGGGATATGGAATGAGCTCCCTGCCAAGGTTTTCTCTAAGGACTACTGTATGGGGTTTTTAAAAAAAGAAGTTATTAGATTTTTGAAGGGTCGGCAACATGCGACAGATACCTCCGGTATTGCAAGCATCCATAGGCCACAGTGACCGCTTACCATCAGGCGGACGGTAGGCTTGTTTGCCACCTTGGTGGTATTAAAAAAAAAAAAAAAAAAGTATATATCAAGAACTTATGTCCAATTCTAACTGACTTCTTATATGTAGGTCGTCCGGAACTGGCAAAAAAGTTTACTATTCTGCCAATCTTTCATTTTACCATTTATTACTAAAAAACTGGTGATACATATATAAGGCTGGCCTTATCAAACCTGATACACTATCAGAAGCAGTGTTGCACATATCCGTGCTCACCACCTGTCACGTAGGACTAAAGTGGTTTGTGAAAAAAGGCTGTTCTTACACTTTAATGTAGATGTGTATCCAGCCAGAAGACACCCCCTTCTAGGGATTAAAACCACGATGTTATTTTATACATATGCCTTATTAAAACATAATTTTTTTTTTCATATTAGTTTTTATTTCTAAAATACAAAACGCTTCTTAAATTAAAACTAAACATAAGATTGTAAACGTAGTATCTATCATAAATAAATTAAATTAACAAAGAGGTAAAAACTAAACAATTAGACAATATTTTAATGTTTAGCAAAACAAAAATTTATTCAATTACTTTACCACAAAGAAAAATCTTAAAATTAAATTATGATAAGTATTAATAATTTTTTTAGTCTTTAAAATTTAGTATTATTAATAAACTATAATATTCAGTTCTTTTCAATTTAACCAAAATAAATTCAAAAAACCAAGTTTTTTTTTCGATTCTTTCAAGTCAAGCTGCTACCTGATTTAGACACTACATTTAAGGTATCATAAATTTATTAGGATTCATCTTTTATGAAACTAAACTATATTTTTTCGTAATGTATTATATTACTTCTTCTAACGCTCTGTGCTTGTTTCAGAGTTATCTAAAATACGAAGTCCAATTGATATTTCGGTAAAAATATTTTATTGATTGATTAAATTGCGAATATGTTTTATAAGAAAATACTTCATCGCAAATTTCATTCAAACACGTATTATTTCTTGCAAAGAAAAACAAAAAAAAAACGAAGAAAAAGGATGAAGGTAGCCAAGGAAATACACTAAGCAATATAATGTTTAATTACTAGTTAATGCCATGAACAGTTTAGGATCTTTGAAATACATGTTCGTTAAAACCCATTATGTCAAATTATCGAGGATCTATATTATATAGAGGTCAGTTTTATACACTTCCTATTCTTGTTCATTGCATGTTGGTAAGTTTTGAAAACAAACATGCATTCATTTTGTCTACCTTTTAATTTTTAATGAATTAATTTATTCGAAACTACCTTAATATTTATAACTAAATGTAATCAAAATATATAAATAATATGTATATGTACTTTACCTTTAACACTTAAGGCGCAGATACTACATAACTAAGGCTGCCAAATGATATTTTGAATTTCCTTTTCTTACAAAAAATATTTTAAAAATGTTAATAACCATATATTTAAAACTGGTCATAAGCTATTTTTAAAAAGTTATGTTTTGTTTCTAGAATATATCCGTGAATTGTAACTATTTACTTTAACCAAAAGAAGCCTTTTTTAGCAGATATGATATCTACAAGTCTCAGACTTATCCTAGAAACAATACATTACGGTCTAAAAATAACTTATGATCAATTTTAAATAATTGGTTATTAATATTTCTTTAACATGTTTTGTATGAACAGGAAATTAAAAGTATATTTTCGCACCGCTAGTTAGGTAGGTCGTATCTGCGCCTTAACTTTAAAATTAACATCTATACAATATTTACTTAATTAATTGTTTGAAGAATGGCTTTCATTTCGGTCTAAGCCAAACAATTTCGCCAGTATCCGTGATGAAAGAGACATATGTTAAAAAATTTAATATAAAAAATGAAGATTGGGGCCTCCGAGCTTCTAATAGAAACTTCTAATAGATTTACCTTGGTTTGTACAAAAAACAGGTAACAATATTAATTATTATAGGAGCAACAGGGCGGCTAAGTACTTAAGCCGCTTTTGGCTTTTTTTTTTTAATTAAAGATGTCGTATTATTTTTTTAGCTAGAACCATATTTAATAAGATGGGATAAATTCTATATTTAAAGGTCTTATAGAAGAACTCAATTATCTCCTTTACGCCATTAACGATTTTGAATAAAAGTATAGTTTAAGTTTGAAGGCTGTAAAAAAAATAACTTTTATCAAGTATTACCGAAGCTCCCTAAATTTTACTGCATATTTTAATTTTAAATATCTCGTTTAAAGCAGAATCTCATAAAACAAAAAGCACAGAGAACTTAATATTTTTTAGTTCTTTTGGTCAATATACAAAATGAAATTTAGGCATTGCCAAATACAATGTAACTCAAATTTTGTATGAAAAAAATCTACGGCGGTGTTTATCCGAGATGGTGCATCCAGGACGACAACGTCCGAGAGGTTAAGTAGGTACCTAACTGAGCTCAAGTCCTCATTTAATTAATCCACCGTCCGTAAAGAACAGAATTGAACTCAAATATCTATTTGGTTTAACATAATAGTATTAAGTTGAACCCAACACATGTTTTACAAACTTAATCCTTCATTAGGTACATTTCGCTACTCACAATGCGTTATTATTATACATCGCTATCATCACATCACTAATAAATATATATTTATTAGTGATGTGAAGATAAAGGAAATAAAGTGCCTAAATTGAAATGGGAAGTATCAAGAATATTAATTAAAAATATAAGGAAACTTCATAGTTCTGATTCACCTAAATAAAAATAATAATTAACTAATTTAAAAACCTACTGCTATGTCTTTTTACTGTGACTTGATACTACTGTAGTCATTGTACTATGATAAAATACTTTTCACTCGTTTATGAATGAATTAAGATGACGTGTGATGTCTTATTCAGTCAGCTGATTACCTACCGTGCTTGCTTAAAACTATTCCTTTTTCTGTCGTTTAATCTAATGCGACAGATGGTACACATACATATTACAGACATTCTGTAATCTTTTAGCAGATAGCGCTTGAGGATGGTGGCTTTTGACATTGACGTGGTGAGCTCATTGATATATATACCTACTACTAAAGTACTACAAGGCTTAACGGGGTAACTTAACGCGACTTGGTGACTAAACGGGACTATTTTATTTAAGTTTTTAATTATTTTTTTTTTGTATGAAAAAAATTATCACGTTAAATACAAAAAATACATTGGTTAACTTAATCTATATTCTTGATATTCTCTCCTATTTCAATTAGGGCACTATATTTCCTTACACATTATATATATCTGTGAAGGTCTGTTTGTTTGTTATTGCTTAACGTCGCAACAGAGCAACCAATTAAACTAATTTTAGGTACAGTAATTATTTAAGAGACGGAGGTGTTTTTATTCCGAAATATTCAAATGTTATAAATATATATAAAGTTATAAGAACTGTAACCGAATTCCACTTCCTTTAGAAAACTTTCTCTCTATGATAAAAATTGGCGTAGAAATTTCACGCCGATAATCGAATTTAGCGCGAGCGACGCCGCGGGCAAAACTTGGTTTTGCATAGTATCCGGAAATTAAATGTAAAAAATCAGTAAAAACTGGTTATTTAATAATTCATAAGCATTTTATGAAACCTGTAGATAGCGATATATGATAACGCATTTGAGAAGCCAGTTTTTATAGATACGTACCTAATTAATGCAATTAAATTTGTAAATTTTTTTTTAAGTCGGTTTTACCTTAACACTCCTATTACTGGGCAAAGGAAGCTATTTAAAATCTAGAATTTCGTACAAACCTATTATTTAACAGCGTATTTTTTTTACTTATTCACGTATTTGGTCTTTTCGACGCAGATGCCTCTTCATTTTCGCTCGACTTTCTCTTCCTTTTGATGAGATGTGATATGTCGGCTGCTGGCTTGCTCTCTGAAGAGCTGCTGCTGGTAGCGCCATTAGTTGGCGAGAATTCACTAGTTGCGAATAGCGTTTCTCGCATGCGTTTTAAAGTCTGAAAGAATATTTGTTTCATTGCCTACTTTTAATTATACTTCTTGCATGAATTTACATAGTAACAAAATGCGTGTCACAACAGCAAGGTAATATTGAGTTTCTTGCAAATACTTCACGAAGTTAGGTTCCATTTTGCAAGAAACATTACCATTAGCAGACGTACGGATGATAGTGGCTATATATAATAACCATAACATCACGCAGAAGTTCCTTTTACATATTTTACCACATTTGTAAGGGTTCCGTAGTAAAATAGCAGAAACGCAACCCGTATAGCTTCGTCTTATGTACAACGCCATATAGTTCTGTAATAATAGTATGGAATTTTTTTAAGGGTAGTTTTAACGTATATAGTACCACACCACAGCTTAAGGGCCATAGCATCTAAGTAGAGTGGCCACTTTTAGCATAAATGCCAATCAAAACTCACAGATGTACTTAAATGTTATGACTTGCCTTATCACACATTTTCGAAAAATAAATTTCCAACGGCGGTGCTAGGTAGCTGCTATATGCGCCTTAATAAGAAAGAAGGCGTTGAAGCACCACACATCACAGGGAGTAGCAGTTATTTTACAATTTTAACTGTTAGTTAGCTAGTCCGTGGGTCTGTTAGTTGTTTTGATTGCTTGCAGAAACGAGGGACGTGGATTCGACCCCCGCACAAGTTAATTTTGCTTTACCCGTAAGCCCAATGGGCTATATTAGTTTTTATGGCACAGGAAACCAGCTAATTGACAATAAACTCACTCTTGTTTAAGACTACCCTCTTCCATTGATTAAGCAAAGAGTGGACGGCATCAACATAAAACTTAACTGGATATAAATACCAGTTTGAACTTAAGAGGATACGATTCGCGCCTCGCAGCGTGCTTCATACAGAATAATTTACACTTATTTTTGTCACTTACTTATTAAACCTTACCAAATTTTAAAGACATGTTCTAGGAATAAATTTCAAGGTCTGCAGTGTGCCAGTTTTCAATTATTTTGTATATGTTAATAGTTATAGAGGAATCTTGTTTTTCATACGAGTGGTCTCAATTAAGATTTCGAGTTACCTGAGAAAACATTTTTCAGGATTTTGAAAAACTATAGACATAGATATACGGCTTAAGATCATGTGTACAAAATTTCACAATGTTTAATCACTAAATGTCAAAAATAAATGGACATTTCGTTCGCATGCATCGCCGCAAATCGTATTCTCTTAAACAAAATTGCTTGTCGTTAATTCATTGTACATCAATGTCCATCAGCATATATTATATTAAAAATATTACCATGGTCATTAATGTATTGGATTTGAAGCTGAAATGATAAACAACTCTTAATTTCTTAACAATTTTATTCCAAAAATACAAACACAATACAAAAATGGCCTTATGGTAATACTGTGACTCTTATTCTATAACAGCCTTACAAATTAAGAGTATTAAAATTAAGAACTAATCATTTAGGAAAAAGGCACGTTCCAAAAAATACTGATACAATCTAAATAATAATTTAACAATAATATCACAAGTACTAAAAAAAAACAGGAACTTTGAATTTAGGAACTTATTTTAAAAATTACTTTTATTTAGTATTTAAAATAACTAAGGAATGTAAAGCAGTCTTGGCACTATAGAGTAAAAAAAAAATATTATCAGATCTTTCAAGATTCATTAAATATTTAATGATGGAATTACAAAGTAAATAAGAAATAATTTAAGCTTTACAGCTGGGATTGCAAATATTTCTTTCTTTAAGCAACATATTACGTAACATTTTCCTAGTTTCTTCTAAACATTCACAAGGTCTTACCTCCGCTTTATAATCCATCATATCTTGGATCTTCTCCTGTATTTCTGGCAACAGTTCCTTCAACTCTTTGATTTCACCCTCAATGGAGTAACCCGGGTCCATGGTTGAGTACTTCTTGACCGTAGCATCTTCAGTGGCTGCCAATGGATTTTCTAAGGTTTTGATTCTTGTTTCTAAAATATTTGCTGCATTTTTGAAGTGTGTTATAGCATCTTCGAAGTTTGATGCGAGGGAATTTGCTAAGCCTGTCGAAATTATATTAATGTGTTAGAATACAAAAGAACCAGAGCTAGAAAAGTTTTAAGAGGTTTTGTGATAATTTTCATAAATGAAATTATTAAATATACAGTTATAAGGTAGAAATTTTATACACTGAATTCTATGGTGTGGTAAATGATGCCACAGGCAGAAGTATGGTTTATTTTAAAATAATGTATGATATATTTACATAGGGTAGAAGCTGTTAATTATTTTTATACATATACACACAGTATGTATCTATTCCTATTTTAAATAACATCTTTGTTGCTACCATAATGAAGAAACACGAGCTAGAAGTAACACACATTACATATTAACTCCGGCCAATTAATATGAAGGAGCGAAAGTTTCTTCACAAGCCACACTTCATATTGTTAAAATCAGTAGACAATTTCTTGCGAAACCTACTCACCAATTTGATAATGCGTTTCAGCAATTCGGCGGTCATCACTGCGATAGAGCTCTTTCTGAATTTCTAAACAGCTTTCTGTAAAAATAAAATTAAAATGCATATTTATCATGAAACCTAACAGATTTTATAACACCGTATCAGATGCAAGTTACAAAATACTACTTTTTTTGATAACTTCTTTCACAATTTACACTGAGGACAGTAATTATACTGTCAAACATTCTGGAATACAAACATAAGATATAGTTGTTAGGTATATAAAACAAAGGTAAATAACAGGACGATATGGGGATACATCATTATACATTAAATCTCTCTTATCTCTTTAAAAATATGCAGGTTGTGAATAAACAATTTGAGAAATTAAGAAAAAGACTTGTAGGTATATATTAAGTTTAATCGAGCACTCGTCCTTTAAAACACAAGACAGACGACGAAACCACGAACCCACCACGTCTTCGTCGTCGTCTCAGCCGAAAGACATCCACTACTGAACGTAGACAGAAATCTCTCATGTGTCTCCAAAACGGTCGGTGGAGAGCAGCCTGCGCCCATCGGCTTCTAATCCGTGGTCACCACTCGAGAACCTTTCTTACCCAACAGTTATCAGTTCGACGAGCGATGTGGCCTGCCCATTGCCTCTTCCATTTGCTAACTATTTGAGGTATATCGGTAACTGGTTCTTTGGCAAATCTCCACATTCTGGCTTTTATCGTGCATAGAAACACCGAGCATAACTCGCTGAGCGACTCCGAGGCCAATAGTTAGACCACGTTTTCGTACCACAAATTACCACTGGAAACTTAGTTTGACTTAACTACACTATTTACCCTAGGTAACATGTATTGATCAACAATATCTAGTCTACTTAAATAATATAAGTATTTTTAATTACTTACGCATATCAGTAACTGCCTTGTCGTAAGTTTCACTCTCAAGTGCCACTTCCCCTAACGCTAGATGGACATCCGCTAGCAAAGTTCGAGCCGCGTCGCCTCCACCGTTTTCCACACGACGATGCAGTACATTTCGCGCCATTTCTGAATTATAGGAAATTAACAAACACATAATGGCCGATTAAATAATTCATTTTAGTATAAAAGTGACGCAAATAACCAGGAATTTTAAAATTTTAATTTAAAATTCTACTGTTATACAATTATTTATTTAAGAAAATTAAGACAATTATAAATTTACAATTTTAGCGGCAACAAAATAGCCTATTGAATTTCTACTTTAATCTGTACAATTAAGATGTATCACACATTAGCTGCATAGGGCTACACCACCTGATACTTAAATCATGGGACATCTTGAGCAGTCTGAGCAATCAAATTGTTCTTAACATTATCAAGCATTTATTATATATTCTTTATTGCGCAATAAAATAAAATACACAGTGAAAAACAAATAAAGTATCTAACAATATAGTCAGTCTTATCACTAAAAAGCGATTTTTCCAGACAGCCTTTGGGTAGAGGAAATAACAAAATGACTGAATAATAGAAAGTGCATGTAAATTAATATATATATATATTTATTAAAAATCAATAAATATAATGTCTTAACATACATATATACCTACATATACAAAATATATAATAAATAGATTTAATATAAGGATTTATAAAAATTTTTTCTTACCAAGCATTTCCCATGCATGCTGTAAGTTATCTACTTCATCTTCATCCAGGTCTACTGCAGACTCGTCATTACCCTCTCCGTTTGAAGTTGTCTACAGTAGTGGGAAAAGTAGAATTAAGAAATCTATGAATACCATATTTTAATACAAAAATATAAGAACCAGCTAATTTCAAATCGGATTCGCGCACTTTGGGTTCCGTAACATAGCAATGTTAAAAATTTCAACTGATTACATAATATAAGTGAAAAAAATAAAACCCATGCAGACCCATGAGACAGGTGGCTTTTTTCTTTGGGTACAGAACCTTAAAAACTAACATGTTAAAAACAAATAAAAATGTTATCAAAATCTAAATCTCTTACAGGCGCATCAGTAGTCCCACCGGCGGCAGCACTACTTCCTGCTTCATCTTTTGTGGTAGATTCTGCTTCACATTTTTCTACTTTCCCATTCTGAGCTTTTTCTTCTCCATTTGCAGGTTTTTCCACACCATTTTCTCCAACTTCTTGTTCTTTAAATTTAAAATTAAAAATTAAACAACAGTTACAGCACAACAAAATAGGTATTTAAACTTTGGTTTATCTTAATTTTCAGAAGCAAACACTAGGTATTAACTGCAATCTTTAAACTTACATTTTCAATTCATATTGATGTCAAGATGTGTGATGTCATACACTTAACATTAAGCCTAATCTAAATGAATTCATAATACTAGATTGCACAACAAAGGGTAAAAAAAGGCGAATTTCATGCGAGGACCTAAGTTGAACCCGATAGTAGTAATAAATCACAATCATTGCAAGTGGTTCAAGAGAAAAATCCAAAGCAGACAGAGTAATTCAAAAGTGCAAAATGTTTTTTTTTCACAAATGTGTTTCTAATTTTTACAGTTAACTATTTGGAAATAATATTTTTTCTCAACTTAAATTTTACTTTAAGATAACTACCGTTAACAATAGTTATAGGTAAAACATTAAATTTATAAAGATGAGTATAATTTTTTCAAAGGAAATTAGGGGTTTAGAAAAAAGATGGACTAAATGTATTGACTTGCTAGTAGGCTTATGTAGAGAAATAAATTATTGTTTTACCTAAATTTCCCTTATTTCATATTGATTATCATTACTTTAGGATCACCCCTCGTACACTGGTTCTTATTTGACTGAAATTTGGTGTTAATTATACATTTGGTTTTCTTGCTTTTAAGGAGTAAATTATTCATGTTGAACCAGTGGACAACTTTAGTCAGACAGTTGTTAACATTATTTAAAATAGTTTCACGTCTTTTAAGTTTAAATAAAAATGATGTGTCATCTGCAAACAGTATCTCATGACTATCTTTTACAACCATAGGCAGATCATTAATATATATAAGAAATAAGAATGGCCCAATAATGGAACCCTGTGGAACACCAATTTTATTATTATGTCAACTGTCTGAATTCTATTGTAAAGATATGAGCTAATTAGTTTAAGTGCAGTACTCTTAATACCATGGTGTTGTAGTATACATGCTATGCGGTAAAGAAAATGTATTTTTTTTAACACATACATTGTCAAAAAAAAATGTGTTATTGTACCTTCATTAAAGATAATATATATAAGAAAATATATCACATAAAATGATAGTTTTTAAGCCTAGCCTGTCAGTACCTGTAAGTAAAAACTAACTTCCTAATCCAATCTTACCTTCATTATCTTCATCATCATCATCAACATTGCCTGTCCCTGGGACACCATCGCCAAGTACACCAGTCTCATCCCTCGATAATCCTAAGAGGGCTTTGCCATACCTGTAATGAAAATTATAATTAACCACGTTAATGCAAGTCACAATATTTTGTATTTTTTTTTACGTGTGTGTAAATTTATATTGTACAACAACAAAACTTTGATGTTTAAAAGTTATGGCATTCATAACATTAGCAAGCATGTATGTTGCATGTATACATGATAGTCAAGTTGCAGCATACATTAAGAGATGAGAATGTCAAGTTTAATATGAAAATGAGTAAAAATTTATGACAAGGGGTGTTTAGAAGTGTGATGTGCATTTGTCAACCGTTTCAACTCAGTGGGTAGTGACCTGCCTCCTGAACCAAGGGGCTTAAGTTAGATTTGTGTTTATCTTGAACTTGGATTATTGTTAAGATTTACTGTCCATATTTACTGAGCTCTTAATGTGATTAACTAAGATTTAAGCTCCCGATATTTTGATGCTGTTACAAGCACCATAATTGTAGGTTGACATGTTATCCAAATATTAATTTAAACTTATTTTTATTTAAATATTTAGTTAATCACAGTGAGAACCCCATAAAAGGTCTTTACAAAAAAAGTATTAATGTACATATTTGTATCCATTGTCTGGTATCCTTAATGTTTTGCTTACTTTGGGAACTAAAGTTCTTGAATACTATTTTATGAATTCAGGTCATAAAATAGTATTCAATAACTTTGATGATTCAAAATTTTTTGTAAATATTAAACTTTGAATAAAAAAATTAAACTTTGACTTAAATATGTGCAAAATATTATTATTAAAATATTTAATGGTGGAAATATCCTACCATAAGTAAGCTTCCCCGCACTGATCTGCAGTCTCCCCATATTCCTTAGCAAGCAGTTCACAAGCAGTTGCTAGGGACTCAGCAGCAGCACTGTAGTCCTTTACAGCAAGGTTTCTACGGCCTTCTCCTAACAACTCACTTGCTGATGATGTACTCACTTCTGAAGCTTCACTCATCTACACAGAGAGCACATCATGAATACAGATAAAATTATAAGAAATCATGGAGTACATTGAAAGGCTTCTGGCCAATTTGTGGTCAATGACTTTAAAATATTATTCACCAGAAACAGTTTCAGTTACAAAGAGTAATATGTCAAGATTTTTTTATTACATAATAGAAAGTTTAGTTTAATTACTGTAAAAATTTTGATCAGTGGTCTGAAAAGGCAGATTAATTGCAATTTTAAACAATTATATATGCTTAGTGGCAGAGAAATAAATAGATGGGGCAACATTTTTGCTGGAATTTGAAAAAGAGACTTTGACTATTATTCAGTTTCAGGTAGTTCTCGGCCATATTATTGTACAAAAACCTTTGTAAAAAGCAATTAAGTATGAGGTGCCCTACGCTGCAAGACAAAGGGGCTACAGCTGCTGACTAGCCCATGTCTTTACATATATACTGATTTTTTTTATATTTTTGACAGCAATAAGCACATTGCAGTGCAGCTGATAATTCCAAGACTGTTTCAAACATGTTTTGCATAATTTTTTGACATTTCTATGAGTATTTGATTTATTAGTTCATATAAATGATTTGCTGACCATATAACCTTGGTTTTGAAAAAAACGTTTATTACTTTTAGCATAGAATTCACTTTCACATTTGACAGCTGTTAATAAAATAATGCAATGCACCAACCACCCAACATGAGTTTTTGTGATAATATTTTGTAACACAACCACTCGAAATTAATGCTGGTCAACATTAGATTTTGCTATGATTTAACTACCAAAATTTAACAAAACTCCAACTGCTAGTAAATCTGCTTCTTAGTGGTGAAATGTGAACAACCATATATGCCAAACTAACGGATGTCAGGTAACAAAGGGCATGTTCGTTCTAGAATAAATTATCAGTACCTATTATCATATATTTCATCACCTGTCATGGACAAAATTGGTCGACGACCAGTGTCAGCGGCAAAACTGACGTTATTAAAAGAGTGAAAAAGTATTATCAAGCATGAAAACCTTATATCTTAAATTGAATACACATAACTTATGTACTGGCGGTTTTTGGCGCCAAGTGTTTATATTATAAAGAATCAACTGAAAGGCATACGATATTGTATGAGTTAAAAAACTTATTTGGCGGCACAAGACAATTTCAATTTTTCACTTGAATCTACCTATCCCACGTACCTGACTAACCGTATATTAAGTTCAACGGTTAGGGACAGACACGTGGTTTTTCAATTATCTGTTTATATATACCGCATCATATTTTAAATAGAACAATGATAAATACTAGTACAAACAAATAAAATTGAAAGAAATAATTAGACATAAATAATATGTACAGTGACATGGTTTGATGTCCTAATATCATAAAATATGTAATTTTAAATGCAAAGAAATGTAAATACAGATAAAAATATATATATATATATATATATATACATATTACTTACTTTAATTACGCCTTTCGTTTATTACAATGAGACAAATTCCCTTTTCCAGATTTATTCTAAACTCTGTAAAAATCAGCGCGCTGATGACGATGAAAGAAAAGACATATGTTTTTTTTACAGTGTGACCAGATTTGAATTGACGATATCCTGCTAATCTGCAGAAGGTCAGAGCAATATTTAAGTTTAATGATTTAAGTTAACAGTTAAATCATAGAACATAATATTTTTGTTTTTTTTATATATAATGTATATATATTATTATATACTTTATATAAATTAAGCTAAGATACGGTACCTTCATATTGTTCGAAATCTAAATTAATCCGCTATTATGTACACATATAATGTAGATTTTAGATAGTAGTCGTAGGATAGATCATACGAAACGTGTGAAACAGAATAAAGAATTGAATCAATGAATGAATATAATTTATTTGCTCGAATAAGGTACAATAGGTTCTTGTTACATTTTTTTCCTCATTTTCTAGCACAAAAGGCGTGCAAATATTAACAGTTCGTTTCATACCTACAAAGAAAGTATTACATATTTATATTTACATTTATATTGACCAAATTATTAAATATTAAATAAAAAATTTATGTAAGTACTGTCAAATTAATCTTTGTTAGAATGTTAAAAAAGAATAATGTCATGTCCAAAATAACACAAGTCAACAAAAAAAAAAAAAACTTTTTTTTTTTGTTTTTAATGACTATTGTCCGATTTTTTACATTGAAAAATAGCCAAAAACTGAATTTATGATGTAAATTTTATACCTTTAAACGAGCAATTCTTGTATATGTACATATAATTTGAATTTTGGAAACGGCTTCAACGATTTTCATGAAATTTAGCATACAGGAGGTTTCGGGGGCGATAAATATATCTAGCTAGGTTTCATTTTTAGGGTTCCGTACCCAAAGGGTAATTAGCGGAATCCTATTACTAAGACTCCACTGTCCGTCCGTCTGTCACCAGGCTGTAGGTATCTCATGAACAGTGATAGAAAGACAGTTGAAATTTACACATAAGATGTAGGGGAAGTACGTACAAAATGACATATACGGACAAAATGACACAGGCATGATATTTCAAATTCTGCCGCTTCTAGTCCGCCATAGACAACTACATCTCGTGACTCCAGCCGGTAATACTAACCTGTCAAAACGTGAACTAAGATAAGCTTTGGTAAGTTACGATTTTTTTTTAACTGCAGGGAGTTTTTTGTATTAATATTATGTTTTTCATAATATTATCTTTTGTTTGCGTTTATTACATCCCTTAAGTATTTATTGTCGCGATCAAATAGTTTTTTCCGTAAATAATAATCATTTTGCATTTATTGTTGAATTTTGTTTTTTTATAACGCTTTATGGACAAAATGACATACATATGTAATGGCCAAAATGACATAGGTATGTCGTTTTGTCCATAAGAACTCAATGAGTTCATTATAGGTACCCAATACCAGTTTCTCGTTAATCAGCTGTTAATTACTTTACAGATATAACAATGCCGCGTAATTATAAGCGCAAGACTGATCGTCAATCCTGGAGTGAGGAATCAATGCGTAAAGCTATAGAAGCAGTCCGCAGTAATAAAATGGGCTGGCTTTTAGCGTCGAAGACATTTGGAGTGCCACAAGCAACACTAAGAAGACATGCTTTGAATAGTAACAAAACTTTGGAATCCTCTGCAAAGGGTCTAGGATGTTGGAAAGCTATTTTTACACCTGATGTGGAAAGAAAATTAGTTAAGCATTTGAAATTACTTGAATCTCGTTTGTTTGGACTGACACGAACGTCTGTTCAAGAATTAGCTTTTGAGTTGGCTGAAAAAAACGGTTTTGCTCACAAATTTAACCCGCAAAAACGAAAAGCTGGACAAGAATGGTTAGAAGGATTTTTGAGACGAAATAAAGATATTTCATTACGCAAACCAGAAGCTACTTCAGCTGCTCGTGCTCAGGCTTTTAATCGACCTCAAGTCAATAAGTTTTTTGAGATTTACGGACATCTGCTGGAATCTGAGAACATTAGACCACACAGAATTTATAATGTTGACGAATCAGGCCTGTCTACTGTACAAAAACCCCAAAAGATATTGGCTACTACTGGTAGGAAGCAAGTTGGCGTAATAACTAGCGCAGAACGTGGAACTAACACCACTGTTGTTTGTTGTGTAAATGCTATTGGTACCTATGTTCCGCCGATGATGATATTTTCTAGGAAAAATATGAAAAATGAATTAGTCGATGCAGCACCTCCTGGCACTTTAGGTGTAGCTCAACCATCAGGATGGATGACAACGGATTTATTTCTGAAATGGCTCAAACATTTTCAAACTTTTGTTAAATCATCTATTGACGATAAAGTTATATTGATTGTTGACGGGCATGTAAGCCACAAAGGGCTTGAAACTTTAGAATATGCGAAACAAAACGGCATTATTATTCTGTGTCTACCTCCACATTGCACTCATCGTCTCCAGCCTTTGGATGTCTCATTTTTCGCGCTTTTGAAAACATATTTCAACCAAGAGACATTCAAATGGCTTAAACAACACCCAGGACGTGTTGTTACACAGTTTCAAATTGCTGGCTTGTTCAAAGAAGCTTATGGTAAGGCAGCTACAGTGCAAAATGGTTGTAACGGATTTAAAAGCACAGGGATTTGGCCTCTAAACCCTAAAATATTTCCCGATCATATGTACGAACCTGCAGAGACTACAAACATTCCACTGGAAGACACCTCCAATATGCAATATCATCAGCAAATATGTTCTATTCCAGTTCCCATAGCAGGACCCTCGACACAACAGCCAGACGATTTATTGTCACTTCCCGGAACGAACGATCTCCAAACTTCTGAAACTCAGCAACAAATAATCTGCGCCGTAACACCTGACAATAATGACACGACAGTTCCAACAACCGACTCTAATGAACCAGCTGACAATTCAACAGCAAACACTGGTCAAGGCCTTATTTTACCTGCTGCAAATCAAAATCTCCCATCTATTGGTAATGAAGAACATCCCTCATCCCATACTTTAGCAGTGCCTATTGAAGTAATATCTCCTGTCCCACAAGGACTTTACGTAAGTGGCCAAGGCAAACGTAAACCAAAGAAACTGCAAACCTCTTTAGTTTTGACTTCTACTCCCAATATGAGAGAAATTAAGGCACAAAATGAGCCTAAAGCTCCTTCAGAGAAGACGAGACGAAAGGTTACCAAAACCATATTTCAAGAAGACAGCGGAGAAGAAAATTGTCCAAACTATGCTCAAGATGACGAAGAGGATTGCGCATGCATTTATTGCAACGATCTTTATTCGCGATCAAAACCTGGAGAAACTGGTTGCGGTGTTTAAAATGTTCGCATTGGGCCCACGCTTCTTGCGCGGACGTTTCTAAACGAACCAAGCGGTTCATTTGTGAGCTTTGCTTGTAATTTTATATGTTTTGCCGTGTATTTCATTTAGTCCGTATGTCCATAGCATATGGACAAAATAGATTTCGTTGATCTCAGTTAAATTTAAAAATATTATTTTTTCTAATTGGTTTATCTTTTAAGTATCTTTTATAATTCAAAGATATGAAACCTAAGATTACTGGTGTGCAATATGAATGCAGCTGTGATTTACCATTAAAGAGTTATGACCCAAAACCAAAACTGTATGTCATTTTGTACGTACTTCCTTTCTATTGCCGCTATAACAACAAATAATAAAAAATAGAAAAAAATAAATATTTAAGTGGGCTCCCATACAACAAACGTGATTTTTTTGCCGTTTTTATAGATAATGGTACGGAACCCTTAGTGCGCGAGTCCGGCTCGCACTTAGCCGATTTTTTTTAAAAACGTCGTTTTATACGTGTTTTAAAGCAATGATAAACTAAAAAATATGCCTCCCTAAAATCTAGTAATAAATAAATAAACATATGAAATTTAAATATATAAATAAATAAATAAAATAAATCTAGTAATACTATTATTTTTACCGACACAGCAACACTAAAGCTACTTGACAATAGATGGCGTTGTAAAAGCTCGATCTTCCAGCTACTTTTATTTAAACACTATGGTTCTAAATTTAAATATTCTCCGATGGCGTCATCGTTCATGCAAGCATCTTAATCATTTTATTTTAAATAAATTGTATGGAAGTAGTAGTCAGTAGTGTTTGGACCAGAGGCCGTCACAATTTTTATTAGAAATACTTTTTAATTTTTACATTTTCATACTATTAATTTACCTATAGTTTTTTTGTAATTAGCAGCTAAATATTTACTTACCTAATTAAAATTACATACCTAAGTTATCTTAATAAACCAGGAGGAAAATGACTTTCTTACTTAATTTTAGTTATATCAGACCTTTAGGTCTGTGTATTATTTCTTACAATAATATAGGTCAGATTTCTGATCTCAAAATTGTACAGAAAATATTTTAAAATCCTTATCCGTACAAATACTTATTTAAAATTCAACTAAGATGATTAAAGGCATCTAATCTACTCAACAAGTGCTTTTTTGTTCATCTTTTTTTCAGCAGTCTCGAAAAAATACGAGTATCGGAATCGCGGCCAAATGATTTTTAAAAAAAAATTAGCTTTCGCTCGAAGAAATTTCAAAAGTTATAAACAATTTACTGAAAAGAAAGGGTTTGGTTTTGCAAAAATTTAAAAAACTTATCAAGATTTTTGAAATCTAATACATATTAAATATGAAAATTAAGTAATGAAAATATCAGGCAGTTATTAGATAGATTAATGAACAATAATCCGCCAGCAAAAAAATTTGAATCGCGATTTAAAAATTATTTATGCAATAAACACTAGACTAATAATAAGAAATAATAACCCACACTAGGTATGTGTTAATTTTAAGGTATTTTAATTGGTATCAAACTGACACGCCGACACTTATTAATCTCAAATAAATTTTTATCCAGTCATTGACAGTCAGCGGTACAAGTTTTCGTCACTATCATTATTGTATAAGTTTTTAAGTTAGGTACTTAGTATTGGAGAGAAGCCTCTGTGACGGTCCGCCGGATTTCCGTACGTCCGTTTTTCTTTAAAAACACGAAAAATAACAGCATTTGTGTTTATTTATTTAAGCCATCGAATGAAACCTACATTGTGTTTTTACTTCAGGTCGAAATTGGTATACAACGATATAGTTTTTAAGTTTACCGAACATTTACGGACATGAATTTTTCTAGAATTTTGTATACGATCACAGACTATATAAGTAATACTATATGAGTTTAAATAGTAATTTTAATCTATCTATAATATAAAAGAATAAAGTGACTGACTTACCTACTGATTGATATACTGATATTAACGCGCAGCTCAAACTACTGGGTCTATAGAGACTTGACATTTTGCACAAAGGTTCATGTTATAATGTAGGCGACCAAATGATTTTGCAAAAGTCATCCCCTAAGGGGGTAGAATGGGGGTTCGATGTTTTATGGCAATCTGTCATTTTTGAAGCTAAATGCATATAAATTGAGTATTTAGTCTATAAGTTACAAATAAAGATTAACGTCATTTTCATTATATTTTTGTAGTGTCAGAGTTTCTTTCCAAATTAGGTAAAACTATAAACAATATCAAAACTTTGTTCTTTTTCAAAAGTCCACACGGACTAATTAGCGGGAATAAGCTGGTTAAAATACTCCTCGTGGTTTTTACTCAATACACACGAATATAAATTTTTTTGGAACTACTGCTTTTACTTTTCCTCATCAATTATGGTGCAAGGTGCATTGTGTAATGTAAATGAGGCCCATGAGGTGGCTATCGACTTTTCCCCCGCCCAGGCTTTCGTAGCGCCCGCCCAATCTGCCACTAGTGATATACCTTAACGAAATTTTTGTTAATATCGACAAATTGGTGAATCGCATTACATTCCTCTAATTTGAATGTAGTTCTTCTTCTGTCTTATTCTGTGCCTATGCATGCATGTATAATAAAAAATATGCGTCATTTTTGTTGTATGTTGTATCAAATGTTTTTTTTTCTTTATTAACGTCGATCTATGTAGCTAAGATATAGAGGTTAGAAAGTGTGGTTCCATGATTTGCTAATATATATATTAGTTTAGGTGTTTAAGTAGATTTTTGTGTGTGCCGCTTTTAATGAACTACTCTGTCTACTGTCCAAAGTCCAACAAGAAAAATAACACCGATTTTAAAACCCCACTAAAGTTAGATGCCATAAAAAAATTTACTCTACTACTTCTTCTCGGCAAATTTTTGCATTTTACTTTAAAAAGACGAAAACACTTAGCTAAATAAATTATATACGTAAGGTTTATTTTTCACCTTGTGGTTTTCAAGTCGGTGCTATTTTTTTTCTATGAAACAGATTGTTGGTAACGTACCACACAAATATAAGTGGGCAGACGCATTTACAGGTAATCTATTCATAAGAACCTTAAAAATTTTAAAAAAAAGTTATAATAGATTAATACTATTTGAGGTTCTAGTTACTAGTGTTGTTTGCGGACCCCATACAAAGCTATGAAGAACTGCTGGAGCTCTGAGAACCACATGCCAGTAAACACTGAAGCCTATCGGTATATAAACTCTATGGTGATTCAATAAGGAAATTTGTTATGAGTTACACAGTTTACTACTAAAAATGTACTATTAAGTCTAACAAGGAAGTCATAAATATATAGTAATATCTTTTTATGAAAATTATACTATCGATAATTTTTCGAATGCTACTCTCGTCTCTATTGTCTAGTTATTTTCCTACTTTAATTTCAGTACAGCTGAAACTAGCGACCGGGTCGCTTGTTCCCAACCTTAAACAAAATCGACATCAAAAGCCTAGTCTATTGTATTAAAAGCTTACGAAAAGAAGTCTATTTACCTATAAATTAAACATATGACATATTAATGCGTTATGTAATGCAAGATAGTGTTGATTACGTGCAAGAAGTGAGTATCACCTTTTTAACCCTTTTCTAAAGGAAACGTTGTTCTCAAAAGAGATATTTGTTTTGAAACCGGATACGTAACTAGATACCTACCTAGTTATATATTTTTTTGCCTAAAAACCTAATTTTTTGGTAAAATGCTGCTTCTGGAATGATAAATAATAAGTTTTTTGTTTGTAAGGCTTGCAAATAATATTTTTACTGAAATAAATAAAATCAAAATTATCACAAAATGATAAATATATTTTATAAAGCACATTTCAATCGTCAAATTTGATGTTTTTTTACATCCTTACAATTTACAATGTTCTTGGGCTTCCAGTTAAAAATTTTGAAAGCTCTTTCGTTCTACTACTTCCTTCTGTGTATCATCTAATAGACACAATATTAATGTACATATTAATATTTTACAGGTTTATTATAGGTAGGCAAATATTTTAATAGCTTTACTTAATTATATAAATGTTTAAGTTTCTCACTATATAGCTACAGATTGTATACTTACCTAATAGTTGTTTTTCTTTAAAGTAGGTGTTTTTCGGCAGAAATAAGCATGTACATAGAACACGTTAACAGAATGTAAAGCAACTTATTTTTTCTGATGATTCAAAACAGTTATTTTTAGCCTACTAGCTTTTGCCCGGGGGTTCCACCCGCCCTAAATTCGGTTTTCGGTGTAGGATTTTAACGGCAACTCCTCAATTATAGAAAAAAAACCGACTCACACTTGACGTTTTCAAGTAGCCTATCTCCTTTTCCGGGGCTAAAACTATTTCAATGCCAAAGTTCATCTTAATCGGTTCAGCGATTTAAGCGTGAAGAGAGGTAAGACAGACAAACAGAGTTACTTTCGCATTTATAATATTAGTATGGATTTAAATAAATATTTATTCGTTATTTGAATAGGTCGTCATATTGATATGATGTGATCTACGAAACGAGGTAAGTTTGTAAAATCATTTTGTCATTTTTAACGAAACCTTTTACACGAGTTATAAGCTCGGGTCACAAATAATTTCCATTAAAATAAAAGTATATTTCTTATAGAAACTTGAAACAATTCCGAAAACTAAACAGGGTTTAAAACGAAAATTAAACCTAAAAAAAATTATGTTTTTTATGTTTGCAGAGGGTCCCAGCCTTGGTGACCAAATGACCAGATTCAATCCCACCGTAAGCGAGTCAAGGCCTCGAAAATTGCTTCCCACGGCAGTCCGGCGCGCGCCTACATCGCCTACCACAAACTGGGTGCATCCACTCAGGATATGGAGGCCCAGACCGCCACGCCAGCGGAATGTGAATGCAGCGTGCATCCATCCATCTTCTATCTACTGGCAACATTGCTGCTTACAAGGTAAGTAATAGAATATTTTTATGGGGACAGCGTTCATTGCGACCATATGTGAAAAATTATAACGCATCTAAGTTATGACTTTACCCGGTTTTTTAACATAAAATAAATGGCTATGTGTAAGTAGAATAATTAATAATTAAGAAGCCAGTCAAATATGCGTCGTTAGATTACACATTGTTACAGAATGCGTTGAAGAAATAAAGGTTCACTGCTCGTTTCCCGTAGGTGATAGCGTGATAATATGTAGCCTATATATTGACCCGACTTCTTAATAATATTCGTGCCAAATTTGAAGTAAATCCATGCAGTACTTTTTGAGTTTAACCCGAACATACATACAGACAAACAGACAAGAATTCTAAAAACTATATTTTTGGCTTCGGTATCGATGGTAGATCACACCCAAAGTATTCTTTTTAAAAAATATTCTATGTACAGTTTTGACTTTCCTACCATTTTATTATATGTATAGATTTTAAGTCCCAACGTGACTATTTCCATGAGTACGATCTTGCTTCCACTAAGTGTCGACTCGAGAAACTAACTAAAAATAAGGCTAAGCTCGAAGGGATTACTAGTCAGTAGCCATTGAATGGTTCAACTATCCACCTCCTGGTTCCATCACCAGATCAGCGGAATGAAACAAAATTATCGTGTTGTGATCGTTATTACAACATTTGCAAAGTTTAAAATCGATACGACAATGAGAAATCAGTTATATTCGACTTCCAAGATTTGTTGACATGCATAGCCACAGGTGAAGCTAATAAAAGCGTGTTAAAAATGTACCAGAGCTGTTTTGGAACCCTAAATTACGTTTAGTAAATTTTTTTTTGTTGTTATATCGGCTAGCTTTTGCCCTCGCTAAATTCGGTTACAGGCGTGCGATTCCTTGACAACTTCTTCATTATAGTAGGGAAGTTTGCTATAGTAAGCAATAGCTGTAGTCACTTGTACAGTTCATCGACGTGGGATTCGGTTCTAGTTTTTCCGACGGTAACCTTTACGGGGTAAAAGAAGACCATGTCCTTCCCCGTTTCTTCAACCATCCTTGTGCCAAATTGCAGCAAAATTAGATGCTCCGTTACGATGTGAAGGAGGATAACCAGACAAACTTACTTTTACATCTAATAAATAAAAATGAATCGCAGAAATGTATGTACGCGTAATACTTTTGTATGACTGCACCGAATTGAATGATTCTTTTTTTTTGTGTTCGTCATTGTCAGGACAAGGTTTGTATAAAAGAAAATAAACGGTCAAGTGCGAGTCGGACTCGCGCACTAAGCATAACTTCCGAACGACTGTATTGGATAATACTCTTTTGTTGTGATCGTTATTGTAGGGACAAAGTTTGTATGAAAGGAAATAAAGAAAAACCAATCAAGTTCGAGTCGGACTCGCGCACTAAGAGCAATTGTAATGAAATTTTGGTAAGTTGCGCACAGGCAGGTTTTGGAATACTTAGTACCTACAACCGATAGACAATAGGTGAAAAACACCGGTTCAGTGCGAGTCGGAGTCGCGAACTAAGGGTTAACCATCCGATTATAAAGAAATTTTGGTAAGTTGTTGTGCACATGCCAGGAAAGGTTTCCGAATAATAAGTACCTTTTGTAAATACGTGGCCACGGTACGTGACGCTGCGGTCAAGCTATCAATCTATATAAATTAAAATGCGGGTTCAGTTATTATGTACTTAAGGGAGAGGGACTACCTATAGCGTAACATCGTTCGCGGGTTCAACTATTATGTCGGTATATTAGAAAGAGGGACTCTAGCGAAACATCGTTCGCGGGATTAACTATATTATATATATTAGAGAGAGGGACTATAGCAAAACATCGCTCGCGGATTAAACTATTGTGTATATAAGGGAGAGGGACTATAGAGAAACAACTTTTGCGGGTTCAACTATTATGTTTATAAGGGAGAGAGACTATAGCGAAACAACGTTCGCGGGTTCAACTATAATGTATATAATGGAGAGGGACTATAGCGAAACAACTTTTGCGGGTTCAACTATTATGTTTATAAGGGAGAGAGACTATAGCGAAACAACGTTCGCGGGTTCAACTATAATGTATATAATGGAGAGGGACTATAGCGAAACAACTTTTGCGGGTTCAACTATTATGTTTATAAGGGAGAGAGACTATAGCGAAACAACGTTCGCGGGTTCAACTATAATGTATATAATGGAGAGGGACTATAGCGAAACAACTTTTGCGGGTTCAACTATTATGTTTATAAGGGAGAGAGACTATAGCGAAACAACGTTTGCGGGTTCAACTATAATGTATATAATGGAGAGGGACTATAGCGAAACAACGTTCGCGGGTTCAACTATAATGTATATAATGGAGAGGGACTATAGCGAAACAACGTTCGCCGGGTGAGCTAGTTTATAATATTAGTATTGATCACCAAAAACCACGAGCATACATTGTGTGTGGTTAAATATTAACGTATAATTAACTCAAACGGTTTCTAGATAAAGGTCTGAGACATATGGAACTATGCCGGAACTGTACCTAAGAGAATATTTTTTTCTATTTACCTACGGCACCCTGAAAAAGTTTGCATTCTTAATTTTTATAGTAAGAAATATTCACAAATGCAATGACATAGATCAAATGGATTCAAAAGTATAGTACCTACAATAAACTTTTCTGAACCGTTGGTCAAAAATAAAAACTATAGTAGCCATATTAAAATGGTGTAAACTTAAAACGACACTAGCGACCAAATGACTAAGGGTGAGAGAGTCAGAAAAGTTTGTGGCACTGTAAAAATCTTTTTTTTATAATTATTATAACCAGGTAACTTAAAAATAAGTCCGACGGCCTTAATTATAATACTTCACTCAATGTGTTTTTACTTTTTGTTCACACCCTAATAACACGTATTTCAGAACTCATTACCAGGGTGAAGCTCTTTCGAGTGAATTTACCCGCTAGGGCGATAAAGGCGGAACACGTGACATTCTAACCATCTTATTTTATATCATAATACCAAGAAAGAAGGTTGAAAATGAAATGAAACTTAATGGTCAATTCATTTTAATGCTTTCGGTCAACACGTGCGGTTTCGTTCATTTAAGTTTTATTAGATCTTTTTATTTTTCAAACATTGATTTATACACTTTAAAAATAACTGCTTTAACATCTCTTATATTGTTTTTTTTTTATATACCACTAAGGTGGCAAACA
Source organism: Apoda limacodes (assembly GCA_946406115.1). NCBI lineage: Eukaryota > Metazoa > Arthropoda > Insecta > Lepidoptera > Limacodidae > Apoda > Apoda limacodes. Next base: position 9,140,295 of record OX291550.1, on the reverse strand, counting down.
AGCTTACGGTGCGCCTGATGGTAAGCGGTCACCATAGTAGACCGGGAGATAGTGACAGAAAATACTGGATGATTTGTACCAGTATGGCGGTTCTTCAGGGGTCTAACTACGTAATTACGAAAAGAAAATGATGGTCATAGCGCTGGTACCGGGGCGGCCCAATGGCGTGGGCGTGAGTCGAACGTGTCGGATAAATTACGAGGGTCGAACGATTTGGTCCACAATAATCCTTGTATTTTCCGATAGTCCATAAAAAAAGTAGGCGGTAACGTAATGTCATACTTCTCCGGTGTGACTAACAGCCCGCCATACCGACGCGAACACATTAATTTAAAAAAAAACAATTCAACCATTTGTACCAAGCTAATTTTTGCACAGCTAATCATGTCTATAGTCTATAATATATAGTCACTGCACTAGGGACCTTATTGGAAACAGTCTCGAGATATTCGAACTCAGGAATTTGAGTCAAAAATGTATAGAAATTTGACCTACCTCTCGAAACCCATGAATGTACTTGCATACATTTTTCTCTCGAATTCCAGGGTCCGAATAGCTCGAGACTGTTTCTAATAAGGTCGTAGAATTAGTATTGTGGCGATGGGCTTACCACCTGTCACCACTGGACTGTGGTAGTTGGTGAAAAGAGGTTGTCCACCACACTATGATTACCTTCAGTAGATAGATTTGATTTGTATGTATGGTGACATACATACAAATCAAAATCAGTAGTATAAGTTGTTATAGTAATCTTGAATTTAATCGAGTCGAGTCCGATAGTCGATTATTATAAAATTCATCAAAGCGTCACGAATACTGTTATTTAAATTTGGAACACATTACGTGCCCCGATAGGTAAAACTTCCTTTACGTTATCATAATATCTGAATATTTTATATTAAAAGACGTCGAAAGAAATAAATGGCTTTTTCGTATTCGTAAGAGTTTACTATTTCGGTCACGTCGCGCATTCCTCTAAAACTTGGTTCTTTGTATTCTTCAGACGATGAAATCGATAAAACTTTGAACTTTGTACGTACTATTTTGTCATTATTATTTAGGGTCCGTAGCCAAATGGAAAGAACGGAACCATTATAAATTCGTCATGTCTGTCCATCCGTCCGTCCGTATGCATTATAATTCTAGCAGTCTTTGGGCAGATTATAATGAAATTTTACAGAAAGAAAATAAATTATACATTGAACCGAGGGATGTAAAAGAATATGTTTTCACGCACCCCATCACGTGGGGTATTATTGGATAGGGCTTTGAAATTGCATTTGAGGCTTTAAAGATTTTTTTTTATTGGTTTCCACAGTTGAAAAATCCTCTTAAAATATGAAAAATTCTAAATTATATAGATTTATAAATACTAACAACGTAAATTATTTTAAACAAAATGGGTTTATGAGTTTTTTAGATATCTACAAAAAATTTTATTCTTCAGAACGATTCACACTTGGCCGGTTTTTCTTATACGTTTGACTTCCTCCTGTTTTATTATCTCTGAGCATACCTATAAGATTTATTTTAATCGTAGGCAATAAAAAACTGATTGCTCTACAATAATGTCTTGGTCAATTTTTAATATCTACAAATCTCATTATGGTCTAACAAAGCAAAAAATAATATTCTTCAATCCAGAGGTAAATAAACGCATTGACATTACACGCTTGAAGAATCAGTAAACCAAACAAAATAAATCGTGTTTTGAAAAAAAACAAAAGCTAATTTCTCAAGACTATCAATTTCTACGTCTATTTCTGGTGTACGTACCCTACGTATTTTTCTTATCATCAAAAATCCGAAAAACGTTTACAAGCAATTTATGCCATTCAACCTACATACTTAATCAGCCTATAAAACCCCATCAACATTTGTCTAACCCATACACACGAAAACATACAAGCAAGCAAACGATTATTTTGAACGGCGAAGCACTAGTGTCTGAAATCGAGACCTCTCTGCCTCTCTAAGTAGGGACGGAAAAACTTGGTTAGATTCAACCCTACCAAGACAAAAATCTGCGCGTTCACCGCTAATAAAAACCCCATTTACTGAGGTCCCACAATGCACCACATAGCATCTCCAAGAGCATTGGTATCCTTGGTGTTGACATCTCCAGCCATGTTCAGTCCCGAGATCTTTTGCAAGACAAGGTGAAGCTTCAATTTCTTGAAAATACTGCAATATTAGTATGTTATATACAGAGCGGCCGTCCAAAGATAAAGTTTGGATATCCTATATTGAGGGTTAACTAAATCATGACCGTAATATGTGATTCCAAATAAGAACTTTGGTTTTTTTTTTTGTAGGTGTTCGAACGTAATAGTCACAAAAGTTTCACTCATAAAATAAAAACAACACATGGTGCTAGTAGATTCTAAGTACTTACAAAAGCTGCTATAGACCGCCAGCAACAAAGACTGTTAAAGACCTCCAGTAACAAAAACTGTTAAAGACCTCCAGCAACAAAAACTGTTAAAGATCTCCAGCAAAAAAACCATTAAAGAACTCCAGCAACAAAAACTGTTAAATACCTCCAGTAACAAAAACTGCTATAGACCTCCAGTAACAAAAATTCTAAAACTTAAAGTGATATCTCTCGAGATTACCAATAAGTTTAAAATTTTTTCATTAAATTTATGATTTGTGACAGTCGTTTTACTGCAGACGCGCATTTTAACAAAAACGGGACGCAATGGCAATACGGGACAAAGATCTCAAATATGGTGACAGTCCCGTATATACGGGACGTATGGCAACCCTATCTATACTACTAAATCGTGGAACATACATGGGGGTGACTGAGTAGGTTACCCCTCTATATATATTACTTAATTTTACCTTTAGACGCCCGAAGTATATGCTGATGTTGACATATAATGACAATATAATGATAATGTATTACAGAAAAGTTTCCAGAACTCATTAAATAAAAGCTCAAATAACTCACGGTGGCATGTTTTATCACTAGTAATTTGGACATCAATATTACTTTGATTTATTAAAGCTGAATACTATTCTTCTGATTATTAATTCAGAAAATTATATTCTTCCAACTACATTCCAATTCATATCCATCTAAATATACCTATACAATATTATAAATTTTGTCATATGATAGCAGACGTCGAACCAAGTTAGAGAACTGAGTTAGCTTCAAACTTACAGTCAATCTGTATATGACATTAGTACATTACGCAAAGGTAAAACTACTAAACGGATTTTGATGCAGTTTAGCTTAAAGTTTATTTAAGTCTATAAGCCACGTTTCATCCTAATCCTTCAACTAGAATATCTATCGGGATATGTTATGGTTGAAAGTGTGAGCCATGCGGACACAGTAGACTTTTATACTTTTGAGATACTTATGGATGGTTTTCTGCCAAGTGTAAGGCTTACTAGTACAAATTAGCGTTCCGTAGAGACTGATTACTATTAAAAAATTGTTCATTTTCCTTTTTTGTTTTTATGTGCAAAAGAAACTGTTAAAGGTTTTATATTTTGATGACCCTACATTTTTTTTCTTTTAGTTAAAATTTAATGCACTTTTTGTTAAAAACTTTTCAGGCAATTTAAAACTTGTAAGAAGATCAAGCGAGTTATGGGCCCAGCTTATTATGAGCACCTGCCCGTCGACCTAAAAAACGAACTCTCGTATCAAAAATTAGTTGTCGGCTAAGAGAGCTTTTACTGAATTAACACGTTTGCCATTTTTAATATTTGTTTGACATTTTATTGTATTTGTTTTGTAATTTTTATCGACTATTCATTTTTATTTATGTTTGTTTTAAATTTGACATTTTTAAATTGTTGACAGAATATTGATTCTATTTATATTTTTATTGTTATCATTGACATTTTATCTTAGACTATTTCTGAGCCTTTAAGCCTTATGTTTCAATGAGAAATAAATGAACTACCCGACTAAAATAGCTGACCCGGCGAACGTTTTTTATTTTAAAGCAACTTCCGTTTTGTGAAACGGCAACCTATTGTGAAAGGGTTGTACTAATTCAGAAACCTTGCCATAACCCCCTTCATAATCCCCTTGCATATCAACTTACCAAAATTTCAGTACAATCGGTGTTCCCTTACTGCACGATTATTACGGAAAATCCTTTCTTATCGGATGCCTACGTCATAAAAAAGAACACACTCTCCAAGTTTTAGGTCTCTACGATTAGCGGCTTAAGCTGTGCGTTGTTCCGTGAGATAGTCATTCAGGACAAAGCATTTTATATGTATAGAAGAAGATAGAAGATAGAATAACGTTTCAATAAACTCCGACACTACTTGACCGATCGTCATGAAAGTTGGCATATCGTAGTGTTTTTCATGGAGAACGTTTTTTTGTTGTAAATTTTGTTTCACTTCGCCACCTAAGGGGGTTGCGGCACCTTAACTTTAAGGGCAGAACAACATCTTCCGGAACAGCTAGTAGTAACATATTTTCTGTAGTTAATGTAATTCTAAAGGACAAAAGTAAACACTCTGAAAGCAAAAAAAAACACATTTGTATAAAATGTACATAATGTAAGTTTTATGTAAATATTCTCAACAAATTGACTGAAACCTTTATGTCGGGTGACGAACTCGAGTAGGTTCTACTTCCGTCTCGGGTAAACGACGAGCTCTTTATTGCTGATTCTGCTTAGCTCGGTTTTTTATCCTCCTTTGTATTCTGAAAACAGGAATAAAATCTTTTTCGTTAGACGATTTTATGTCTTGTTTAGTATGTTTGTAAAATATGCCACTTAATGTTTAGTCTTAGAAACTTTTAAAAGTTTATTTTTATTATTCTTAAAGGCATTTAAGCAATTGACATTTTCGATCCAACGTATCGCGGTTTTTATTTGAAAGCATATTAGAATCACGTACGTTTTAAATTATTTACACAAGTGCTACCTTTCTAAATGTTTATATTAGCCCTTTTTTCCCCCCTGATGTTGCTTTTTGAGTTTCGATGTTTCTGTAGTACTTCTAAGCCTCACTGAGGCAGTTCCACGCGACCGTTGCATTTCTACGTCACCGTAGCATTTCTACGCAACTGAAGTATTTCTACGTATCCGTAGCATTTCTACACGACCGTAGCATTCCTACGTCACCGTAACTGCAGCGTTGGACATCCTCCCGACAAACAGTGGACGTCGACCGGTCGAACAACGAAGACGTTTTTACACGACTACAGCATTTCTACACCGTATACCGTAACCACCGTAGTATTTCTACGACACCGTAGCATTCAAAAATTTAAATCAAGAAGGCATAAACTTTACAAAAGTCGAGAGTGAAATAATTTTGTGCACAGTGACTTTATTCTACTAAAGTTTGATTGCTATTAAGAGAAAAAAATCCTTCAAATCGGCAAACTACCGAAAAGTGATTTTAAGCCAAGTACCCTTATTTGCTTAATATTAAACTACAATACAGCATAAATTTAAATTAAATGTATCAAAAATAGAAGAAAGAAGCACTTTATTCGGTGGCTCAATAAAAACTTTTCTCATCGACAAACTTTAGCTTCACTCACGTCCCGCTGAACAAAGCTTTTAGCATCTTTATTGCTTTCCGTACTTAAGTCCTTACCCAGGTTATTGACCAGAGCTTTCTGATACAACTCATTCAGTATTATGTAAGACTAACTATTATAAAAAAAATTAGGTATTTGGTCCAGTCTAGGCGACTGGTACAGTCTACCTTACGTGAAACGAGGTAGTAGATTACAGTTTTTATTTTTTGTGATGGCACCGAGATGCTAAATTCAAGTTTTCGACCGCGGTGACTTTCGCAATCACTGTCAAAACCTTAAATTAAAAGCCTTTCTTAGGTTATGCCAAATTTTAACCCAATTAAAGTTAGAAGTACAGCATACCTAGCAAAAAATCTGTGAATCACTTACTCACATATTTGTGTTACCATTTGTCAATAATATCTGACTTAAATCAACATTTGGTTCAAATATATTTTTATTCAGTACGTCCTCGCCTTTAGTGATTTTTTATTGCGATGAGTAAAAACAAATCAGTAATAGCGTAGTGGCACGCTTTTGATAAATGTAAAAATGTCGATCAGTCATGGCGCCGACCCAAATTGTAGACAGGCTGGCCAGCACCCGACAAGTCATATGTGAGGACATAGGGTGCGGTCCGTATTGCTCCAAAAGCGTTGATAGCGCGGTCGGCGCGCCCAGAAGTCAGTTCAGACTGCACCTATGGCCGGCACTGACAAATCCCCCTCTTTGAACATATGAGGTCATATCCGTGAGCTTACAGTGCCTTTGGTGAAGAGGTAGGGCTTTGTGAGCACTGACAACAAACCTGATATTGTCATTTTTTGTTACTTTTTGTTTTTATAATAAATCGTAATTATGAAGCTGAAGAATCGTAGTAGTTTGATTTTTTTGCACAAAATGGCTACAAATCTCCTTACGGTATATTGCAGCAAGCAATAATTATTTTACGTAAAGCACAATAAACAAGTAAGTGAAAATTAATAAAAAGCAGTTTTTAAATTAACATTTGAGCGCGCCTACGCTGCTGGTCCAATTTAAAAACATCACTTTTGATTGTGAGTGCAAATTTCAATTTGGTACACTCGCAAGTCATATGAGCGCAATACGGACCGCACGGATAGGCTCAAGTATTATATTATAGTATTAAAAGATTTATAATTATAATAGAATAATGAAATATACCTGTTTACTAGTTTTTTTTCGATATCCGCCAATATTAGTTTACAGTAGTGACAAATCTACAAAGAAATTTCATTATTGTTTACAATGCGTTTGTCGTTCCTGTATCGGCTTCAGAGAAGTCCTGAATAAATATCCTGTCCATATTGCATTTCCATTTCCTATTTTAAATTATGGCGCGAAGTGCATTTCGTCTTGATGTTTGAAGACCCCAGAACCAATATGCGCAATGCTCAAGTCAACTTGTATCTAAATATTACGGAAGAAAGACTTTCTATACATCATAAACTGTAGAAATTCAATTTATTTTATATTAAACTATTACTACAAGTAGATCAGGTGATCTGTGGTGGACAATAAGAACTTCGAATTTCCTTAACCATGAGTACATGTCTTTATCCAGTTCTTTAGTCAATATTCGTTTTGATACTAATTAAAATCACTGGGTTACATAGCTAATACTGATCCAGGTCTGTACTTTCACCTCAGCACCTACAGTTCAGACAGAGTCGCAATCAAAATTTGTTCATCTATCTTAAAACTTAACGGTACCTTTTTGAAAAGTATTCTTGAAATATAATACCATATGTGTACTATTATAACTATATATACATATTTAACTACTATGAAACTTCAAATTAATTATTAAAATTAATAAATACGAAACTTGGCTGGTTTTTTTTATTGATAGTACTGTACGCTGCAAGGAGGGGGGCGAAAGCTACCGACTTGCCTATGTCCTACATATTTCCCATTTTCTCATTCGGGAACTGTCGAGCCAGCCAGAAGTACATCTCATCTCACCTCTTGTTTACTGAGTCTTACCATTAATTTTGCCCCCGCGAACGCGAGACCCTAGTACCTACTCCAGACATTTTCCTAACAAGCTAGTCCAAGTACGTTTGGTCACGGTACTAGTATTGTATTATATAATCTGTGGTCGCGGTATCTCCAGACGGTCTCGGAATTTTCTTTACATCAAAGACGATGGTCGACTGTAGAGTGAAATTAATGTTTAGGATCTGTTATTATGTTGAAAAATGCTAAGTGCGAGTCGGGCTCGCGCACCGAGGGTTCCATACTAAGGTTCTTCTATCATTAGATCAAGCCTCACAGGTTTATGCCTTAATTATCAGTTTTTGGATTTATAGCTATATTTGTGATGTTAAGACCTGGCTTCGTGTCAAATTCCATGATTTTAGGACAACGGAAAGTACTCCATAGGTTTTGATTTATTTGTGAATGACAAAATATGCAACAAAAGTGGCCGTGTATCAGCCGTATGTTTTCTAGTGCGTTGACTTAAGAGCTTGATTGTTTTACAGATTCAAGGGACTGTAGACCTTAGCATTATTTTAAACTTACATATTAATTTCAACTTGATACCTTTACGCGTTCCTGAGAATAAGGGTCTTGACAGACAGACAGACAAACGGACAACAAAGTGATCCTATAAGGATTCTTTTTCCTTTTGAGTTACGGAACCATAAAAATTAGACAAAGATTAAAAAAGTCTAGGTTGAGCCTAAGATATTAATTACCCAACTGTTGAATAAAAACTAAAATCGCGTGTAAGACCCGAAAAATATAAGAATTAACTGTTAAATAAAACTCGTTGAAATAAGTTAATTCATACGCCGTCGTTTGTTGACTCGTGGTTAACCCTAATTACAAAACCCTAATTTGTAATTAGTTTAAGTAAACGTGGCCGCAGTCTATTGTCATCAGTTATTCAATTTTATTGTTGTCAATACAAAAGTTTTTAGAACTCATTAGGTAAAAAGGTGATATGACTCATACTTTGCATTATACCCAGCTTGTTTAGTGTTTATTTATTTCTATCAGTATTAGGTTACAGCCAGGCGTGGGGTACGCCTTTCAAGGAACTGTGTTACCTAATTCAATTTGGCAAGAAAAATAAATGATTTAGTAATTATTTTTTTGTTGAAATTGTTTTTTGCTATTAGTTCATTATAATTGTTATAACATTTGATGCTATTATTTTTTTGTTGTAATTATGGAAATTCTGATTTTTCTGCTCTTAATTCATAGTTCTTAATAAATAAAGTTATATATGGCTAATGTTTAAGCATAGAAAAGTTGTAGATAATATATACATAATTTTTTTTTTGCCCGCGGTTTCATCCACCCTAAATTCGGTTATCGGTGTAGGATTTCAATTTCAATAGAAAAAATAATAATTAAATATCATAGAAAATAAAACCGACTCACACTTAACGTTTTAAGTAGCTTATGCCTTTTCCGCGACTTAAACTAGCTATGCCTAATTTCATCTTGATCCGTACAGTGGTTTAAGCGTGAAGAGGTAACAAACAGAGTTACTTTCGCATTAATAATATTAGTATGGATATATATAGGGAGCCCATTCCACAACCTAAGCGTTCACGGGAGGAAGTTACGCAATTGTACCTGACCATTTAGGTTCTAAGGTGTGAGAATTAAAATTCTCTGCCGATGGCAAGCGGTGTGATGGTAGAAAGTAGCTAAGGGCATTATTTGTATAACACATACGGAAAGGCAAACACTCTCCTCAGTCTTCTCAGTCTTAAAGGTTCGATACGGCTTGTGAGTTTGGGATAGTCGAAGATTCTCACAGCCCTTGGGTGAAACGATTCAAAAGGACTAAGCTGGAACCCGGGTCCAGCTAGCGTGGGCATCATTACTTGGCAGTAAGCTTCGTAAAGTCTTCACGTCACCTATATATCGCAGAGTCTGAAAACTAAAGTCTTTGACCAGTGCGTCCTACCTGTCATGACTTGCGCCGCTGAAACGTGGACACTTACAGTAGGGCTGGTCCAAAAGTTCATAGTCGCACAGCGTGCAATGGAGCAAGCTATGCTCGGAGTGTCTCTGAAAGATCGAATCCGAAATGAGGACATCCGACATAGCTCGCAGAATTAGCAAGCTGAAGTGGCTCGCCACCTGTGTCATAAGACCGATAGCTGATGCAGCAGACCTGTCCTAGATTGGACACCGCGTATAGACAGGCGAAGTGTAGGACGCCATTCAACCCGATCAACCTTAAAAGGGTGGCTTAATTATTCTTATCATGTTTCAGGCTTTGTCAGTTTCTAGATAGTACACTCTATTTTAATTAATTAAATTTTTAGGCGTTTTTATTCTATATTTATGCCTAAAAAAGTTGATCAAAAACACCTAAAACCAGGATAACCTTGCCTTAATGTTTAAAATTGTATAAGGGTGGCTTTTGCAATTTGGGTACGGAACTCAAAAAATACACCTCAATTTCCTCAACCTCAAATTCTGAACCACTGAACAAATGAATATAACATCTTAACATGCTTCTTGCTCAAATTTAATTTCTAAAATAGATACCTACGACTAAAGTTTGCAAGTAAATCTTGCAAGTATTACGAGTATCTCTCAAGCGAGTTTGCAAAATATGTAGGTATGTAAAAAAATAAACCATAAATTATTAATACTTAGTGGTAGCTTAATTCTAAGTGCGTAGGAGACTTAAATTTACAGATATTTCCTTGTGTGTCAGCCTAATCGACTGGTAAATTATCTTTCAAAAGTCATTAGTATTAGAGAATTCAACTAACTTGTGGTGACTCATAGTTTTCCCTAGTTTTTACAAGTAAAATAAATATCAATTTTATTTCACCTTGGATAGTCAGTGTCCCAGATTATGTATGAAAAATATGATACAATTTATTACATACCAGCTTTTGTCCGGAGCTAAGCTCGATCGGCGTGGGATGCCGTATTTAATTATAGCCTAATTGATTTAGCTAACTCACACTCATACTTACAAACTTTCACATTTATTAGGTATACCTAAACTGACCATACGTCCCGTTTTGAACGGGACTGTCCCTTTTTTCGGTTACCTGTTCCGTTGTCCCAAAACAAAGCCCCGGTACGCATAAAAGTCCCATTTTCCAAAAAGTAAGGAGTTTGCCGTTAGACGCGAGTGGTGCGAGTCCGTGTCGTCGACGATAGGCGATACATATAATTTATCTAATTATTTTAAGGCCCTACACCCTAATATCTATCCCCTACCCTAATATTTAATAAATTAAGAAACTAGTTCTTAAATAATCACAAAAAAGTGCTGAAATGGACATTAAAAAGTTGGACATTAAAAAGTTGCTTTTTTCATTGTGAACACTAATTGACATAAATAAACCGATGTCCCGTTTTGAGTTAAAAAATAAATGGTCAGTTTAGGTATACCTACACGGCTTTTAGGCGGCGTATCAAGGGGAAGCATGCACCAGATTTTTATTTAGACCTCCAGCAGTATGCGGGGTACTGTCTTTTTTAAATATTTCCTTTGTGCTAGTTACAATTGTATTATATGTATGGATAACAATTGCAACAATTTTAATGGTAGAAGTATTTTTTTTTCCATATTTCTAAATCTCTTTTAGGGTTCCGTACTCAAAGGGTAATTAGCGGAACCCTTTTACTAAAACTCCGCTGTCCGTCCGTCAGTCTGCCACCAAGCTGTATCTCATGAACCGTGATAGTTAGACAGTAGAAATTTTTGCAGAAGATGTATTTCTGTTTCTGCTATAACAACAAATACTAAAAAACAGATTAAAATAAATATTTAAGGGGCTCCAATACAACAAACGTAATTTTTTTGCTCGATATTGATAACGGCAACAGGTAGACGCTTTAAATATTCACAGAATATTTAGCTATATAGTCACTTTTAAAAAAAATATTAAATTAAAATAAAACAAATATTTAAGGGGGGCTCCCATACAACAAACGTGATTTTTTTTGCCGTTTTTATAGATAACGCTACGGAACCCTTGGTGCGCAAGTCCGACTGGCACTTGGTCGATTTTTTTTTAATATTTGTACAGTAGCTTAAGAGATATTCCCCATTTTCCGCCGAACTCAGTAAGTAAAATTTAACTCTAGCTGAACTCACGGTTGTGCCCGGGCTAAATTCGGTTATCGGCTTGGGATAACACCGAGTAGGAAAGTTTATTTTGGCAAGGTAAAGGGAAAGTTTGTATTTACGTACTGCGGAATCTTTGAAGTTTTTCAGGATTAACTGCATTATAGCCTATGTGTTAATTCAGTGTATAGGTAAACTATCTCTATTCTAAATTACATCGAAATCAGTTCAGTTGTTGTTAAGAAGTAAGAAAACAACTAACTCACAAACTTTCGTATATGTTATATTAGTAGGATAGTATAGTAAAGTAAAAACTATAATAACGAACGATAGCTATTTGCATATTTGAATTAAGTTCGCCTCCATCGCAATCGGATGTACGAGGTTTGAGCACGTGGAAGGAAGCGAAGGGCTCACTGCTCCATCGATTATCATGGGGTGGTGGCGTCGCAGTGTCTTTTCTATAAAAATATGGAACAAGCCATTTATATATACTTAGTGGAAAAAGACTAGGTACGCCAGAATACATTGTTTTCATTTATTACATTTTTATTCTGGGCCTTTTTTTATTATGGGAGCCAACCCTGTAACGCCAGAATACATTGTTTTCGATTTTTATTCTGGCGCTTCTTTTATTATGGGAGCCAACCCTGTAAACCTCAAAAAAATGTTTTTCAAATTTCATAACAAAGTTTTATGACGGTTGACATAAGACACCTAAAAAAATATATATTAGAAAGATATATATATATATATATATCATATAAGTAAAGGCAAATCGCGGGATGTGATTCATATCTTGGGGTTTAGTATAATACTCGTATATTACATCCCATAGTGAAAAGCCGGCTAAACGCGTACATGTGCGGTTCTTCGGTAAATTTTGTAGCAAAACTATGTTATTTAAACAATAGAATTTTATTGATTGTATAAAGTGGCTCTTGATCAATATTAACTTAAAACCAAAACGTACAAATCTACTAGGTTTAACCTAGTTTTCCATAATGTCTACAACATTTCAAAAGTCGTAAAAGTATGACTAGGTTTAGAAGTGGAGGAACTTTATCGCCTTTTGTAAAACAGTGTAAAAGCACCTACGCTAATCCTACTATTATACATATAAGTACTATACGCAATTTTTTCTTTCTTTCCTTCTTTCGAAATGGTCCAACATCCACGCTCGTAATCACTAAAATAATACTAGAACTTCGCCGCGACTTCATCCACGTATCTTGCGGAACCTACATTTTTGTGAACAAAACATTGCCTATTTCCATCGGAAACATAATGTAGCTGTCTAACACTGGAACCCTATTCAAAAAACTATACAAATAGGTATTTAAAATGATACTAAAGAAAAAAGAAGTATATAGAAGACGTTTATGACGATTTATACCTAAGAAGTTGCTCCTAAAACCTTTAGAAATATTTGTACCATCATTTATCTAAATTACTCAATGAATTCTTTAATTAGTAAGCTAGAATGGATTCCAATGTAATAAAAAATTCCTACTCAGATAGAGTGATAAAATACCGGATTATACAAGATCAATAACAGTTTAGAAAACACATACTATGTAGACAAGATATAAATGTCGGATGGAATATTTACCTTCTCTAGTTTATGTTGAAATGTTGGGAAAATATGGAATCTCGCAGGTACTCGTATCGCCGATAAAACAGACGTTTATCAAAGCTAAGTGTTTTTTTCCTGATTTTTACGACCCTATACAAAAAGGGGTTTTTAAGGTTTGAAATCTTTATCGGTGTGTTTTGGTACTCCTATTTGACCGTTTTTTTTGGTTTATTGTAGTGACGAGGGTCTAATGATGCATCCTGGAGGTAGATAGTGGATCTGTTTAATGGTTACTTGTAAACCCCTCAAATTTAAGTTCATTCGGTTTACACTTAGTGGCGAAATGCTTATTAAGTTCATAAATTATAGTAAAGACCCGCCTGGGAACCCACTAGACGCTTTTTGCCGACTATCTAAGGATAACCGGATAGTCGGTTTCTACTAAAATATAGACATAGTTTACCTTAGTACAAGTAATTTCTGGAAACGTGGATGAAATTATTTACTCTTAGAAAGACATTTACCTCATATCTTATATTATCCTACATTCTTTTCCCAACTTTCTTAAATATTCTTAAGTATTATTCCAGTTAAGTTTTATATCTACCGCCAAACAACGCGCGATATTTATGTCAATAAAACCCTTAACATGTACGGAGAATAGCTATTATCCTTCAGACCAGGTACAGTTTAAGTACCTACCGAAATAAAGAAATAGGATACTTTCACGTCATGGTTCTCATGAGAAACTGAGCAATATTTTTATCGTATATAAAATAAACCAAAACGACACCACATATATCAAGGAGTAGGTATGACAATTTTATACAGACTAACAAAGTTTAAACCTTATTCTAGTTGATGGAAGCCATTTGTTGCAGCTGCTCGACGGCCATGCTGTGTGCTGCCATCATGACGAACCACTGGGAGCATGTGGGGTGGGATAAAACTGCCCTGGCTACTTTGGCTAACGCATCTAACACCCGGCTCCAGTGGCTCATTGACGAGAAGGTCGCTAAGGTAAATCAATGAGTCAAGCACTGTCATAAAACCAAGGGTATCCAAAATGTATGAATGCATCTTTGATAATCTGAACTGTTCCTGCTTCAAAGTTGGCAACTGACTCCTACTGTTCGATTCTTCAAAAATTTATTAGAACAGAAAACTGATTGAAAAGTGGAATTTACACAGAGCTTCGTGGCCTAGTCTCAAAGAATTGCAAATAATCAAATAATACAATAAGTATAATCAAATGTGCACCTAACACAAATTGTTAAGACATTATGCTACATTTAGCTTTTAAATTATACGGCATTCCAAAACAATTCATCTACTACACATTAGAAGCAATAAGGCAGTCAGAGCATTCGAAAACAATTTATCTATTACGCATTAGGATTTATAAGGCAGTCAGAGCATTCGAAAACAATTTATCTATTACACATAAGGATCAATAAGGTAGAGCATTCGAAAACAGTTTATGTTCCGTAGTCAAATGACAAAAACTTTACCTTTATGAAATCGTCCGTCATACTTCTACCATGTCCGTCCGTCGGTCAGTAAATAAAATAATAGCTATAACTATTTCCATTTCTTTATTTTCCCGATGACAGTTCTAATTTGATAGTTGTAGTGTTGTGACCAAATAAGTAATGATATCGATCGCATATATTTATTATGTTTTGAACAAAGACAAATACAACAAAAACATTCAAATATATTTTTTCAAGGAACACTCAATGGTCCACCGCCATGTTGTGTTTGTTTTAATCTGTCACTCGCAACAAGACGGTCGTGCTATTTAGTCACTACATTTCTGTTCGCTGAGTTTTTCACATTATCCATACGTTTCGTTGTGTATTTTGTGTTCCTCCGTGTTAATTGCAGCCCAGCTGTCAAATATCAAAATGCCTAAAGGATCTGTTCTAAAGCGGCAAGTGAGAGAACTGGTGATCAAGGTTCGTTATTACTTTGAAGCAGAGTATCAAAATGGTAACCCGCTATTACGCAAGTGCGAGAGCGTGTTGCGACCGCATAAGGAATTAGTCGACCTACTGTTTCAAAAATTACTACCGGAGCTTACGTATACAAGCGGCATGCAGGAAAAAAAGCTATGTACGCCGAAGAAAAAACGTCAACCACGTCGTGTGACATCGGTTGACAACTTCGAAGCTGACGCTATACGCCGTCATATATATGACTATTACTTGCGCAAAAAAAATCCAACACTTAAAAACTTGTTTTTCTCATAAAAAATCGGACAAAAGTAAAACATTGATGGAGCGTCACGACGTTCCTATGGCTCGCTGCGAATTTTTGAGCGAAGCCAAAAAGATATCAGATTGGTCAAATGTTATTATAACTGACGAGACTTGGTTGAATGCAAACCACACAGTATCTAAGAACTGACGACACCGCCGCTTCCACTATTTCAGTGCCCATGGGAAAAGGTGAACGCCTTATCATATGCCATGCAGGGTCTACGAAAGGATTTGTGTCAGATGCTTTACTGGCCTTTAAATCCAAGAAAACAGTGGACTACCACGTAGAAATGAACGCGGAGATAAACGAAGTATGGTTTAAAGAAATAGTGCAATCTCTGGAAGAACCGTCTATAATTATTATGGACAACGCTACATATCACTCCAGACAAATTGATAAAATGCCGACGCAGGCCAATAAAAAACAAGAGACAATTGACTGGCTCCAACATCGTGGCGAAAATGTGGATAATACTTTATTAAAAGTACAGTTAGTGGATATTTTAAAATCGAAAAAAAGCCTCCCTAAAAGATATATTACCGACGAAATAGCTGCCGAATGTGGTCATTGGGTCCTTTGACTTCCGCCGTATCATTGCCAGTACAATGCTATAGAACTAATATTGTACTGGATTCAAAGGACACGCCGCTCGAAACAATACCCATACTCCTTTTAAGGCAAACAAGATGTTAGATTTATTAAAAATGCATGTGTGGAAGTAACTGCCGAACACTGGGAAAAAAATGTGAAAAGAACCCAAAACATTATAGCGTCGGATTGGGAAATTCATGTGGTATTCAATAATATAGAAGTACAGTAACTTAAAATAAATATTGGGGAGAGTTTATCGAGTGACAGTAACGATTCATCAGATATTGATTAAAATAAATAAATAAAGAATCAACATAATATAATTATATCTTGTAATGAAATGTAATATTAGTTAATAAATTTGTACAAAATTATCCGGCAATAGTTTTGTTTCTTACATTTTGTAAAAAAATATCGGGTCTGTTATCGTGTTACGTTAATCGATAGCTCCATCCCTATCAGTTTCTCCGACTCTGCTATGATCTTGTACGTGCGTAAGCGTTACGTTTTTATTAAATAATGTATATGTCGCAGGCAAATCGTATAGTCCGTCGTTTCATAATATGCCTAGGCTGATCGAAAAGTATGGAATAGAAATTATCATATAACTGAACAGATTATTATATGAAGCTTGGCTAGAACGCTCCGTTCGCTTCGCTTGCTCCGCATCTACGTTATCATAAGAGAAACTGAACCTAACCTAACATACATGACTTATACAGTGCGATTTCTGTTCCTTTCGTTTCCATACTTTACGATCTGCCTAAGCATATTATGAAATGGCGGATTATACGATTTGCCTGCGACATACATAGGTACATAATGTAAAAAAGACGCTCGTTCAAGTTTCCACAGGAGCTGTCATCAAGAAAATAAAGAAACGAAAATCATAATTCTTTGCTTTACATTACACAAAAATATAGGTAATTACCTACTTAAATCTTTTTCTTTAATAAATTCCTCATACATATATAATAAGTTGGTTCTTCATTTATAATACTTATATTTAATTTAAATTTCAAAACTTTGAGCATCGAAGCTTATCATAACGGAAATATCAAAGGTCAGATGTTAGAAAGGTCACTTTCTGTACCTACTTGTAATTCTAAGTAACGTAGGTAGTAGGTACACTACATACCCATTTACCTTAAATGAAGGACCGCGTACTAATCCCTCGTACCTACTGGGTGGCTAATTGGGAACAGTCTCGAGCTATTCGAACTCTGGAATTCGTTACTAAAATGTATGGAAGACTGACTTACCTCTCAAAACCCGATAATTTACTTGCATACATTTTTCTCGATTTCCAGAGTGTTCCCAATAAGGTTCCTGATAACAAAACCGTGATTAGCATTCGGCGAATCTAGCATATGTACGATGGTTGATACAACCATTACAACAGTTTTCTTATCTACCACCTACTTATCGTTAACTAGCTTCAGCCCTCGGCTTTGTCTACATAACATATAATCATAACAAACAAAACTGGTTTAACTTACAACTATAGTTTATTAGTTAATTTTTTGCCTATAATGTACATATCAATGAAACATCTAACTAAAATGGTTTTTACTTAAAATTTAGTAGGTGTAAAAGGTAGATTAACAATACCGTGGTAGTTACAGTATAATTACTGTTGTGTGATAAAAAAACATAAAATAATCAATTTGTTTTTTGTCTTCAAAAAAAAAAAAGGAGCATTGGTAGACCCGACTGTAAAAGTAAAAGTTTTTTTTTTATACCATTAAGGTGGCAAACAAGCTTACGGTCCGCCTGATGGTAAGCGGTCACCGTAGCATATGGACGCTTGCAACACCAGGGGTATCACTTGCGCGTAGCCGACCCTTCAGAAATCTAATAATTTCTTTCTTGAAGAACTCCATACTGTAGTCCTTGCAGAAAACCTTGGCAGGGAGCTCATTCTACAACTTAAGCGTTCGCAGGAGGAAGTTTCTCTGAAACCGCACTGTACGCGACCATTAAGGTTCTAAAGTGTGAGAATGAATTCCCTGCCGATTGCGAGCGGTGCGATGGTAGAAAATAGCCTTGGGCATCATTGGTACTAATAGCTAACCTCGCGAACGTGTTTTTGCTATAAAGTCTTTATATTATATCCCTAATACACATACTATATGGGCCATGCCCATCTGGAATAATGTTACTACCTTTATAATAGTAAAAGATTTTTTCAAATAGGTGCAGGTGTTCCGCTCTCTCTCTTTATAAGTATATTAGAAGCTATAGATATATCGACGGTGCGAAAATCGGCAGCTGTTTAACTTTACCTTCTTTTTCTTTGTTAAGTTTATCACTATCCATGTTAAACCGTCAGGGCCTTATCAAGCAAGCACGGTGCGGTAATATCGGAAACTTGGGGAAACCACTATTGCCTTGAGCGCTGCACCCTGCTTTCACACGCGAACAAAAATAACGTTAATTCACTTTGCCCGTGCATAATTTATGTTTAAAGTCATTTAACCTAATTTACTGGCTATTTAGAATAAAAGCTGCATGGTTCCAATAATATTATACTATATTTCTCAAAGATTGAAGTTTTACAATATCGCACAACAATTTAAATGCGCTGGTAAAATAATTTGACAATTCATGGATTCAATTTCATGGATGAACATGGACAAAATTGAAATGGAAAAACCGGCACTTTTTGGGTAGTCATTGCGCGTACCCAATATACTAAACGCCTTTCAAATTATTTACAAACAGGCTATCGGTCGGCAGCACATAGCACCGCTACAGCTTTGGTTAACATCATAGTTCACATTACAATATCTATGATTTCTTAGCTTCGACAAGTAAGTCTTAGGTTATAACTATCGATGGTATTTGAGTTGCTATGGATAAAAGAATGATAAGGCCTATTGTTCACACGAGCGAAAGAGAGAATACGGCGCAAAAGCGATCTTCTAGAAATATATGTCTGTAAAGTAGGTGGTAAAAGAGGCGGTATTCCACATTATGATGTAGATGTATTTCAGCCACTAGTTAAAATAATCTTCGAGGAATAAAAACCGGGTCGTTATTCATGCATTATACACTCATATACACTGGATTTGAAGCACGAGCGGGCGAGGTAAAGACGCGGTTATAGCGCCTTGACTTACCTACCAGTGAGCATTTAACTGTGTGAGCCATTAAAACCTTATATCTGTTTTACGTACTACTTAAATATTTTGTGGTCAGCAAGACAATAGTTCTAATCATATCTTCATGGGCGCCATGTAGAACAACTCTGAGACCCTGCGTCCGTGTGCACTGCACACTCTGCACCATAGGTAAAGCCGGCTTTTAAAATCTGCTAGTCAACACTTTGTTGCGTCCTTTTATTATTGATTATTCAGGTGTATGCTATCCTGTCTTACATTACCCACTAAAGAGCTGCTGAGGAAACTGGACCGTCTGCCTTGAACTTTTAACATCGACTTATATGAAATGAATGCATGATATAATTAAATAAATAATTTATTTCTTGTTAATTTGTTCCTGAAGGATATTAATTTATATCACAAATTTGTATAAATACCAAACTGAACAAACGACAAACACAAACGAATGTTTTACTAATAGAGGGGGATTTCTGACGTCCACTAGCGCTCACTAGACTAACTACAAAATAATTAACCAAATAATAAACTAGAGACATGAGCATAGTAATTCTCATTTAAATTTAACTATTATTTCAGATCGAAGACCCAACCAATCGTAGAAGCGGAGCGACATTTTTAGTGCCAATGAATGGCGGTATATGGATCATGTGTGTCTCATTAGCAGGTATATATTGCTACTAGCTTTTGCCAGCGGTTAAGCCCGCCCTAAATTTGATTATCGGCATGGGATTTTTACGACAACTCCTTGAAAAAGTTTATTATAGCCTATAGCTGCAGCTATGGTTCGTTCGTGGAATTCGGTTATAGTTACTCCCGCGGGAATCCCGGGATAAAAAGTAGCTTTTGTCCTACTCCGTATCTTTAACTATCTCTGTGCAAAATTTTAGCTCAATTAGATGCTTCATTGCGGCAGGATTGAGTAACAAAAATAATTGTTATTCCCGCGGGAACTTTTGAATTGTCCAGGATGAAAATGTCCTATTCAAGGACCTAACGTATATGTGTGTCAAGTGTCATCCCGATCAATCAAGTTGTTGAAGCGTGATTGAGTGACAAACAACCAAACGTCAGACAGGAGAGATCAGAGACATATGGGATAGTTGGTAATTAATTAATTTTGCCAGCGGCTCCACCCCCCCTAAATTTCGTTTTCGGTATAGAACACCAGTTAATCAAGGTGTTAATTATACTAATAAGGTGGCTTAATTATACTAACGAAGTTTGCTATAGCAAGCTTTAGTTTGTTTAAGCGCGGTAATAGTTATTCCCGCTGTAACTTTTGAATTTTTGAAAACTACCCTATGTCTTTCCCTGGGACTTAAACTATCGCCATACCAAAGTTTCATCTAAATGGGTTTAGCGGTTTTAGCGTGAAGAGGTAACAGACAGACAAATTACTTTCGCATTTATAATATTATTATAGATAACAATAACTTACGTTGAATACAAGATATAGGTAATACTATATAGGTTCCTTATTTTTTAGAGGAAGAAGTATCAATACTAACAACA
Organism: Apoda limacodes; assembly: GCA_946406115.1. NCBI lineage: Eukaryota > Metazoa > Arthropoda > Insecta > Lepidoptera > Limacodidae > Apoda > Apoda limacodes. The sequence goes on along the minus strand of OX291550.1, from coordinate 9,119,632 downwards.
GTTGGGTTCCCGAAGGAAATCCTGTGCACCAACTATCTTGAAAACAGCGACGATGAAGAGCCAAGGGCTGACTGGCAGCACAGTAAGTTCAATTTAAAATTAAAACCTTCGTGGATCCGTCAATGCTCAATGCTCAATGTTCAGACGCTGCTCTGTCGCTTTACTATTTCAAGAGAAATTTTCTGCTGCGTTATGATTGGCTTTCGTAATTTTAGTATCAGCGCTAGATAAGTACCTATACAAGCCGCGCAGTAAGAGCCACAAACAAGTTAAAAATAAAATTATTAATTGTATCACTCACAGTTACCTGGAAATAGACTTAAAACAAGACAGTTTCTTGACGAAGATTTTTAACATTTAGACCTAGGTATTCCTGGTGACCTGAAAAATCAACTTAAAACAAAAAATATAAAAGCTACGTACCTAGCATAAAAAAACACCAGGACTCTTAAGTCTGCCTAAAATACATGTCAGGTAGGGGAGATAGGGGAGCATTGGGCAGTCGGGAGGTTCGGTTAATTTTGTATACTGTGGTAGTTTAGCTTACTAACTGGCAACACCGCTCAGGCTAATGTCATCTGCCATTTTGATTAGTTGTCAGTGTCACATGGTGTCGACCGTTTCGTGCGTGCAAAAGTAAATATTTTGATGTGATTTCGAAGGATATAACAAGGTGATCTGCGTAAAGTCGTAAGTTTCTGTATTGTCATCTAGTTATGTGTTTACGAAAGCTAATATTAACGTATAAATTAAGGTAAAACATTAGACTACAAAAAACATATTTGAATTTATTTGTGAAATGAAGGGGTGGGGAGCATTGAGCACTAATTTTAAAGGGAGGTTTGGGCATGCCCAATGCTCCCGCCACTATTGTTTGTTTTGGCAATCGCTGTAAAAAGTAAGTTCTGTTAAAAGAAAATTATTTCGACGGGTTTAAATTGCGTGTAAATATTCAATTTGAATACTAAATACTTTTGATGTTTTATTATTGTTTGTGTTACTAATTATTATATTATTTTTTCACACTAAGAAACCGTCTATCACTATGTTGGCCAAATTGAAAAAGTTCGTCACTCGATGGCAACTATTAAATTTATGCGTATGAGTAAGATACGTAATACATTTATGTATCCAGAGATTGAAGATATATCAAGTGTCCCATTGAAAGACATCAAAACCAAATTGCCAAACCCAAACATATGGGTCAAGCGTGGCAGCTCTAAGTATACTTTTGATAAGCCCATCTGGGTTATACCGAATCTTAGATAAATTTTATTACTGAAGTAAGAATACTGAGTATTGAGTACTAAATCTTTAGTATTTTTTTGTTTTGAGTACTTATAGTTTAAAACAGTTGATTGTTTGTTGATTTTATTGCAAGTTTTTATGATTATATTATTTAATATTCAAGTAATTTACCATTAAGTGGCCTATTTAATACAGTGCCCAAACCTCCCATTGAGGTGTCCAAACCTCCCGACCATTGGGAGGTTTGGGCACTTTTGACAGTATTCAGAAAATCTCTTGCAATTTTGAGACTGATTATAATTGTATAAGTGTTATTCGTTATAATTGAAGCCAAATATATGTGCTACTAACATAAAGAGTAAAAAGTTGATTTTGTTAAAAATTTGCATTTTTATTAAGGCTTAAGTAAAAAAGTGCCCAATGCTCCCCTATCTCCCCTATACATGTGTTTTAGGCAGACTTAAGAGACCTGGTGTTTTTCCAGGAATGCAGAATCTATCGATATCCTGTGCCCTTGTGTGCCTCATCGTGCTGGGTAGCGCTGCGCTCCTCGGCACCTTTGGGGTGTGCAAGCATCAGATCAGCGCCGTACTGATTACTGGAGTCATGTACCTTTTAGCTGGTAACTACCCAATTTTTATACATCTAAAGTAACAAACGAACATAAATCCACGAGAACGCGAGTGAGACGTTAACCTTTTCATAGTTAAGACAACAGGACCTACAAAAAAATATTTTATAAACGTAATTTTACTCTCTTACTATTTATATTACTAGCTTTTGCCAGCGGCTCCGCCCGCCCTTTGAGTGGGATTCTTACGGCAACTCCTTGATTATACTAAAGAAGTTTGTTAAATCAAGCTATGCAGCTAGAGCTTTAGTTCGTTTATTTCGTGGAAATCCGTTAAAGTTACTCCCGCGGAAGCTTTTCAATTTTCCGGGATAAAAAGTAGCCTTTGTCCTTCTCCATATCTTCAACTATCTATGTGCCGAATTTTAGCACAATTGGATGCTCCATTCCTGGACCTAACCTATAAGTGTGCCAAGTTTCATCCCGTTCCGTCTCGTGGTTAAAGCGTGATTAAGTAACAAACATCCAAACTTTCGCATTTATAATATTAGTGGGATGGGATGGGATAATATATATAATATGTGCCAGCGGCTCCGCCCTTCCTTAATTCGTTTATTGGCGTGGAACTCCTTAATTATACTAATGAAGTTTCCTATAGCAAGCTATAGCTGCAGCTATAGTTCGTTTAAGCTCGGTTACAGTTATTCCCGCGGGAACTTTCGAATTTTTTAGGATAAAAAAGTAGCCTGTGTGTTAATCCAGGGTGTAAGCTACCTCTATACCAAATTTCATTAAAATTGGTTGAACCGGTTGAGCGTTGAGAAGTAACAAATATACAAACACACTTACTCACAAATTTTCGCCTTTACAATATTAGTGTGATGTAACTTATAGCCAGAATACAGATATTAAAAACACTGCTACTCCAATAAAATCACCTAAACCATCAGATCCAATTTACGTAAAAATTTAATGCCAATTTTTCAGGTCTCTTCGCCATGTTTACTCTAATGATTATCCACTTCAAGCGCATCCAAAGAGTCTCTACACGAGGTAGTTCATCAGACGACACAGCAGATGGTGTAATTGGACCACGTGGTCCAGCTATACCTTTACTTTCAGCAAGAGAGTTTTCAACCTCTTGGTCGCTAGAACTTGGGTGGGGAGGTGTCGTCTTAGCCACTACTGCTTCTTTGCTTTGGATCCTTTTGTCGAAAATTATGAGATACAACCCCTTATCTGCTATGTTATAGTGAAACTATGAGATATATACAACCCTTTAGGTATCTGCTGTTACTGTGAAATTATGATATACGACCCTTTACTGCTATGCTATTGTGAAATAATGAAATAGAACCCTTTGTCTGCTATATTAAAATACTGTAAAATGAGAGATTTGACACTATCTGTTATACATGTACCTACTTAATAACGAAATCTTGAGCCCTTAATGTGCTGTCATTGTAAGAAAAATTATAAAATACAACCCTTTATCTACTATGATATTGTTAAATTGTAAGATACATCTCTTCACCTGCTTTGTTATTGTAAAATTACGAAATACAGCCCTTTATCTGCTATGTTATTGTGAAATTAATCAATGTATTTTGGTCTTCCTCTAATTTTAGTTGTATATTGATGACAATATGCCATCAATATACAACTAAAATTAATATTATTATATATTAATATAAATATTTTAATATCTTAAAGATTGAAGTCGCGCGGGGATAGTACTTTGATAGACCGAATCAAGAGTCCGGGATTGATTCCCGAATTATAATTGTTGTAGGTATACTTAGTAAAAGTTAATCTTCAGTTTTTTTTGTGTCTGATGAACGTGAACTCATATCACGACTTAAACGATTAAACGTAATACCAAGCGTGAAAGTTAGACATTTTGAGCATTATTAATTATTCACCGCAATAGTTGTCGATGCTAAATCTCAGACCACCTCTTCGAGGATGAGTATCGTTTCGTTTTTTTATGTCTCTTTATATGAGAGAACCTTAATTGGATAGGTGGCAATCCTGTCAATCACTACATACCTACTTATGTGGCTTACACTAATCACCAAATTACATATAAATTTTTAACCGACTTCAAAAATAAGAGGTTTTAATTTCGTCTGTATGTTTTTTTATTCAGCAACTTTCTCGAGCCGCACCCAGATAAAGAAAAATAAATTATTTAAGAGAGAGAATCTAGAATTTATTTGTTGCAATAAAGATATAGCGGATCGTTGATTTTCTATTAACTTTGTTTTTAAATACTTTCTTTCTTTAATAAAATAAAATTAAGAATTTAATCTAATCCAAGATGTTTGCTGTAGATAAGCTGTTGCAGAGTTTAGTAGTCTGTAGGCTACCCTGGCTCCGTCAGCTAGTTATGGTCACCACATTATTGAATTATCACCAGGCATTTGTTAGGGTGAAGCGAGTTCAAATGCAAGTACAAATTACCGAATGACAAAACATCATGCATACGAATATAGATTACAAGTTAAATAACAGCTTGTAAAAAATGCTGAGGAATTAGAAAGATATTAGATATTTACAATTTATTTTTGAAAAAGTAATGCGATTTTTGTTTGACTACAGAAACACGTGTTCATTTTTTGAATGAAATGTTAGACTGTAACAATAGTGGTACCCAAATGGTAGGTAAACTATGGTTAAATGACATAGATGAATGTTTGTTTTTATATACACGGTTTTAATCCTCAGAAGGGGGTATCCAGTGGCTAAATAAATATGCACATAACGGAATAGCCTCTGCTTTTATTTAATGTTATATCCTACTTATGTACTGAGAAAATTTTTGCCGATTTGTAATAATGTTACTTATTATTTGGTTTCAAACATGGTCTTAACAAAAAATCAATAATTTTAAAACATTAAATACACACAGTAATTTTATTTTAAAAAGCGTATATCTGATAATGGCCTACATAATAAATAGTATAAAAAAAAACGTTTATAAAAAAATACCAACCTATAGTGATATTTTGCGAGCTTGCTGCCGTCCATTGCAAATAAATATAAATGTTTTATTACCCTTGAATATTTATAATATTTATATCCAGTATGTATAAATATGTGTGTTACTCTGCCCCTATTAGTAAAAAGAGAGCGTATGACGTGAGGTGCGTTCACTTGCGTTTAATTGCATAATCCAGTTAAGTTAAAAAGTCATCAATTCTTTGTGCTCCAAATCTTGACTCATTCTCTTAAGTTGGATTATTGACATTAAGCGCATAATGTACATTATGTCGGTCAACAAAACGCCACTATGAGTAATGAGTTGAGTGCCTTGATCAGAAAAAGGCGCAACTGCTAATATTTTTGTTATAGTTAGGTTAGAACCAAAAAATTTTTTTTTTTTTTTTAAACCACTAAGGTGGCAAACAAGCCTACGGTCCGCCTGATGGTAAGCGGTCACCGTAGCCTATGAACGCTTGCAACACCAGGGGCATCACTCGCGCGTTGCCGACCCTTCAGAAATCTAATAACTTCTTTTTTGAAGAACCCCATACTGTAGTCCTTAGAGAAAACCTTGGCAGGGAGCTCATTCCACAACCCAAGCGTTCGCGAGAGGAAGTTTCACGCAATAAAACAAGGCGTTAGTAGGTACACACACTATCTTAAGAAGACTAAATAGACAAATAGCTTTTCCGAAAAACGTACATGAGCTATATTGAAAAGACGTTAATACGTATCTATATTTTTTTTACCGAATTTCCAACGTTACCATCATTTTGACTTTGAATTTTTTTTTCTATTTTGACTTCGTGTCACAAGCGTCTTTCTTACTAACAGGGATAGTACTGGCCTTAATATTTTATATTAACATGTTATATTTGTTATATTAATATGTTCCCACTTTTGGGGCACCTACCCTCACATTCCGAGAGAGTGATACTTAACTAAATACCTATGTAAGTATTATATTTATTCACAATATTTATTTCAACTCAATATAGTATTTTATGTATTTATGAGTGTTATTGAGAACGAATTTTTGGTGCTTGTGCAACGAAATATAAATATTATTAAGATAATAATGTCAAGTTTTAATAGATTTCTTTTAATTTTTTTTTTTTTTTTATATACATTTACTTAGGTATCTTTTATTAATATTATGGATGATTTCGTCTCTTCTTTGTACTCAGGAAAATTTGCTGAGTCTTATTTCAAAATCCAGTAAAATGGCTTTTAGACAAAAATAAAAATTAAACGGTTTTGATGCGTAATGTGCGTAGTGGTCCTACTGTGTTATAAAAAGAGTGATAATTATTGTATATTATAATGTGAGTTTTACACAATTCAGGCTGGGTTGCGCAAACTAACTTTGACGTTAACGAGTCGTCAAAAATGGGAGATTGTATGAAGATTTGCATAGTCAGCTTTTTTAAACATAACTGGTCCGTCACAGTTCAGCAACAATTGAAGATATATTATGAATTCCAACAAAGCATTTGCTAGCAACGCACAAATTAGTTTGCAACTAGATTTAATCCTTAGAATATTATGAATAATTAAAAATATTCTGGTACTTAGGATGAAACACATTTTAAATGTATTAAAAACTAGGTGTTTGGCCTGTGTTAGTAAATATTAAAGAAAAGCTTTCATTTTTCTATAGCTAGAGTGCAACAAACTTTGTTAAGCCCGTTGGTCAAAACAGTCGCCATATTGAAATGGTGTGAACTTACAACGACACTAGCGACAGACACCTAAAGTCAGAGGGTCAGAAAAGTTTGTTGCACTGTTATATAAGTTGTATGTGGTATATTTCTAGGCACATATAGGTATATATATTGTAAATATAAGTTTAAAATCGCTGTTCGATCAGTTGTGACTATTTTGTAAGCATAGAGCAATATTATTTGTTTATTATAAATGTAGTTTTATTCATAAACACGCCCTTTACTGCTAAGGTTTCAAAAATTAAAATACCCACAGTATAAATAAGGTAAGTTCAGGGTGGTTTTTTACAAATGTACTGAACGTCGATTTAAATCCATATAAATATTATTAATGCGAAAGTAACTGTCTGTCTGTTACCTCTTCACGCTTAAGCCGCTGTACCGATATAGATGAAATTTGGCATGGATATAGTTTGGAGTCCCTAGGAAGGACATAAGCTTCTTGAAAATGGGCGGGTAGAATCGCGGGCAAAAGCTAGTCTTAAATAATTATTTTATCTTTGAAGCCTACTAGATATTTTTTATATTTAAGTGGGATAACAAAAGTAATTCCAATGCAGTATTTACAACCGCGTGAGAGATAATACGTAGTTATGTGAATTTTAAAAAATACACAACATTTTAACGTAAATTTATTAAAGAATATAACAAAATCTTAAAAACAATATTTACAACCTTAATTCTTTAACAACTTACAAAAGAGTTAATTATATTTTGATTAAATTTTCTTTTAATGCAAAATAAAATTTATCAAAAAACAAAGTTTTGTGGGAAAAAATAAAGAAATTGTACATGACATATGGGTTATGTCATATTTAAAATAAATTCTAATAATAGTAAGTTAACTCAGCCTTTTTTACGAACTAACGATTCAAGGTCGACGTTGCTCCCTTCCGCGTACCGCACCTCATCGTTGGTCCGTAAAAAGGCCGAGATAATCCACTATAAGGCCGCGTCCGCACCGGCCGGTGGCTTACTCAGCGCCTAGAGGTTAGATACACCCCTGGCAAGTCACTAGGATGGGTACTTGGTGGCTTGCTTATGGATCTATTGTTCCATTGTAAGACTTGGCCTATTGACCATCATCCTTAAACAAATCATCTTCCAAATCAATATCTTCTGCCTTCCGTTTCTTTGGCCTTGGCCTTTTACCGTGAAGCATTTCCAACTTAACTTTTTTGGCAAGTTTCTTCTTTTCTTTCATTTGAAGTTTCCTTTTAGCTGCTTTCTCTGGATTATTGACCTTCTCTTGAAGAATAAGCTGCGATTTAATAGACGATTAAAGTTAATTATAGAATTTTGTGAAATTCGAAGGAAAAATGGGGAATGGAATTTTGTATTAAAATCCGATATTTTTGTAGGTGAAATCGAAAACAATAATTTTTTTTCTTTTATATGTACAGATAAAAGAAAAGTTAATTTAAAAATATTTACCTTTTTCCTTTCCGCTCTCTTTATATTCAACTTAGTTTGAGCTTCAGCAAGTAATTTTCCAAACTCGATATCTCCTATTTTTCGCCTAAGCTTTTTTCCTAGTCTATTTGCCAGCTGCTTAGCCGGCGACGCAGGCGCCCCCACATCGCCTGTAGACAGTTCCCGAACTATCGGTGGCAGTATTACTTCTACTACTTTGTTTAGATCTTCGTCTTCTAAAGAACTTATAACGTGAAGCCACATTGTAAATATTGATGTTCTCTGAAAAATTATTGGAATATTAACATTTTAAACAATTGTTTTATTTAATTTTAATTATATGGGTGGCTGATAGAAGATGCCTAACAGAAATAGGCTCTAGGCTTCTCCTCCGGGTAGAACTGCAGAGGGTCTACTACTTCCAACTGCGTAAAGCATATTAATTTGGAGTGGGTCTAGCAACAAAATGTATGCGCAGTTCATGGGAAATTTTCTCAGAATATGCGGCTGACCCAATCATTTCTAACTCAGTAACAACCCATTGTTTTGATCATTACATCATGCATGAGTTTTTATTTTATCAACTTGCCCACGTCAAAATTTACACTCTCCTCCACTTCACCAATTCGCAATAAGCCAGCGCGTCGGACATTGGACTAAGCCTCTTTTCTTTACGAGAGCCTTGTTTTTCTGACTAACAACAGCTGAACAACATAGAAATAATCTATATATTATAAGTACTGTATTTTTATATGTAATATACTCACAATATTCATAGAATTAGGCGCCTTGGCAACCTCAACATTTACAGCTCTCCTTAGCTTAAACAATATCCATCGTAAATTAACTTTGGCCCCAGATTCCATATCTACTTTGTCTAATGGCGTTTGATTTGACATCTTGAAATATGGCATCGAATGGACCAGTTTTAAGATTTGAAAAAGAACAGCTGTTACCTGTAAATAAATACAAAATAAATGTAACGCAAGAACCTTAGCTACTAAATAATTTTCTATTGAGAAGTTATTTATTATAGTGGCCTAGTTTTCTTTATAAAATAAGGTAACCCTGGCTTAGTTTAAAAAGCGGCCAAGTGCGAGTCGGGCTCGCGCACGAAGGGTTTCGTACCATTATCTACAAAAACGGCCAAAACAATGTTGTATATTTGTTTTATTTTTATTTAATTATTTATTATTAAAGTGAATATAGAACTAAATATTCTGTAAATATTTCAAGCGTCTACCTGTTGCCGTTATCAATATCGAGCAAAAAAAATCACTTTTGTTGTATGGGAGCCCCCTTAAATATTTATTTTATTCTGATTTTTAGTATTTGTTGTTATAGCGGCAACAGAAATCTGTAAAATCAATTTCATGTCTAACTATCACGGTTCATGACATTCAGCCTAGTGACATTCGGACAGACGGACGGACAGCGAAAGAGATTGTAGAATCCCCATTCCTCTTAAATACTCTAAATGGATCCAGAAAATTTTACACCAAATTACTGTTCAAACCACGCATCTAGTTTAGGTTTCAAGGTCATAAAATGGGCATAAATACTAAGTCATATATGATTATCAAATGTGGTTTGATATATATTAATTGTTACAATATTCCACACATATCTTTACTTAAGTGTACTTAGAAAAAATGAAAACCAATAAAACGCATGCACGGTAAAGAACGAATAGGTAAATACAAGACTGCAATCTGTGCAGGGGACCTGAAGAACCGTGGTTTGAACTGTAATTACAATACCTAGACCTTGACCTAGACCTATACCTTGTAATTGGCTAAAATCTGACGTTGAAAGCACACTTTAATCAGTTTAATGGGTCGGATTTAACATACGCGATGGACTGAAAACTGATTTCAATCTTGGCAACCAAGTTCATTGCCATATGTCTAACAAATTCTTCTGAGATTTAATTGTTCCGTTTCTCACCAAGGAGCATGTTTTCTTCAGACAAATTACCGTTCTGTTAAAATAATGCTAACTCATTAATTACGGTTGCAATATTTAAAAAATAATGCATTTGGTATTTATATAATGTTGTATAAATAGTTTAGATTTCAAAAGCTATTATTTTGTTAATCTCTAATAATATGAAATTATTAAAGCAGGCAAAAAATTATAAAATAGCTGTGGTGACGAATTTAGTTTTGGTCCTAGTCACTATGCGCCCATCTGATAATTTAAATATATAGATTTATCTCCATTCCGCATCATTCCAAACAAGGTTTTGATGCAACAAACCGGTTATCGTAACCACTTACTTGTTCAACCATTTCTTTTGAAGCACCAACAGTATACTGAGCACACAAATCCAAAATCAGACTTCTAAAAGTTGCCTCCGTATCATAATAAACAAAACCTCTCTCACACTCCACCTTTTTTCTTGCTATCTGATCCAATTCATCCGGATTTACAACAGAAAGCACTTGACCTAATATCTTAGCCGCTCTTAATCTCACCCATGCATGAGGATATGCTAACAAAACTTGACATTGCTGCGCTATTTCGTCATATTCGTTAACATATTTTTCATTTCTCATACTGGACGAGCAATGTAAAGTGATTTTATCGATTAAGTTTAATGCTTGTATTAAACTATGATCTTTTTCTTGTTGTTTTTCTTCATCAGTCTTATCAGATTCGAAGTCCAGTTTTAGTTTAACGAATCGACCTTCTGTAAGGTCATTAGTAAGAAGTGAGAGTTTTGTGCTAATAACTGAGAGGATTGTATTCAATCGGTTTTTAAAATCTTTCTCTTCTATATTCACAAATCTTGTAGTCAGTTGAGCAGCGAACTCTATATGCATTGGCTGAAATATAATGGTAAATAATGGTATTTATATTTATTTTTGACTAGCTTTTACTAGCTAGGGTGGGCACCCTGAATAAGGATTTCAACAGCAACTCCTTAATTATAGAAAAAAAAACCGACTCAAACAATCTCCGCGCCAAATTTGCCTGCGGTTCTATCCGCCCTTAATTCGGTTATCGCTGTAGGATTTCGACGGCAACTCCTCAATAATAGAAAAAAAACGACTAACACTTGACGTTTTCAAGTAGCCAATGTCCTTTCCTGGGACTCAGACTGTCTCTACGCCAAAATTCATCTAAATCGGTTCAGTGGTTTAAGCGTGAAGAGGTAACAGACAGACAGCCAGAGTAAAGTTCGCATTTATAATATTAGTATGGATTGTATAAATCTATACTAATAAAATAAATGCGAAAGTGAGTTTTTATGTTTGTTTGTTCTGCATTCACGTCGATAAGCAGCATCTAAATGAGCTGAAATTGAACACAGGGATAGTTAAAAAGGCGGAGAAGGAAATAGGCTCCCGTACGTTCTATCCCGATAAATTCAAAAGTTTCTGCAGGAATAACTTTAACAAAATTCCAAATGAAGAAGCCCGTGGGAGTAATTAAATTCTTAGCTAGCACCCGCTTTCACGATTTAGTGTAATGAAAAGATAATATGCCTACATAAATACATACATAACATAAGCCCAAAGTAGAATGCTCAACCATGCCTAGTATTAAATAAATAACTTATATGCACCACTTGGTCCACTAATTATGTCTTACACCATTAATTTATTATTATCATCACAAAGGTACAGACTTACCTGATTATCCTCGAACAGCTTGAGTACGAGCTCAAATAGTTTGTTTCTCTCTGTAGTGGGGAACAGCTTCAACAAATCTTCTATACAACCAGCCGCTGCGGCTCGGCATTCTGGGGCGCTATCGTTCATCATACTCGACCCAATAGCGAATAGCAAGTATTCGCTATGCTTCGATAGCTGCGTCTAAATGATAAGATCCATAATTTAATTAGGATAAAGGGAGTTGCCGAATTAAATTTATAAGTACATATGAGATAATTTAGATTTAGGGGAAAAGTAACTCTGCCTCGATAAAGGTAATATGTTTGTCCTATTCTAATCTATTGTAGTTCACTTTTTAGTAAGAATGGTGGGTTCATGTTATAGGGTTGACAATAAAAACTTAACTTTTAAACTTTGTGCTTCCTAGGAAAAAAGAGATAAAAACGCTTCGTTCGAATTTCACTGATATTAAATACCTGTACCAATTTTGTGGATCTCTTTTTGTCTACGTGTCAAATTTGAGATACGCCGGATTAGAATTAGGACAAAGAAAAGTGACTACACTGAACTACCAATTTTAATCTCATAAAGGCGGAAATGTGAATTCTAATAAAATTTTACACAAGTTTTATATAAAAAAAATTATGTAAACGAAAATCAAATAGTGAGCTGACTTGGCCGTGACAGAACAACAATGAGATGGAATGGGTGTAACGTTAAAATTATGCAGGTACTTAGGAACCTAGAAAATTACCTAATTTTAACTTATTAATTTGCCGAATATCCTGTGGAAATTTCAATTTGCTACCTAATACCGTCAAAAAGACACACACGCACACGTGTGAGAGACAGACAGATGAACCCTAAAAACCTTTAAAAAAAAAAAAAATTAGACCTGAACTCACCAAAGGAAGCTTGTTAATGAGCATTTGTAAAAACTTTAAAGATGATTCTCTGCCGTGCTGTAGTTCATAATCTAGTTGTGATACGAAGAACTCTATGTTCTTCTGAGTCCGTTTGCCCAAAGAATAGGTTGTCAGATAGCTGATAAATATGACACGTGCTTCGTCTCTAGAACGTAAATAAAATTATAAATATTTATAGATACATAATGACTATACATGCATAGAAATTCGTTTAAGACCCACTGGAGGTTGGAATCTCAAAAGAAAATATTTCATAAAAGCCTTATCTATGGCTATATCGTGAGAACAAATAAATATTTTCACATCAAAAATGCAGTCAAAAGATAAGCTTCGAGCCAGGACTTGAACCTGCAACCCTAGGATTCTGTCTTAGTTCTCTACCATTGCTACTAGGAACTTATGAAGTAGATAGATATAATATATTAATTAACAACTAACAGGAAACAGGCAAAGGGATTGTATGAAAAAACCGGTCAACTTCATATGAGACTAAATTTTGGGTATTTAATAAGTATATGGAGGCAACAACCAAGTTATATCGATTCTGTTTAATTTTATTAATAGTTAAGTTTGATTACGTATAGTAACGGTTTTTATGTTAATTTTTGTCTCACACTATTTTGACCGGATTTGCTAAGGTAATTAATTACAGTAGTAGGTTTTCTTTAGAGATTACAGAATGGGGTTCTTAGAAGAAGGAAGTGTTTAGATTTTTTAAGGATCCGCACTGCGCGAGTAATGCCCCTGGTTCCAAGTGTAACAGTAGACGGGCCGCTTGTTTTACTGCTGAATACAATATTTTTTTATTTGTGAAAAAGTCTATAGTGCTTTTGTGAATTCAGAAGGCATATATCAGAGTGGTGAGGATAGACTTCTGGTTGGCATCGTTAATGCATAGGATGAACAACTCAATACACGCACTAAAATGTCTTTATAGGGATACTAGTGCTTGGCCAGGATAAATGGGACATGTTTTAACATCGAAAAAGGTTAGAAGAATATTAAGTAACACATTTTTGCACAAATTATCTTAAGGTTTTGGAAAAGAAGCAACAAGTGAAGCAATGGTAAATAAACAGGTGATCCTTGCATCAGGCAAGTTCCAAGAAATGGTGACTATTATGTATGAGTCTCTGAAAAGGAAAGATGTGATAAATGTAAATGTGGCTAATACGAAAGTAAGAGTTTTTGAAAGAAATCAAACTATCACAGAAACTAATGTTATGGTGGAAGAACAGAAAGTGAAACAAGTGCGAGAGTTTATGTCTTTCAGTACATAACAGAACAAGAAAAACATACGGAAGTGCCATGCATAAGAAAAAAGATGTAGGGACACGGATTATAGATGAGGTATACACAGGTTGAAGCGTCTAAAGAGGATGAATAAAAGAAGAAAGCAAGAAACAAATGTATGAGGCAAAAGTATCACAGGGTCGTAAGAGGCAGACCTCGTCAAATGTAATTTATTTGAATGGAGTCCGTCCTCAGAAACGGCGAGATCAAGACTACCTTAAGCTGACGAACGTGTGTGAAAGAATTGATACGAATGAAAAAGCGAAAGCGTGCCAGGAGCAAGCGTAGATGTCACTGATTTCTGCTTAGCTATGTAGAAAACAGGCGTGCTAAATATGTATGTATGTTTTATTTAACTACCTGGTTTTAGCTGATTCACTCAATATACAAATCTTGGACACTTTTTCCATTACTTCATGAAGCTCTGGAGACACCAACTTAGCTTCTAATATTGCTTTGAGTAGAGAAAACGAGTTAGCTTGTTTTTCCTCGTTGTGACAATCTTCCTCGGCATACAATAGCAGAGTCCTTAGTTGGTCAGATTCTAATGTATAGTATTTAACATTTCTTATTAATACTGTTACAGCCTAAAATAAATATACACACATTATATTAGAAAAAAACTCATGTACTTATATCAGAAGTATTTTTATTCAATTGCATGATCAGTTACTTTAAAAGCATTAGATTAACTTTCTATGTCTTATAATAAAATAAGTTCGTCTCTCTCTACGTTTTCAACTAGAGGATAGTGAATATGTTTTCGAAAATGCAGCTAAAATCATTACAAAACCAAAACTGTCATTGTAGTATTAAAATAGTTCAGGCTTTGTACTTTTTAAGCAAGTTTTAAAACAACTAAATATCTTTTTAATTATTTATAGAATAAAAATGAGTATAAGTAAAAACGTATGAATTCAATAACAAACTTGTGAGGTTTAGTATGAACTAATTAAGATGGAATCTTATTTTTATTTTTCTTTTTGCTCCATAAAATGACTTACCTTAAAAGCATTTCTTACTAAATGATAATTGTCATTCTGTTTACTAATTTCAAAAGTCGCATATTTATGTAGTATTGAAAAAATCGTCTTTACAATATCCTGAACCATATCTTCAAGTGTTGGTGTGCTGATCCTTATTGTCCACAAAGTTGCTATACATTTTAGGGCGATCGTTGACACTTTGACGTGGTCACTTTTCAAAGCATCGACCAACAAAGGTATTATGGGATCCACAAACGCTTTACAATCCATTCTTGGAACCTTTTCTCTTTTAAGAATTATGTACAATACATTCAAACTGAATTCAATTAAAACATGGGCGTTCACTTTAGCCGAAGTTTTGACATGCTTAGCTTGTCCTTCTTTATTTCTTTTTGGGGCTTCAGGAATAAGGAAGCAATCCGGTTTAGCTATTAACATTTTTTGTCTTTGCTCTTCAGTTATTTCTCTTTTAGGAGCACCTAATACAAAATCTGGTATACTTTCTGATGCAATACCGTACAAGAATACGAATAAAGACTCTATGTCAATAAATTTGTTAGTTACAAGTCCACTGGATATGTGCATTAAAGCTTCTTGGACTTTTAATACCACTTTTTTTGAGTGATATTTTTGCAATACTTCTTTAAATGGCAAAACTAAGTTTATCAGGCATGTTTCAGTTATGTTTTGTGATACTATCATTAAAGTCACATAACTCTTTTTACTTGGTTTCGCTTCTGGTGTTTTGTAATGTAGTTTTTCAATTTCTTTTTCCTCTGATAATGATCCAAACAAGTCATTTGAACAGACATCTAGTATATAATGTATATTGTCATTTAACTCTCCTGGTTTAAAATCAGCTTTTAATGCATCTAGTACTGTATGTATTGTGGCAACTAACACATGAACTTGGAAACCCCTGGTTAATAATAAGGTTAAGTGTTCTAGTAATACACCAAGGTATGTTGTACCAACAGTTATCATTATTTTCTTGAGAATGTCTCGTGCTGCTATTCTGATTTGTTTCAAGGGCGATTTAAGGAATGAACATAATTTTATAATAATTCTGAAAAAAAAAAACCTATGTAACTTGTAAATTATAAGTCACTATTCAGGTTGAAAAAGAAAGGCACCACAGCCTTTCCTTTCTTTCCAATATGAATATAATATTATACATATGCATTTATTTTAAAACTTCATATACAAATCAGTAATAAAATAAAAAATTTGGAAATCTTTTGAAAAACCCTACCTACTTGCTTGAAATATTTTGACATGAATTACATTAAAACTAGGAGTAATCAAAGTCTCACCCAGGCAGCTGATTTTTAAGGTATTCTCCAGGCAGTCTCTGCAATAACTTAACAAGAGCTAGAGCGATTGGAACTCTTAGCATATCTTCTTCTAGACGTTCAATCCCCATGCGTCGACGGTTAACCTTATGAGATTCTTCGTGCTCAGTCATTTTTCCTAAGGCACTAAAAATACGTAACTAATTAAATATATTTATATGTAAGTATTTAAACGTAACCTTTTATTTTATTGCCACAAAATAAGTAATAATGGTAACGTACCGAAGTTTTGCTTTCGTTAGCACCTATACTAAGTGCGTTGATATCTACATAATAAACCATAATAGTCATTTATAGCACGCAATTTATCCCCTATGCGCATAAGATAACCGCTATAATACACTGAACTACTCGGTTCAATGACGTTACATGACAGGCGCGATCCCGTTAGCTAGGGTTAAGACAAGTACGCGGGCTGAAGACGATGGCACGCGTGGCCTTAGCGCGATCAAATCACAAATATATCTTGGCGAGCACGTGCCAGGCATTGAACTTCGGTGCCTCCGACCGGTAGCAGGGTCGCACGTTAGCATTGATACTGAAACTTCGAAATACACCAAAACCATTATTGCACATAGCATAAATTTAAACTGAATCTGTCTATAATTTATACACTAACGTTTGTCTGTTGTAATGCCTGTGTAGGTAACCTTTGTGACCCTGGGATCAGACTATGAGCAATATATAATTATGAGTGAGTTTAATTATTGATTTAATGATTATTGATTGATTTAATTATATAAGTTTAATCTGTCAATTATTTACTCATTTTACTGTTCTCCCTTTGGCAGACACTCACCGAAAATTTGAAGCTGACGACACACTTAATATTGACGTCAGCTACAGAACCAGTAGGTATCCTTTCATGGTCAGCATCTTGCATCAGGATTTTCTCGTCATGATTTAATTTTTTTTTTTTATAAAATTAAACCCCTAAAATATCGGCCAACCTCTATCAACATCAGAAACTTTGCTAAGATAATTTAGAAAGCTTAAATAGGGATGCGGCAAATATTCATTGGAGTGGCGTAATAAGCACCAACTGACTCTTTTTAATTATGAAATTATTGAACTATATAATGGTCATGCGCCCTTAAAAAATATTAAAATTAACAGCCCTATGGATTACTGATGTTACCCGTTTGGCAATGTCCAAACGTGATAAATTATTTCGTAAATTTAAGAAAAAACGTACAAAACATAATTGGGATTCCTTTAAGTTTGCAAGAAACCGGTGTAATCAGTTGGTGCGGACAGAAAAACGTCGTTATATACATTCCAACATTTGCAAATCTTCAAGTGCAGACATTTGGAATTTCCTAAAGTTTCTTGGCATTAGGAATTATAATGAGACAGATACAGCCTTTCCCTTCTCTTTCGATTCTCTTAACTCATATTTCTCTTCCACTTCTTTAATAGACAGCCGTACTAAATCTTTAACCTTGTCCATGTGATTTAGATGAACCCTTTCCCTAATATCCTTTCAGTTTATTACACCCATGAGTAAAAATGACAGAAGAATTATGCTATCCATCAAATCTAAAGCTACCGGTTGTGACAACGTAAGCCGTCTAATGGTAACCCTTATTCTCGAACACCTACTGCCAACATTAACTGATATTATTAGAAGTTCAGTTCAATCCCTTTTTTCAGGCCAGTTTCTTACTTTGTGGCGCAAAACATTTATTATTTATGTGGATTTTTCTAATGCCTTTAACACTTTTGACCATGATATTTTGCTTTCTATACTATCTTAAGTTATTATATATCATAGCATATCTGTAAACCCTTTCAAATGCCAAAATGTTTTAACAGGTAATTCAAGACAGTTGTCTAAAATTAATACTTCCTATATTATTTAGTTCCTATATCGTACAACGGTTCAATCGTACCATTAATTGAGTCTGTTAAAAATTTAGGTGTGCATATTGACAAAACTTTTTGTTGGACTGTTCATTTCAATAGCTAACGTCAATCGTAAAATTGTGGCCAATTAGAGATCATTAAATAGATTAAAAACATCTTCCCATTAAAACAAAAATAATGCAAGTCAAAAACTTATCATGCCCGTTTTTGATTTTGCTATCTAGCCCTCAACGACGAACTTCTTTCAAAAACTTGAGCGCCTACTTAATAATTGTATTCGATTTATTTTTAACCTTCGTAAATTTTACCATATTATTTCTTTTCGCCGCCATTTAAAATGGGTAGGTCACAATTTTTGACCAACCCCATCGCGTGGATTATCATTGTTTAAGGCTCGTTAAGTAGATAAATACTGTATTTATTCTTTTAAAAATATTGGACAACAAAGGGGTGAGTCAGCTAGTCAGCTTTTAAAAAAAAATTTGACTTCCTATTGAACAATATTTCATTTATTATAATATTTTATTAATGTCAAATACGAAGAAGGACATACTACGCTAATGAATAATTATGCCATTCGGACGGCTTATATCGGTACGGAACCCTAAATGTCTGAAGTCCGACACGAAATTGCCCGGTTTTCCAATATTGTAAATGCTTCTAGTTTAATAATAAAATGTTCCCAATAGCTTTTAAGTCAAGTCCTTAGTCCATTTACACCATCGTGAAAATTGTGGTTAAACCAATTCCCATTCCCATTCAGACACAACAGTCACTGCGATTCCAAACTTTTGATTTCTCTAGTATCATGTGGCTGGAAAAGAAAAGTGGTCCAAGCAACTGAACGTCAGACCGACAATTTGGAACTACATTCGCAAAATGTACAGATTTATTTATTTACTTACCGATTTAGTTGCGGCAGTAATCCAACCGATAAAGATTTAATAATTCTTTTAGCCACCGACGGCGAAACAACAGTTACCCTCTCAAATGCTGGTAACGTAGAAAATTCTTCAAACAACTTTTCATTTGCTTCCTCATCATCAGCTATTTTAAGATCAGAATCCAGATCATTTAGAGTGTCAATATCATAATTTTTATCTTGATTATCATCACCATTTAAGTCAGCAATCACAGAATCATTATTGCTAACTTCTTCATTCGTATTAGATTTGGCTCTATCTTCTCTTTTCTTTTCAAGTTTATTTCTGAATGCTTTAGGCAACTCAATGTTTTTCACCTTTGAAAAATCGAAATGAAATGCATCTAATATACCGATCAATATGCGAGTTAACTGTTTTTGATATTCTGAAGAATGGCGCATTTTATTCAAATACAGTTTTAAGATGACCTCATAATGATACCAAGGCAAGAGTCTACAGCATGTCGAGATTACATCTATACATGCATCAATTAAGGTATTTTTATCACTGTATTTTTCATTGCACACATACATCGAGGCTAATGGTAAAATAAAATTTGTGAGAGACCTTGGGCTGGGGCATTTAGTCATTTTTTTAGAGTTTTTACAAAATTTTAGTAATGCTCTTACACGTCGATGCATTTGCAGATGACACATATTATCAAAGAAATCAACCTCTCTGTCATCTTTATTAGTCAAATGGGCAAAGTCTGAAAGAACCACATCAGCAAACGAACATTCTCTTGCCAATTCTCCGAGCAAATTAATGCATTCGTTTTGCAAAATTTCGTTCTTAACGTCTCTGATTCCAGTAGATATGAGAGACAATACTGTATCACGTACTAAAAATTGACCATCACTAGTTGACCAATATCTCATTATTAACTTTGGCAATATTCTTTTTAAACATAAACCTGCGCTGTCACGCAATCCTATATCCTTTTCTGTTCGAATACAAAAAAAACAATTGTTTACGATTAGTATAGCAAGATCAACACTTATCTCGTTATGTTCTGCCATGTGATATATATTCTTGTAAGCATCTAATCTCCTATCATAATCTGGTTGTTCTATCCATCTCTTGTTGAATGCGTTCATTTCAGTAACTACATTAGCAATTGTTGTTAAAATCAACTTGTTTTCTGCACCGTCTGGCGTATTTTCAGCTATTGATTTTAGTAGACTAATAAGAAGCTTTCTTATGTTAATAGGAGTTACTTTGTTAAATAACACAGCTATGTTTTTAATATAAACTTGTGGGTTACTACTCTGACCTAATAAATTTATAATGCTATTAACCGCATATTCCATGTTTTCTTCTGCCATATTACTACACACTTTTTTTAACAAAATTGGTAAAAGTATATTCAATAGCTCGTCGCATGTTTCCGGAGTACCCACTAGCTCGGTAACTCTTGAAAGGATTAAAAGATCTCTTTTGTTAACCGTGTTTGATTTGGCAGAATTTGAAATGCGTCTCTTCATAACTTCCAATATAGAAGGTATATGCGTAATTAAAATTAAACTTCCAAAATTTATTTTATCTTGTTTCATATTATCTGCCTCAAATGCTAAATTATTGAACGATTCCAAAGCTGGTACACCTTTATCTTCATCGTCTATTATTAAAGTCAATAGTTTTTCTATCATGTCCAGTATCATATTAAATACAATGGGACTACATTTAGGAGCCAATAATAATCTAAACATAGCTGCTAGACAGTTTGAGGAAACATTTTCTGTGCATGTAACCAGTAGTATGTGGTATCTAGGATTTTGACACCAAGTATTAATTAACTTTGTCAATGCTGTTGGGCTGTGAATACCCTCTATATGAAGTTTAGGAACCAAAGGCCAAATCAATGTTTCAAACATGATTTGTAGTTCTGCTTTACTCCAAGGATATTTGTCAAATTTATCAAACACCTTCGTTACTATACTTATAGCTTGTGTTCTAAGATTTTTAAATACTTTAACGTAGCCCACGTGTACTTTTTCAGCTTGCGTTAAAACGCCGGCTATGATAGAGCAAACTGCCACAAAAACTTTAAAAAATTGTGATAATAATTGGTCTGTCATGTATCCTCCAAAATATTCTCTAATAACTTCCAACAAATTAAAAACACTATGAAGTTTTCCTAAACTCATAACCGATTTTAGATCTAAATTTTGTATAATGGATTCATATATTTGTTTTGGAGACATGTCCATATATTGCTTTAAATTTGGAAAGGCCATTTCAATGAACATTTTAAGCTCATTTTCATTACACCCAGCTAAGTATCTCATTATCAAAGATCGCCTAGTTTGACCTCCGCCTTTTTTATCAGCTCCTAGTTTGGATGTCATTTTTCCATAAAGAATTCTTAAAATTATTGGCACTACATGCTCTCTATCTTCAGGTTGTATAGTTTGGGATTCTTCAGTTATTTTAAATAAAGTCAGTTCATCTTTAAACTTCTTATCATCAACTAAGTTGTATAGATTTGCTTTGTATGCAACAATACTTTTGTTTTTATAATTAATGATACAATCAAGTGCATATTTTTGTAATCCAGGATTTTTATGTTGCAGAAACTCTAGAAAAAGATCACAAAATACAGATTCTTTATATAATGCTCGGGGGTTTTTAAACTGTGCTAAAACTTGCATTATATTAATAAGAGTTTTAAAAACAGCTTTTCCAGATACCGATTCCTGTATCTCATCAACTAAATCAATTCCTTCCGAGTCGTCAATGATTTCTTTTTTCTCGGATTTAATTTCTGCTTTTTCATGATTTTCAACATCAAGATTGAGAGAATTTGGTGTAACTTTTCCTTTGTACTCTTCTTCTATAAATGTTAAAAACAAAACAACTACGTCACGATTTTTTGCTTCACAAACTTGGATACAATGAAGCATAACATTAAGTAACAAATTTCTGTAATTGTATAAATCAGGTTTTTCTATTATATTGTTGTAATCAGAATATAAATCTAGTATTATATGTGACGTAGTATCGATTTCATCACAAAATACAAATTGTTTTATGTTACTTTTTGCATTCAAAAAGGAAAACTTCAAAATTGTGTAAAAAACATTCCAAAATTCTTCAACTGGTAATGCATTTCCATAAGTAGCTATAAACTCTGTAACTGGCTCCCATAACAATTTGAAATTATGGTACAAAACTCCAAACATATAATTTAAAGCAAAAAGAGAAAAATCAGTATCTTTTGCTAACGTGTACTGAGCTGTATTAAATGTCATTTTTTGCAACAAATTCAACTGTGCCCTATATTCTTGTATTGATGGAGTTATAGATTCAGTTTCATAACACATACTAAAAACTGAAAAAATCTCAGTATCTCCTTTTATTTGACATGATTTCTTTAGCTCTTCAATACTTTCAAATAATTTGTAAATATGTGTCGTCAAAAGTCGGACCTGAAACACACAATCTATCAATTAGTAAGAAATCATTACTAAGCAACAATAATTTAAATATATTATAACCAATAAACTCACAGTATGGAAAGGCGAAGATATATTACTCCTAAGGTATGAATCAGTGAGTAATAGGAAAGAGTATTTTAACCCATTTTCATGTTCATAAGCAGTTAAATACAAGTCCAGAATATGTAAAGCTGACAAGTGATTAGGATCGGCAGCACAGGGTAGTAATAATGGTAATAATGTTTCAATATCACATATTCCATTCATGTTTTTACAGCTAGATATATGTATAGCACTCTCTATAGCATTTCTTAATATAAATAGAATTTTTCTAATAGATTTCGCCAAAAGTGAAGTATCAGAACAAAATTTATTTTCCTGTGACCTGTTTTCAAGATTATAATTACACAGAAATTTTAAAAGTTTGTTTATGAGGCCACTTAGTTCTTTAATACAGAATTCAACATCCAATTTTTCGACATGAGGCAAACAAAATAACAGGCTAAGTAATTTGGTAGGATTTTCGACCAAATTATCTATATCATCGTTTGCAATTGATTTAAAATACTCCATTAAGTGTGGAAGTTGTTTTCCAAAATCAATGGGATATTTAACCCAATCAAACAGTTTTAGTCCATTTTTAGACAAAGGAGATTTTTTTAAACAGATATTTGACAATGTGCACACTGCATCAGAATCAAAATTTGACTGTACAACAAACTTTACAAAAGATGGCAATATGTGCATGTCGAATTGTGAATAGTCAATGACATTTTGAACAAAATTTATAAGGATATTTGGATATGGCAAAGGTAGTAAGACTTTCACTATAATTCCTGCATGTTCTTGAGAAAGAGATATATTTGACGACAGCAGTAATAAAGCACCAATTTGTGAACAAACTTCAAGAACACTTTCCGATGACTGTTCACACACCACCTTTACTAATAACAGAACAAACTGTTGAGGACTTGACAAACATTTGCCATTTTGATGTTCAATTACTTGTCCTGCTAATTTCAAAATATATTCTAATCCTTTACTTTCCCCATCATCTTCTTTGAGAATTTCTGATGTGTATTGTAACACACTGGCCCAAAAAATGTCGTACTCTTTGTGTGATATACTTTGTAAACTATCTTCTATAGTTTGTGTAAGAACTTTAAACAGTATTTCTTGATGACTTTTATTTTCTTTGAGATGTTGCAAAAGCAGAGGTAAGAAAACTTCTATACAGCTGTGGAATTTATGATTGACACCTTTAAGAATCTCAAAGATAAGATGCCCACATCCAGTTATAGCCTAAAAGAAAAGAAACATATATGATAAATGAGGATTAAAACCCAACACACTCTTTCACCTTGAGTTACATAAAATCATTATTTAATCTCACATGTTTCAATACTATATACATAAAAAAATAACGACATTACACTTTCTATGAATTGTTACTCAGATAAATCTTAAGTAAATTTAGGCAAGCTCCATTTAATCATTTTAGATATTTTTTAAAAGAGTCTTATTTAAAAGAAATGTCAATTCAGTGCTATTTATAGCAGAGAAACCAGCCAGCAAAACCTAATCACACCAATACTAATGCTTACTAAATATTATGCTTAACTAAAAAGTAGTTAAAAGCTATTTTCACAACGTTTTGCAGTTTTCTTTTATACTACTAAGGTAAGTAGGCAAACAGGCTATTGGTTCGCCTGATGGTCAGTGGTCATCGCAGCCTAT
Organism: Apoda limacodes; assembly: GCA_946406115.1. Lineage (NCBI taxonomy): Eukaryota > Metazoa > Arthropoda > Insecta > Lepidoptera > Limacodidae > Apoda > Apoda limacodes. Next base: position 9,095,551 of record OX291550.1, on the reverse strand, counting down.
GGACGTTTGCAACACCAGGAGCATGATTGGCAAATTGCCGACCCTTTAAAAATTAAATAAACCCATATAATAGTTCTTCGAGAAAACTTTGGCAGGAAGCTCATTTATTGTTATTTTAGGTTGTTAATTGTGATTGTCATTTCTGCTTAAAGCGGCCACTTGTCCCGGTGCCATTTGTTTAAGTATCTATTAAATAATACACATGTGTATACCGCGTACAATATATTGGCACGTCTACATTGTACTTAATGAAACTGTGTAGTATAATTAAAAGAATTGTTTTGTATGTATGTGTTTTATTTGCATAGTTTGTTGTTAGCTAACACATACAAAACAGTTTGGTCTTGTACTTCCTTACACACACACACTTGTATCCGTTGTGGTGTTTTAAGGATGTGCCAAGATTTTGTAAACGCACTAAACATTTCTTACAGAGAAAATATCATATATATATACTTACATCATCATTAGTCTGCAAATAATTAAGTATTAGTTGAATAAACTTCTTTTTGTCTCTTATATCTCTGGCAACAAATGCAAAACTTTCTGCAGCAAAATTATTTATGTATTGTGGCTGATTTTCACTCAGCAAAGGGTTTACCCTTTTCAGCACAACAGCAATGTCTCTTTTTAAAAAAGGTTTTAAAATTTTAAACAGAAAAGCGAGACACACTAAAGTCCACTCCAGTCTCTCAGCATCTTTGGTATTCAGTAACTTTACAAGTATATCAAAAAACCTTGAAAAATATTGGTAAAAATCGTCACGAAGATCCTTTGCTAGAGACACCAGGATTCTGAAATTAAAATTTGAATAATGTTTTATTAGATATACATGTGAAAAATAAATTATTAGGGAAGCTTAATTTGCCATAAAAGAAGCAAAGGCCTTGCTAGACAAATCAATAGTTTAAGCTGATTCCTTTAAGGCAAATTAAATATAATCAAATCAATTTAATTGCAGGTTAACACACCCACTGTGATTCTAATTTGTTACTTCACTACATTACAGTTCTAAGGATGACTATATTTTTTTAAACGCTGTAACGCATATTTATTATATATATATATATATATTACGCATTGTATTATGATGTAAGCTTCCTGCCTGCCTTATTGCCCGATGTGGAGGAAGAACTTGTGTCTAAAATCGAGACTACTCAGTTCAGTACCAAGATCATTAAGAAGACAAGATAAAGCTGGCTTCCAAAAAGCTTGGAGTACTAAATATAGTGAAGCACTTCACCTCAGGGCAAAGTTTGCTGCTTTATAAGTCGCAGGTCTGGCCCCATATGGAGTCCTGGATCCCTGAAGGAGGAAGGATCCTGGAATACTTGAATATTTATCTAATGCGAGTGTGTAATTTAGCATGTGAATAAAAAACTTTCATTCTTGAACGAATCGAAGTCGGGGCCATTCATATGTAATTCGTGTTCGTAATTTTGACAGGTTAAACAAATGTTCTCTGTGAGTTGAGTTAATGAACTCTGTGGTTTGAGATATATGGCGGAAATGTTCTGTAGTGTCATTGTTGGAATGAAAATTAAAAAATGAGTAAAGAAAAAATTGTAATTAATTAAAATCACTATTGTGCATGATGGTCAACCTGCAGGAGTATAATTATTTATATTACGTGCTACGTACGAATTTATTTATATTCATCGGTTCAAGAATGTGAATTATTAGGTGACATTCAAAATTCATTTCGCGCTCGCACCAAATTCGAAGTAGGATTTAAATTCACAGTCGTAAGGAATTCAAGCGTTTTCAGGTATAGGGTCTCTGCTGCCTTTTGTCTCAGTTTAGCGACAGGCTGAAAGTATCGTCGACGATCCCAAACTCACAAGCCGTATTAATCTTTTAAGTCTCAGGAGAGATTTTGCCTTCCTGTGTGTGTTCTACTGCTTGTATAATGGGATATGTTCTGAGGAATTGTTCGGAATGATTTCCGTGGCTAGGAATGACAACGTGCGAGTACGTACTGCGATTACTGCTGTGTGAAGCAGGCAGGTGGACTGTAAGCTTGTTTGCCACCTTAGTGATATAAAAACAAAAGGTTGAAGTCGCGGTCAAATTTGAATATGAGAACTCCATTTTGCCAATTGGATATCGCTAATAATTTTTGTATGTACTGTATGAATATTTTAAATATTGTTTTCAATAATTAAAATATTCATAGTGCTAAAACGATCACTTAAAAAAATTGTAGGTATCAATTAGTAAATTCCATAATTTTGAGTAATTTCAAAAGAGGTTTAATCTGATAAGGTTATATATATCACAATATACATTTTCAGTACCTATTTTTACACCTGTGTGAACTTAGCACCCAACTTTGAATTCTTTTTTTGAGCCAACAAAAAAAATGACATCCCCCCCAAATTGCAAAAAGTTACTTTTTTCAGATGTATTAAATAGGAAAGTTTATTCTAGTGCATTCTTTTTTCGTTTGTAGTAAAACAGAAAAATAAAAAAAAAAAAATCATCTACAAAATTATATGACTTTTCACAGATATGACTTTTTCTAGATGTTTCTTATAGAAAAACGTTAGAAGTGGATTGTAGTGCATTTATATTCGTTTGTAATAACAGAAAACATAGAAAAAAAATATTTAAAAATGTCAACCTATGAAATTCCAAAATAATACTTTTGCTTCTGTTTCTTATAGAAAAACGTTAGTAGTCGATTCTAGTGCCATTTTTTGGCTGTTTCTCATACAAAAATGTTATTAGTGTACTGTAGTTCACTTTTGTTGTTTGTAAAAAAAGAAAAATTATAAAAAAGTATTTAAAAATGTCAACCTATGAAATTCCGAAAAAATACTTTTGTGTTTATTTCTTATAGAAAATATATAATGCCATTTTTTTCCGCTGTTTCTTACAGAAACAGGTTAGTAGTGGATTTTAAAGCATTTCTATCTTCGAGATGAGGCCCCATGAATTTTAGATTGTGGGACAATTATGTGAAATTTATTCTGCACTTTTGCAATTTTTTATGTTCCTTGTGGTTATATTTATTATTAATTTCACAGCCAAAAGATCAATAAAAACTAGACTTGTAACTAATAGTATATTCAGCCAGCCACCTAATACCGAATATTCTGCGGGCGTCCTGGCCGAAGAGACGAATATTCCGCAAAAGTATTCGGCCAGCGCGTAACCTCTCTCACCCACACCGCGCCAGATCACTACCACTCCGCGCAGCGTGTTTCGACATGTATAGTTAAGTGCTCATAGTAAATACGAACATTGTTGTGCTATCTTTGATTTGGTTACTTTAATAGTGAAATTATGAGAGCTTAAGAAACTAGTAATCAATAATAGCCTGTAAAAAGAACGCACGTGATAATAGAAAAAATACACAAGAAATTTTGTCGTTTTATATACAAAAAAAAGTTTGGCTATTATCCACTGCTTTATCCATCTCTCTCTTCGTCGCGGGTATGGTTGGTCTCGACACCTTAGAAATGCGCAGAAAGCTACAAGCGGTGATCCACTTTCACCTTCTACTCCACAACAAAGTGGACAATCCGACTGCACTACAGGATGTGCACCTTAACATTCCCAGTGGAGCGATGCGGGGCGCGGACAGCGGGTCTGGTCCGCGGGGGCACAGGCCGCTGCTGGCAGTGGCTGGTACACACACTCGAAATGCACAGAATGCACCAACTAGACGCACTCTTACGCTCCTCAACTCAATAATATCCTCATACAACGTAGATTTATTTGCAGATACAATAGGAGAAATTATATCTGCAACGCGTATCCACCTAGCGTACTGCAGTTCACAACGGTAGATCACACTATGGGATCTGTATTTCATTTAATTGTTATTTTATATTTTACTTTCATTGTTATTTTATATTTATTTTGATTACATTGTTATTAAGCAGGTATTAATTTCTTAGGCGGGTGTTCTTGTGTAGGTGTCAAGGTTTTATGTACAGTTATTTATAAATTTAATATAGTTAGTCTGTAAGTGTATAGTAAATAACTAATTTTAACTAGATTGTAAACACTTTGGGTTACCTGTAAGTTTATAATTGTACCAATAAATAAATAAATAAATAGAAGCATGATTATTTTATTGATTACAAGAAAATACATTATTATAGAAAAACAATCTTTTTATTTTAAAAAACCCTACTACAACGAAAAAACTTAGGAATTCGTACTCGGCTAAATAGTACTAGTGAATAGTAATATTCACTATTTAACAAAAGGACAAAAATAGGTTGAATAGGCCAAATACTGAATAGTAGTTGAATATTCATTACAAGCCTAATAAAAACCCCATCTAGTGGCCTGTCACCGCTGTGCAAATGAGTCATTTTTCCCCAGTAGTTATAATTCTTTATTTATTTATTTATTTATTTAATGTATTGCAAACTTTACAGTTTCTTAAATCTAAAAATACAATTTCACAAATCAATTCTTATAAAGACTATTACAAAGTTTGACCTTTACAATTCTATATATACTAATTGATGATGTCGTACCGTTATGTTTTAAAAAGACGTAGGCAAATAATATGTATTTTTTTATAAACATATTTAAAAAGAGAAAAAGAAACAAAAAGGGGACAAGGGATCAATTGAAAAGTAACTGTGTGTATGTGTGTGTGTGTAAGAGGGTGTGTCAGAGTGTGTTTGTGTGTGCGTTCTGTTCTGTCCTGTTTATTTATGTTTTTCCGTTAATAAAAGACTTCACTTCTGAGGTGCTAAATATAAGGTCAAGGCATCGGTTATTCCCATTGACCACGGTGTTAAATTGCTCCAAACCCAGATTTGAGACAGTGTTCAAAAAGTTTTGTTGAAATTCATTAGTAACATTAGTAGGCAAACATAATGAGCCGTCAGGATCGGTTATCCAATCAATGTTAGGGTAATTAAAGTCACCTAGTAAAGCATAATCATCTTCAGGATATTTTTCGACAAGTTCAAATTGTCAGATGGCCCACTAGTTTATCATGAAAGGCACCAGAGCTAGGTAAATAAACACAGATGAGGTGTAGGTCACGCGCCGCTTGTATCGCCCGAGCCGGCAGCACCACATGCACCAGCTCGTAGGGGGCGTCGCGCGGCGGGGCGAGGGCACGCGCACCAAGCTCGCGTCGAGTCAACAGCATCACGCCACCGCCTACAGCGCGCACGCCGCAGCCGCAACGCGCCACGCTCCCTTTCACCGACCGGTCCTGTCTGTGTACATTGTAACAATTGTCTCCCACTTCCGAGTCTCCTATACTATCCAATAACCAAGTTTCACATATTGCTACTACATCAAAGTCGTGAAGAAGAAGTCCATGATTGAACTCCAGCAGTCTCCAGCGAATGCTACGAGAATTTTGGAAATAAATTTTAAAACACACACACACATAATACAAACTATTCATTAATACTTAATTTCATACTTACTCCAACAATGGCTGCAAAGACAACTGATCTTCTAGTTTTAGGTATTTTTCCAATATTTCTATAACTTCATCTTGTTTGTGAACCAATTGTGCAATGGTCACTATTCCGAAAACCTCTTTTTTAAATTTTTTGAAATTCTCTGTCAAATTCAAGCCATGCCACTTTCTTAGTGCCAAATGAAAATGTGTTTCATTTTCTTCAGGCTGTTCAGTGTAAACATGTTCAATGTGGTAGAGTGCAGCATGGCGTATGTCAATAGAGTTGATCCGCTCAGCAAACGGTACAAACTAAATAAAATATATAAAAAAATTATCCTTTGACTGCAAGTGGCTATAATGTGTATAATTAATACAAAATGAGGCAAGTATAAGGTGAAATACTATGAGATGTTTCCTATCACAAAAATTTTAATAGACTAGTTAGCAATTAGTGCCACCGTTACATGCTTTTAATTTCAAATATGCTTAATAGAACAGTTTGCAGTACAAATATATTATTTGTAAATAATTACACTTTCAATATGTCGTTTTTGCATAAAAAAAAAGATGCAAGGGGGGAGGAAGGCTATCTCCTAGGACCATTATTGGAGAGATGCTTACTTTTTGTAATATAAAATATTTAAATTATAGAGGTTAAATTAATAAATTTAGTGACACAAGTGCAATTTGTTCTGGCACTCCTGGCTGCTGCACTCGGCTCATGCAGTGTTCATAATATACAGCCTAACAGCTCGTCGCTGAGCTCCTTCCTACCTAACTCAACTATATTGCATTATGTTTTTCGGCATTAGTAAGCAGTCTTCTATGGTAATAACTGAAATTCTTAATATATTAAATTATTTTTTTTGAATATTTCGACGCGGCTCCAGCAGATAAAATTGAGTTAAGCCCACAGTGACAGAATCCTCAAATTCAGGCGACTTCATATAAGACCCAACCCGGGGGGCGCTATGGAAAAGACTTAGAACTATTTCTCGCAAAGTTACAACGAAGCAACCGTTCCCTTGGGCCCTCATTTAGGTACTCTGATCAATATTACCTAGCATTCGCATTCTATCGTTCGAATATAATACTTAAATGTTTATTCTATACTGAACAAGCTGAAAAAAATTGTAAAAAATATTGTAAATATACACACCCGAAAAGTATTTGTAGTTTTATGTTTCACAGGTTTGCTTTTCATGTTTACAGCCTTATTTTAGATCATTGTTAGACTGAACACATATATTAATTGTAGATGATATAAAGATATCAAGCACTATAAATAGTCTACTACTCTACCTAATCACAAAAATAACCTAATAAAACTGAGGTTATTTTATTTTTAAGGTTATGTTGTTGTTTTCTTTTAGTTTATTTATTAGAATGGACCCATCAACCTAAACAAAAAAAAATTAAGTTGATCAACAAAGACTAATTCTTTGTTTGTCGTACATACTCCAAAAGATCTCTTTTATACATTTTCTATTATAATTTATAAGACATAATTTAATGAAACAACTGTCTGAAATATATACTCACGCTGCCGAACCAATCCAATAAGTTCGTTCAACTAGTTAAGGCTATGTTATAAATATGTACATTCTGTCATGTGTCAATTATCTTTTAAAATTCTGAAAGATTAATTAGAGATTCTTCGTGTTGTATGACACAGGTGACGTGCTTAAAAAAATATTTATTATATTTTGTTAAATTGGCTTCTGAGTTGTTCCTATAGTGTCCTTGTGTTTGTTTAGGTAAGTGTACTAACCCGTAGTTATTGTTTGTCTATACTAAAACTGTAAATAATTGTAAAACATAGAGTACATAGAACCTTCAAAACCCCCTGAACCCCCTGATGATCACAATATGTCCCCACCGGCTTTCTTACAGTCAGTTGATTCACCTGTTTTATCGGAAAACGGCGTTCATAAGCGCCCTTCTGAATCAGTTAGAGATTCTGAGGATGACAAGAGATTAAGAAATGATATTGATTCGTCTGCATCAATACAATAGATTTACACATTTACACATAGGTCCCTACCTAGTCAGTTTACCCTAGATTTATTCTTTTAAAACATCATTAGTTGCAGAAACTTATCAGCTCCCAACAATTCAATGTTACAACTGTTGTAGATTTGGCCACACTAAATTGCAATGCCGTTCCAAACCGCTGTTATCAATAACATTATGGTGACTCTTGCTCCACTGCAGTAACCAACTACCTGCTTTCATTGTTCAGGAAGCCACTATGCTATTAATAAAAATTGTCCAGAGTTCTCCAGACAGAAATCTATAAAATATATCATGTCAGATGAGAGTATCTCCTACTTAGAAGCATCTGCTCGTTTACTCACTGTTCGAAGGCGTCCATATGCAGATGTTGCTAGGACCATGTTCTCCTCATCCTTAGAGACCTACATATAACTCCACTGCTCCACCGCTACAATTACCTAATACATACTGTCCTTCTCCTTCTACTTCTTATAGAAAAACCATTGTCCGTAGCCCCTGTCCCAATACCCCTATACCTCATGGCTATGATAAGAGGACACACATGGAGATTGTCCGAGAGCCTTCTTCATCAACTCCAAATTAATGTGCTCTACAGAACACATCTGACTTAACTCCTAACGAATCCTTGATAGAGGTTATTCTATCACTTTTAACCACTCTAACGTCCCGGGATAGAACTTATCCCAGAAAAAAAATAGCACCAAACGTCCTGGGACCTCTAGTGCCCAGTGAGACATATCTGATTTAAAACGTTATTTCTTACCTCATAGAGTTGTAAATAGCCTGAAGAAAATTACGATGAGGCAGAGACTAAATTAGTATTTAGTTTATAAATACAAACTTAATACGGCAAAACAAATTGTTAATTAAAAAAATCTTTTCACCGCGAAATCTCATCTGCTGTTTGCGTGTGTGTTGGTTCTGCAGAGTTCCGCCAAAATGAGGTAATTACTTTGATTTTATTATTTATTTCTGAGATTGTTATATAAAAAAACAATCGTTATGATGTCTACTTCGATTAGACAAATAAATATTAGAGTTTCGAAACACTTGAGTTTATTTTAATAGACACGAAAAGTATTAGGTAATTGATTGGAACATGATCTTGTTGTTGACATTGTTTGTTTAACACTTGTTTTGGTCTGTATTATTGAAATAATTACGGAAATAGGAAGAATAGTTTCTTGCTTACATATACTCAGCCTTCAATAACAGCAATATATTAGTTTGAGTGAAAGATTTGAACAATTTTACCTGTGTTCGTTGTGATTTAAGCTTCGGGATCTCTAGTACCCTCGGACGTTTCCAGGTACGTTGGTAATAAGGACAACTATACACGGTAGTATGGACTGAATTTTGCTTATGGTTTTGATGTGGGTTTGCCTGTGACTTTTTATATACTTATTACCTGGGATTTTATGTGAATATTTTACTCTGCACCACTAGTTATAGAATTTAACTTGTTCCAGGTACAAAAAATAAGGAGGACATGGTAATTGAATTTCATTGAATCAGTCAGTCAGTCAGTTTTGTTTTACATATCGATTTTATTAAAATAATTTTTACTTGGTGCAGTTTGTAAATAGGAATTTAAAGTTACGCTAGTTTGTGATTGGTTAAATCAGTCAGTCATTCAGTTTTTTTTATTTAGCTTAGTTTTTTGTCATACATGTATATAGATTTTATTAAAAATATAAAATTATTTGTTTATTTGTGCAATATGTTAACTAAATTTAAAGTTACGCTATTTTGTGTTTCATTATATATGACAGTCAGTCAGTCAGTTTTTTTTTATATATAATATAGATAGATTTTATTAAAAATATATAATTAATAGCTAATTTGTGCAAATTGTAAATATAAAAATTTATTTTGTTATTCATTGAAAAAAACCTTAAAACCGTGAGTAGCAATCCTTATATCGGCGGCCATCTTGTCAAAGTAAGTAACATCACCAGAGGCTGTGACTACAAACCGCGTGAAGTAGTGATTTCTTTCATTTAATTTCTACACAAAGAGTAAACCTACGAAAGACATCTATGTGTCATTTTAAAGATAGTCTTGTTTATTTCAGTTTATGTCTGATGACGTAGAATCATAAAAAACAAAGTTAAATACTCATTAAAAGAAAATATTGTAGAAAAATCTTTGATATCGTTGAGTTGGGTAATTTTTTTTGTACGTCAGCTTCAATTATAGCAATTGGAGTCAATATAGTCTAATTATGTATATTGTTAGCTATTCATAGGTATTTTTATTTTGATATAGCAACAGCAGTATACCAGCTATCATGTTTTTTGTGACAAGATAGCGGCTGCTTGCCGCACAGTTCAGATAATCGTGACCCGCGAACGTATGACGCTGTTAAGGTCATGCGCGGCGGGACGTCAGAGTGGTTAATGAACATCATCTTAAAATGGGATGATGCGTTACCGTCCAGCGTTGCATAAAAACTTGCCCAACTAGTTCACATTCTCCCCTAGCATGGAGAGAAATATTCTGCAGTGGAACATTAAAAGCATTCAACACAAAAACACGAACTAGTGTTTTCATTAAATCATTTCTCCCGAGTTGTGGCTGCCGTCTCGGAGACTTGGCTTGTACCTGGTTCACACTTTAGAGTTTCAGGACATTTATGTCTCCGTGACGACAGAGTTGATTGCTAGGGAGGTGCTTGCTTATTAATAAACCGTGTTTACTGATTTTCTCAAATCCCTCTCCCTCCACACTCCCAGGAATTCAATACTGTTGCTGCCCGAGTAATAGACATAACTTTTCTATCTATCTCTATTCCTCACCTAAATCAGCTCTCGTCTCAGACCTAACTTCTATATTTACAGCACTTCCACAACCTACATATCGTCATTCTTGGAGATTTTAATACCCATCATGTTTCATGGGGTTCATACTACAGTGATTCATTCTCTACACACTTAATTGATCTTTTTGAAAAGCTTCACTTGTGGAGCTCCCACACGTAGAGTATCCCAATTGCAAAATCCTCAAACAGCGGTTGATATTTCTGATTGTAGCCTTTGTTTAGCCCCTGTTCTTAGATGGGAAGTTCTTTTCCAGACTTATGGAAGTGATCATTTCCCAAGCATAATTTCCAAACCCCAAACCGTTTACCCTTCCACCTCTACTTAAGTATAAAACCCAATATGCAGATTAGACACAATTTTATTCTACGATAAACTAAAACCATTAAACCATAATGTTCTTGATTCTTGTTGCATTAGCTATTCCAGATTTATAGAATGTCTGACTACTGCAATGGATTCCCATATCTCTTAAAAAAACCATCTTAAGTGTCTGTCGTCTCCCCCAGGGTGGGACTCGGAATGTTATTTTATGATAAAGCAACGCAGGGAAGCTGAGCTGCTGTATCTATGACAACGGATAACTATATAAATTACCGGCATATTTCAGCAAAAGCAAAAAAACTTCTTTCAAAAAAGGAAAAAGGGGGCTGGACTGACTTCTGCAAGTCATTATCGCCTAGGGCACCTTCTTCTCAAGTCTGTAAACAAATAAAAAGATTCTGAGGCTCTATGTCTACTGCAGATGGCCCACCCACTAATTATTCTGCATGGATTAATGAGTTTGCTGATAAGTTTGCCCCTCCTTTTGTCCCTAACCAAAACTGTTTACCTCTCCCATATCTAATTTATTCTAGACTCTGCCCTTGGGAAAGATGGCATCCCTAACTCTTTTATTATTTAAATTAGTAGTCATAGTGAACAAATTCTCTTAAACATTCTCAATAATATTTCTCTTTCTGGTATTATCACGAAAGACTGGAAAATACAAATAATTATCCCTTTACTTAAACCAGGTATGGATCCTTCTAAAGCTTCTTCCGACAGGCCTATTGATTTATTATCATGTATTTGCAACATTTATTAAAAAATCGTTTAGAGTGGCTCATGGAGTCAAGTAGTATTCTGGCTAATAGTCAATTTGGTTTCCGCAAGGGAAAAGGAACTATAGATAGCCTTAGTGTTCTGTGTACCGACATTCGGGCTGCATTCTCTAAAAGTGAGGATCTTGTTGGTGTGTTCCTGGATATTGCATCAGCTTATGATAATTTCCATTGGGCTTGTACATTTTGTTTTTAATCGCTTGATATCTAGAAATCTTAGGATTCGCTAGCACGCTGCTTCTTGTATAGTTGTGTGGAAAGGTCTGCCACAAGGTTCAGTTTTAAGTCCCATGCTATATAGTTTATATACATATGACCTCGAACATTCTGTTTCTTCTGTAATATTATGCAATATGCAGATGATATAGCTTTATACTTTTGCAGCAAACAGTTTGGATACTATATCCTAACAACTAAATTCTGCTTTACACTAACTTAATATTTGGCTTGAAGATCACGGTCTTTCCCTCACTATTCCTGTATGTAAATTGGTTGTTTTTTCTAGGAAAAGATTAACTCCACAAATTGAAATAAAATGTGATAATCAAATTATACCAGTAGCAAATAAGATAAAATTTTTAGGCGTTATCTTAGAATCAAAGTTCTCAGGTTCCACTCATTTTAATAACATTACTGACAAGTGTGAAAAAGGTATCAATATCCTCAGGGCTCTCGCAGTTCTATGGTGGGGCTCATACCCCTTCTGCCAGAAACTGCTCTACAATGCAATTGTCCGAAGCCATCTAGATTAAGGTTCCTTCCTTTTGGAACCCTGTAACAAAGCTTCCCTGGATAAGGTGAATAAAATCCAAGCAAAGTGTTAGAGAATTGTTACCGGAGCTATTAAATCCTCTCCTTTAAATGCTTTGCGTGTAGAGTGTGTTGATTCCTCATTAGGGTTGCGAAGACAGTTTCTTTGTGACAGATTTCTTTTCAAAACTTTCCAACTATCCTCTCATCCATTCCTAGATCGTCTACACACTTTGTGTGCGTTGGTGTCCTTAAGCTTATACTGGAACAACAAAGAACACCCAAGACTAATTTTCAAAAACTAAATCGTCTTCCATGTCCAGTAGTACAATATCCTCTCTTGCACCTTTATGATACAGATTTTGACGTTCTTTTGTTCCAACCACGAGTTTTTCTTGACTTAGGACTAATTAAAGGTGACCCAGGTGCTAATAGTGCTTTTAACACTTGTCTTAATAGTCATTTTCCTAATTGGTTAACAAACAGATGCCTCCAAACTTTCTGAAGAAAGTGCGATAGTCTCAGCCGTTTGGGTCCCAAAATATAAAAGTGTCCTCAATTTTAAGAATCCTCTACAAACTTTTTACAGGAGAATCTATAACCCTATTAGAAGCCATTTCATGTATAGAATTCCATCAACTTACTAAATCAATAGTCCTTTTAAAATTCATAAAGCTGTCTTCAAGCTGTTATGATGAAGCCAATCAGTTTTAAAAAAAATATATTAATATACCAATTATATTAAGTATAAAAGAAAGTTAGTAAATTGTCACCATCAAGGAATTGAAGTTATTCTTCCCTGGGTCCCAGGCCACAGTGGAATAGAAGGCAATGAGAAAGCTGACCACTGGGCTAAAGAAGCAGTTGAGTCAGGTGTACAAAACTTTACTCAAATTTTCCCTTCAGACTTACTAAGTTTACCTAAAAGGCAAATCGCAGTAGATTGGAGTCATGTATGGAAACAGTCTTCATCCATTAAGGGCCGTTATTATGGCCAAATACAACCTGCTATCCCTACAAAACCTTGGTTCTTTCGGTTTCGATATTGTGACAAACTAGTTACCTTCGTCGATCATATGCTGTCTCAGACTGGGACATGCATGTACTCCAGTATTTTTAGCTAAAATTTGAGTTAGGGACCACTCTATTTGTGAGTGTGACATTGACGAAGGTACTGTAGACCACATATTTTGCAGCTGCCCCAAATATCCTATATCACTATACGACATCCTTCACCCAAATATTCATCGCCCTGTCAACATGTAGTATCATCAATCCTTGGTTAATACCTCTTTCATTAAATGTTTAACAAAATTAATCAAATCCTTTAATATTAAATTGTAACTCTCTTGCATGCATTAATATGTCCGTCACCACTTAATATAGTCCTCTTGTTTGTTTGTTTTATATGTTGTGATTTCCTTTTTTGTTTTAGGTAAAACAACCCAGAATCTCCCAGCTCGGAGGTGGAGCCTTTTTTATATTAAATTCAACACGTGTCTCTTTCATAACGGATACTGGCGAAATGTTTTGGCTTAGACCGAAATGAAAGCCATTCTTCAAACATTAATTAATTAGTTAGAGATTATTAAAACCAAGTTTCTTATTGGTTTTGTCTTATTTACGTATCAGGCTATATGGTGTAATTTCTAACAGGGTTCCCAGAGCTTTTATAATAGCTGCTTAAAGAAATAAAAGTAATAAAAAAAACAATTCAGAAAGCCACTAAATAAATTAGCATTTTATTTCTTTTCGTGTAAAGTGGCTTTGGCAAATAGTAGAGTCTTCTGACTTAAAGCCACAAAAAAAGATAAAAAAAAATATAAATCTTGCGCAAAACTGATGAAATTATTTCAAATCAATGATTGCTAGAATTGTTAACTCTTTGCCATTTGGACTCGCAAATCGTTTGTCGAAGTATTATTTTCAAAGTAAGTTTTTAAGGCTATCAGCAAAACCACAATGTAGGTAACTGCACCTTGTCGTAAATAAATTGTCGGGTGAAAATTACTTTGGTTATGGTAAATGGTTTTGGATCAAAAGGTAATTTGTAAATTTCAATAGATTATTTGCCAAGGAATACGTCAGTCTACGGTCAGTTAGTATAGAGTATTGGGTTAAAATTTAGTATACTACCCCACGAATTAAGGGTGAGGGGGTGCGGGAGGGGGGAGTTGTAACTTGTATTTTTTGAGATATTCAAATTGGAAAATTTTGAGGTTATATGCCCAAAAATGTCTACAGCGACTAATTCAGTTGCTCACACATATCAAAAACTTTTCATAAAGGTAACCTTACATATTCTTCTTGCCACCTAACTTGGTTTTTGTGCCAAAAATTATCTTCAGTTACTATACTCAATTGTTTATGTGGTTCAAACACAGTTGAAAAAGACAACTTTACGGCTTGTAGAAAACGGCTAAAGTAATCTAGTATTAATTTTGAAGTTTATTTGAATGATTTCCAAGAATAATCCCCTCAACAGAGGGGGAGGTGGTGAAATGGATTTCATAAAAAACAACCTGAAGCTTCTGACATTAGTCTGCTGCCACCGGAAAGATTATTTTAACAAACTTCACTTCTGCCTTATCTCTAGGGCTGCAGGCATAGCAGCCCTCGCTGCCCTCCGCAGCTTCGGCGGCGACTAGCCTCAGCTGCTACAGGTCGCACAGTCCCTGCGCCTGTATTACAGTGGGTGAGGGCTGAAGACCAAGACCACAGTGTGTCCGGGTTGACAAAGTCGGTTTTCAATTCGAGTCTTTTTTCCAAAAATCCAAGATTTTTCACTACTTTTGATTTTGTGCTCAAAATTTCCTTCGGTGATTAAACTGTTAACTGTGTGGTGAACAGAAGATGACTAAATGACAAATAAAAAACAAACTTTTTTTTTATTGGGTCTATCCCAACTCAGGTAACATAGAGAGCAGGATAGCAAACTCATTTTTCCATAGAACAGAAAGAGACAGCATGAAACAAACCCAGTTAAGCAATAAATTTCAAAAATTCATAACTAATAAAAAAACTATTTATTGCCTCAAGCTGAAACTTTTCATTTTAACTTCTAATCATAGACCTTTCTACAAAAAAAACATTAGCCGCCAAATCGTGGGGTAGTATACTAAATTTAATTCCAACAGAGCCCTATTACTAAGGCTACGGTGTCTGTCTGTCCGACCACTATAAGGCACTATCTTTTAGACCGAAATAGGTCTGAATTTTACACAGAATATGTGTTATAATGAGGGATTATCTAACGAATAAAAAAAAGTTTAAGGGGGTCCCAATATAAGAAACACATTTTCGTCGTCTTTGCACTATTCTTAAAACAGATATTTTAACTGTTCCTTTCCAATATATACTTGTATGATTGCAAAAAATTGCATTTGTTAGCTAAAAATAGTGACCTACACAGTTAAGGATAAATTGATAGTTCCAAAATGTTGTCTTCCGAGGGTAATTACATTCTCTATTACAATAAAGCTCCTTGATTAATTGGTTAATTTACCTCGAAATAAATTTAAAATGTATGTCAAAGATAGTCTGATGAAAAAAAGGTATTACAATGTTGATGAATACATTACTTAATGATAAAAAAAGAATCAAAATATAATCAATTGGGAGGCATCTGTAATATTCTCTGATGAAAACATTGTTACCAAGTGTAAGTGTGTACATTATATTATTTTTATATGAAGTTGAAAAAATATAAAAGATTAATAATGGAGTTTCTTGCTGGCTCTTGTCGATAGTAAAATCATTCCAAACCAGTGGTAAAATATATAAAATATATAAAAGAAGGAAGTTACTGATTCATTCAATTACACATCAATGCACATCTCGAACCGCTAAAAACGAAATTTCCTTATGTGGCATAGGGCTCAACTAAGAAAGAATTTTGTAAAATTAATCTCCTAAGGGGGTAAATTAAGGGTTGGAAATCTGCACAGAAATCCAGCATTTTTGAAGCTAAATGCATAAAATTGGTATTTAGGTAGAAAATTGAGGTTTATGGTTTTGACCATTTTTGGAATTTGAAATTCTGCTGTAATCCTTGACAGAAGGTTAAAATTCCTTCGGTTAGTGTAGTTTAGGTAATATTAGAGTAATGAAACCTGGTTTAATAATGGACTGGGAGGTAAACAGAAGTACATAATTTATTTTTTTATTGTCAGTACTTATTGGAAGCCAAAGAGAAGCTCATAGTGTCCAAGAGTATCATGAATACAGTAGAATGGATGTGAAAATATTGCCAGCTCTGCAAGACAATTACATGTACTTAATTGTTGACAAAGCAACCAAAGAAGCAGCAGTTGTAGATCCTGTAGCTCCTGAAGAAGTGTTAAAAGCAGTACATGACGAGGGAGTTAAACTCACAACAGTTTTAACTACACATCACCATTGGTAAGCATTTTTATACAGAAGTCCTAACCGCACTTGTATTATTTTAATCTTTGGATACTGTGAAATTATGTTTTAATTTATTTGTATTATATTCTAAATTGCAGTCAAGTCAAGAGTTTCTAGTTTTTACTATCAGTATCTGCTTCACTAAATGAAATAAATATAACTATGTGAATGAGAAAGTTAAAACTCAAACCATGGTAGAGGTATTAAGGTACTATCTGCATTCTGGAATTAGGTTACAGTTTAATTTGCATAATATTTAAGTATACCTATGCCATATTGGCTGTGGCTTTATTTAAGTATATGTTTGTCATCTAGGCTGTGGCTATATTTGCAGCAGTTTGCTTTTGCAATTTGCCAATTTATTTTCTACATTTTAATTTGAGAAGGATAAAAAAAAAACAATGGGTTCATACAAATACAGCTAGATTAAAACCAGCCATTATAAGATATTAAAAGACAGTTGGTTGGAGTTGGCTATTCCAATAACTGTTTCTCATATTTTGACTATTTTTAGGGATCATGCTGGTGGTAATGATAAATTAGTGAAACTGAAACCTGGCCTTAATGTTTACGGTGGTGACGACCGTATTGAAGCATTAACTAAGAAAGTTCGCCATGGCTCTCATTTTAATATTGGTCATTTAAATGTACAGTGCTTGTTCACTCCGTGCCACACTTCGGGCCATATTTGTTACTTAGTAACTGCACCAGAAGAAGGGAATGATTCAGCAGTGTTTACAGGTACCTTTTAAAACTTATTTTGCTCCAGTAGAATGTTAAATAATTTAAATAATGATACCTAAAAAATAATTTTCATATAAAAGCCCCATTCTTAAATTCACAAATAGTTCAATAATAGATGATATACATACACAGAAAATAGTATTTTGATCTAGTTCTGCAAGATTTCAATTATCAGGCATTTGTAAACTATTTTTGATATACAATGAAACAAACAACTGATAATGCACCCTACTTTTTAAAAATTTATTGACTGCTCCACACAATTCTGGTTCCTTTGGTGCCAGGGGCACTAGATCTATATAAACAGATCTTACCCATTCCTTGCTTACTTTCTTAAAGTGCCTGTATTTTTCTTTAAAATGTCTATAAACTAAATTAAACATGTACTTAAATGGGTTCTGTGATTCTAATGATATAAAAGCAATAGACAGACAGCAGCGTTGCATTTTATATTATGTGGTACTTCATGCATGTGGAATTTCGGCATTACTGCATAAACTTCTTTATTTACGGAATAAAAGTCTAGCCCACGTCCATCTCCGTCTCTTTAATTATCCCTGTGCGAAGTTTTTAGCTTAATCGTATGCTTCTTTGTGACGTGATGCAGGGACAAAAGAACAGACATACTATCGCATTTATAATATACTAGCTTTTGCCCGCGGTTTTACCCACCCTTAATTTGGTCATCAGTGTAAGATTTCAACGGCAACTCCTTAATTATGAAAAAAAAACGACTATTACTTGACGTTTTCAAGTAGTTTATGTCCTTTCCCAGGACTCAAACTATCTCCACGCCAAATTTCATCTTGATTGGTATAGCGGTTTGAGTGTGAAAGGGTAACACACGGAGTTACTTTCGCATTTATCATATTTATTATTATATTATACTCATGGATAGTTTTAAGTATATGTATACATACGATTGTGCAAGAATGTAATTATGATAGTGCTAATGCCACTAGTAGCCACTAACGGAATACTGTTAAATATCTGAATTCCTTCACACGATTGACGATATTTGACGCTTCACGTGGTGCGCCCCCTAGGCTATATGAAAACAAAAAAATAATAATTGACATATGTTTGACTTTGTTTTTAATAGCTTATTTATATTACCTACTAAGTGTTTCAATACATATTGTATACTTGTTAGCTGATTATCAAAGTATTGAATTATTACTTTAAATAGAACTTTTTGCTAGCTTTTTGGCAGAAATTAATATTGTTTACTTTGTATCGACAATTCAAAAGTGTTCTCAGAAACCTATTTGAATAAATATTGTTTTGATAGATTGAATTCTGTTGTCTATAGTCCCGAATTCCGATATACACACGACATTCAACGTTGCATGCAACGATACCAGCTATAAAAGCGACTACAAATGTGTATACTTCAGTTTATAGAACATTGTTTTTATATACCTAGTACAGAGTTTTATTTCTTAAACCAGTAGTATCTAACAAAAGTTCGTTTACGCAGTAACAGGACTGGTTACCTCTTCTAGTTCCGGGAATTCCCGGTAGGTATTTTCAAACTGAGAATTCCCGTGAGTAGAGCCAGCTAGTTGAAGAATATAATATATCTGAAGAATATATATATATAAATCATATTAAAATTTTTACATTGATATTGCAGGAGACACCCTTTTCTTGGGAGGTTGTGGCAGATTTTTTGAAGGCACCCCACAACAAATGCACCATGCTCTGATAAGCATCTTATCTGGTCTGCCAGATGATACTAAAGTTTTCTGCGGCCATGAATATACAATTCAGAATTTGCTTTTTGCTGCCCATGTTGAACCACAAAATAAAGAAGTAAATGAAAAGATAGAATGGGCAAAGCAGAGGAGACAGGAGGGTAAACCTACGGTTAGTTTTACTTACTTAAAATGCTGGAAGAATCGTGATATTTTTCAATAAGTAATCATATTAAAATTTTAAATTTTTGTATCTACGTATTGAATTCATAATAGGTACTTAAAATCTAATTGACGCTTTTAACGTTTTGCAGGACGATTTTACTAATTATTGCAAAGCAAATTACAACTCGCATGACGGGACGGTCCCACAGAATTCGGGACGGATGGCCGCCTTATTAAACACATGATTGTGATGTATTTTTAATTTTCTGGGGCTCAGTTTTTTGGTTCCTGGAGCCTGATTCTCGTGCTGATAGAAATAATCTCGAATGCGAAATTTTAATTAGTATTTGGTGTTAATCTAATCTCTTACGTACATGTATAACGTTATTTTTTTGCTAAAATTTACCTTTTCTTTTTTACGTTTGGCTTTTTGGCGCGCTTTGCCATCTAGCGCCTAGAGCTACCGCTCCTCTCGCTCTACCCCAGGGCCGGCGCTGTACCGACCACTCGTTGCATGGCGATCGCTAGCGTACGACATATGCCTATAAAGATTCTAAAAATACAAAAAACTATTAGTAAACGATATCAGCCATGTTTTTTTTACCTATCTAGTAAAAACTAGTCGATCTATCGATTAAAACAGTTAGCGCGATTAACAAGCCATAAGTAAATCAATTAAACATATATTGAATTTGAGATTATCTCTATGAGCACGAGAATAGGCCCCTGGTCGAGATGTTTGTGTTTTATGTGGCGAGTCTAGGATACAGTTCCTACGGCAAAATTTTTTCGCTGGTGAAACTATACCAGGCACACAAGAGAATTTTTGAAATTGGTTCACAATTGACGGAGAAATCGGTGGACATACATAAAAAAAATATACCCGTCGAACATAGAACCTCCTCATTTTATGAAGTCGGTTAACAGACATAAGTGTAACTTATAAATAAAAATAGTACATTTATTATCACTACTTGGGGAAAACGCTCAATTTTTTTATGAAAATATAAATACGAATTTGAGTAAACAATTACAAAGGCGGAAAACATTTCACGCGGTTTTTACTGCTTCACAAACTTTTTTTTTATTTTGTCTGCGCGCGGTCAGCTAGTTTGGTTATACAGCTAGCTATTTGTTTATACAATGTTCTTGATCAATCTCTATAATTCACATTCAAAATTGAAATCACTTTGCGTCCCTAGAGATTCAAAGTGCAACTATAATCCCTGTTTACTAGGAACCAACCAGCTCTATTCGAATAGATGTGATAAAATAATTATTGAGAGGCAATGGTTTCTGAAAATTAAGCTGCTATATAAGTATGTTTTTAAAATATTTGGCTTTAAAATAACCATTTTTGGTTAGATTTGTGTCGGTTAAGAGGAAACGCTGTGACATTTTTTCCATACAAACGTATTCCCCTGTTTCCTCTTTGGATTATAACACTAGAGTGATTATTTTAAGACCGACAGGTAAATATTTGCCACAAGCATGTCTGTACGTATCGTTTTTGTTGACATTTTTTTTTAAAGGAGTTACAACTCTTCAAAAACATTAAATTTTGTCAAGCCGTCTAGTGAAAGCCGCAAATTGAAGTCTATTACTCAAAATCGTTAAACCATATAACAAAAAGCAAAACGTACAGACATAGAACATGTTCTTCTTAACCACATATTGGAAAAATCATAGAAATCGGTTAAGATTTGAAGGAGGAAATCGAGGAATACGGAACATCGATTTTACCGATTTTATTTAGGTATGATGAGCCCGAGGTGCAGTTGTCCCTTTCGCTCCATAATCGCAGGTAGTAGTATATATACGTATATACGGAAGTTGAACTGATGCGCGCATATCGATAATTGTATCGATACCTAGTGTTGTATTGAGTTATCGATTTTTTTTTTACTCGTCTTCAGCAAAGGAAGGCTTATTATACTACTCTGTCAAGAAAGTACCGGGAAAAGATCAATAATACACAAACTGTTTGTTAATCATCCAAATTTATTTTATCACCTTCAAAGTATGCTCCTTCAGAAACGATACACTTACGCCAACGAATAATCCAATCATCAAAACATTTTTTAAACGCTGTTTCCGGAATTGAATTCAGTTCTCGGCGCGAATTCTCCTTTATGTCTTCTACCGATTGAAAACGGGTGCCACGAAGTGGTAATTTGAGTTTAGGAAAAAGAAAGAAGTCGGCAGGAGCCATATCTGGTGAATATGGTGGTTGCTCGATGGTATTTGTTGAGTGTTTGGTCAAAAATTCTTTCACAATGATGGCCTTGTGCGAAGGCGCATTATCGTGGTGCAAAATCCAAGAATTTTCATTCCACAAATCTGGCCTTTTTCGTCGAATTTGCTCTCTTAAATGCCGCATAACGCTCAAATAATATTCTTTATTTACCGTTTGACCTTCCGGCAAGAATTCCGAGTGCACAACACCGCGATAGTCAAAGAAAACAGTCAACATGACTTTGACTTTTGATCGACTTTGGCGTGGTTTCTTCGGTTTCGGTTCAGTTGGAAGGCGCCACTCCGAAGCTTGTTGACTAGTTTGCATGTCAAACTCGTAAACCCACGTCTCGTCACCAGTAACAATGCGTTTCATGAATGTTGGGTCGGAATTGACTCGTTCTAGCATGTCCTCAGCGACTCTCATGCGATTGAGTTTTTGGAGAAAATTCAGGTCTTTTGGGACTAGCCGAGCGGTAACATGTTTCATACCCAAATGATTAGTTAAAATAGTACGGATCGACTCGTGAGATACAGAAAGTTCGGCGGCTATCTCTCTCAAAGTTGAATGAGGATTTTCAGTCACTATTTCCTTCACTTTTGCGATGTTAACTTCAGTTGCAGACGTTGATGGCCTACCAGAGCGAGGCAAATCTTCCATCACATCTCGACCGCTTTTGAACGCTTTGTACCACTCATAAACACGTGTTTTTGATAAAGTCGAATCACCGTAAGCCTTCTGTAACATTTTCAGTGACTCCGAACACGAAATTCCATTGGCGATGCAAAATTTAAGACAAACTCTTTGTTCAATGTTTTTGTCCATTATGAAATTCGCAATACACACTAGATATGATATAACTAAAAACAGCACTGTATTTAATATAAATAACAGATGCAACTCAAACTCCGCGCCAAAATAGAAAACAGTTGTGCCAATCTAACAACAACAAAAAAAACAAAAATTTGAATTTGGAACCATAAACAAATCATCCATTCCCGATACTTTGTTGACTGAAGGTATATTAAATTCACGCGTTTCGGCGATATTTGTAAATGCTTTGTAAATGTAAATGCATAAAGTTTTAGACGATTACGGCTAAGAAAAGGTAGTTTTATATATCTAACAGTCTATGTATATAAGGGTTCATGGTGCGGATTTCAAAATTACCTATTCGAGGCAAGTGGCAATTTCGAATTCAGTTGTATATAATTTTTTGCCCGCGTCTTCATCTACCAATATTATTAATTTTCAAATTGTTACCAAATGAATGTTTATAAAGTGAAAACATCTTTAGCGGCGTTGTGCACTTTTTTTTGGTTTGGTTAAAAAATGTTAAACTCGCGTCAGGTCACGTATCCTGATCGAAAATTCGTAAGACGCAACTCGCCTCAGATTTATTTACATTAGGTTAGTTTTTGTGATGGGTAAAAAATGATAAACTCGCGCCAGACTGATTGTCAGACGGAAACCATAAAGCAACGCCTATTATACTTTTGAAGTGAAAACGTCTTTAGCGGCGTTGTGCACTTTTTTTGTGATGGGTAAAAAATGTTAAACTCTATACGAATAAAAAGTAAGAGGAAATTGGGTTGATAAAAAGATGAAAGTGCTGATTACACATGATAAAATGTTATATCCAGGTTGTATGTTTTTGAAGTGAACACTTTAGAAGATTCACATTAGGTTAGTTTTTTTTATTTTTAGCATATGGCGATTATGGGTAGTACAGGGAGGTTGGATATGGGATTTTAATTCTATGACAGATTGAGATGTCAAATATACTACGTCAGAAAATTAATAAACAAACATTATCCTACTAATATTATAAATGTGAAAGTTTGTTTGTCTGTATGGATGGATGTTTGTTACTCTTTCACGCTTCAACCACTTGACGGAACGGGATGAAACTTGGCATACATATAGGTTAGGTCCTGAAATAGCATATAGGCTACTTTTGATCCCGAAATTCCCGCGGGAATAACTATAACTGAGCTTAAACGTACTATAGCTGTTGCTACAGCTTGATATAGCAAACTTCATTAGTGTAAATAAAGTAAAGGAGTAAATCACAGTCGCCGATAAACGAATTAAGGGCGGGCTAATTAAGAAGTAAATTACACATATCAAAATGTGTTACGATACGAGGTGAGTTAAAGTAATTGTAGAGCATAGCTCACGTTACACTGGATAGAAGGTGTCAATAGGTGATTTTATAGGAAAATTAATAAACAATCTTTATTTATTATGTTTGGTTGTGTCAAAGACAATAGTCGAAAGTTAGAGACGTGTGATAGAATAGAGAGCCAGTTCCATAGTAGTAGTGGCATAGTAATATATTACGTTTAATATAGCTTATTAAATATAGGTAGGATATTGCTCAAAAATATACAATGGGTCAAGACATTTCTTGTGACATATTTGATTGTTAAGCGCGAATTGTGTGTTAAGGACATTGGTTCTGTACAATTAAATATGACGTATGAGTTGTCTTGTAACATATTTGAATGTTTAGCGCGAATCGTGAAAGTGAAAGGTTTTCACTTCTGCCGGCACTCCCGGAGTGCAACCCTTTTTTTTTATCAGTTTATACTATATTTGTATGTTTGCAAATTAAGTCTTTCTCTTACTGGTAAATTTCGTGGTATACGACTGTCAATTAATTCCGGTAAAAAGCATTGGTAATAGAAATTCTCTAAAAGAGGTTCTATTTTTCCAACACAACACATCCACAACCTTTTTTTCTTTCTTTCGCCGACTCAAATCAATCAGCCAGCTGCGGCCGGCGGCGACGGCGGAGCGGCGGCGGGTTGCGGGCGGACAGACCACGCAGCTCGCACACACACACACACACACACACGCTCAGTTTGGACTCACCCACACATTAATAGCTCGCTTGACGCGTCTGTGCGACAGCAATAGTTACGAAAAATACCTATTTTTCAAATGTCTTGACCACAGCAATTCCTCTTAAGACTCAAGATACGTGTAGGTACAAACCATTAATGTAAATAATGTTGTTTCAGGTGCCATCTACAATCGCGGAAGAGAAACTATACAATCCATTTATGAGGGTAGAAGTACCTTCGGTTATGGAACACGCAAAGAAGACTGATCCTATTGAAACAATGAAAGCCATTAGACTAGAGAAGGATAACTTTAAAGCTAAAATTTAAAAATGTTTTAATTTTATACAACAATGCATTTATCTTTATTATTGTTAATTTTCAAGTCTAGTAATATAGATATTTGAACTTTAACATAAAGTTAATCGTTAACCTATTTATATTATTTATTTGGGATATTTATGGAGGTGTTTTTTTTTGGGGTTAATAATGTCAGTTGATTTAAAATATAATTTGGTTTAATTTTGTACTGAAGTTTTTTTACTAGCCTTTATTGCCTTGTTATATTTGCCTCGCTTTTATTGTCTCGTTATATCTGTCTCGCGTCTTTGAAGTAAATTTTGACCAACTTCTAGTTAAGCAATTTTGCATACTTTGGGTTCACGTGACAATTTCTGTAGAATTTTGTTTAACAGCCATTATTCGCCCCACTGAGGGGCACAGACCTCTCTTTAAAGGAGGCTGAGGCCATAGTCCACCGCGCTGGCCCAGTGCGAATTGAAACTGTAGTGGACTAGACTAGAAGTTTTCTTTCCGCCCCTTAAGTTTGCCAGAGCTTGTGACTGGCTGCGAAGCTGAAGTGTATGGTGGCCATTTCAAACTCTTCAAAGCATTCTAGGCTCTATCAAGCGACAGTTGAGATTGGAGATATTAGCGAATTAGAAAAAAATGTGTGTGGGTGTCATTTACTGTAATAGGAAAAAATAGTCTTATTACATCTTGAATTATGCTTATTTTTAAAAACTTTGAATCGACAACATTTATCCAGTTTGTGTATATAAAATTGTTACTTTTATGTTATGCTTATCGTTAAATAAAAATAATGACGAACTTTATAATTCGCACCTCGTACCACGTGGAATTTAGGCATCGGGATTTTTCTTTTGACATAACCTAAAATTGTTGCTGCTAGTACCCTAGGTTATCTATAGTATTCAAACGTATACTTTAAATTGAATATATGACCATATTAAAGAAAGAATCTTGTTAATCGGAATTTTAACATAACAGCAAATAGATACACCAAAGATTATAGATATGAAGTTATGTAAAGGGGAGGATTCAATACATATGAAAGAAAAATAATCTTTTTTTTTATTCATATTCAAACCTCAACCTCTAATGAGTCTTCAGGATCTGTAGGAACATTATTCAGCACATTTATTATAAACCTATCCAACTAATTTGCATTTATGTAATCCTTTTCTCTGTACCTAATTTGAACGTATTTGTTGTGGTCTGTAATTTTTTTGAAAATTATACTCATAAAAATAAGGTCTTCTGTGATGATAAAGTACTAAAATTAGTACACCATACTAACCAAGAATCTTGATATAGCATGTAAACATTCTTGTTTATGCCTCAAAAAAAAAAATCAACTTTTAACCGTTAAAATTTTTGTTTACAACTTAAGACTGATTTATTCATAATTAGCAATTAGGAGACACAAATACGTAATAACGTACCTACCTAATAAGCAGATGGTTAAAAAAACTAATGTCCATTTTTTTTCTTTTTTTTTTCTGAACTGACATTGCAGTTGGCTGTTGCAGCCATTACTGCTTCACCGGACTTTATTTGGGCGAGTCTCTGAAGGAACCGGCGTGAATCTCGAACCCGAAGGTGAGTCACCGCCAGGAGGGGAGTTCCCCGTTGCGCGGGTGCGGTTGCGATTGAGTGGGAGCGAGAAGCGCCTCGGCACTCTTTGACACCTCGTGTATCCGTTCGGGCGCCGACGAACCCGGGGACGTCGGCGTCGTGTTTGGAGGGAGGCCCTATTGGGGGAGGTCGTTGAGACTAATCTCGCTATCCGGATAACGAGATCGTCATCTGGGGCCGTTAGTACGTGCCGAGGCCGCCTAACTATAGTTTTATAATGTCCAGATTATCAAATAATGTATAGGGATGCCATTTTGCCACTTTAAAGGTTACTAAATCCTTTCAGCTTTCGATTGACAGACTCTATCTTGGGCCAGATGGAGACATTTTAAATTGTTATAAAGTTGTAATGGATAGATATATTAAAATAATTATCATTAGCTGTTTGTCCCAGCCCATGTAGTTCAGTGGGAATGGTGAGTGGTATTTACACAAATTTGTGCTGGTATTATAGATTCTGCAGCAGCCTGACAGAAAGATAAATACCTAATGACAAGAGGTAAAAAAAAAATAATCAGATATGTTAAGAACTACTATATTAATTAACTTAAAGCTGACTATCACAAGTGAGTGTTAAAGAGACATCAGTGACTGTCATTGTTCCTTCTTTATGTACGCCGACATTTCTTCTGCATACTTTTCTTTTGATCTTTCAAACATGGCAACATATACCTAAGAAAAAAACAGACAATAATGTAAATAAATGAATTAGATATTCTTTCTTTTGCACTAATTTTAAAATTTATTCAGTGTTATTAATAAATAAATTAATAAATTGCATGTTATTTATGAAAGTACTTTATTATTGAAACAAAAATATAAAAAAATTGAATACCCTCTTATCATCACTAGACAGGGCTCTCCATCGTGATGCTAACTGCCTTGTCACTTCCTGCTTAGTTGGCTCGGGTCCAAGCTCAGAGTTACCTTCTGCTACCACAAGTGGCCTCTGTTCTTGGCAGAATTGGAAAAATGCATTGCATGGCTTTTTAGGTGCATGTGGATCTTTTTCAGGCTGAAAGTGAGAAGGGACTTTTTGAAGAATTTATTAAGAAATAATTTTTCTACATTATAAACACAGTTGTTGTAAAGTAGCTACATATAGTAGTATATTAAGAAATATGGTGCATGCTGTAGCTTTCACAAGGACAAGAAAAAGTTGTTTATATTGGAAGCATTGTATGTTCATACTCCCATACTATAATTTTAAACTAAGATATTAAAACTAGTACATTTCTGACAGCGAGACAGGAGCTTGACATTTGTGTAAGTGTATACTGATAGTGTAGAGGATAAAACCACAAAATATATCAATGATCACTTCACATTAAGCGCTTTAAATCTTTTCCCTGCACATACAGCTGATTTCAAGGTATTTCAAAGGCATCTCCCTTCTTAGGTCTTTGCACAGGGCGGTTTTAAAGTTTAACCTGTGAATGCTTAAATTGTAGAATGAGCTTCCTGCCAAGGTTTTCTCCAAGGACTATAGTATGGGGTTCGTCAAGAAAGATGTTATTAGATTTCTGAAGGGTCGGCAACATGCGAGTGATACCCCTGGTGTTGCAAGCGTCCATAGGCTACGGTGACCACTTACTATCAGGCAGACCATAAGCTTGTTTGCCAGACAGAGCACTTTGAACTTTTTTTTTAAAGATTACAAAGTTAGATGGAGACACAATTAATTTTACTTTGGAAGCCAATAACTCGCAAAATATACATATTAGAAAAAAAAATCTTATTCTTTCTATTATATTATATTATATTCTATTCTTCGGAACATTTCTAGAAGAAGCTAGAGCATTTCGGCATCAGGGGCAAACTTTTGAACTGGATTAAGGAATACCTTACACAACGCACATTCCAAGTATGAGTTGGAGAAACGATATCACAGACAAGAGAAGTTCTCAGTGGAGTCCCACAGGGAAGTGTGCTTGCTCCAACATTATTTAGCATTTTTGTCACTCATTTGATTGCTTTGCTAAAATCTTCAGCCAACTTCTTTGCAGACGATGGTAAATTTTTTGGTAACCCACTGGTACAATCAGGACAATTACAGAATGACATTGATCGTTTACATGAATGGTCTCAGATATTAATTACAAACAATTTAAAATGGACAGATCATATAAGTGCACTAGTGAATAAAGCTAAGTCTTTCCTTTATGTGATACAGAGATCCTTTCAGTTCATCAACAAAGAAACTTTTATAAAAATATACAAAACATATGTAAGACCTTTGCTTGAGTATGCCTTTCAGGTATGGAGTCCATATTTTGTAAAGGACATCACTCTTCTAGAAAGTGTTCAAAGGAAGGCTTCTAAAATACCATTTGGACTAAAAAGAAAATCATATGAGGAGAGGCGTAAAATACTAAAGCTGCCAACTTTACAAGATCGGCATATGAGGGGTGATCTAATCGAGACATATAAAATCCTGACATGCAATTACAACCTACCTAACATTAGTGACATGTTTGTCTTGAAGGATGCAAACTCTCATGGACACTCAAGAAGACACCATCTTTCTATCATGCGTTTCAGATCAGAAACCAATCTTGCACACCACATTCTGAGTAATCGTGTTGTGGAAACTTGGAACAGATTGCCGGCCAGTGTTGTTTCAGCCGATTCAGTCAACTCTTTTAAAAATAGACTAGACAAATGGTTTAAGACTTCAAGTCTGTGGACCTAACAAGAATGACATATTAAGTGAATAATATTTTAGTGCATTTAGGGCATCACTTGCAAGTTGTTGACCCTTCAAAAATCTAATAACTTTTTCTTAAAAAACCACATACCTACTTATCTTATTTCTTTTGGGTAGTTATATCCTTTTAATTTTCTTTTCATAGACAGAGTATACTCCATGTAAATTGTTGTATACATATCATTAATGAATTTCTCTACTTCTATATCTAATTGGTATACATAACAAAGTAGTACTTACTTTTAAATTCATTCTATCTACTGTCTAACTCTGTTGTGTGTTGTGTGTGTGAAGACCTAGGGGTGTTTAATTTTTTTTTCAAAAGTGCTGTGTTCAACAATGTACTGTATCAATTCCTATTGTACACCCTAACTGTAACGAAAACTAAGAAAAATCGAAAATACTCTAAGTCTGGTTTTTTTTCCTTGCACCCCCTTTTAGTTACTCTGACCAAACACAGTGGTGTCATTCTTAGAGCACAGGTTTGGTTCTATAGGCAGTTAGATTAATTAGCACATCCTGTCTCATAAAGGTGTTAATTATAAACGTTAGAGGAATAATTCTGCTATTCAAACACTCATCACAAGTAAGCTAAATCACCAATATTTACCTTTTCTGCTTTGTTTTTTCGTTTTGGCCCTGGTTTTTTATTGGCTGTAACATTTTGTTTATCTATTTGCCTGGACAGTGTCTGCGCCTTGCCGCTTATTCGACTTGAATGTGCTTTTATTTCTGGTTTTGTATCTACATCCATAGAAATTGTTCTAAACGAATCGCCATGCCTATCCAATCTCTCGACTAACAATTTTATATCCTTGCGATAGCGTTTTGTAATTTTCTTCGCTTCATGAATTCTGTAATAACAATAGCCTTAAATTCATTGAGGACACAGGGCTTTAAACAAGAAATAATTGCCATCACACAAACCTATTCACTATTCGCTCATTGTCTTGTTGTAGCACTTCACATCGCTCCAGTAACAATTGATATTTTCTTCTATAAATTTCATCTTCAGATGGCAAACTAACCATATCATCCGAATCGTCAGATATATTCGAGTTATTCTGCTCGACTGTCATTTTAATTTATTTCCGAGCCTTAAAATTTACAAATTTTCATTGTTCGTTCTGTCACAACAAACAGAGCACTAAGGCCGCGTTTAAAAACTCGCTACCGGGGTAGAATTTCATGTTGTCTCTTTCTGTATTGTAGAAGAATGTATTTCCTATCCCGCTGTCAGTGCTACCCAGGTCAACTCGAGTTTGGATCATGAACGTACCGATGTCAGTGTAACCAATTTTTGTGCTAATTATGACAAAAGTCAACAAAATCAAGCGCTTTATTGGTTGCCGGCTTTGACTATTTAAAATGGTCTAAGGTTCCCGGTCGCTTAAGCATGGATTCTTATACAATTT
This sequence comes from Apoda limacodes, assembly GCA_946406115.1. Lineage (NCBI taxonomy): Eukaryota > Metazoa > Arthropoda > Insecta > Lepidoptera > Limacodidae > Apoda > Apoda limacodes. The sequence continues at coordinate 9,065,319 of OX291550.1, read as the reverse complement.
TACATTTTGAATAAAAATAAAGCCTTAAAAAAAATTCATAAGGTAACAGTTTTCAATTAAAATATGTTAAATAGTGCATAGCTCGATTTATTTCTGAACAAAGCACTTTTTTGTCACAATAAAAAAGTCCTTCAAAATGATTTTTAAAATAGACTTCTACCATTATTCATCTCTAAGTTATAAGTATTTTATATTTTCTCATCGCTAAAGTAATTTGTGAATTGTAGGTACCAATGTAACACATTAAGAAATATAAGAATTCAACTTTACTATCATATTATCAGAAATGGACACAATAAAGTTTTTTTTTTGCATAAAAACAAAATATTAAAATCACCCAAAATCGACCATTTTTGACAATTTGATCCCATTAATCTTAAAAAATATGAGCTAACGATAATTTTTCTTGGTGTTTATCGTAAAATATACCTAGACTAAATTACATGCATAATTTTTTTTTTTTTTTTTATACCACTAAGGTGGCAAACAAGCTTACGGCCCGCCTGATGGTAAGCGGTCACCGTAGCCTATGGACGCTTGCAACACCAGGGGTATCACTTGCGCGTTGCCGACCCTTCAGAAATCTAATAACTTCTTTCTTGAAGAACTCCATACTGTAGTCCTTGCAGAAAACCTTGGCAGGGAGCTCATTCTACAACTTAAGCGTTCGCAGGAGGAAGTTTCTCTGAAACCGCACTGTACGCGACCATTAAGGTTCTAAAGTGTGAGAATGAATTCCCTGCCGATTGCGAGCGGTGCGATGGTAGAAAGTAGCCGTGGGCATCATTTCGAACAATTCCTCAGAACACAACCCATTGTACAAGCGGTAGAACACACACAGTGAGGCAAAGTCTCTCCTCAGACTTAAGGGCTCGATACCGCAAGTGAGTTTGGAATCGTCGACAATTCTCACAGCCCGTCGTTGAACCGAGTCAAAAGGGCCAAGCTGGTATCCGGGTGCACCTGCCCAGAGATGGCAGCAGTACTCCATATGGGGCCTAACTTGCGACTTGTAAAGTAACAACCTTTGCCCCGACGTGAAGTACTGCTTCGCTCTGTTGAGTACACCAAGTTTTTTGGACGCCAGCTTTACCTTATCTTGTAAATGATCTCGGAACTGAACATCGCTGGAGATGTCGACACCAAGGATCCCAATGCTCTTGGAGATGGAGAGGGGAGTGTTCTGGAATTGTGGGACCACAGTGAATGGAGTTTTCTTAGCGGTGAACGCGCACACTTGTGTCTTTGTAGGGTTGAATCGGACCAAGTTTACCCGTCCCCAGTCAGAGACCTGGGACAGTGTGGTCTCGATTTGAGACACAAGTTCTCCGCGGTTTTCCTCCACAACGGAACGAGGGATGTTTGCACGACCCGTGTATAAAGCGTCTCCAGTACTGTCATCTGCATAGCAATGTATGTTGTTGATGTCCAACATGTCATTGATATGCAGTAGAAACAGCGTAGGAGACAGCACAGAGCCTTGCGGGACACCAGCATTAATGTCCATGCTATCAGAGCAACTACCGTCAACTACGGTTCGTATGCGTCTGCCGGACAAAAAGCTAGCCACCCATTTGCACAAACCCTCGGGCACTCCGTAAGATGGCAACTTCGATAGAAGACCGCGGTGCCAGACCCGATCGAACGCCTTCGCTATGTCCAGGCTACATGCCAATGCCTCCCCCTGACTCTCAATGGCTAGTGCCCATCGGTGTGTGAGATACACTAGAAGGTCACCAGTCGAGCGACCGTGGCGAAAGCCATATTGACGGTCACTGACCAGATCGTGTACTTCTAGGTATCTTAGAAGCTGTGTGTTGATCACACGCTCCATCACCTTAGAGAGGAGAGAGGTAATAGCGATAGGCCTGTAATTCGATGGATCTGATCTATCGCCCTTTTTGGGCACCGGGTGCACATTCGCAGTCTTCCATGTAGACGGAAATTGCCTAGTGTGGTAGGAAAGCGCAAAGAGGCGCGTGAGTACAGGACATAACTCAGGAGCACACTGCTTAAGCACCACTGCTGGTATACCGTCTGGCCCACTCGACTTATGAACGTCTAGAGAAAGCAACGCCCGCCTGACCTCCCGCTGCGTTATGGAGATTTCCGGCATGGACTTACCGCACCACGGTATAGTAGGTGGTACAGCGCCTTCATCGCTCATATTCGAGTTCGAGGCAAAGAGACTGCCCAGTAGATCGGCTTTCTCTTTAGCACTATGGGCCAAGTCACCATCGGTCTTTCGCAGTGGTGGTAACGACGACTGGCAGAAGTTCCCTTCGGCAGCTTTGGCAAGCGACCAGAAAGCACGACTCCCAGAAGGATAGCTCGCAAGTCGCCCACCTATTTTGCCGATGAATTGGAATTTTGCTCTGGCAGTTGCTTTCTTACTGAACCTCGAGGCAGCATTTAATTTGCGTTTTAACTCAGAAATATTCGGATCCTTATTAAAACGAGCCGTGGTCCAAGCCTCATATGCATTTTGCTTAAGAATTTTAGCTTTTCTGCAAGACCTATTAAACCACGGTCGTTTTTTGACGCCGGCAGCTACTCGCGGGTTAGGAATATAGCATTCCATACCAGCAAGGATTGTCTCAGTGACTGCGGCTGCGCAGACGTCAGGATCTTCTGAGTTAAAGCAGATCTGCCTCCACGGTGATATAGCAAACTTCATTAGTGTAATTAAGAAGTAAATCACAGTATTAACACTGTGATTAAATACAGGAGTCCCACGCCGAACCGAATTTAGGGCGGGCGGAGCCGCTGGCAAAGTCTAGTAAGGCATATTTTGGGAGTACCAAAATCCTTATTGCCTTTGTTATTTTTCTAAAACTGCCTCCCCATTTATAGTCGTAGAACTTTATGACCAATAATAATATATAATATCTACATATGGAATTGTGGGCATACCCAATTTCTCATCATCTGTTACCTTGATAGCTGGGGAGCTATCTACCTAGTTTTGGGGGCAAAGCGACTCAGATCGAGCACACGACAGTCAGTCGGTGCACGCATTAGGTGAGTGAGGATTCCTTAAAATAAGAATTGTTTATAAAAAAAAATTACAAAAAACGTAGAAAGTTTCAGTAACGGTTTTTTTAGATTTTAAGAACACGCGGTTTCAAAGTTTAATAACTTCGGAAGCACAAAACATTATAAGACTACCCAGTAGAAATGCAATGAAAGCACGGCGAGCGCGCCACGGTTTTGAGCAGACGCTCAATTCACTCCAAAACTCGCGAATCTGTTATTTACTTGCTCGCGAACTTCACCACTGTGTGTAGCTTCGCAAAAATATTTAAAATGCCTTCCTGTGCAGTAACTACTGGCGAGCAAGAAGCCAGGTATTAAATATGTCAAAGGGAGGAATATCTTTTCATTAGTGAGTAGAATACATAATTATAAGCTTTTACATAATTATAAGGAACCTTAAAATCAAAATTGACATTGATAAACAGTATCTTAAAGTATCAAAATACAAGCAATATAACTTACTGTCAATGTCCTTCAGAGTCGCAACAAGGACCGTGTGTAGAAAGCAAAGTATTAACGCCGTGAGCAACAGAATCGTATGATCGATGCGTGTCTTTCTGGTAGTGATGTTCTACGATATTTTATTGCTTTTATCGACATTTTTCAGAGTGTCTAGTTCGAATCAGAACTTAATGTTTTATAACACTGATTTACGTGCTTACTGCCAATTTCATACTATTTTACAATCATTATATTAAATAGGCCTGAGGTTTTGAAATTGCGAGTTTATTAACCACTCTACTCAATATGTGTAAACTTTTATTGTAACACTTTACTGTATAAATAATGTCAAAATACTAAATTTTATTAACTTTTTAATATCCGTAGCGAATTGGATAAAAGTGCCAAAACGGAACCCTTATAATTTTGTCATGTCCGTCCGTTCGTATGTTTTTGCACCGATCCGGAAAAAACTGTAGTTAGGTGGCCTATGTAAACTGACCTACAGTTTTGTTGTCAACCTGAGAAAAGAAAAAAATCATTCAGTTGTGTGAGGGTTTCGTTGGATAGGTCTGCAAAAAAATTGCTAGTTTTTGAGTAACTTATAGCGTGTTATTTGCTTTCAAAACAAAATCAGTTTATAAGTTTTTTTGGATATCCGCATTCTCATTCTACAGAAACCTAACGACGTTGCAAATCAAATGCGTGTATATACGTGTAAGCCTGCACGCAATCGGCCGCTTTTTTAACCGGCTAAAAAAAACCAAACATGTGTTAATATTAATGATTCAAAATTGTGAATGTATTGCGGCGACATTGGTTCCAGTACTATGAGTAACATCGCACTTCTAAAGACTTATAATGTTCTGTGTTCGGAAGCACGCAAAATATATCTGTACCCTCGGTGAAAACTGATATCGGTCTGAAATGACAGTTTTTGACAAAATGGTTTTTAATATTTTGTACCTTTACATGCGTAATACTTTTTTGTTAATGTTTTTATTCCTTTTGTAAAAAAAAATAAAGATAGGTATTTTTAGCCACTATACTATGATATATGAAGAATATCACTATATTTAATTAATTTAGAGCAATAAGGGAAACAAACAACTTGAATTATTCGTCACATTAGAATAAATATTTGTAAAATAATTAAACTAAAATTATATTATTTTACACTAAAACTAGTGGTACGATTGATCTTGGTAAAATATGATACACCTGCGAATTGAAATAGCATTTAAATACATTAAAACTAATATATAAAAAAAAATCCAAAACAAAACCATCACAAAACAGAAGCATCTTTAGTATCCGGTTGTTAAAACACAATAAATTGTTATATTTACACTAATAAATTAGTTATCACAAAAAAAATAGGAAAAAAAGCATGTGTTTAATAATACATCTCAACTTGTTTTTTTCATTTTCGAGTTCTAGATTGTGTCAAATGATACGGCAGTATAATCATATTATTGTAATATGTTTTCGTCCGCCAACCCGCACTAGGCCAGCGTGGTGGACTATGACCTAAGCCTCCTTATCTAAGGAGAGGACTGTATGTTTTTAGGGTTATATATCAAAATTGTTAGTTTATGGTTTTAACTATGCAAATAAACAAATATTTAAATTTGTAGTCTTTATTTTATACAAGATATCAAAAAGTAGTTAGTAAATTTTTTATCAACTACTTTTTGATATCTTCTCTTTTATTTTCATCTTAAGTGGGCAAGAATGATATCTTTACTAAAACTTAACATCCTATTGTGTCATACTCGAATTATCAGGTACATAATTTTATAGTTAAGTACTTTTAAATTTAAAAATACTTACGTTCCTACAATAGTTTCATACAAATATCTTTGGGCTTCTACAATAACTAAACTTCCAAAAAAACTATTAATATGGCACTAAAACATTAAATTATAGCGCTTTTTATCTTACGAATTGTACAAACTGTAGTCCCTTGCTAGAGCTAGACAATAGCTAGGTGATATGCTAGGAAACATAATAAGTAAGGACTAAAATAATTCTAAATAACATATAATAGCTTATGCTTTCAATAAACTTTTAAACTTAAAGATAAAAAATTATAATTAACCAAAGCGCTTAATGGTATTTGAAAGCAAGCACAGTAAAACAGTAAAGAAATAAAAATATACTATAAACATAATTTAAAACACGTGCAGGAGGTACTAAAAAGGAATGGGTATAAAGTGTGCAAACGACAGCCGCGACGTGCATAAAGAAATAGAAAACCTGAAGTGAATAGACAGGCAGCCTTTATGCCATACCTAAAGGGAGTAACGGACAAAATAGGAACTTTACTAAGTAAATACTCTATCAAGACAGTGTACACACCGCGCTCTAAAATCGCCAAACACCTGCGGACACCGAAGGATTCTATTCCCTACCAAAGACCCAAAGACCAGGCGTTTACGGGATAGACTGCAGATGTGGAAGGTCGTACGTAGGCGTAACGAAACAAACTATAGCCAAAAGGGTTAAAGAACACATAGCTGCTTTCAAAAACCGACAAACAAATAAATCAGCCGTAGCCGACCATCTACTCAATGGCTCGCAAAATCACTGGATTGAACTTCACGAACTGACAGTCCTCTCTACTGAGCGCCACTATTATCCACGATTTGTACGCGAAGCTATTGAAATAAAGTAATGGGAAAAAAATTTCAATAGAGAAGATGGATATAATCTTTCAAAGGCGTGGAATCCTGTGATTCATAGGTTTAAACAACGCGACAGTAATATCGGTGATAAACGCAATATGGACATCGTCATTGTAGTGTGTAGAGAATATTTAAACAATGTGAGGGTAGTGGAAGAAATTGCACGAGCGGCCAGAAGACGACGCCGCGCTCTTCAGCCAGTACAGCTGTGACCACGATAAGGCGCAATCCTTGTCGAAAGGTCGGCATCCAATACAGGTTCGTTTTCGTACGTGCATCGCGATAAGACCCGAGTTCTATAATAATGATAAGTGAAAAACGGGAAAGTTTAAAACTAACTAACATTTAAATAGTAAGTTGTTGGCAATAAAAGTTGTCTTAAATCGAATAGCGTAAAATTCTTGTTCCTCTGTTAAATCTGGATGTCATCTGGATGTAATATGTCATCGGTCGAATCATATCGGTCAAATTAATATAGAAGTCATGAGCACTTGGTTCAATATAATACAAAAGAGAGATCAGATCTGCTTTTTCTCTGCTGCTATAGGTACTGGTCCAACGTAAGACTTCTTAATACTCTCAAATTAATACGTTGTTCATAATTATGTACATTATAACGTAGTAAGTATACGAGGGGCATTACTCGTGCGTTGCCGACTCTCTCAAAATCTAATTACTTTCTTCTTGAAGAACCCTATAGTGAAGTCCCTAAAGCAAACCTCTGCAGTAAGCTCATTTCATAACCTGTGACACACACGGGGTGAGGCAAAATCTCTATTCAGGATTCAAGGTTCGATACGGCTTTGGGATCGTCGACAGTTAATCTCGGAACTGAATATCATTGGAAATTTCATCACCAAATATCCAATGCTTTGGAGATGGTAAGGGGTGTGTTCTGAAAATGTGGGATTACAGTAAATGGAGTTTTAACAGGTGTTAACGGTGAACACCCTTAATCTTGATGTTGGATTGAATCCGAACAAGTTTTCCCATACTCTGACTGGCACAGACCTGGGACAGAGTGGTCTAGATTTTCGACGTTTTGCTAAACCGCGTAATGACTGACTGGAAAGTTACCATAGAGAATTATAAGTGCTCTCAGTGAACTCTTCTAAAAATGCACTGGAACTTAATAAAAATACTAGTTTCTGGCTGCTAGTGTATCATCATACTTAATAATAGTGACTTCGATAGAAGACCCAGTGCCAGACTGGAACGAATGCCTTTGCTATGTCTAGGCTACATGCTAATGCCTATTCTGAATCTCAAACTATCAATGACTAGTCAATTCCATTACTACCAATCTATAGACTGTGGCAAAAGCCTCGATATGAAATCATATCGGACGGATTTTTAATGTATTTTGTAATACACCATTATGCATAGGGACAAGTCTCTACATGGGCATAGCTAGCTTTTGGGCAAGGGTAGGACAAAAAGCTTTTTGCCTAGCTCAAAATTGTTCAAGCAAGGCAAGATCCACGAGGTTATAGGCACTTTGGGCAGTCTAGGGTGCGGCAGCTGCTCCAGCCTGGATGTATCTGGCTACGCCAATGCTTTTGTATCGTTTGGAGACGATCTGACCCATAACTAATTTCACAATTATAAGCCGATTTAGCAAAATAAGAAATCACGACGGACCTATTATAGACATTTCTTGAAATGCGAAGGTCTCGGAAGACGACTCTCGGTAATCTAGTTTTGACAAGTCGGAAGAACTAAGTTAAAGGTGATATGCCTCACTTTGCTGTATCTGTAAGTTTTAGAGACCTAAGGCGCCAATAGAACGTAATCTGCGTGTCGCAAATTTTTCTTGTTTACAAAGTTTAAAGGTGTTAAATTAATGTCAAAAATCCGTTCAATCCATCATGGATCTAGTGAGTTATTTTTTTCTCAGTTGATCTATCTTTGAAAGTGTGTATCTACTGAGAAGTATTTGTCTCGCTAGATCCGTTAACCAGATCCAGATTTAAAAGTGTGGGTCTATTAAGGAATTTCTTTCTCAACTACATACTTGATTAAAGGTCTTTTGGCAGGATTGTGAATTTTATTGTATGATTGCCTTTTTGCTTGCTGATTTCAAAAAGAATAAAAAAAATATAGATTGAAGGATGGATGAATGCAGAGCAATGAACAAGGGCTGTCAGTTGTTGGGTAGGTCTTTAAAATTGCATTTGAAGTTCTTAATTTTTTTACTTACTTATACTTTGCGAGTTATTTGGCTTTCAAGGTCATGTACACAGACAGCAGTCTGGTATTCACCTATTGGTCCCAGGCTTTCAAAGTAAAAAAAATTGTGACCTACAATTAATTTTTAAACCACATTATTTACAAATCTGATAAAAATACTCGATAACAGATGTTTATAAATATTAAGAGTAAAATAGTTTTGAATATAATCAGTTTAAAAGTTTTTTATATATCCGCAATAAGTCCCCTTCTTTGGAACCCTACATTAATGTGTGTACTGCCAAAGTTTATTTTCAAATAAAACATGCCAGATTAATTAAGCTAGCATATTATTTGCGTTATCATATTTGCGATTTGAAAAATTAAAAGCTGGAAATTTTAAATAACCTTTTACTTATATTGAAATAAATACAACTTTTTAATAGATTCTTAATATGAATGACAACAATTTTGGTACCAAGTCTTATGGTACGTAATTAGAAGGAATATATAAAGGCAAGTCTGTTGGGTTGATCTGCAAATAAGATACTGAACCAGTACTGACTATGGCGAATATGATCACATCATCTTCGTATTTGGAGTGCAGTGTTGCTATATCTACACCACTTGGAAATTTACTTGATTCACTGTAAAAAAAGATTTTATTAGTAAACATGTGTAAAAGCAACATATAGCTTGTTGGATACTTAAACTGGGATAACCAGTGGCTGAATAGACACTCACATCATAATGTGGGGGGGCGCAGATGGTTAGCCCATCGCTGCAACAATGCTTCTAATACAGTGTATCTAGACTAAGGCGGTTTATATATGTCCTATATCTCTTATATTACCGGCTTTAAAGTAATAAGTGGTGAATTAAATGGGCAATCTTGGTTCCCGGTGCAAATTAAAACCAATCGGTGAATGCGAGCCAACGCATGCACGGTGCGGGACCAATAGGTGAATATCAGACTGCTGTCTGTGTAGATGATCTTGAAATCTTAAAATTCGTAATTCGAACTTGCATGTATGTGTGAAACACGTATAGCACAAAAATTGATTACTAAACTCACAGTACAAATAGAAATGAAGTCTGTATACACGTAAATCTGTGCCTGTGTTCAGGTTGTGCACGAGCGGTAACAGAATCGTAATAGAGCGAAGGTGAGGTCGATCATAGAGTAAACATACGACATATAGATAGTCGTTATACCGCATAAAGTGCTGCTCATACTGTGCTCATAGTAGAACTGCAATTTTTACCGTTTTTTTTAGGATTTCTAGCATATCATAGAAATGTGTAAGTGAACGGTTATTTGAAAACAGTAATAGTACATTATGATACAAGTGAGCTAGGCTGCTCATTACAGATGAGGTTGTAGGTTGCAGTCCGAGCCGAAGGCAAAGGGCGTAATTCAGCCGAGAGTGTATTGAGCAGAGCTCACGAGTGTCATACGTCTGTTCTCAATAAACCTGAAGGACAGAAAATACTTATATTAGTGTTTAAATATTGAAGTTGATATTTAATAGTTTGGAAATGGTTTTAACTAATACGTTGGATTTATTTTTAAATAAAGAACTTAGTTTATATGCATTATTTCTTCTTGCTAAACTTTTACAAAAATCTGTAAAGTAAAAGGCACTAGTGCGGAAATGAAAAGTTCGTAATGAACGCTATTATGATGCGAAAAACGGTGCAGTAAAGGCTTCTTTATAAGCAACTTTAAAATGAGAATAGTTTAAATTGGTTAATTTTGGTAGTGACATTTTTCTTAAAACTATGGGTAATACTAAAAAAACTTACTGTACGCATATTATGCGAAAATGTGCCTTAGGCGGACTCGTTTTCCTGAAGTTTTGAACATTTCTATTATAAACGTCAAAATCAACATTAAGACTAGTTGCGTTTGCTACTCCCTTCTCAGTCTTTATGATACTTAATTTATTAAGGACCGATTGCAAATCTGTGCAATCTTCTGGTTTAATAAGAGAATTTACTAATGTAGTATTTTCTCTTCTTTCATTCTCAAAAATAGCAGTTGTATCGTCTAAATTATGAAAAAAGCTAGATTTGACTTCAGACCAGTTACTGTATTTGCAAGTTTGGCTTTTGAGAAATTCATACAAAAACTTTTCTTTTACAGTATCAATAAGTCGTGTGTTCATCAGATTTAGAGGTGCTACTTCGGCTCTACCAAAATCATTTTCGTCTGGTAGCCAATTTTTATCAAATGTGTTTAGAGTTACTTCTTTATATTTGTTATGACCATTGAATGAGTTCTTATTAACATTGTTGTTGCTTGTGCTAGGTTCTACTTCGGAAGCCTGTGCTTCTGAAACATTTTGTAATACACTAAATGGGTTCCACAACTTTTTATTCTTTTCTACGACTGGATTTTCTACAATACAATCAGAATCTGATGAAGACTCAAGTGTTATAAATCTTCTATCGGTGACTTCATAATTGCTATTTACATAAACATCAGCTTTATAGGACTTATTAAACGTTTTGACTGAGTTAGAAAAAGCTCTTCTGTGTATAGCACCGGCTACGCCTTTGTTTTCTAGATCTTTCAGTTTAATGGCCAACTGTTTGAGTTTTGCGAAATTTTCACCATAGTAATCATTATCTTCCCTTAAACGTGGTTTTTTGTTTCTACTACTTTCATCGTCGTCTAATTCAATGGTTTCAGTTATATTTTCATCTATAATATTTAAATTTTCACTTAGTTTAATATTTGTCTTATACCTTATATTGTATGTACTTATAAGTCTTTGAAGTGATTCAAGGTTTTCTTCCTGTGTATTCCCAGATAATATCAACATTCTTAATCGCGCAGCTAAGTGTTTAATGGCTGCTAAATGGTGACTTTTAGCTTGATCCCGTGTTCTTTTTCGAGAGGTTCCTGTCATATTGCTGTAATCATTTGAATTGATATTGTTAGGATTAACAAATACGGGAAACATTCTAGGGTACATTTGAAATCTTGGCATAAAGTTGTGAATAGTAGGGATGAAAGGCCTTTGAAAAAATAAACGAAACTGCAGATGACTCACATTAGTCATCCTCCAAAAATTGAATGGCCTAAATTGTGGATTTGGAGTTGAAAATCTACGGTTTGAAAATTGTCGTAGGTTTGTGTTGTTTTGTGAATTGTTATTTCTTGGAAGGTCTGGCGAATGACTCCTAATTCTTCTTACGTGTGCTCCATTGACCTCATCAGAAACACTGTAAGTTCTTGATTGACTAACGGAATTCTTACCAGGTTTATTCTTCACATTTTCTAAATTAAGAACATACGAAGCATTGTTTATAACAATGTTTTGAGGTAAATAGGGTTTTTCTGGTGTTTTTACTGTAGCTATACGTTTTTGAGCTAAATCGGAAACTTCATTAAAATATTTATGTTTATCTTTTATGCCACTATTTCTAAATATTCTTAAATATTTATATTCTTTTAGTGGATTTTCTTTAAAGATTTTAGGCACCTCGGAAATATCACTGTTCATGTGTGAATCTAAAAAGTTTTTACAACTATTTCTTGTAACAGTCTGGTATTGGTCTGAAAAAAAAGATAAAGATTGTATTAATAAATATTAAAGAAGATTTTCAAATTCCGCTTAGCTGGTGAGGCTGTATTTAATGATTCATTAATGACTCAACATTCAAAATCTTTTTATTCAAATACCGTAGCTTATGAATGCTTGCAACATCATCCAGGGGCATAACTCACACATTGGCGACCCTTAAAAACCTAATTACTCTCTTTTCGAAAAAACACCATCCTTTATATTATTAGCATAATATTTATATTTAATATATTTTAGGCATTCAACTTGCTCGATGTTCCATATAAGTTTCATGCGTAAGGTTAAAGTTTTACTTTTTACTAGAGTTCAGTAGGTTTTTTTAGACCACTAAGGTGGCAAACAAGCTTGCGGTCCGCCTGGTAGTAAGTGGTCACCGCAGCCTATGGACGCTCGCATCACTCGCGCGCTGCCGACCCTCCAAATATCTTATAACTTCTAGAACCTCATACTGTAGTCCTAAGAGATAACCTTGGCAGGGAGCTAATTCCACAAACTTAGCCTTCGTGGGAGAAAGATTCTCTGAAACCGTACTGAATGTGACCTGCTGATGGCGAGCGGTGCGATGGTAGAAAGTAGCCGTGGGCATCATTTCGAACAATTCATCAGAACACATCCCATTAAACAAGCGGTAGAACACACACAGGAAGGCAAAGTCTCTCCTCAAACTTAAGGGTTCGATACAGCTTGTGAGTTTGGGATTCTTACAGCCCGTTGTTGAACTGAGTCAAAAGGGCCAAGCTGGTATCCGGGTGAACCCGCCCAGAAATGGCAGCAGTACTCAATATGGGGCCGGACTTGCGACCTGTAAAGAGGAAACCTTTGCTCCGAGGTAAAGTACTGCTTCGATCTGTTGAGTACTCCAAGTTTTTTAGACGCCAGCTTCACTTTGTCTTGCAAATTATCTCGGAACTGAACATCGCTGGAGATGTCAACACCCAGAATCACAATGCTCTTGGAGGTGGTGAGGAGTGTTCTGGATTTGTAGGACCTCAGTAAATGGGGTTTTCTTAGCGGTGAACGCGCAGACGCGTGTCTTCGTAGGGTTGAATCGGACCAAATTTTCCTGTCCCATGTCAGGCACCTTGGACAGGGTGGTCTTGATTTGAGACAAAAGTTCTCCGCGCTTTTCCTCCACAACGGAACGAGAGATGTTTGCAGGGCCCGTGTAATAAGTGTCTCCAGTACTGTCATCTGCATAGCAATGTATGGTGTTGATGCCCAGCATGACATTGATATGCAGTAGAAACAGCGTAGAAGACAGCACAGAGCCTTGCCGTCAACTACGTCGTATGCGTCTGCCGGACAAAAAGCTAGCCACCATTTGCACTCCGTAAGATAGTAATTTCAATAGAAGACCCTGATGCCAGACCCGATCGAACACCTTCGCTATGTCCAGGCTACATGCCAAGCAAGCGACCAGAAAGCACGACTCCCTCTCCCTTTAGCTCGCGGGTTGTAATTAGGATTTGAACCAAGCTATATTTTAATTACCTATGTATTCAAATTGCATTGACACTATGACCATGCATTCAGTTTATTCACCACTTAAGTTCTTTTAAGTTCGTTTTCTTTTTTTAAGAGTACCGTGATATAGTGGTTTATATCCCACCACTATCTTGTTTTTAATAAATACCTAATGTACCTGTTATTGTCATGTTTTTTTCGCTTTCTTCGTCACTGATTTCCATAATGTCTTCTGTTTTACTTTCATTTTTACCATTTTCTGTTTCATCTGCATCTTCTTGCACAGCTTCTGCAACACATTTTCCCACATTTACAGTGTATAGAAATCTCAAACACATTAAATTCCGTACATACACTATATTTGTTTCAAAAAAAGGGAGCACAGTTCATACCTACTCTAATAATATACATCCAGAGATAAACAATGACTTTGTTACCATCCATTTGTCAGAAATAAACTCAAAAAGTACTTACTGGTCAGGTATTTTCAAAAATTTCTCATAACTTATATCAATGTTATGATCAATTATCAAGTTTAGGACTCTCTAGGTCATAAGACACATACATAAAGTCATGCCAAGTAGCATATGAATGAAAAAGTTTGGTTATTTGGATGGAAATAAAAGACTTTGCAGGGTGCCAGCACAGCATAACAAATGGCGCTCAACCTGAGCTGACTTACTACTTACATTTGTCTGGTGCATTAGCTTATCCTTTCCTGCAATTTTGACTACAATATCTGCTTCTCAATTATTTTCAAATTCCAAATTAAGAATTTTTGTGGGCAACTAAAAAGTATCACCGTGTATGTCTGAGCAATAACATGTTTATAAACTAGTTTATAATAAGTATTTAATACAATACATTATATACAGTTACCTGACGTTTGGTTTGTAATTATATCATTACAAATTTCCATAACATCATCATTGTTTTCCTTGTGACTATTTTCAGTATCATTTGTTTCTTGAGTTATTAGTTTATGTGATGCTGAATTGTGCTTACTATGATTTATAGTGGAAGATTCTCTGTTTCTGAAGACTTTATACCCTAACCTACTGAGAGATGCATATACTCTATATTGCAATATTGATATTTCGTCATTGAGCAGAATGGAATAAGCTTGCTGTAAAGAGACTGCCACATCATTGTACTTGAGTAGTAGACAATTCTGTAAACGAAATATACTAAATTATCATAAGTTTATTTATTACTACTTTCTTAAGAGTTGTAAAAAATTTGGGAGCTAAACATGTTTCTCCAAAATTGCTTTAATATAGCTAAGGGATCACCCATTTAACATGTTACGCATAAAGGAGGTTAATCCGTGTAAAAAGCAGAACAGGGGGATTTTATATTCAACGGGCATCATATACAATACACACACACACACACACACACACACACACACACACACATACAATAGATAACTTTATCAGGGTACAAAATTAATGTGTCTATTACCGTTTTTCTAGAATATGGCTTAAAAAATTAAATGTGTATTTTTATTTAATAGGTGACTTAAGAAGGAATATTATAAAAATATTTTGTAAATAGTACAATATATGGTAACCATAAAACTTAATCATATAGAAAATGTGATCCTTTAATTTGTATTAAAAAGATAAATGGTATCTGACCCATGCCTGATATAAAGTAGAAAGGAGGTTAAATAATTTAGAACATAAAAACTGACATAAAACACATAGGCAATCATCTAAATTTATTTGTAAAATTTATTTATAGTAACCAATTTTATTAGTCACTCACTGATTCCATCAAATACAAGGCTTCTTCTGGATAGAGAAATAACTGCTTGTCAATATGGTGACCAACATATTGCCAATATCCACCAGCTTGCTGTGTTACTTCAGCAAGCATCAACACTTCTCGCCATTCTGCGTGACTCAAATTTCCACTGGAAGGATTAAAGAACTATTATATAGATTAGCAATAAATTACCAAAATATCACCATAAAAGTCCATTACAACTAATACTCATAATACTTATGAGGCAATTACATTTGCTGATAAGTAATCTCTTAAACATCTTAGAGAATAAAAATAGGTATCTATACTGATAAAAATGTAAAATGATGTAAAAAATATGAACAAAAAAAATGTTATGTTGCTATTTTGTCTTCAAATTAAATTAGCTTAAGGATTAAATTTTTTGTTTTTAATTTTGGATTTTTGAACAAATTGAGTCATGGACATTTTTAACTAGCTTATTTTAAAGTGATTGTAAGTACTTATTTAATTTTATTCTGCATTTATCTCAAAATGTTAAAAAAGATATGTGACAAAGTAAATATCTACAAAATTCAATTACTTAGGTAAGCCATAAAATAAAAATGTAAGTACATAAAATGTAAATAAATCAATGAAAAAAAATAAGATCTTAACTTAAACTCCTTAAAAATAAAATTATTAAGTACATAAAACTAAAAAACAATATAAATAAAATAAAATTAACTGAGAATAAAAATAGGTTTATGGATAAAAATATAAAATTTTATAATATTCCATATTCCGTCAGCCATTGATATTCTAGTAGGCGCTGAGGTATTTTGGGATGTCTTAGTAAGTAAGTTAGTAAGTAAGTAAGTAAATGATTTATTAGGCACACAAAAACACCAACAATGAAACAAAAATACAATTACAACAGCTTAACACAATGAACTAATTTTTTTGTTACAATAAAACACTACAAATACAATAATAATTATTACAATCAATAAAATACAATGGTTAAGATACTACCAATGACTACCAGAGTATTAGGTTTTATGGGTGTTGCAATGTTTCACCTAATTGGACCCCGATTCAGCAATGCTGCCAAATAAATGACAACGCTGATTTTCAATCGGCGCCATACTGATATAATAAAGCAGCTGTATCACGAAATTATGTATCTACGAATTATTGTTATAAACATCTATAAAAGTCTGACTATATGTATACAATGTAAGTAGTGGTTAGTTGTAGGGTTGTTTGATAAATTAATAATAAATAAATAATTAAATACCTACTAATAATATACAAAAAAAAAAAAATTATAGTAAAATAGTAAATAATTAATTAATTTAATATACCTATATAATAATATATATAATAAGTAGAAATGTGATTACTATAATATGTATATGTACAAATATCAATATATTTTAAATAACAAGAATATTACTTTAACTATATAGTTGCTACGATGATCTACTCTTTTATTTGTAGGTCAAAAAAGTATGTCTTTAATTGCGACCTAAAGTAGCTCTTATTTTGTAAATTTCTCAGTGGCGGGGGGGTAAGTCATTCCAACACTTTGTCGCAGCAAAACGGAAACTGCCACGAAAGGCAGCAGTGCGATATGTGGGTATACACAGGGGTGGTGTGCAAGAGCGTTTGCTTTTATGTTGGTCACGCATCCATTTTAATTTACTATGTAAATAAAAGGGTTTACCCATTTTTACGACGTCAAACAGTAGTGTGGCCATGTGTATTAAACGTCTACCTGACACTTTCAATATTTTGTTGTTATTTATAAATGGTGTAACATGTGTCCTACGAGGGATGGCAAAGCAGTAGCGTGTACAAGCATTCTGGACCCTTTGTATTATTTTTTCAGTTCTAGATAGCAAACGGGGCCCATAAACTATGTCACCGTAATTAAGTTTAGATAGAACCAATGTCTCTGTGAGCATGACTCTAATGCTATTCGTAAGAAATTGGCGTATTTTATACAAAATTTTAAGACTATAGAAACAGCTACGCGTAAGATTTAAGATATGTCCCTCAAACCTTAGTTTAGAATCAAATAAAAGGCCTAAATTGCGTGCCTCTAAAATATTATCTATGCATTCACCCATTACTATAATTCTTGGGCCATGATTTACTATATTAGAAACCTGTTTTTTACTTCCCATGATCATGAACTTGCACTTGTCAGCGTTCAGTAGTAAAGAATTATTTGTTGCCCATTTACCTATGCTGTCCAGATCATCATTAATAGAAGTTATAGCTTGATTAATATTTCCCGTGTCGACCGATTTATAAATTTGTACGTCGTCGGCATAAACGTGATAATCGGAATTATCGATACTTTTGACCATATCAGCAGTGTATAATATAAATAACAAAGGCACCAGAATCGATCCTTGTGGCACTCCTCTATGTACTGGTTGTACGGTTGAGCACATCACATGGCCATTGTTTTTTAACTTTACATATTGTGCTCTGTCACCCAAATAGCTGTGAAACCATCTCGTCGTTTCGCAGTCAAATCCGTAGTATGTAAGCTTCGAGAGAAGAAGTGGTACACTTATGCAATCAAAAGCGCGAGAAAAATCAAGCAAGGTAAGTATAGTTCCCTGACCTATATCCTGTGCTGCAAGTATATTGTCAGTGACGTCTAGTAAAGCTGTAGTTGTACTTCGACCAGCCCGAAAGCCCAATTGCCGGTCAGGTAAGATGTTATTTTGTTCTACGTATTTCATTAGCTGTATGCTTACCGCCTTTTCAACTACTTTAGATAAGCAACTCAGTATGTTAATCGAACGTGGGTCTTTCATATTGATGGGGTTTGGTTTTTTAGGAATGGGTCGCACAACTGCCATTTTCCATAAATCGGGAAAGGTCGATGATGAAATTGACTTATTAATTATCGCAGTGATCGCATTCAATGCTTGAGGAATTATCATCATGATCATGTTAAAAGTGATTTCATCTACTCCCTGTGCGTTTGACTTGAGTCCGCAGGATTTTTAACACTGTGAATTCATCAATTAGTTTAAGGCAAAATATGGAATCTCCGAACCTATTAAATTCAAAATACGATAAATTAGAAATATTGACTACTTCGGGGCACGGCAGGTTTAAAAAAAGTTTATTTATTTCTTCGGGGTCGCAAAGATGTAACGGTAGATCCTCGTCTTGTTTATTAGACAGGATCGTCGATCTTAGATTATTCCAAAGAGATTTTGAATCTTTCACGTGTCTATTAATATTTTCCGCAAAATATGCTTTTTTTCATTGTATAGGGCTTGACTTACAAGCTTTTTCATATCTTTGTAATACTGTTTTTTTGTTGCACTTTTATACTTACGAAAGCTTTTTAATGCGTCGTCACGTAACTTTATCATTAGTTTTATGTTATCGGTTATCCAAGGACACGGTCTATCTCTTATTGTTATCGATTTAAGCGGGGCATGCAAATCAAATAAGTATTTCACGTAAAAATTAAACACATTCACCATTTTATTAATATCATTTTGGTCACATACATTTTCCCATGGAATATTATTTAAGTCTATTGTGAATAAATCCAACTGAATGTCTTTAAGTGGGCGGTATACTATAGTTGAAGGTTTAAACTTAGGTTTTTTTAGGTTGAATGTACTTGTTACTAACGCGTGATTACTTAACTCAGGAATTATATTCACATCTACACTATGGGCCTGCAAGTTAGTACAAATTAGATCTAAAAGAGTCTCGCTGTGGTCTGTAAAATGTGTTGGGGAATTAACAAGCTGAGAAAGTTCACAATAATTCAAAAATGACAAAAGTTTTTTTGTCTTTAGCTCGTTCTTGTTGATTAAGTTTATGTTGAAGTCCCCTGTTAATATTAAATTATCGCATGCAGAGAAATACATAACAGACTCTTGACTACTTTGTAGCGAAAGCGACGATTCGACAAATAGTCTCGTATGATGAGCACGAGTCGGTCTGGCAACTGAAAGTTGTACAGTTTATAAATTAAACCGCTGTGCCAGACTTTTTCGAAGACTTTTGGTACATCGAAGAAGACAGCTCCCGTGTGACGGGGCTTACATAATACTGGTTGAAAGCCAGTGAGAATATGTTCCGTGATGCGGAGGACTTGATGGACGCATGAGTGTTTGGCACGGAAGCCGAACTACTCGTCTATTAAAATGCCTCTGGAGACTATAGCGTTCCGTAGGCGAGCGAGGAGGAGACGATCGTAGAGTTTACCAAGGGCCTTTAGTAAACTTATGGGGCGGTAGGAGGACGGCTCAGTACGAGCTTTACCTGGCTTGTGAATTCCTATAACAACTGCATCTTTCCATTGAGAAGGAAAGGTGCAATTTTCGATAGCAGCGTTGAAAATCGCTACTAGAAGGCAGAGAAGGTGAAGAGTGACGCGCTTTAGGATATCGTTAGAGATACCGTCCGCACCGGGGGCTTTACGGGGGCGTAGGTCTTTGATGACCTGTTTGACTTCGTCGACAGTGACTGGGGGCAGCGGTCTTGTGGAGGCAGAGAAGTTCTGCTCTCCACTTCGCCGTCTACCACACGCACGTGGTCGGGATCGAACGGCTGTGTGCTTCAGGCACATTGGGCTTGGAGGCTAGACGCTAGGCAATCCGCTTTTTCGTCGTCATCGAACGCGGGAACGTTGTTGGGACGTGTTAACGAAGAGAGAGAGTTGGCGGTGTCTGATTTTAAAGCTCTGGCTAAGTGCCAATAAGCTTGGTAGAAGGAGAAATGTTCTCCATCAGATCACCGAAACGTTGGGCGCGAAGCTCAGCTACAGCGGTTCTTACACGGCGGTGTAAGTCGTTGAAGCGAGCTTTATTTTCGATAGTGGGAGCGCGATCGCGTGCGCGGCGGGCCGGGTTACGCTCAGTCATTAGCGACCTGATGTGCTGAGGCAGGATTAGGTGGTGATAATCACCAACCGGCGCTTGTCTTGAGCACTCGCCAACGGTGGCGGTCAGGTGGCTAGTGAGTGAGTCGATAGCTACGTTTAGGTCGGTCGCGGAAGAGATAACGTTGGAAACGCGATCTAGATGTGGCGAGCTGGGATTTTCGAGCAATTGCCCGAATTTATCCCAGTCCGTCACGGTTTTAGTGTCGGGAGGAGAGTCCGAAGGGGAACCTAATCGGAGGACGACAGGGCGGTGGTCCGAGTCAAGTTCGTTAAGCACCTCTATAGAGCGAAAGCTTAGCCTTACATTCTGTAGAAGTGCTATGTCGAGTACGTCAGGGTTGTTCCGAGTATTGTGGGGAAAGTAAGTGGGCGTCATGGGAGCGATGATGTCAAAGTTTAGTCTGTCAACTAAATCGTCAAGGAGTCTGCCTCTCCGTGAAGTTACTGAAGAGTTCCAGCGTCGGTGTTTGCAATTTAGGTCGCCGGCAAGAATGACGGCGTCGCCTAAATTTAAGAGCGACTGAAGGTCGCTTCTCAGCAAGTCTTTTAAGGGAGAGAGATAAATCGATGCAATGATGATCGGCTGATGGCCAGTCATCGCTTAGCGGCAGACGGATGCTTTTAAGTTCGTAAGTGGTGGAGGGTCGATAGGAGAGCAATGCAGGGAGCGCCTGTAATATTTGAGAGTGCCTCCGAGATTGGAGGCAGTTCTATCATTACAGACGGTGCGATAGTTCGCGATCGAAGGGGTGGGACAGCGGGCTTTAGAAACGTTTCCTGGATGAGGAAGACGTCCGGTTTTTGGGACGAGAGGAACTGCGATAATTCCTCTCTTTGGTTTCGAAGACCGTTGGCGTTAAAATAGCCTGAGGAGACGGAACGGGGTTTTTTGCGCGCGGTTGTGCAATCCATTTTGGTTTTTAAGGTTTGGGGGCCACCCTGCGGAGGGCGGCAAAGAACTCGCGATGCTTAGCCATGAAGCTGAGCATTTGATTGAGATCGGGGATCTGTACGTATTCGGCGTACACGACCTCAAAGTAGGCTGGGTCGAAGGCCCAAGAAATCTCAGCGAGAACGCCGAGATGCTGCTGCTCGGCCGTCTGAGCGGCATTGCGCAGTCATTCGCAGGGTGGCCTTCGCTCCCACAGAGTACGAAAGCGACCGGGTGGGATGCGTTATCGCGGTTGCGATCACAGTCCGGAGTGGCGTGATCGCGAAGACATTTCACGCAGCGCGGTCTGCGTGTGCAGTTGCGCTGTGTGTGGCCATACAACTGGCATCGGTGGCATTGTCCTGGAGTCGACCGCTTATGCGGAGTCTCGACCAGGATGCCTTTTAGGCTACAAATATCTTTAATGTTAAAGATAGCTTTGCCCTCTTTTGTAAGATCTAGTACTACGAGCACCATGTCGTAGCATTCAGATCGGTTACGGCCGTTGTACATACGTTATTATTACGTATATACATTACTTCCCTAACTGGGAGGCCTTGGGCGATCAAGTCGTCCTTAACGGTTGCCGCAGTGAATTCCTAAGGGACTCCCCTTATTACGGCCCTGAGAACGCGCTCATCGGCCAGCGAGTACGTGTGGTACTCGTACCTTTGAGCCGTTAGAAAATCCGTCAGATTTCGGAAATCTGTTGGCGTTGGGACTTGGACTTTGATGCCGCGTTCGGCATCGTTGCGGGCGTGCGTATAATTGATACGCTTGGCCTTCATCGCGTTTGCGATGTTTGGCCGGGCCCCTTTGTCTTTGATGACAACAGGGGGCAGAGTTTTTTCCTTCCGTCCCGAAGTGGGACAGTCGGCCTGCGAAGAGGTGGCGGCGGGAGTGGTGTCCATGGGGGCTGGCTCAGGGCTGGCCGCCGAGGTGGACGGAGACGGGGAAGCGCTAGGCGCTTTGAGGCGTTTAGCCTCAGAGTCAGAGGGAGGGGGAGAAGACTCCTGAGCGGATGCCGCCGAAGCCTTTTAGTACTTGGCGGTCTTCTTCCGCTTCTTGCCCTTTTTGGTCCCCAGGTCAACCACTTTGAAGCCTTCGTCGTCGTCATTAGAGGACAACGCCGACTCAGCGGACATTACGGCTTCCGGGGACAAGGCAGCGGTCTCTAAGGGGGCTGGGGTCGGAGGGGGCGACGGGGTAGCGAGTGACCCAGAAGAGGCCAAATCTGCTACCGGAGTGGGGGGGCGAGCGGGCACGGGGACCCAAAGATTGCGGCGAGCGAGTCGCGGGTCGCGGGAGTGCGGGATTTAATTCAGAAACGTTTAGGTAGACCGCAACTCTGAAAAGAGCTATACGATCTCACCCACCAGCCCTTGAGCACTCGGAACTGGATTTCTTACAAACTAGAACGCAATCGATACTTAAAACGCGAGAATGCGCGGAGTGGCGAACCGCTGAGGCGGAAATACTACACTAGCAATCCACCCAAAGTCGGGCTCAGGCCGGGCGAACCAGCGTCAGTCAAAGAGCCAAGCAAAGAGACACCACTATGCGTGGTAGTTCCGCGACTACGAGAACACACAAAAACCAAAGTATCGCTTCGATAAACTTCGCGTTATGGGCGCGTTAAAAAGCGCGAAAGTGTACTCACAGCGGGCCGAGAAGCAATTTCCCAGCCAATACACACAACCGAGCAGCGCTCAACACTCAGGCCGATTTTCCAAGAATTGCGGGCAATTAACCAAACAACAATTCCAGGTAGTCAGCGCTGAGGCAAAACACCACACAGGAATGCGCACCAGCTGAGTCACCACTGCACGGAGCACAGAGAGAGCACTTGACGCTCTAGAACACGACCGCACAACACGAAAGTCGAATCAAGAATGGATGCCACTTAAAGATGACCCTAGTGTTTTAGGTGAATCCTATGAGATGTCTAAGCGTCGTTTTTTGTCGTTAGAGCGTCGATTCCAGCGAGACGCTGAATTAAAAAAAAAAAATGAACATCGCGTTTCATTGATAATTCATTCATTCTCCTTTATGCCAACCAATATGACATATTTTGACCTATGTTTGCAATCTGCTATTTCAGCTATCAAGTCTTCAGTCTGCACAGGTTTTATTGTCATAGGTTGCTGTGTAGGGGCAGGGTTTGAAGAGCTAGATGAGGCGGTGTCAAAGTCATCAGCTGCTTTTCGATGTCATCCAGCTCATCTCGCACCACTTCATACGATTTAATCAGTTTAGGGACCTGAAACAGGGCCTCTCGACAAGGTGGGCATAAAAATAATAATGTGTGCTTCCCTTTTAGGTGCATGACACGGGCTTCACTGATTGTGAGATTACTGCATGTCAGACACAAATTGCACTTGCATCCATCACACTGCAGCCCATTGTCATCATTAATATTATCATCTCATTGAAAACAGATCATTCTGTCGTTATGAAACACTTGCAACAGTCAAACTCAGTACCAGAACACAAATAACGAAATCTGCTGTGATGACGTCACTTAAGTTAGGACTTTGAACAAAAAGTACATATATGCTATAATTGTCACTATCACTTTTTTAACACTTGTGCGAATGAATTTTGTGATTTTTGTTACAATTTCTAATAATAATTGATATAAAATTAACAGAGACAAATCCAACACTGCTATTCGAAGGTAGGAAAAAAAAAAAAAAAATTATAAAAAACATCTGGTTTCAAGAAAAACATAAATGTTTGACTTGTGTGTGAACCACTTCCCTTCACTCAGCAGTCAGGTTATTACCCACTGAGCCGCCTTTAAAAATTTTGCAGTAAAGAAGTAAAACAGTTGCATGGAATAAGGAAGATACAGGATAAACAGAAATTTAGGGTCACATATAGGCCTACTAAGTAGCAGAAATTTTAACAATGTTTGCTACTAATTGTTTCAGAAGTTTTTTAATGTTGAAATTTCTATGGCACTATATTTTTTAATCAACAGGTCTTTTTCAGCATGAAAAAATAGTAGGCTACACTAACCCAAAAATATTGGAATGACCGAAGTGACAGTTCTAGGTAACTCTAACTGAGTTAGACCCATAACTTCAAACAAGTAAATGTTACTTTAAAATCTGTGACTTCTAACAGTTTAAACCCTGCTCAAGGTTAGTGTAGATAGTGTTCACACCAGTGTTGTTGTAGTTCCTATACAGCTTACACCTGTTTTCACTTAGGATTAATTCAAAATGTTAGAGTTTACAATATTTACTTTCCTTCAGTAAGTGGGCAGCTAAAATGAACAAGTGAAGCCAACAAGACGCTAAGACTCAGGCACGAAAAACTGATACTTGACTGAGCATCTATGACACAGGATGAGAGAGAAAACAGGAGGAAAGCAACTTGTACACACTTGCTCTGGTCGGTCTCAGGGTGTTTCAATGAGCGTGTACCTACAGCCAGCATAAGATTTTTACTGGAGGTGCTGAGGAACAAAGACAATTTTTTTATGT
This sequence comes from Apoda limacodes, assembly GCA_946406115.1. Taxonomy (NCBI): domain Eukaryota; kingdom Metazoa; phylum Arthropoda; class Insecta; order Lepidoptera; family Limacodidae; genus Apoda; species Apoda limacodes. The sequence continues at coordinate 9,040,843 of OX291550.1, read as the reverse complement.
GACAAAGCAACTGTCAGTCTGGGTATATTTCCTTTGCACTACCTTAGACCCTGACTGATATTTCGCAGATAATAGTTAGCATAGTGAAGAGTATAGATTTGTACACCTGGTCTAATTATAGGGATATATATTTTCAATTCTACTAATGAACATTAAATACTCATCAATCATGTAAAGTGGTAGAAATTCTATATTTATAAATACCTTTTTTCTATTCTCTCTACTTCTACAAGGTGTTTCCTTGCTTCTAACGCAGATTGTATTTGTTTCTGTTCTAACCATGATCCATTTGGAATAACATCTTTAAGACCTATCTCCGGTAATACGACGTCTACTTTAGTGGCCAATTTAGCAACTATTTGGCTACCCCTGAAAATAATGTGATTCAGATCAACAGAGCTCGTAAAATTTCAGTTAACAAGGATTTCAGAAAAGAAACATGAATTCAGATAGTTAATACACACGTTAATAGTTTATATTTCTCCATTTTTAGAATTTTTATTATTTATTTGCCCACATTTTCAAGTCGTAAACAAAGATTTTTTTTACAGAATTTGATGGCCTTAAATAAAATCTGTGATCTGAATGTGTGTGATCTGTGTACGCAACAACTCGAACGTGTTTCAGCGTGACAACCATGATTTTGTCCCTATAGCATTTTTTCTTTTCTCATTATCTATGTGTCGGCAGCCGATCGTAAAATCCGCCAGATCACGAAATTCCTAGGCAGGTATTGTGACTTTATGTATGCCTATGACGGCCATGACTCATGCAGGTGTGTCTACGGCTCGCACGGGCGGGGGTTCGTCGCCACTGAATCGAGCCCAATCGCCCCCGTCCCCAGTGCGACATCGACCTTCCTCGCCCCGTTCATCGCGGGCGAGCCCACGGGATGGTCGTCGGTCACCATCCTCACGTGCCCCTTCCGCTCATGTAGGTATTGCGGAACGGGCACATTACGCGAAGTATGAGCCTCTGCCCCTCCCTATCGCGGAGCGTCCTCGCGTTACTCGGGTGGCTATCGCGCGCTGCCAATGGCACGCGCGTCTCGGCAGCCACTTATGCCCGCGTTAGACCCGTATGCTTATACGGGTTCAAGCGTAGGGCATTATGAGCCACAGGAGCCCCGGGGCCAAGCTCGGCGCTTGGGTCGGGCCAACGCCTGTTGACTCGTGGCAGCCGCTTTACCAGTCTCTCCACCACCTGTCACAACTGTTTTACCCACCGCGCAGGTTCTAGTACATTTACCGCGCGAACCTGGTGTAGTTATGCGCGCCATTTTTGACTCAGGCGCTCAGGGGTGTCTAATGTCGCTATGGCTGGTGAAGCGTCTCCTCTTACAGGTAAGTTCGCGGAGTCATGGGATTTCTGGAGTAGGGGGTCTACGGGTGGATAACGTTGTGGGTACAGTCTCGTGTTCCTTTTCCTCCTCGCTCCATCCTAGCATGCTGTATCATCTAGGAGCTGTTGTCCTGAGGGATATTTTAGGTCATCACCCTCAGGTGCCCCTGCCGACGGACGTGCTGGATCGCTGTTTCGACTGATCTCGGATCTGTTATAATGGGCCCAGCGTTTTTGGGAAATTGAAGCACCCCCCCCCCCCCCCCCGGCGTCACGGACTCGACCAGTCGATGGCGATGGAGTGCGAGTCGTACTTTCTCGCCAATACGGGTCGTCTAAATTCACGTCGGTTTTTCACTCGACTGCCTTTCTTATCCCCTCGTCCGCGCTTGGGTAACTCCTCGAAAATAGCCGAAAAAAGGTTAATATCCATGGAGCGCCGGATGCGCCGTGATAGAGAATTCCGCTCAAAATACTTGGATTTTATGCGCGAATACGAATCTCTCGGTCACATGTCGGTTTCGCAGTTCGAGTTGGAAGGCAACGAACATTATTTTGTTCTATAATCACGCCGTCTTTAAAAAGGGTAAGATACGGGTGGTATTCGATGGTTCGGCGCCTACATCTTTGGGTGTTTCCTTGAACAACTGCCTGGTGACGGGACTTAAGCTTCAGGTAGACATCTGGGACATCTTGACTGGTTTTCGTCGCCACCAGGTTGTATTTGTGGCTGACATTAAAATATGTTCCGTCAGGTCATGATAAACCCAGAAGATAGGCGGTTTCAGCTCATTTTGTGGAGAGAGGATCCGGCCTCTCCATTGGTGGTTTATGAGCTTAACACCAATACCTACGGGCTAAAGTTGAGCCCGTTTATAGCAATTCGCTCGTTGCTTCACTTGGCTGATCTTGACCGTCTGAATTTCCCACGCGCACCTGCTGTCTTCCCTTCTGACGCTTACGTCGACGATATTTGCACGGGTGCTTCATCTATGGAGGAAGCGTTAGTCCTGAGGGATGAGCTAATCGGCTTGTTACGTGCAGGTGGTTATGAATTGAGGAAATGGATTTCCAATTCACCTGCCGTCTTGGAATACTTACCGTCCCGGCTATCCTTCGTGGGGCGGTATTTCCGAAGCAGCTGTCAAGGTCGCCAAAACTCACGTCCATCGTGTGATTGGAGAAACAGTCCTCACGTTTAAGGAATTCCAAACGGTATTTTGCAACGTCGAGGCGCTATTGAACTCTCAACCGCTTTATCCGATCTCGTCGGATCCTAATGACCTAGAAGCGCTAATTCCAGGCCATTTCTTGACCGGTAGTCCCTTAACCTCCTTGCCTGAGTACCCCTTCATCGATGTGTCAGTTAATCGGTTATCGCGTTTTCAGTTGCTTCAACAAATAACGCAATTGTTCCACTATCGGTAGTCTTGGGAATGTTTACATTTGTTACAGCAACTGGTTCGGTGGACGGATAAAACCAACCTCCCACGCGTCGGTGACCTCGTCCTCTTAAAGGACTCAAATTTACCGCCCTTGCAATGGCGTTTAGGTCGCATCGTGAAATTATTCCCCGGTTCGGACGGTATCCCGCGGGACGCAGAGGGACATGGTAGGGGATTCAGTGCTGAAGCGTGCCGTCGCTACGCTTTCTCGATTGCCTGTAGATTATTGGCTCTGGCTCGGTTTATCCTCATCCAGACACGGTCTGGCTGGTTCTGCGGCCTACGCCATTTGGCGGCCTCTTGGCTAGTTACTCGACTTTGAATGACCGTATGGTTCACAATGTCAATATTAATGATATTCATCAAATATCAACCTCAAATAAATTGATAAAGATTATAAACAGATTGATAATGGCAAATTTTACTGAAAGGAAACATTCCTTTATTTTACAAAATAAGCAAAACTCAATTCAAATACTTTTGGGTAAAGTTGCATGTTTTAGCTGGTAAGAGAAACCGTAAAATATGAAAAATTTCGATAAGATAAGCGGTGACGTCATGTCCTTTCTCTTAATTCGACATTGACTATTACGCGGACGATTACGGACGCACCCGCGTACTGCGCCGTTGTGGTAGTTTTGTTTATTCGGAGCGAGGCAGCGGGCCTCGTTATACGAAAAGTATCTAATTACTAACGGATTAATTTGTGTTAAACATCCGTGTTATCATGTCGCCGGTGAAGTTTATTGGATATTGCAATAGTGCATATCGATATACACCTGCAACAAGGAGATCGGCTCCTAACTCACAGGTTAGAGCCAGATTTTGCTACCACACTCTTCGAGTTGGACTATCGCGCTAGGACGGACTTCGCTACACGTCTACAAGAAAAGTTGACGCGATAACAACCCAAGAAACAATTTAGCGTTGGTTACAGGTAATCTTGAAGCTTAGAGTACTACTATTGATTTAAAATGGATTCAGTTGTCTATTAAAGTGATACAGTTCACTTATGAAATAAGTTTAGCTCTATAGGTTGTATTAGAACTGTAAAAACGAAGTTAAATATTCTTTCCAGTTAGTGTAGTAGCAGCGGCCGCTTATATACTTATGACGTTAAAGCTTGTTTCGACCTGCAGCGTCAAAAGCTGTTTGAAGATCTTCATTGACTCCCTATAATTCTTATTGCTATAAATCTGCTATATCAGAGTTGCTTATAAATCATAAAGCTGTTGTTCAACTTCATTAACGTCATTGGTTCTGCAACGGAGTTAATTAAGAGTGTAGTAACACAAAACACTACATGCGTTGTTTAACTCTTACATACAGCTTACGCCTGTAATACGAAAGACAATGATAGGTTAAATAGTTATAGCAGTTTTGTACAATACTGATATTAGGGTTATAGTGTAAGTAAAACAAATGGTAATTCTTTAATGACACCATTTAATGTTTCTGACACTTAAAGTTTTTGTCTAGAATCTAACCTCACAATTTGAAAACATTTATCGAACTGAGCTAAAATTAAGGTACACAGGTAACGCTAAAGCTGGTATTTTACTCTCAGCTGCAGGTAGATGTCTTAACTAAGTGCGTAGTTCCTCTCTTATGTCAACCAAAGATCGCATAATACTCTTGACTACCGGCGTTGTAGTTCTTCGAGTGTAGTAATAGATTTAAGAAAAGTCTGCATCTTTAAGATAAATATCGCCATCTTCAATCACTTTCTGTCAAAAAAAACTAAATATTTATTTATACAAAATCACTTTTACATAACGTGGTACCTAAATTTTCCGAATTATTTTACATAGTTTATGTATACAGTGACTAAAACTGACCAACATTTGAAATTGAACGTCTAAAAACTATTTTAGGTTATTAGTACTTTTAGTTTTTTTACTTTTTTTTCCTTAAAATCATATTTTTTCTAAGGCGCGTCAAAATTGAGGCGATAAACATACACAATCACATTAAACTTGCAAGCGCCCTAATAAATAATTAATATTACACTTCAAGAACACTGTTAATCAACAATACTTACATTTCGTGATGAAAATTTTGCAATGTCCGTAGATAAACAGTAGCACTTATTTAATATTTATAAATTAATGCAATTTTATAACTTTAGAAGTTTTTACTATCTATTTTTGACCCCTAAAACGCTATAAATGAGTATCAAAGTTAAGGTATCAAAATACGGATCCAAGTTCTATTTGACACCGTTATAGATATTTTATATAACTATAAGTTTCAATAAAGTTCATTATAAAGGTGCAATAAAGGTTCGAGCGGAAAACTGACGATCTTATAACACCTGTTATACACTTTTACTAAAGGTTATATAGAACCACTATAAAGGGTCTGTACAGTTTTGACCTGCTAAACTTTGCGCCAAAATCGAAGATATAAAGGTGTTATTACACTCTATTACTCTCTTATAATTTATACGCTAATTCTTTAATATTTAAGCAGAACCGAAAAAAGGGTCCACTACAGCTTTTCTTAACGCTAAAATGTTACTTAGGAAGATATACCTATCTCCGTTTTTGTATTGATATACCCTAAAGTGAATTCCCTCTGTACTAGCTAGGCCCCTACTGACGATAGGACAGACGGACTGTCAACCCATGCGTCGAGACGGCCGACGGCGATAAGGTTAGTACTAAACAACCCACATCAGCCAAAAGGGTCCTTCAAAATAATTAATTTCTTTTAAATAAACAAATATAGACTGAAAAAAAGATCAAGGTAAAATAATATATCATTTATTATTGTACTGTTATAAAATTATCTAAACCAAAAACCATAGGCAATATTAATTTATTTATTTTTCTTAGTCCTTTTGTAATTTAAAATACGATATTTAGAAAAAATAAAGATCCACAGGAATGACCCTCCCTTTTGGCCGATATTACATAAGACTTACATTTAAATGCACACCAAAAAACTTATCACCCATCAATTTATTTACATCAATTAAATATTGTTTACATCAAAATAATTATTCTAATGCAAACAAACCAAATCTTCAACAAAACTAGTACTAAAAACAATCCGAAAATATGCATCAATACTATGTATATTATATGTATTCCTCTAATGCGTAACAAAAAAGTTGTCCAATGTACGAAAATATTATTTTTATCTTAATATATATAAATCTCGTGTCACAATGTTTGTCCTCAATGGACTCCTAAACTACTGAACCGATTTTGATCAAACTTCGTAAATATCTGTTATTTGATCCAACTTAAAAGATAGGATAGTTTTTATCTCGATATGTCAAGTGCGAGCCGGACTCGGGCACTATAGGTAAAAACCAACTTTCGCCGGGTACAGAGGGATGGCAGCGGAACAACGTTCGCCGGGACAGCTAGTATCTATTATACTGATTGCACATCAAATTAACCAGAGCGTACAAACGTACCTAATACTTACACATATAACAAAATAACTATGTTTTCAACATGTTTTCTATTAAGCTTCTCAAAACTCACTCAAAATATGTGTCTAAAAATTCCAGAAAACACGCTCAGCAAATTGAATAATCACTATTGCAAAGTATTGCTATTTATACAGCACTATTTATTATGTTTGATTTATTTTTTGTGTGCGTTCGAGTGTGTCCCTGCAAGTTTTGATAACACATAATTAGACCCCGGTAGGTAGCGCTGCAGTCGGTGTGTCACTGATCTTCTCCTTAACGGCAGGGAAGATTTAAAATATATTTTTTGTGTACAATTGAGTGTCTCCCTGCAAGATTTAAAAACACAATAAGACTCCGATAGGTGGCGCTGCAGTCTGTGTGCCACCGATCTTCTCCTAAACAGCAGGGATTTTTATGAATTTAATAATATTTTTTGTGTACGTCCGAGTGCGTCCCTGCAAGGTTTGATAACACAAATGGACCCGGTAGGTGGCGCCGCATTAGGTGTGTCACTGATCTTCTAAACGGCAAATATTGAATGTAGGTACAACAATGATTTCAACATTCGTTGCAGTGAATGCGACTCAATTATTATCATAACCCACAACTTCAATCATTGTGGAATTTGTGGCTTGGAAACGACACATTACATGGAACGTAAAAAACTCATAGAAAGGGCTAGCTTAAAATCAAAAGGATTTAATGAAAGGCTCCCCGTCATCTATGGTGGAACCGATAGGAGATTTGGAAGAAAATAAAGAATTAAACAATTTTGAGAAAGAGGCCAGTGAGATATGATAAAATGATGACTGAACAAAAGATTCGTGAAAGTAATTATGAAATCGCAAAATTAAAAAAATTTAAAAGTAAAATTTGAAATATCATTTATTTAATGTGGCGCTGCTTTTTTGGGCAGGACAACTTCTGCCGGGGTCCGTTATATTATAAATGCGAAAGTAACTCTGTCTGTCTGTTACCTCTTCACGTTTAAAACGCTGTGCCGATTAAGATGAAATTTTGCATGCAGATAGTTTGAGTCCCGGGGAAGGACATAGGCTACTTGAAAACGTCAGTGTGAGTCGTTCTTTCTATAATTGACGAGCTGCCGTTGAAATCCTTCACTGATATCCGAATTTAGGGCAGGGAAACCGCGGGCAACGGCTAGTTTATTATATTTATAGGATTATCCAGTAAAAACGATAATATATTTGCTTTTTTTTTTGACAAATTGACGATTCTAGCTCTGGTCACAGCACATCATTCGCAAACTCTTTCGTTGCTTAGACTAGGTAATAACCATAAATCTGATCAAAGGTTAATTAATAATATAACCGACCCAGTTAAGACCTTCGCTGTAAATCGCTCCTTCATTGTATTTACCTTGTTTCATTGAACGTCCTGCCATTTGCACAGAAAGTTCCCTTTAACGCTATCAGTAACGAAACATTCAAGTAATTGTAATTTTCTATTAATTCGTTTTAAGTAACCTTTTAATAAGGTGTTTTCACAGCCTGTAAGTCGATGGATCAAGACCACCCTGGCAGAGAGTGGGATTAGTGTAAAAAAAGAAAAATTTAATGCGCACAGCACGAGACATGCAAAGACTTCTGCAGACAGTAGGCTGGTTGGTCAGGAAACACAAATTTTCTGGTGATTTAATAATCAAGATGTGGCTGTGAACTCTAATGAGGCATTTATCCGCTCTTTTCGTACAAAGTAGGTACCCTAGATTAATCACTTAACAATACAATTATTACTTACTTTAATATATGTTTTTAGCTCACAATTATATATAATTATATTAAATATTCATTTATCCACCTTTTGCCTATGCTATTTCGTGATACTCTAAACATCCTACAAGTAAATTAAAGTGTAATGTCGAAGGGCGAATCACTGAAATTTAATCAAACGAACTTGCTTTAACTTAAGTGACGTTTGATGACTATTAAAAGATGTGATTCGCCCGAGAGATTACAACCCTCCCGACCCACACTAGACCTTGTTTAGGTCTTGCCCTTAACTTTTAGACCACGAAATAGCACAAAGCACACATGGCCTGTATGGGAAAAACCTCCAAGTCAGATTAACATTTTTTTGTTCTTAAATGTTGCTCTTAAATAGTGTACGATGGCAGCACCTGCGCGTGCTACTATGCGTAAATTATAAGTAAATTAAAGTGTAATATCTCGGGCGAATCATATCGTTTAATAGTCATCGAACGTCACTTACAGGTAAGTTCGTTTTATTTCCTAGATTTTGTTATTTCACACAGATAAAGTTTACTTTCTTAATATGCTTGTTTTATCTAATAACTTTCATTAATTTCAGGTTTTTGTTGCCGGTGTATGTACTTAGTTGTGTTCTGCAAGGTGCCATTCAAATAATCAAGACCAATAGATATATTGGTGTGAATAATTAATGAAATTATTTAAATAAAAGTAGAAAAGTCAAAACTGTTTTTTTATTTGACAGGACACAGGACAAACAACATATCTTGTTAATCCTAAGTATATTGTTGGTAGAGTAAAAGTGAATTGGAATGTAGATTTATTAAGATTATTCAATTCATATATAAATTTGAAAGTACAGGCTTAGGCACAGTACCTATAGGTAAAACCAAAACTAAATAAACTTTACTTTTTAACTGTTGATCAGTTGAACAGTCACTGATAGATAAGTAAAGCTCAAATGCGTCTATGGTACTTAGTGTAAAGACTACAATTTTACCATTAAAATATACTCTTAGCGTTCTCTTGGCATCTGGGTGACATTCAGTAATGTGTGCCAAGTAAAAATATTCACTTTTGGGATGCCCCTTAAAATTGACACACCATTTTCGACTTTAGCTTCCTATGGGCGTGATTTTTTAGCTGTTACGATTGCAATTGCTTTCGTGCTGTCTCTTACTGTTTTGTTGAAAAATCTATTTGCTATCCTGCTGTCAGTTGCGAAATTTGCTAAATTTGCGAGAAATTGTAAGCTACAAAAACAGGCCCTGTATAACTTCGTTTAATGTTACTGATTCTAATGGTTGGTGTAACATAATGGTCAGCCAGAGGCACAACTTATATATATCTATCTGCACAGTCACTAAGTATAGTTTCAGCACGGAAGTTTAAAGATACATAAGGGCAACGGATTGAACCAATTAATTGCTTTGCACATAAGGGAGACAAAAATGTCATTTTCATATAATCCACAAACAAAACTTCTTAAGACGCAGTGAATTCTATTGTTACACATTTCTGCTTTCTTGACTGTGCTGTTCAACATGCATTTCCTAAATTGGTTAGTCTGACGACAAGACCACTGAAAATGCACCTACAAATACAAAATATTAAAGGTACAATGTTAACACCACAGATAATAGTAATTATACCAAATTTGTGACCCTAACATCAGGCTCAGCCATACTGTGAATTAAAAAAAAACCTTTTTTGAAGTATAACCACATTCAAATATTTTACTGCCTTCATTCAGTAAAACAGTGCCGTTTATAATTTTGTATTGTATTCTATAATACAGGCGAGAAAAAGATTCTTCATAATTCCTCAAGAAGAAAGTACCTACTTTAAATTAAAGACATCTTACTTAACGACACCATTAGTTCATCATTCGAAACAAAGTTTTCGTACCTAGTCTGTAGTAGTCGAGGGTAAAAATGTTTCGAAAAAACCGTATTATAATGCCACGGTTTTATCGATATCGAGAACACCAGACTCGAGAGAAGGCAAAATTATTGAGTAAGTCGAGACTGTTCCCAATAAGCTACATCTTAGTTCTCGAGACTCGTGAAAGTATTTGCATAAATTTTTCTCTCGAATTTCAGAGTTAAAGGTATCTTGAGCAGTCTCAAACAGTTCCCGATTAGCATAGACAATACACTATATTAAAAATTAGCTCCCTGCTGATATTACTTGGTACTACCCACCGACCAATAAAACAGATTGTAAAATACCTCCACTACTCGACGCTAGGTAGCGCCAGATGCCCCTTTTGTTGAGGAGCGATCCGATTAATTTTTCGTAAAAAAATCTCTTACTTATTTAGTTCACTGAATAGAGTAGCAGATTTCTTCATATGACTACAGGAATAGTTACAGAAAATAAAAAAATTATAGTTGAATGTTCAACCAGAATTTTGTGTGTTTTAGAAAATAAAGGAAATCACTAAATCACCAGTAATGAAGAACCAGTTATCGACATGCAATATTGTTTTTAAAAGAGGAGTTTTCTTTATTACACAAAACATTCGCATTGTACAGATTTTTCCTGACACTTTGCTATATAAATTTGTATAGACTGTATATCAACTTTGTGACAGTTTTTCACTACTGGTAAGTACAGATATATTTGATATGATATCAATATACATTATTTATGATGGTAATAGAAATAAATTGAACTAAGTTTTTTTCCTATCAAAACATTTCAAAGAGTTTAGGCAACAATAACGCGACAACAGATGGCGCTGTATATTTACTAACGTGCGGTATGGTTTTGTTTTAACACAATAATAAAACCACGTTTTTTTCAGGCAACGCTAAAACGTCAGCCGCGACGTAGTTTCAAATTTTTGAAAAGTCTCATGAACACGAGTGAGATTTGAAGTATTACCGTATAAATCGTACGTACATCGTTTGATCAGTTGTGACTTGTTTTGGTATAGGAGATCTATAAATAGTTAAATATTTATTTATTTATTCAAATCTTATGCTTACATTATATTAAATACATAACATAATCTTAGTACATAGTTGAGATTATAATTTTGTATCTATACGTAGGTAACTTTAATATGCCTATGCAATAATGACGCATAAACTTGTATTATCTAAGTAATGTAAACTGTACAACAAGCAACAGCTAATCAATCTATCCTCCATACTAGTTAAAAAACTGTCTGGTGGATAAGTAGACTATGCCGTGTTTTACAAAACATCGTGATCGTGCTAGTCTGGGGCTAGTAAACAAGTTTGCGCAGTATATGTAATATACAAAGATAAGCAAAAAATACTTACATTTAACTAGGAGTTTAAATAAATGGATTAAATAATTAGGAACTAGACGAGTGTACAATTATTTAGGTATACAAAATATACTTTAAGTAAATATTTTATTACTGACTCAATAATTGCTTTTAAATAAATGTAAGGTAACATAAAAAACGTGTAATAGAAGTGTGTAATTATATTATGTAGTTATGTAATGGTATTCCTAATGCATGCTAGAGTGTAAGACAATATAGTTGTGTCTACGTCGGTATTATATTTGTTTGTGTGAGGCTGTGTCACTGTTCAGTATTTAGTAGTATCAATTCAGGAGTATTAATAATTCAAACACTTATTATTCCGAAAAAATCAAACAACTATAACAGAGTTAAACAAACTATAGCTACTGCTATAGCAAACTTCATTCGTGTAATTAAGGAGTTCCACGCCAAGAACCGACTTTAATGTGAAAGTTTGTCTTTATGGATGGATGTTTGTAACTCAATCACGCTTCAATCACTTAACGGATCGGAATGAAACTTGGCATACATATAGGTTAGGTCCTGGAATAGCATATAGGCTACTTTTTATCCCGAAAAAATCAAACAACTATAACAGAGTTAAACAAGCTATTGCTACTGTTATAGCAAACTTCATTCGTGTAATTAAGGAGTTAATTAAGGAGTTCCACGCCAAGAACCGAATTTAATGTGAAAGTTTGACTGTATTGATGGATGTTTGTTACTCAATCATGCTTCAATCACTTAACGGATCGGGATGAAACTTGGCATACATATAGGTTAGGTCTTGGAATAGCATATAGCCTACTTTTTATCCCGAAAAAATCAAACAACTACAACAGAGTTAAACAAACTATAGCTACTGCTATAGCAAACTTTATTCGTGTAATTAAGGAGTTCCGCGCCTAGAACCGAATTTAATGTGAAAGTTTGTCTTTATGGATGGATGTTTGTAACTCAATCACGCTTCAAGCACTTAACGGATCGGGATGAAACTTGGCATACATATAGGTTAGGTCCTGGAATAGCATATAGGCTTTTTATCTCGAAAAATTCAAAAGTTCCCGCGGGAATAACTATAACAGAGTTAAAAAAACTATAGCTACTGCTATAGCAAACTTCATTAGTGTAATTAAGGAGTTCCACGCCTATAACCGAATTTAGGGCGGGAGGCTCCTAGACATTATTTACATAGAAATTGTAACACCTGCTATAAGCTATATTAAAAACGTTTTGTAATGTTCCTTAAATACATCTGTGAGTTGAACTTGATATTTTTGCCAAAAGTGGCCACTTTCAGCAGAAAAGCTAAATTAAGCTTACAGATGTTTTCCAGGAATAATACAAGAGGTTCTAAATACAGTTTACGACTAGTTTTTTGACTTCTATGTAATACATTTTTTAAATATGCTTTGTGCGAAGCGAAATTAATAATATCCAATGGCGGCGCTAGTTAGCTGCTATAGGGCCCTTAAGAAATAAAACGTTTTAAGAAACTGTTGCAGTCTTACATTTTTTACTCTGTTATCAAAACAAAAGGTTCTTTAAGTTTGTAGGAACTTTTAAACCCGGATTATAAATGAAACCCCGTCCGGACGCTCCCCGGACGCCCTCTAAACTAGGACAAATCCTGGGAAACCCGGACGGATGGCAAACCTACCTATGTGTCCAAATATGTGTAGAAATTTTTTGGAGATATGTCAGCTAACAGCATAAGAATAGATAGTTGCAATGTGTAAGGGCATCTTTACATGTAATTTTACCTACATACATTAACTATACAACTTTTACAATGATGTTATTGTACTTTTAGAGATAACATGCAACATTTATCAGAAAAAATCACAAGAAATAGTGGGTTGTGCAATCTTAATTATTAACCAATAGTTTGAGTAAAATGTGTAGATTTATTGTAAATTAATGTAGTTATATCACATTTTGTTTTAGTTAGTGTCAATGTACTGTTAACATATTTACACCTAGATTAAAATAATTTAATCAGTAAACATATTATTTTTAAGATTTTTTTTTATCATTTCTAATACTAGATGTGAACAGTGTCTGTGTTGCATACACGGCAGTCCAATATGTGTATCCTTATGCTCATTGCTTATTTTTGATGACATGGGGAGTCTAGATGGTGATTATGTCAGCAGTAGTTATTTAAGGTGCGTTCTTTTGACGGCATTGAGAGCTATGACATTGCATAGGCATTGAAATCGTTATGTTCACCAAGGGCGCGTTCGTTTAGGTATGCAGAATCATTATTTTCATTACTTTTGCCACCTGTCATACGTTCGTTTAGCATTGGTATCAAAAATATCAAAATTTTAGTATCATCTGTGACAAACTGTCATGCGTTCGTTTACGATATTTTTGTTATTTTTGTCACTTTTGCCACGGAATCATGAAACTTTAGACCCATGTCTGGAGGTGAGGTTTTTGTTTTAATCTGTCAAACTGCCTATACATATTCATTGTTAGTGTGTGTGTGTGTTTTATCGTAGTGTGTGTACGTCGAACGTTCGTTTTGCAAGTTTTGTAACCAAAAATTTTGTTAGTTACGTTTCAAAGCTACACGAACTGTAGGTGTCGGTGGCAAAACTGGCGTTATCAAAAGTGTGAAAATTATCATTCGTGGGAACTCTTAAACCCAGAACGAACGCGCCCCAAATGTAAACAAACAATATGGCCGTTCACTATTTGACAGCGCATCCACTACTCCACCTCCTGAGCATGTGCAGCCAATGCGTTGAATGCGATTGAGCGCATTCAATGCGTGTAATGCTTGTCAAGAAAACCAACACCACGGGGATTACCGCAAATAACGTATACGTTTAGGTACTCATTTAGAACCGAGTGGAGAAATTACCGAGCGCTATACACTTGTGCTAATTTCTTCCGTCAATCTATTGTGACGTTTCGGTAGCGGTACGATTGACGGTTAGACGTATGGTAAGCAAAGCAAGTTAATTTTTGTGTTACCGTTGATCAAGCTGACACACAACATTGAGCAGCAAACATCCAAAATCATCAAATACTTGAATCATGGATTCGGGTGTCATGGACTGAAAACTGTTAATTGGAATGAATATGTTTACCAAAAATTTAAAAGAAGTTTGTTTTGTTCGTAATGTTACTTTAGATTACAATATTTGTACCTTACTCTATGTTGAATACCGTGTCAATAAAGTTTGTTTAAATGAATATTATGTGAAACGAAAAACAAAGAATACATCAAAGAAAAATGCATATAAAAATGTTTACGTAAGCATGCGAGGGGGGCGGTAAGAGCTTTGCTTACTTTTGCTGATAAGGGGGGTGGGGGAGTAAATAATTGTAATTTGAATGGGCCCATACTTATAAAGGGCAGAAGCATTGTTGAATTAGGCTTAATATAGTTTTAGCAGATTCCAATATTTTTATGATAATCTTGATAGTACCTACCCACCGACAAATAAAACAGATTGTAAAATATCTCCACTAATCGACGCTAGGTGGCGCCAGATACCCCTTTTGCTGAGGAGCGATCCAATTAATTTTTCTTGAAAAAATCTCTTACTTATTTAGTTCACTGAATAAAGTGGCAGATTTGTTCATATACCTACAGGAATAATTACAGAAAATTAAAAAAATATAGGAAATCACTAAATCACCAGTAATCACCTTAAATCCAGTAATGAACAGCCGCTTATCGACATGCAATAATGTTTTTAAAAGAGAAGTTTATATCACTATATATATCATTCGCATTGTACGCATTGTACATACTTTTTTCCTGACACTCTGTTATATACATTTATATAGACTGTATACCCACTTTTAGTCATGTTTTCACTACTGGTATAGGCCGCGGCACCAAGTCTAGCGGTGAGCGAAACGTGGAGGGGATGTTTGCGCATGAGTACTGTCGCGCAGTAAATATTTATAATTTTATAATAACAGATATTTTTGTTATAATGTTTTATGTATTAATTGTAAAAATATACTTATCATAAAAAAACGCGATAAAAAAATTAGATCAGAGCGGTTCGGAATGATTTACTACCGAGAAGAACTGGCAAGAAACTCAGCAGTTAATATTTTATATTTTTCAACTTCATACTAAAATACAATATCGCCCTACACTAGGCAATAACATAATATACAATTTTTATTTTTAAAAATAATACAAATACACCAATACCAATACAAATTAAGTTCTAATTCTCCCAAGCATTTTAATCGTTAATACATTGTATTGCAAAAGAGCTATGTACCTTCTGAAGACGATACTTTGGAACTATCAATTTATCCTCATTCCTGCATTAACACTGTGTCGGTCACTATTTTTAGCAAGTAAGTGATATTTTTTACGTACGTACAGTATAAAAGTGAAGATATGTAGGCAAGGAACAGTTAAAATATCAATTTCCCTAAATAGTTCCCTAAGAGAAATTCGAGGTCCCAATTCATAGATTGGCCATACTGCTCTCTTGCGAAATAAAGCTGCTATATTAATATTAGCAGCCTTACCCTAAATCAAACTTCCATAAGATATCACGGAATGGAAATAGCTATAGTAGAACAAGCGAGCAGTGTAACATCTGTAAGCTGCCTATAAAAATAGAAAAGGGCCTAAAATAGAACCTTGAGGAACTCCTAATTTTATTTCTGAGCCTTTGGATTTTACCTCATTGTATTTGAACCTTCTGCGTTCTACTACTTTAACATGAGAGGATAAGCTCAAGAGCCAACTCTGTAATACCATAATGACTAAGTCTTCGTATAAGAGTTTTATGTTGCACACAGTCGAATGATTCTGATAGATCACAGAAGATACCAATGGCATTTTGTGACTGTTTTCAAGCATTCTATAACAGGACAGGTTAAAGCAGTAGTGCCCTGTTACTAAATGCACCGGCTAGGTGCTCAGAAGGAGGAGAAAAGATAGAGGGAGTTCAAAGGCGAGTAAAGAAACACTTTTCAAGGGAAAGGCAGGTTATATTAGTATACTCTTTCATTATATAGTAACAGCTTTTAATGCACAATATCCTAATCACATAGGGTGATTCTTAACACTTAAATATCTAGATCACAGCTACCTACCTAATTCACAATCATATAGGACTACCTAAATAAATAGAAAGATAGCCAAACGCAAGCCTGCCTACACAGATTTTAAGTGTAATTTTTAAAGCTTTTATTAGGGAACTAGTACACTCAGATCTCTTCGGCCTAGAGCCCGATTCGATGTCTTGCTCGCTGTAGGCACCCCTCAGGTCAGCACCGCCGTAGAAAGAAGACGCGGATGGGACTGATGTTACGTGGCCTAACAGCGCGTGGTGAGTAGTGAATATGCCGCCTGTGGCAGGCACAAGGTAAGGCCGCACGTGGCTAGCACAGTGCAAGACCGCACGTGAACGTAGCTCGCCAGTAGCTTCGGCGTAGAGCAGGTCGCCCCGTAACCTTCGTGTGTAGCGGTGTTCAAGATAGCACCCTTCTGCACAGGCCAAAAGTTTGGAGTCAAGGAGACTCCGGGCAGGCCGAGGATTTGGAGTTTAGTAGACTCCTTCCTTCCCCAGTAAAAGAACAGCAAAGCAGCTGTCGTGCGCCGTCGTCAGACAACAAACGTGCACCCGCATACAAAGACTTCTTCTCACGGACCTCAGTTTAGGCGTAATATATATACGTAGTATATATATACTAAGAACCGTACTGTCAAGGAGAAAGATAAATGGATTAGCGACTTACCAATAACTCACAAAACACAGAACGAGAAAAAATAAATATATAAAATTACCGAGGACGGTTTTCTTTTATAGCATAGACGTAGATATGCAGCAATTTGTAACTTAATAATAGAATCCGTGAAAATAATTATCAATAGAATTTTTTCACGACTACGTCAAGTATCTACGTAAAGTGAACTAGGTTACGAACCGATGGCGTAGTGATATTCATAAGTGCTCAATTATTGTAGCCTAAACTGAATAAATTATATTGAATTTGAATTTACAACTCCTTGATCAAAATTATCGATATTTGTAACCGCTTTGGTTCTATACCTTTTTTTTCTTCCGTTCTGAAAACTGATATCAAATCGGAATTTTTGGCTTCACTAGAGATATTACTTGCCGTTGCAATTGAGGTATTTGTAGCCTCTGCAGTACGTTTTTGGATTTTACGTGAAGCACTCAATAATCACCTTAATTTCATATTTTCTGTCTTAATAACTTGCGCCGAATGTTGAAATGGTTTTGACTCTCAGCAGTGATTTTTGTGTGATTGAGTAGCATATTCGTAGCTTGGTCGATCTGACTTTTAATTTTTTTCAAGCAATCAACTACTTCACAAATTTCTTTATAAGCAATGCACGTCGTACACCATTTTTCGTACCTGTCTTCTCAAAACACTATGTTTTCTACGAATATTCACCGTTAAAAAAAACTTAAAGAAAAGAAACAAAACAACTAACAAATTAATTATCAACCATAATGCTACAATTTTGATGAATGCGACTGAATAAAAAGTCAGAAGTTAAATAAAAAGACAGTTTTTTTTTTGACATTGTTATTTTTAAATGGCATGTAACCATTCAACCTTAAAATCGATGTAGTTACATGGAAGTAATATTATGTTTTTACTGGATATTCTCAATTTCACATGGTGCGGAAAATACCAGGCAAATACAAATACGTTAGTAACGTAAATGAAACAATTGCCTAGTATTTTTACCATATATCTAGTAAAATTGTTAGAAGACGTAACCTTGACACAGTGCAGCTATAAATACTATATTTCTCATTTATTCAACATTATATTTTACGCTAAACGAATACAA
This sequence comes from Apoda limacodes, assembly GCA_946406115.1. NCBI lineage: Eukaryota > Metazoa > Arthropoda > Insecta > Lepidoptera > Limacodidae > Apoda > Apoda limacodes. The sequence goes on along the minus strand of OX291550.1, from coordinate 9,022,794 downwards.
ATTTTGTTTATGACACAGTACAGTATTTAATTTAATTTATTGTAATAGTACATATAAACAACTAAAAGCATTTTTATCGTGTTTCCGCATTTCAAGGCTACATAGACCATTTGATCACGAACGCATTCTCTGAGCTGGAAAACACAGTATGTACAACAACACAATACTAAATAAGAATTTGTGTCCGCGACAGTACACATAATGATGAGGTCTATAACGCGTCATAATTAGAGGTCATAAAACCGGAGGTATGTTAAAAATCGGTTTTACGATTTTAGTGCAGTGAATCAGGATTTAGTTTCTTTGGAAATTTAGTCATGTACACTAAAACTCACCAAAGTTTTATGGCAGTTAGATAAATATTGTACAAACAAACAAAAAAAATTCATTCTAATTTTTTGGAATGTAATGAATGATAGAATAATATACTATTCTGACAAATCTAAAACATAATAAATAATTCAAAATAAAAGACATAAAAAGAAAAATGTGTGTAAAACCGGTTTACCACTTCAATTTCGGTAAAACCAGTTTTCTGACCCCTAGTGGTGATGATTTGAAAGAAAGTGCACCACTCGCACGTCGCGTCCCTACATCAGACACATCTAAAAAATGAATTCTGCGCATTCAAGGTCATCGCTAAACTTAGGTGCCGGCATGTATGAGTATATTATATATATTGAAATGATATCAATATTATTCAATATACATTATTTATGATATATATAGAAATTATTAGAAGCAAGGTTTTTGTCAACAATGAGGCGACAACAGATGGCGCTGTATATTTTATAACGTGCGGTATGGTTTTGTTCAAACACAATAATACAACCCACGATATTCACTAACAAACGCTGTAGTAAAATCCGGTTCAAACCGTAATTTTTGAAGAGTCTCATGAACACGAGTGAGATTTATAAGTACGATCTACAGATGGTGTTGTACGTACAACAACGTATGATCAGATGGGGCTTAATTAAAGACTCGAACAGATAACTCGAGAAGTGAGGTGTCAGTCAGTTCCTTAGAGTATATAATTTTATAAGGAAAAATTTAATTGGATCGCTCCTGAACAAAAGGGGTATCTGGCGCCACGTAGCGTCGATTAGTGGAGATATTTTACAATCTGTTTTATTCGTCGGTGGGTACTACCAAGATTAGCATCTAAATATTGGAATCTGCTAAAAATATATCAAGCCTAATTCAACAAGGCGTCTGCCCTTTATAAGAATGCAATAAAATTAAACATATACATAGACATAGACAGACATTTATTTAGCATCATCATTAAACATCTGTATGTTATGTCCACACATGTATTAGTTTAAGATGTGACTGTATTTACGTATTGGTAGCATTCAAGGAGTTTTAATGCAGTTAACAAGCAGTCTCAGTAACAGAACTATGAAATTTGGCAAAGACAGCCTTTTCAAAGATAAATGGTTTAAAAAATATACTACAGAGATGATTTTAGCTATAAAATGACTTTTCAGCAGAAAATTAGCTTCTCGGCACACTTTTTATTCTCGCTTGAATTCGTGACAAGTGGCACGTGACGTGCAATGGGAAAACTACGTCCTAAAAGTACCGAAAAGGTGCGTTCATAATACCGATTATTTTGATTTAGGAGGAACTGACCTTAGAGTATACATAAGCAATATATATATATATATACTCTAAGGATCTGACACTTCACCTCTCGAGGTACATGCTCGAGCGAGACCTCGCTTAGGCGATATTCCGCGATATCACAAGAAATTCGTTATCTTTCATAATTCGGCATGTTATCCAGAGTCAAGATATTCTTCCATACATTTTACTCCAGACCTTTATCATTAAGAATAAGAATAAGAATACACTCCACTAGAGGGTGACTTTGGTTGCTCATTACTTAAAATCTATGCAGTAATTTTACACGTTATGTGCATTTTTTATACAATAATATTTTCTTTAACAGATGTTCGTTAAATAATTTGCAAAAATTTTTTTATGTCCATACTAGACTTTGCCAGCGGCTTCTCCCGCCCTAAATTCGGTTATAGGCGTGGAACTCCTTAATTAACTCCTTAATTACACGAATAAAGTTTGCTATAGCAGTAGCTTTAGTTTGTTTAACTCTGTTATAGTTGTTTGATTTTTTCGGGATAAAAAGTAGCCTATATGCTATTCCAGGACCTAACCTATGTGTATGCCAATTTTCATCCCGATCCGTTAAGTGATTGAAGCGTGATTGAGTTAAAAACATCCATCCATACAGACAAACTTTCACATTAAATTCGGTTCTAGGCGTGGACCTCCTTAATTACACGAATAAAGTTTGCTATAGCAGTAGCTATAGTTTGTTTAACTCTGTTATAGTTGTTTGATTTTTTCGGGATAAAAAGTAGGCTATATGCTATTCCAAGACCTAACCTATATGTATGCCAAGTTTCATCCCGATCCGTTTAGTGATTGAAGCGTGATTGAGTAACAAACATCCATCCGTACAGACAAACTTTCACATTAAATTCGATTCTAGGCGTGGAACTCTTTAATTAACTCCTTAATTACACGAACGAAGTTTGCTATAGCAGTAGCTATAGTTTGTTTAACTCTGTTATAGTTGTTTGATTTTTTTGGGATAAAAAGTAGCCTATATGCTATTCCAGGACCTAACCTATATGTATGCCAAGTTTCATCCCGATCCGTCCGGTGGTTGAAGCGTGATTTAGTCACAAACATCCATCCATACATCCGTACAGACAAACTTTCAAGTTTATAATATTTGTAGGATAAAGTAGCAAATTTCGCAATTTTCGTTGATCCAGCCCTGTTTGGTTGGTTATAACGACAATAAAACGGTATTATTTACATTAAATTTGATTAAAATCATATAACCAAATAGTATACTAATGATGTTCGCTTACTATTTTTAATATTAATTTTCAAAACATAGTTTTCCTGCTATTAACAAACTATAAGTAATAATTTTTTTACCTAACAGTAATTAATCTATCCTAAATCATGAAAGGCAGTTTTAAATACCTATTCCTTACTTTTGTTACAGTTTATGATGATTATCGAATTAGGTATGTGATGTCCATCGAGTAGATTATAAAAATGCTGCCTATATGCTACCATTCCACAAAGATCCATTAAAAACATTTATAAGCAACTTGCGTTCCACAGATGGTTAGTAGTTTTATTTACTCCTTTTTTTTATTTCTATTTACTCTTAATCAGTAATTAATCCGATGCTAAGCTAATTCCTGATATTGTTTCAAACATTTGTCCACATAAATAATGACTGGGTAGGTATTTCTAAGCTCAAACAAATAATTAAATACCCGCCTTACTACCTATGTTTCCAAATATATGTAGCAATTGTTTGAAGCTATATGCCAACCATCAGCAGAAGAATAGATAATGTCAAAGGTGAGCATGTTATCTCTTATCAGCTTTTAGGCATCACTTGTAAAGTTTTATCATTAATTTATATAGTTAAAATTATATGTAAAGATGCCTATTTGACATTTATCAGAAAAAAATCACAAGATCTTAATTATTAACCAATAGTTTGTGTACATTTGTTGTAAATTAATTTAATTATATCACATTTTGTTTCAGTTACATTGACATTTGTTAAAATATTTTCACCTATATTAATATAATTTAATAAATTTTATTTTAATAATTTCTAATACTAGATGAGAACAGTGTCTGTATTGCATATATGGCGGCCCACTATGTGGAACCTAAAATCATCTCTGTAGCACAGATTATATAATATTATTCTGTAGTATATGTTTATTTATTTGGATTTATAACATCTTATATAGTCTTATATAATAACAGTATAAATTAGCAATGTAACCAGCACCATGATCCCCAAATGATTACAAGTAGATGTTAGTTTAGACAAGAATTTAATAAGTACAAGTTTAGTGTTAATTGAAAAAAGTTCTGTTTAAAATGTATAATATAACATATGCATATAAATACATACAATATAATAAAAAAAATACATACACATATATATACACATATACATTCACATATATACACATTATTGCGTACAGACAAAAGTTATTCGTTTAATTAATCCACTAAATGTTTAATACTTAATGCTTCTTTTGTAAGCTTTCTTAAGGTTCTTTCCGGTGAACAGAATATATCAATGTGATTGAAATTCTTATTATAATTTTGTACCATATGACGCAAGGGGGCGCGCTCACCGGCGTCGGTACGACAACGTCCGACAGCGAAGATTCGGTGAGGATGCGCCTCACGTTGAGGACATGTTCGAGAGGGTACACTGTAACATAGGTTATTACACTAGCAATACAGTCGACTTTGTTACTACATATTTTATACAGTGTTAGTGATTCTAAGTATTCACGTCGTGATTCTAAGTCCAACAGATGAAACTTTTGTAGCAAATGCGAGTAGGACAAAACATTACCAAAACATTTGTAATGTGAAGTACGTAAAAATTTCTTTTGAACTTGTTCTATTGCATTAATATTTTTTTATACATAGGATTCCATATAGGTACGGCGTACTCTAATTGTGGTCGAACTAATGATTTAAATAGATGAATGAAAGTTTTTGATTGCTTCAATTCTCTCGTAGATCGCATAACAAACCCGTACATTTTGAATAATTTATTTACTATTTTAGAAATGTGCTTGTCGAAGTGCAACTTTGTGTCCAGCAACAGACCGAGATCATTAATAGTTTCTACTTTTTCAATCTTCGAGTCACACAAATTGAAATGGATTTTTTTATGGTTGACTTTTTTTGTGAATGTTATTGATTTACATTTTGAAATACTTAAATTTAGCCTATTACTCACACAATATTCACTTAGTTTTTGCACTACTTAGAACGCCCGATCACTTTTCGTTAAAAGCTATTTACATATTTCTATAAATAAAGAACCCAGCCAATGCGCTTGGACACGCATTTGTTTTTCGGAGTTGCCCGTCACAATATGCGGACTTAGAAGGGGGCTTTTTGTTTGATAAAATGAACATTTTATATTTCTATAAATTGTACACGGTTCATGACTGATTCATATCTACTATATGTTTTACACAGCTAACAACTTCATTTAAGTAATTTTAATGTAATTTTCACGAAATTATTTTTCTTACTTCTCCAAGCCTATTTTTAGGGTTCCATACCCAAAGGCTAAAACGAGACCCTATTACTAAGACTCCGCTGTCTGTCTGTCCAGACTGTATCTCATGAACCGTGATAGTAAGACAGTTAAAATTTTCACAGAAGATGTATTTCTGTTGCCGCTAAAACAACAAATAGTAAAAAACAGAATAAAATAAATATTTAAGAGGGCACCCATACAACAAACGTAATTTTTTTGGTCGCTTTTGCTCAATATTGATAACGGCAACAGGTAGACGCTTGAAATATTTACAGAATATTAAGTTTTATATTCACCTTAAAAATAAATAATCAAATTAAAATAAAACAAATATTTAAGTGGGGCTCCCGTAGAACAAACGTGATTTTTTGGTCGTTTTTATAGATAATGATACGGAAACCATTGTGCGCGACTCCGACTCGCACTTGGCCGATTTTTCTATAAGTTGGTCGAATAATTGTCGACGACTGTTTCTCATTAACTTGTAAAGCCTAGTTAAGTATAGCCGTGATAGTTTTTCTTATAATTCGTTATAGGCCTTATGCTACTGTCGTTTTTTCACACATTCAAAATCAAGCACTTAAAATATTATTTTTTGAACCCACCCACCTTCCCGCCGGTTCACAATGTTGTTGATTTCTACCGAGAAGAATCCGGCAAGAAACTCGATAGTTACTCTTTTAAAAACACTATCAATAATACAAATAAACTAAAATACAATTAATGTTTTATATAAAAAAAATTTAGTCGTACAATTTTTCGATCGAAATCGAAATCGAAAATCGAAAAATGATATTTACACATCCACAATATTTTTGAACAACCTAGACAATTGACTCCCTCGCAGCCTAGTTGGTATTATGGCCAGCTGCTGTGCAAAGAGTGTGGGTCCGATTATATGTATTTGTATCCGTTGTCTGGTATCCATAACACAAGCTTTGCTTACTTTGGGGTAAGACGGGTAATGTCCAAAAATATTTTTTGAAGTGAAAACTTCTTTAGCGGCGTTGTGCACTTTTTTTGGCATGCGTAAAAAATGATAAACTCGCGTCAGGTCACGTGTCCTAATCGTGGAAATTCGTAAGACGGAAACCGTAATGCCAAGCCTATTATAATTTTTATTTTTAGTATTCGCGATTATGAGTAGTACAGGGAGGTTGGATATGGAATTTTAATTCTATGACAGATTGCGATGTCAAATATACTACGTCAAAAAAGTAAATAAACAAACATTATTTTTTCTTGACAATGTCAAAGACATGTCTTGTGACATATTTGAGTGTTAAGCGCGAATCGTGTGTAAAGGTTTTCACTTCTGCCGGCACTCCCGGAGTGCAACTCGTTTTTTTTTATTTATTATTATTTATAATGAAATAGACGAGACAAAACAATTCCCCAATTTACGTGTGTATAATAACCCTAAAGAAATATTTTTTTCAAGATTTTGTTTTACCACTTTGTCGGCGTCATTAATACGCTACCTGTGCCAAATTACTAGTGCTAAGTCTCTGGGCTAAGCCACGTACAGAGAGACAGATGGACGGACATGGCGAAACAAAAAGGGTTACTTATTGAATAAGGAACCCTGACAATGTCTTAAAAATAATTTACAAAATTATGCCATATATTATACGCAGCAGTTATTCTGTGTAAAAAAAAATAATATCAAGTCTTCAAAAAGAAATAAGTTCATAAAAATATCAGAAATCGGTAAACAAAAAGTGTGAGGACGTCACAGTTCAGTAAATAGACGTAGTACTGAAATAAACGGCAATGAAATAGACATTGTAGCACGCACCGCTACGAAGTTGTAGACCGCGTAGTAGCTACGACGTCGTAGCGTAGCATGCTGCATGCATATCCGAACAGTATCGATTAGCTTTCCGGAATTATACGAACAGGTCCGACTGTTCCCGAAAACTCCCGATCTCGCTTAAAGTTACGTCCTTACTCTATACGCAGCGGAAGTAATGAAATGTAGAGAAAGATATGAACCGGAAAAATTGTCGCTCTCCTTTTTCTTCGTGTCACGTTCTATCCACGTTCCGAAAAAAATTTAGGGTTTTTTCTTTAATCGGGTTTTCCCTTGAGGCGGGACATCAATATTAAATGTTTGTAAGGTACTTGAAGACTTCTGCAACTTCCTTCAAAAAGAAATTATGACAAATGAGTTTGTCAATGCATTTGGTGCGAATAAAACTCAATTTTTAATTTATGGACTTCTAGCCCCTTAAGCTTTTAGTATTTAATTTACGTTGCGTTAACTTTTTCATACTTCTTTTAAAACGAAATATCAAAATTTATTAAATATCATATAATATGAATATCACTAAAAGACTGTTATAGTATGTTTCAATCAAATTATATTTTTTTATATTTTAAGGTATCTATATATTTAAAATCAATGTGTAAACAATCACGTCGAGAATTTTTATTAGTTTGTCGAAAAGTTTTCGTCATGTCACAACCACAGCCATTGAAGCTAATGGCGATTCAACTTATTGTAGTATGAGTACGAGTTTATACGAAGCCGTTCCCCCTTGCTCAGTCCCGAGACGTCGCATTCCGGCTCCCATATCCACAATCAAAGTAGTTCGCTCACGTACGCCGCAAATGCTGGCCGGTATTCCTTTTTATGTTAAAATTTGAAAAATCGAATTCGAACAGATTTTTTATTTTGAAACTATTCCCTGGAGTAGGGAACACGTTGCATAAAACTCTACTACTAGTGTAAGGTATTATTTATGGTATATTTTGACATGCGCGTTTGTTCCTAACTTCACATTGCATAGGATTATGGGGTGATGAGGTGTTATCGGTCGCTATTCAGGGTGAAGTGTGCTTATATTGTTCTGTGTAATAATCGTGTAAGTGGAAAAACCAATAATTAACACCTATCAATAAAGATTTCTTGTTCTTTTTAAAGTAAAGTCGTGCTAGGCGATCGACCGGTTTCAATCAATGTGGATTTTTGCAGTGTTTGGACTAGATGTATTTATTGTTTACAATTAGTTTCTGTAAATCAAATAAACATTTTGAATTTTATTTAGCACAACTCAAGTGCTGTCTCTTAAGTATACTTTCTACTGTGATATTAAATATAAGGATATATTCGTCCAATAGGTTTCAAGATTTTTATAAGGTAAATATTTGTTATTTCAATATAAGTTGTTAAGTTAACAGAACTAAATGTTTTTGGTAATTCAATAACTTTGCTTTTTAATATAACTTACTTTATTTAAAGAAACTAACAACACTTTACTCATTTTTATAATTAAATTACTACACAAAATACATTGGAAAAATAAACGTTTAGGCAAACTATTTACGTATATCTAGGAAACTGAATAAAATTTTACGATTAGCAAAACTTCGAAAAGCGCCATCTATCTCAGAGGTTAGGAAATAAGTAAAAGTTGTAAAATGCTGCTGGCAGCGCCACACCGTCGCCTGACAAACTACTGCAGTCACGCCGCGTTGACGCGCGCTGTTACTTGTTTGCGTAGGTGTAGATCGCTTCGTGATAAACAATTCTTATGTTTTCATCCTTATCAGCATCATTAAAGTGTTTTAGTAAGTTTTCATAAATTGTAAAGGGCAGGTACAAGCTGCCGTTGTGCTCAACTGTGAACAAAGCGTTGATACGAGTGTTGAATGTGTGTGTGTATTTGTTTTGTTTTTGTTGGGGTTGAGGACAGGATTTGGGAAGGTGCAGAAAAGGTCTAAGGCCGGCGGCATGAGGAAAATAAATGGTGAGGATGCATATCATTCAGAGCTTGGCCGAAAATGGCATCAGTTTAAGACGTCCTTACTTACATAAAGATAAGGAACTTGACGTCAAAATATTAACCTACAAAACCGGTTTAGATAACGAGTTAAAAAAAGCATGTTAAGAAGTAAAGATAAGACATGACAACAAAATTCTCGCAAAATGTTGAGACATACGACCTTTTTTATAAATTTAGGGGCAAAACAGGGAGCATAAAGGGCACCATGTTTTGTGTTAATAGCCGTGGGGTAACTACGTATAATGGAAAATTATAGGAAATGCGTCCTAACAAAAGTTTTAAAGGGAGCCATATTTCATTTAGAATTTTAGAAGGTTATCTGTATTCGAGAAAAAAATTAGAAATACTGATAAGAAATTCAATAAATACGTAATAAAATTACTCAGTAGTTATATTCCACGGTTCATTGCATCACACCAGACTACCAATTTATCTTTTAACAAAAGAATCGTGAGCGATAAAAAGTTTAATGTAGTAAACGATCGAGATTCTATAAAAAGTTATTGGAACCCGAAATAAAGTGTTGCTCAAGAGAAGAACGGTGTAAATTATAAAGCGTAGCAGATCCCTTACAAATGGTCTGTAATCGTAATCCGACAATGTTTGATGGGTCGCCAACCGCTTGCCGCTTGGTTACGAAATGAAACCGACAGTGCTTTGCCGCTAGGTCGTGATCAGAGGTCGACGCTCACTACTGCATCATATTAAATCAATCACACACACACATTCAAGTAATTTAATACTGATAAATAGCTCATAATGATATGAACCAATCAAAGCAAAGACTATATCCTACATATGATAATCTTTTTGCATGCAAAGTTATTGTCAAGCCAATTGAAATATGTAAAGTATTGTATACTTGTAAGTTTAAAGTATACTTATATGTACACTTACTCGCATTGCACTTTTAGTTTAATGTTTTGTATCATAATGATGTGCTTTGTGTCTAATTGGATATATATTACATTGTATAGATAATGTGTCTTCGAATATTACAAGGCTTACGTAAACAAATAATTATAAGGTTCTATAATGCAATAATGCAATTTGTATATATATGTACAACTACTTATTTATATATAAAATTTATTTCAAGAAAAAAGCCAGAATAAACCTTAAGTAAAAGAGAATGAAGAACAAATACATAAAATAAAAAAACAAAGACTGATCTGTATTTTACAAAATGTTTGCAAATACATTAATTATGTTAATAATCTAATTACAACGATGATAATTGGATTATTAACATAATGTCCATAATTTTATAGAGGTCCTAACAAAAGCTATCAACAAAACAGATAAGATTGTATTTATAAATATATACATATAATTGAGAAAATGAGACAAAGAACAGAAAGCAGTACAATGTAAATTCAAACTTAATAGGCAGAAACAAAACAGACAAAACAAATTTACTTCATTGTATCTAATAAAAGTTAAATGGAATTGAATAAGGGGAGATTTTTTATTATTTTACAGTTAAAGTTGCACGGCCATCAATCTTACGGGAGTTTTATGAGCTATAGAAATCATAGAACGGGCTTTGAAGGTTGTTGCCCGAAGCTTTGGTTAATATGCTCATACGTACGTAGCGGCAGAAAATCAAATAAACAGACTTTCATCTCTGGTTTATCGGAGATGCACTCCATCCAAGGCCTTGCACTTTACCGTGCATGCTCTCCTGTTCACTCAACACAATCATTGCTTCCACAACCGAGGTTGTCGACTCGATAACAATTTATTCCATGTTCATAAATATACATTGCACTTAAGATGAATCATAAAAAGCGATGTAAAGAGTGAAAATAAATATTAACAATATTGGTGTATCAAATCTTGATGAGCAGTAAGTAAGGAGCTGATCAGAGATAACTAACGCCGCAATTTAATATTTTGTATTTTCTTTTTATACAAAGCGTTTTTCAACAATGTTAAAAATTAAAGCTAGTGGCAAACTGTTTTTTGAACGTTATATTTTTGAACTTCTTGATTATAAACATTTTTGAAAATAAAATTTGAAATATCAAATGGCTGAACTAGTTAGGTGTGGTTAGCCTCTTTTTTTCTCCAAATTAAAATTATTTCAGTGAAATGGATCACAAGAGCAAATCTAGGAAACTCACGTCTCGCAATTGTATTGGAAAAGAAAATGTCAAAACATTAATAAAAAAGGAAGATATATGGAAAAAAAAGAAGAAATAATTCCCCAAAATTCTGTTAGGAAAGTTCTAAAAAATTTAAGAACGGTCAAAGCCGTCGTTAAACTTAGAAATTTTGTTTGCTATTCATTCTAGCAAAACAATTTCCAGCAATCAATCGTCCAATAGGCAATAATATGTCTATTGATTTTACCACTGGTTAAGGCAGCTGTCTAATATTGACAATGAGCGGTAGTTTAGAAGCTCCGACGTGCCTGGCGAGCTGATGAGCAGGCTACGTGACCACCAGTTCATTGCTCCAGTTTTTTAACTCCCTGATCTTGTGAATGAGTTTGCAGACCTTGGAAAACAGACAAGGATCTTGGTAGGCAGGATTTATGGGTATAAAAAACGTTTCGCGCGTGCTTGGGCACAATGAACGAGTTTGCGAAATCATTATGATGAAAAACCAGGTGCGTAATTGCGATTTTTATCTTGTTGTTGTATGCGCAAATGTGTATGTAAATTTGGCAGATTTTGCGTTGTGATTGAAAGATATCAAAACGATACGGCGTCAGTTTCAACCCTTTTGGTTGAAATAAATCGGTGTGAAATCAGCGAATGTTGGAGGCGTGTTAAAAACCCTACAGTGAATCCTGTTTTAAATAATACTGGCACATTAGCAGTAGTTGTGGTGGGTCGGCGCGTGAATGCCATGCTGATTGAAATACCATGTCAGTTACAAATTGTCGCTCCAATTCGCATGTGCCGGGAATACGGTTCAATATTTATACAATAAATCCACTATTATAGAAAGTTTATAATGGTACTTAATGGGAACATTACAACTCAAATTTATGTAACCAAATATTTTATATAACTATTGAAATGTTCTTGTTGAATAACCAAATCGAAATAGATAACTTGCTGACTACCAGATTTGCCGATGTAAGCGTATTAAGTAGGTTTTTACCTAGTAAAATACAGGTTTTAAAATGTTTCCATACGATACAAAAAGAATCTGGATAGACTTGCGGATGTGATTGATAAATACTAGTCAATTAACAGTATTACCAGTAAATTATCCATACGGAAACGCTTAGAGTACCCACTATACCATATTATAATAAATACAGTACGTCTTGTAAAAATACTGCAAATAAATTCAAAGCTTACAAGTAATTCTCGGTCAACTGCATTTCCTTAATACATATTCCTTTCGAATTAATTAATACAGGGACCTGTTTCACGGAAAACACATCCTACTCCCATAACAAGTGAGAAAGAATTTTGAGTGTGGGTGTGTGTATGTGTTAGTGCGACACTATGCCACATCAACTGAACCCAATTTATCTTAAATTTGGAATTATATCTGAATATATATACCCTAAATTTATCTTGGAGGGACATTTTATCTTGAAAAATTAAAATGGTACTGCAGGAATAACTCTAACTGAATTCTTATAGCTAATGTTTAAAATACAAATGAATTCAATACTCATTTTAATATCCAAATTAAGCCTATTAAAGGGTTGGTAACCAAGACCAATGATAATCTTATCATGACAAGAAATCAGTTTATTCTCTAATAATACTCCTTTGTCCGCTCAAACCCGAATATTCTCCCAAAAGAGGCTTAGTACAATATTCAGAAGTTCACCGCCGCCATATCAAGAGCACTCCAGATAAATGGATCACGTTACTTGATTAACCGGAGCGCATCCCTTCCCTTATCACCCTTGGGAATATTTAAATGGAACCTGAATATATCACACTCCCTCTGGAGGCAAATGGGCGAACGAGTGGAGTCATTTACCGGCTCTTTAGATTGAGAATTTAAATTATAATAACTTCATTAACCTTTGACAACTTTTCCTCATAATTGTAAATTGATATAAATTTTAAAGTTAGAAAGTAAAGGAGACAAACGAAGTTCGTGATTTTTGTAAATTAAGCGATTTATTTTTGATAAACTTTTTACAAATCATAACAAAAACTATCTCAGTGATTTTTGGAACTAATTGTCTGTGAGCAATAGATTTTTGATTTCTCTGGTTACATAAATTTAAGTTGTAATGTGCCCATTAAGTACCAATATAAACTTTCTATAATAGTGGATTTATTGTAGAAATATTGGACCGTATTCCCGGCACATGCGAATTGGAGCGACAATTTGTAACTGACATGGTATTTCAATCAGCATGGCATTCACGCACCGACCCACCACAACTACTGCTAATGTGCCAGTATTATTGAAAATCAGCATTCACTGTAGGGATTTAAATACGCCTCCAACATTCGCTGATTTCACACCGATTTATTTCAACCAAAAGGGTTGAAACTGACGCGGGATGTTTGACATCTCTCAACCATAACGGAAAATCCGTCAAATTTACATACACATTAGTTATTAGTTAGAAGTTATTATAATATGTTATTGTGGGTACTCTAAGGGTTTTCGTATGGATAACATTACTGGTAAATCTGTTATTGTCGAGTATTTATCAATTACATCCGCAAGTCTTTCCTGATTCATTTTGTATGACAAAATTTTTAGACCTGTATTGTACCTACTTAATAAGCTTACACCGGCAAAAATCTGATAGTTCATAAGTAGGTATCTATCTATATATCTATTTCGATCTGGTTATTTAGCACGAACATTTTATTAGTTATATAAAATATTCGCGACTAAAAATATTTAGCACGAACATTTTATATAACTAATAAAATGTTCGTGCTAAATATTTTTAGTCGCATGGAATAATTTTAAAAATATATATAATATATGTTGATAGTATGATTATTCTAATATCTTATAAGTAGGACATAAATCATTCAGAAGATTATGTCCACAATTTTATTGCGGTCCTAACTAAACACGATTAAAATCAGCTATTAACAAAACAGCTAAGATTGTATTTATAAATACACATATTTTTAATTGAGAAAATGAGGCAAAAGTAAGCAGTAAAATGATGACACGGTTTGACATTAGTGTAAATCATAAAGTTAAGCGACTGTTGTACTGTTATGTCGCATTACGATCAGAGAAATGTTGCAATAGTTTAACAGTACTGTCAATTTAGATATAGAATGTTACGAATGCAATAAGCAACAAAGATTAAACTATAATTTAATTTTTATTATTGGTGCAAATTTAAAATAAGGTGTCGGCACTAAGACAAGAAACAGTATTTTGCAACTCCAACTAAGATTGTTTTTCTGATGTTAAAAGCTACTCGAACTATGTCGAATACATAGTAACTGTTAATAATATGTTGTTTCCAGATACTCCATTGTTAGATAGGTATCAAAGTTGTGGCATAGATCGATAATAATTGTAAAACCCAAAAAGCTAAAGAAATCATAGATAATATCGTAGATAATAAGTGCCATAATAAAAATCTAATTTGGGGCACGTATTAATGCAATTTAAATAATAAATGTAAAAATTATACGCAGCTTTAAAAATTTGCGTGGCGAAAGAGCCAAGAGTTGAGTTGATCCTGCACTATGTGCCTATGATAATTCAGACGAGATCGAAAACAATAAAAATAATAAAATTAGGTAAATTCGGAAGTTATGTATCCAGCCATTCAGTAGTAGGTAATTGGGATGAATTTAATTTGACTTTTAGTGTTACTGTTCTTTCTTTTACTATTAACTACCTATTTTTAACAATATCTTTTTTTAGCAGTTTCGCTCGCGCTAAAATTGGTATATAATGTGAGATCACTACAGCAACTTCTTTATTATAGTAATAAAGTTTGCTACAGCAAGCTATAGTTCGTCCACGTGGATGCCGTCATAGTTGTAACTGCCTATGCCCTTTTCCGTCCCTTCATCTAGCTATGCAATAATTATCTTTGCCAAATTTCAGCTTTCTTGTGACACGTGAAGAAAGGACAAACAAACAAACCAACCCACTTTCGCACCTTATAATATTTAATGTATTTCTGAACTAGTTTTGTGTTAGTGCATAAATCTAAGCAAGTAGCAATTCTAGTTGGTTCACTAAATAAATTATGTAAATTAAATGGCCAAAACAACCCAAGAAATCTAGTGTTTAATGAACAATTTTTTGAAATATTTACATTAAAGTTTCCACAATTTTTTATATTGGAATAAGTACCTAGATGATTTCTAAAACTTCTTGAAATTGCACATGGGGTTATCTTCGGCAAAGCATCCCAAAAGTATACTGAATGACGAAGATTATCTCAAATGATCATGTCGCTCATTTTCCTGTTTTC
The DNA here is from genome assembly GCA_946406115.1 of Apoda limacodes. Classification (NCBI taxonomy): domain Eukaryota; kingdom Metazoa; phylum Arthropoda; class Insecta; order Lepidoptera; family Limacodidae; genus Apoda; species Apoda limacodes. The sequence continues at coordinate 9,007,466 of OX291550.1, read as the reverse complement.
GTAGAAGAAACAGCTCTCAAAGTTGTTAACGCATATGTCCTAGGAACCTACCATCGAGATGTTATAAGTCCTAACAACCGAATAAACTGCCGAATTCATCCCAGATGGAAAGCGTTCAGAAAATTACGCAGTGACGTCTTATTATCTGAAATGTCTCCACTAGATATGTGTTGCCAGTAATAAATTACGATACTAAGACCTAGTCCACATCAGTTGGTCTCATATGCTCTATTCAATTAAAGAATATTTATTTAAATTGGTTTCTAAGAACACTTTTGTATCGTCAGTACGATCTATTTAACAATGCTAATTTCTATAGTAAAGAACCGGCAAGAAACTCAACTATTTAAAGCATTAATTAAATATAATACATTGTAAATAAATAACAGGTAGTTACATATACAATCAGTATTGAAACACGTTAGTGTTACTAAAAAAACCGTTGTGTAGGTATATTACATAAATAGAAAGAGATTGAAGCGCTTAATTTGCACATTAAAAAGGTTCCTAAGCCAAAAGTGGTATGGGGCTGAACGGGTTTAATTAGTGGTTACGAAACCAAAAATTGTAAGTTCTTTTCAGGGCAAACCACTTTATCTAGATTAAATTCAAAACAAGAAAAGTTTAAATTTTCTAAACCTATTTATTACACAATTTATAGCCATTTGTTTTGACAGGACACATTTAGAAAAATTAGCCACCTTTTGCAATGACGATGTTGACAATTATTGCGACGGCATCCATACTGCAGCTGTCAATTTGCAACGTTCCGTTGTATCATTCACCATTAATCAAACGCAACGCAAAATGTAAGTGATGGACATAAACAATTTAAAAACATTACACATACATTATTGCCAGTATTTACGTTCAGCCCCCTTAATTAAGTCGTTCACAATTCTTGATAACGAACGCATACTATATGAATATTGCGATTGGTATTTAAGAAGACAAGAATTCTAGATCATTTTATACATGGTTGTGGGATCCGACAGTTAAAGAATATCGATCTGATGAAGAAAGCGAATAGGATTATGAATTGCCCCCTCTGGTATATCGTACAATATATTATCGGTCGCGTGCCTCGATAACCTATCCAGCAGCGTTTCTATGGAGAATATACATAAGTGGATAAGTAAAAGCGAGTTTGTGTACCTAAAAACTATATTTATTTTCTTACATCAATGAATCAACATTAAATCCAGGTTACTTAGATCTGCTGTGGGCTCGGTCCTCTGCTACTGCTGTTTTACTGCATTCGATCTATTTACGGGTTTACGTGCGTCCATAAACCCGGGGCGCGTTGAACCGTGTACTGCGGACACAGCTGCCGATCGATAGACAAGATCACTATTTTAAATTGACTTTTTCTACCTTTATTGCATTCGATCTCGAAATTGTTTTTTTTTTTCCAGTGCGTTTTTAGTTGTAAATTGATCTCGAAATTGTTTTATTTTCATTTGTAGTTCGTTTATTTGTTGTAAGTGGTTTTTATATGATGCTGATATAATAAAACTAATAATTGTACTTGTCTAAAGAAAATCAAAGAAAATGCGAATGTGGTAAATGCATGTAATTCAAATATAGACCAAATAATTTTCACAATCCTTATTGCTATGGAAATAAAACTACAATATTTTTCTATTTAGTACGTTTTTATGTATGAATTTAAATTATTGAAAAGCTCGAAAAATATGATTGCAATTCTGAATAACAAAACGGAGCGCCGATGAAAAGTTCGATTGTGAGGTCATAGTCTGCGACAGCAAACATTTAAACAGGTAGATTTCTTAATGTATTCTTACACTTAGATACAATACAGTGCGATTCATCCCTCGCAGCCTCGTTGGTAGAATGGCTGACTGCTGTGCAGAGGGTGTGGGTTCGATTCCCGCACTAGACAAACTTTTATGTGATAAACATTTGTGTTTATCTTTAATCTTGGTGTATTTATGTATGATATATATGTATTTGTATCCGTTGTCTGGTACCCATAACACAAGCTGTGCCTACCTTGGGGCTAGACGGCGCTGTGTGTCCAAAATTATTTTTTTAATACTTAAACAGTGGTTTTTGGTCTTTTACCATGGTTTATTTAGCTGAATTTACAAAATATAAGCATTATATTGAGATAAGGTTGTATTGTTTACAAAGACTTTCATTCTTGTTACAAAAAGCACGGCGTTTGAACTGCATCAATCCACCAATTTGTACCAATATTGCTGTTTTTCTCAGTGATTTATTCTATTATCGTTATTTTACGAAGTAGGCAAATGATTAATAAAATTAAAAATATATATTCTATTGAAGATGGGCTACTAACATTTCTCCTTCTTATTATTTCTCATTTATCAGAAAAGCCTGTAGATACATTTTTCTATTAAAAGTATCAGAATAAAAATATAAACCGACTTTGAAAAATAGAACCCCCTGAAGCAGACAGGACATTCGGCTGAGTATTTTCTTCTCTTTGCCTTGCCAATAAACAAATTTCTTTATCTATCTTTGCAAATGTTTGCCATTCGGCTTTAAGCTGTTGTGTCATAAGATCTGTTCTTCTAATGAAAGATATTGTTTTCATATTTTTCAGTAGTGAATTTAAAAGCATTAGTTAATTAAAAGTCTATTAAATAAAACCAAACAAAGGAGGTACCTACACATGAAACAGTTCTGCATTTAGCTCTCACATCACACATGGCTCCATGTGTTTAATTTTTATGGTTCCAAAATAGTACACTGGGATTAAATGTGTACTTCTTAGCTTTTGTTAAAATGAAAACGTTTGAACTGTTCCAAGTGCGAGTTGGTCTCGTGCACCGAGGGTTCCGTACCTACCCTTACCTTACTTAATTTACATAAACACAAACAAAAAAAGTGTGCCGCTAACCCATCTAAGTACTGACCAAGCCCGACGTTTCTTAACTTTTTTAAATAGTAATTTCTAGGGCCTGTCTCACACCTGGTCGGTGTTTATTATTTGTTGTTATACTTTGGAGGTCACACTATTTTTCGCTGCAATTTTGAAGTTTGTATGTCTTTCTGTTTTTACGATAGAGCAAAAACAACGAAAATGTGTTTCTTATATGGGGACCCCCATTAAATTTTAACTTCTTTAACTTTTTATCATTTGTTAAATAATCCCTCCTTATAAAACATATTTTGTGAAATATTTAGTCTTCGACCTATTTCGTTCTAAAAGAAAGAGGCTTTTAATGGTTGTACAGACAAACAGCGTAGCAGTAATAGGGCTCGTTTGGCACCCTCTGGGTACGGAACCCTTAAAAAGCTAAGTTTGGTTCTGTCAGTCACACACTGACTAAGAGTTTAGTCACTTACCTACAACGTGTTATTGTAATTTTAATTATATTTGCAATTATAAATCAAAAACAATTTCAACTGGAAGTATTTCTAAATTTTTGTTAATGTGATTTATTTTCAAATTTATAGAACAAGGAAGCCAAAAACTCGCAAAAAAGTAAAAAAAAAACCTTAAGACGAGGGAATACTCTAATATCCCCAAACAGTCTATCTTACTTGTTCTGGATTAAAGAGGTGGCTACAAATCACAGAAAAATATTAAGATTTGGGAAAGAACTAATTTTAAAGAAAAATCGAACAGAATTTTTAAAATAAAATTTCATGATTTAAGAAAATAATTACAAAATAGTGCTGAAAATTAAGTTTACTTGTCATAGATCTCGATAATCATTCGAAAAGTGAAGTAACGAAGTAATTTGATAAAATGACCTGATTGATACACAAAAATGATATTAGGTATAAATTGTAAAAGAACCCTGATTTTTCCCTTACAGTACTAGAGCAGTGCTTGAATTGAACAAGTCCAAGTCGGTACCTGTCCTGAGGTAATTAATATGTTACAAGCATGGTAAAAGAAAGCATTTTGCCTGTTATTGGTATGTGCACTTAGTAAAACTTCGTCCTTATTCATAAAATTAACTATCTTTTACTTTAAATTCGCGTGATTTCAAGAGTAATAACAGGTGGCAATGGCTATTATTCTAGTACGAGAAATCGAACTGAGCCTAAATCAAATCGACCACAGCTATTCTTCTGAGAATAGGGTCATAGAGTTCCTTTTTCCGGGATAAAATTAAGGGTCTATATCCCCATTCAAAATTTTTGTCAAATTAATCCTGTAGTTACCTATGACGTGAAAAAGGGTAACAAAAAAAAAACAAATTAACTCAGAATCTTTCGCATTTATTATATCAGTTATAGGACTCATTCACTGCATTTAGGCCTTAGGCCAACACAAAGTAAAATATATAGACCACGGTTATCCACGATTTGAATATCACCTTGAAATCCCAACGGCAATTCCTTGATGAATTAGAATAAAACCTATTTTTTGTTATTTCCAGTTACCCTGTGTACAAAACCAATACAAAAAAGATTATGTCTAATCTGTGTATGGAATAACTTTAGGTACTGTGGTTTTTTTTCTGAGCTAAAGAAAACGAATTAGTTGTACCTAAATGCTATATTTTTCGAATTGAGTATTATTCACTTTTAAAATAATATTGTCTCTAAATACTTTATAACATTACGTTAATATACGATGTTAGATCTAATCCCAAAACGTGAAGTCTCTTGAATACGCAATACACGAATTAATTTTGAATTAAATAAATAAATATTTTTGGACATTACACACAGCGCCGTCTGGCCCCAAACTAAGCAGAGCTTGTGTTATACGTACCAGAATACACCCAGACTCAAGACAAACACAAATGTTTATCACATAAATATTTTTCCAGTGGGGGATTTGAACCCACACCCTCTGCACAACAGTCCGCCAAACTACCAACTAGACTGCGAGGGAATTTCAAGCAAAAGCAATAATCTAAACGCTATATTCATACTAGCTTTAGAAATTAACACCTAGCCGGACTGCCTTGCCGCAGAGTTGTTCAGCGAACCAGGAAATGACGTCAGCATAGCATCACGCACGTTTCCTGTCAGGCCAGTCTTGACCTTCAACTGAAAGCCTCTTCGTATAATTTTCTCTTTCTTTCAAGCGGTTACGATTGGATGAGTAAAAGAGATAAGATACAGTATTGTACCCACACATAACTCTTGTATTCAAGTCACAAATTCCTATATAGGTGTTTTATAAAATATCTGTCTATGTGTATGATGTCAAAATACCTAGAACTCATGTTCGCATGGGTGCGGTGACGCATGTAACACTTGCAATTCTCTGAAGCTACGGTTTTCTCTACAGGCAACTGTATGTGGTTCTTCAATATGAAATGATTAGATTTTGAAAGAGTCGGCTACGCGCAAATATAAATACGCCTAGTGTTGCAAGCGTCCATAGGTTATGCGGTTACGACTCAAGATCAGGTGGAACGTAAGCTTGTAAGTGGTATAAAAAAAAAAACATGAACTTTTCTATAATATTAATCATTGAAGTGGGATTTTGATAGATGTTAAGTCCAAAGCTTCGCGCGGAGGCGCATAACACACTGACTGGAAAATGTCAATAGAGTCTATGGAATAATGGCGGAAATTTAGAGAAGGAATTGACATATGAACGGACGGATATGCTTCTTTAAGATTTCCGTTTTCGCCATTTGGCTACGAAACCCTAAAAACCCAAACTAGGCAATAATGCTTTCTCAAGTGCCATCAGTCCTAAATTCTACTGTCACTTTAGCCTTTTTTTATCTTGATTTATATTCCGATCTAGAAACCGCAAGCGTACCTGCAAAATATGCTTGCGTGTGTGCATAATATGCCGAATTATGTACATACTATGCACACAATTTGGCGGATTAGTTGCGTGACAGATACAAAAAAAGTTATACATACTATGTTGTATGTAAGTATGTCATTTTCATTCTCTCGTTGTATAACACAAGACATCATGTTTTAATTTTAAACTAGTAAAACGATAAATCCGAATACACTATGTTTGTGTCCAGTAAGAAAAGCATAAACTGAATGGCAATGGCCTATTTGCGTATATTGTCTTTATGTTTGTGTATTGTGTATTTCGCATGTTGCGTGAGTTTGATGGAGGGGAGCGCAATCAGCCAAAATGATCATCGAAGATCTATACTTAAATTAGCTTTTTTTCTCAAGATCCACTGAAATGCGCTTGAGCTTTAAATACCTGTCTGCAAAGTTATATATAATTCATGGAAAGATGAGAGATATGACGAAACTTTAAGGTTTCCCCATTTGTCATATTGCTACGAAACCCCAAAAACACAAACTTATCTACTAAGCAATAATGTCGTTTGTCTAGTGCCATTTCAGCTTCTCAATTTTAACTTAGTATATTTCTAATCAAAATTGCAAGCATATCTACTCTCTAGCTAGGTATCAGGCTTGGCACCTATACACACACACACACACACACACACACATACACTACTAATATACAAATAACTCGACTAGTTTGTAGATAGGAAAGCCAAGTGTATTGTATACTTGCCTAATTTCTTCTGCATACCACGGACGCTTTAGTAGTGTTCCCACTACCACGCGTCTTTGATGAGCACCTAGACATAGGTCCACGACAATATGGCCTATTGAGCATTGTTTCATTTTCTACGTAGGCCGTAAAGGTTGCTTGCTATTGTCAACATTTCTCATTTCCGTTTAGCAAACTATGAGCTAGCGATTAGAATTGATTGCGCGAAAGAGTTTTAGGGTTACCGCACACTTAACGCTCCGGCAACTTAACACTCAAACGATTGTCTAACTCCATTGGTAATTGTTTTCAAGTCCAATACTAATAAACCAATATCACGTGCTTAGGTATTGAATGAATGAACAACACCGATCAGCATCACCTGCTTTGCCGTTCGTCTACTAGCTTACCGCCAGGCAAGGTGATGTCGACTCGGTCCTATAAGTGTGCGTTTCAGCACGGAGTTACATACCAATAACACTAAACGTGCTGAGCTGCAAGGCGATTCTATAACTCAATAGTTATCCTTTTTAAGGTCATAACCAGTAGCATTGTCATTCGTGTAGATTCTCTACGCAACAACAGCTCGCACGGCAATGGTAATGGACTTGAAAACGATCAACATTGAAGTTAGACACCCACCCAGCTGGTTTCGGAGCGTTAACCCTATGCATACATATTATACATACATAGTATATTAAATATAGCACAGATGTTGAATTACGCGAATGTAATGTTTACTTTTATCTTCATTTGGCTGATGAGAAACAAATCGTGTAACCCATGATATAGAATAGAGAGTATGTTTGACAATCAGTGCCTCAAGTCCATTTATTAGAATTTGTTTGTATAACAAATACGTACAAGGGCTTTTCCATTTGTTACAAAGCCATCATTGTTGTCTGTTAATATTAATTTATTTACTCTGTGTAACCTTTGTTTGTTAGCTTTTAGAACTCTATAAACCAACGATTTGATGTTTCTATAGAAAATTACAATTTCTTTTTTAACGTGTTTTTTAAGGAATGGAGCCAAATTATTCTAACCTATTTATTATCAAAACTACTCATTTACTCACTATTAAATAGAATCGTAAAACGTTTACTATGTTATAAATTAATTAACACGAAAAAAACATTTCGCAGCGAATTAAATCAGAGGAAATTACACCTTTTTTCGTTTTTGTCCTGTTTCCCTGTGTAATCTTTTCCATTATTAAAATGTATCTTATGTATACTGGTCAATTTTTCCAACACTGCGAAAAAAAAGCATAAAGTTCACACGAGTACTGGCTGGCAAGACAATGGTGCCCTTTAAGTTCAAGATCGCGACACGAACCGAGCCGAGCGGCAGTCGGGTCCGCGTTCAAACTTCGAATATCTTATGCAAATGGAGCCCCAGAGATTAATATTCAGCTGGTTTTGTTCTCTGGGATGTTGAACGTGCGGAGCACAGAAGGGGACGTGCCGACGGAATAGATCAAAGTTTAAGTAGTTTACAGTCCACTTGCACACTGCAGACAGCCCTAGACTAGACTCAAGATTAGGCTGTACAGAGTGGGAACTGTACAACCTTTTCGTCTGCTGTCTTGTGTACTTAAATCATGCCATGTAGATACAGCCATATAAAAAATGTCATTTATATACGAAATGCTGACATTCTAAAGCCTCAGTCTTACATAGCTTTTAACCAGGTGTTAAAAGCTTCCATAGCCTACGGTGGCCGCTTTTCATCAGACGAGCCGCAAGCTTGTTTGCCACCTTAGTGATGATATATAGCCGTTATAAAATTGAGCGTGTTAAATTTTTTAGCTTGAAGAAATTGCTAGGTATAAAAGGACAGTTACTAAAAGTAGCGCGAGTAACCAATGCAAGTTCAATTTTTTAGCTTCCATTAATAGGTTATTAGAAGCTCCAAGCATATTTCTTCGACCAATCCATATTCTTTTCTTAGCAGTTAACTTTTTAACATTTGCTCTGCTAGATCTATACAGCACAACCGAATCATTTGTCTTACAGCACGACATTTCGACTACACGGCCCAATTGAGTGAGATGTTTAGCTGCTAAAAACAGCATGTAGTCAATGGTAGGCCAGGCGTAGGTCACACGGTATTAGCGATTTATAGCTGCTAATAATCAGAAGCAAAAAATAGCAGCTATAAATCGCTAAGTGTGACTGAGGCTTTAGAAATTTAGTGACCGTCCGTCCTTGTTTGTCGTAAGCAAACCCAAATTGTTTGACTGGTTTTCATACCAGTCAGTGGGTTTAATGAACTGATTATATTCACTCTGAACACTTGATCGGAAATCATCGGTAGAGCAGAATAAATATTCAAACCATGACCTACATGTCTATTTTTCAATCTACGGCGGCGCTTGGTCACGGTGATTATTTTTTTAGCATGTAAGGTGACTGTTAGACTTTAGGTAACAGGTAACTCCCATATTTTTAATTGTCCTATTTTGAATCGAGAAAATTGTGATTTAGGCTTAAATAACAAATATCAATTTAGAATTCTTTCTTCTTTATTTGGGTTTCTTAGTCAAATGGCAAAAACGAAACCCTTATAAATTCGTCTTGTACGTCCGTCCGTCCGTGCCTATGTCACAGCCTTTTGATTCCGTCTTTGGGTGGATTCAAATAAAATTTTACAGTAATGTGTTTTTTTTGCGAACCGCCATACAGATATATGTTATGAAAATAGAAAGAAAATATTCCTTCATACATTAAACCGAAAGATGTTTTTTTTTAATATATATAACTATATTATATTATATTATGCGTCGGGTGATTTAAGGGCTGGATGCTACCTCTCTCAAAAGCTAGGTTTGGCTGTGCAGAGAGGTAATGCCGCCAGTGTCAATGGTACTATACCACAGGAGTTTACTTTAGATGAAATATTCTTTTTATGAGTGTGGGGTTTTTTAAATTTAAATTATGTTTTTATTTATTTATTTTTAGGTTTTTAGTTATAATATAATGTACTTATATGGAGGTACTCACGTCATTTTCAATTTTTTGTAAGGATATTATACATATACATTATACATTTGAGGTATACGCTTTACAACCGAGTGCAAATTAAGCTTTGAAAATTTACACAAGTGCTGAAATAGGTAATTTCATTTTTTTGTGTTTATTACAACGAATAAATGTAAACCGATCAGTTTATACCTACTAAGCTAAAATGCAAAGGTTAATATTTTTTGACGAATTCAAAAAAACCCTGAAAATCCCCATTAAATTTTCACAAAAATTCCATGTTGTAATTTTAACTTTATTGCTCCCTTTCTGAGCCTTTTGCCGGAACTTATTACCTAACATTAAAAATATAAGATTATTACATTGACTATTCAATTTTTTTTACGCCTTCCAACTCGTTATGCCGTGAACAGCTTTAAAATTGAATTTTGCAAGTACTTTTCTATTAAGTTATAAGCGTTTACTTACACAAGTTATTAAACTTTCTTAATAAGCACGTTCTTTGCGGTGCATGCGAAATAAGGTATTTCCCTAAATAATTTCCTGCTGAATTCTATCGTTGACTTTGTAATAAAGTAATAATTTTTTTTTTCGTTGAAATATTAACTGAATGTATTTGCAATAAGGTTTAATATCGTTTAAGAAGCGATACAAAATCTGTGAAGTACTTAATGTTTTCAATTCGGTATAATCGGTTTAGAATTTCCGGAGTTCCGCGTTTGTAATTGGATTTGTGAAGTTGGCAACTCTGGGCAAAGGCTATTTTTTGCAAAAGGAGGCGAGATTGCTTTTCAATATGCATCTTAATATGTGAAATTTAATTCTAAAGCACTTCGTTACGTAACAAAAATGCACTTTTTTATTACAAAGTGCAACTTGTTTTTGTCTTATTGAGTAAAATAGCGATGTTTAATCCCTTTGTCGCTTTTATTATACGAGCAATACTTGTATATATTTGTTTGTAATCGCGTTCTCGAAATCGGCATTAAAGATTTTGTTAAAATTTGCTATGTTTGGCGTTCACGAGCGCGAAAAATCGATCTAGCTAGGTGTTATAACCTTTTTTTTCGTGTTTTTTGGAAGTTATTTCTGTTTAGATTTTTTTTTGTTTTTATTTTTTGTTTATGATTGGATAATGTTTTCCTTTATAAGTTTATTTGTGTACCTTGATCTTTATTTGTCACATTTGTTGGAGTGGTAAAACTGTATAAAGAATTTAGCTTTTAACACGTTGTATCATTTTTACCAGTAATTTTGTTTTAAAAATATATGTTTAAAAAAATGCAAATTAAAAACGTAATAAATGACATAGTTCAGTTATGGTCCAGATCACTTTCACATTTACCAAAAAAAGAAAACTACAAATTCAAATAAAGTAAAATTGCCTAAAAAGGCAAAGTTGGCATGTGCACAAACGTGACAAATCAACAAAATTGTTACACGTCAAAAGTCGTCTACTTCAGCGAATGATGCAAGAAACTCTCATAAGAAGATTACAGCTCACACTTCACGACGCGTATGTAATACACATTCCTCTTAACATTCTGTCGACATACTTATTTTCCACTCACATTCTTTATGAACTCTCACCCACTTCGGAGATCTTTTAATATTGTACGGGGAGTAAGTAGATGAAAACCTTTTATCAATTCGAGACTGCCGTTGATGGGGGGAAAATATTCACAGATGTTGAGTGACTGATTATTTAGGTACCTATAACTACTTACTGTTTTATTTTTTAATATTCGCATTGGCAACTTAATAAGAGTTGCTTTTAACTGTAACGTCAAAGGCTGGTAGATTTTAATAATGAGGCCTCAATATTTTTAGGAATAAAAGAATAATATTATGAACTGATGACGGAGTTTTAGTATTATTTCAAAATAAGTTATTGCCAGTAGGAAAATTAATAAAAAGTTGTATAAGATGCCCTTCATTTTGATTGACCGCATTATGTATTGGCTCATTAAAATTTTTGTGGTCGCTTTGGCGGGAAATCTAGCCAAGTAAACAAACAAATGGGGTAAATGGAGGTATTATTTTGATATAGGTAACATCGTGACAGTTTTTCAAAACTTTGCCTTGGTCATACCTTTAGCGCCACTCTTTTGAGACTCAGGATACAGGTTGTCAAATAAATCGCTAAGCCTATATGCTACGTCTCAAAAGCGTGGCGCTAAAGGTATGACCATGGTAAAGTTTTAATAAACTATCTCGATATTACCTATATCATGATAATACCTCCATTTACCTACACACACAATGTGAAAGTTTTATGTTTCAGTAGAGAAGTGATGTTCATATAACAAAATAACTAATAATAAAACTAATAATATATAAATACATATGACGTCGTTAATTTATACTTATAGCCTCATCTTCTATGTTATATCATTAATACGATATTTGCGAGATTTATTTGTAGATCAATCGGCCAACTAATCCTGCATATATTCAACGGCTGTCTCCTGAAATCTAGAACTTACAAACTGATTGATAGATCAAAAATAATATTCTTTATAGTGGTGTGCATCCTAAGATATCGATAGTCAAAAATCCAATATCTTTTTTATCGTAGTGAAATATGCATGCTGTGCTTTAGTTGGCGGCTTTCTTGTGCACCCCTCCGGACTTTCTGTCACCCCTAGTGAAAAATATTGTTATCGATTGTGCTGAGGAAGCGGAAATATCGCGAGAAATTTTCAAACAGTCGTTTACAATTGAATGCGTTCATTCAACTTATTTGCACAAGTTGTTATATTATAACTGTATAGGAAGTGTAAGAAATATTCGTGTTACTAAAGGAACATTGGTGATGCACCGGTATATGTTGAAATTAAAAATTGTAGATACATATGTTGGCGAATTTTTGAATTTTTATGAAAAGTGCAAACGCAAGTATGTTTTGTTGGACTGTATTCGCGATTTTCAGAAAAACTACAGTGTTGATTCTCTTACCTGGTTTTTAGGGTTCCGTAGTCAACAAGGAACCCTTATAGTTTCGCCATGTCCGCCCTCTGTCTGACTGTCTGTATGTCTGTCCGCGGCTTCGCTCAGAGACTATTAGTACTCAAAAGCTGTAATTTGGCATGGGTACACATTCAACAGGCCGACAAAGTGCCAAAATAAATTCTTAAAAAATAAAACATTGGGTTGGGTAGGTAAGCTCGCTTACACGTGAAGCCATTTTTCGATTCGGGGATCCGCTTGCGAAATATTGAGCTTTAAAATGATATTTTTTGTTAGAGTCCATCGCCTGCGAGCTAAATGGTTGTTTTTGCATGGGTAAAAAAATACGGTAGCAGCAAATGTAAAGAAATAAAAAGAAAAAATATCACCTAAGTAACCTTTATAAAATAATTCCATTCCAATACTTAGATTTTATTTATTGCACTAAAATACTTAGATGATAACATAACAATATTTATGTTCGAAAATGCTAGGGAGTGGGGGGCGCTTAAAATATACTAAAACTTAATGAACGACCAAAGACAAAACGGCAGAACTCTTATAGGATCACTCGTGTGTCACTCTGTCTGTCCGTCTGTCACAGCCAATATACTCCGAATCTGCTGGACCGATTAAGTTACCGTTCTGTACACATTTGAGTGTCACCCAAACACGAACGTGTAACGTAAATAAATACATTTTAAATTTTGTGGGTCACTTTTGGGGGGTAAATTAGAAAAGTTACTAAAAAGCTTACTGAAAATCAAAATAGTTAAATTCAAAAATCCCAATAACAATCCCAAAAACGGGCTACAACTTTTTAAGATGCAAAACTCTACGTTCATGAGTCAAAACTGGACTAGTTTTTTTTTCAAATTAATGACAGTTATTATTAATATTCAAAAATAACTTACTTCAAACTAAAATTGTAAGACACGCTTTAGGAAAAAACACACTATTTGAGACAAACGTATAGCCTACATGTAAATTATTCAATGTCGTTGTCTTTCTCATATGGAACCACATTACGCCAAATGGTCCATCCTTTCATATAAATATTAAATGCATCTTACTCCTTGATAATAGTGGACATAATCCCTATCTATTTGCGTAGCTTCTCTCAGTAATGAGTGTACCAGCAAAATGTTTGAAATATTCAGAAGAGTCCCAACTTAATTAGGACGGGGTACTTTTGTAGAATAGAATTTATGACGCCAAGGGGCGGTCGTCAAGCGAAAGTCATGGCCGATATAACCCGGCCGCGGCGAGCGAGAGGTGTAATGTATGTAAGGGCGAAGTAATAATGGCTCTCCCTTCTTGGCTGGATTGAATTACCGACGACGCCATACTGTCTAGTGTTGGCCGCACCTGCTTATCGATCATAATATTTTTCCCTAAAGTGAATTATATCTATTGTTGTTGTGCATGCAATATTGTTTTATATTTTTTAGTCCAACATTTCATATGCTTTCAATTTTGTCAGTTTTAACTTTTTTGTTGATGTAGTATGCATCACCTAAAGACTTTGTTTGGTAGGTGGGTAAAATTTTATGTACTTATACCTACGTGATGAACTAGACTCACACTTACTAAACAAATAATAAAAAACAAATAAAATAGGATATATTGTACAGTTGGTAACGTTCTTCTTCAAACACAGAGAAGTAGTGTTGACATTAGCTGTCTTATCTCTGGATGGCAGCTCTTGCAATGCATCTTCCCTGCTTTACAAGTCGCAAGTTTGGCCCCATATGAAGTACTGCTGCCATCTCTGGGCGGGTGCACCCGGATACCAGCTTGGCCCTTTTGACTCGGTTCAACGACGGGCTGTGAAATTTGTCGACGATTCCAAACTCACTTGCCGTATCGAGCCCTTAAGTCTGAGCAGAGACTTTGCCTCCCTGTGTGTGTTGTACCGCTTGTGCAATGGGAAGTGTTGCGAAAAATTGTTCGAATTGATGCCCACGGCTACTTTCTACCATCGCACCGCTCGCCATCGGCAGGGAATTCATTCTCACACTTTTAGAACCTAAATGGTCGCGCTCAGTGCGGTTTCAGAGAAACTTCCTCCCGCGAACGCTTGGGTTGTGGAATGATCTCCTTGCCAAGGTTTTCTCCAAGGACTACAGTATGGGGTTCTTCAAGAAAGAATTTATTAGATTTCTGAAGGGTCGGCAACGCGCGAGTGATACTCCTGGTGTTGCAAGCGTCCATAGGCTACGGTGACCGCTTACCATCAGGTGGACCGTTAGCTTTTTCGCCACCATAGTGGTATAATAGAAGTCTGTCGCTACGGTTCTATTTTACACACACGCTAAGACGTAATTTGTACCCTCCCTATTGCTCATTAGTTACTTTTTTCGCATGCTGAAGAGAAAAGCCGCACTATATCAATATGGTAAACTAAAGTTGGAGCCTAAGTACACGATACTTTTAGCATCACCAACCGGAGCCTAAGATGCGTTTTAGAATTCCGGGCGCTCTGCCCCGCACTTGTAAGTGACTCCTGTCGCGCCTCAATGCAGTTCTCGTGGCAAGTTGCCAAAACGCGATGCAGCCATAAAGAAGGCGCTAAAACGCGCGATTTGAATACCACGATCAAAAGCAGCAACTCGCCAAATCGTGATGATCGCAAAATCGCCGGTCGCCGATGTTAAAAGTATCGTGTCTGCTGAAGCTCAAAATAAATTAAATTGGCACTGAAATCGATATCGAAGTATCGATGAACGAACGAAGCTCTACACTAAGTACCACTTTCCGAGCAGGGCTGAGTTATACGACCCTGAGAGATGTCAGGCCTGTCGCAGGCCATTTCCTCTTATATCCACTTGGTGACGTGTGAAGGTGCCTTTGCTAGTTTGTGTCCTATATTTCCTAACGCATATTTGCGAATACTCAAAATATTAATAAATTGTTATTTGTAAAATACTTGGCGAAAAAAAAGTTTTGTAATAGTCACCTACGGATGTGCTTACTAGTGCATATACCTATATGGACAGGTAGATATGTACATTATTATAATAAAACACACAAAATAAGGAACCATACTTTTAATGTTATCGGTAGAAAAATTCTTTACCGAATTTCTATTGTAAAATTTTTAAGGAAAACGATCCAAAAGTAAAATATTTGTCAGATGTAAGTATATGTATTGTAAGTTATTAAAGTACACTTATAGTTCATTTTATGTGCGTATTATAAGAAACACCATTTTGATATTTATCCAACTGTGGCTACAATGTTGCGTATTTATATATTGTACACACAAACCTGTGAGTTCCTGAGTACATTCCTTCTTTCCAAGTGCCACAGGTGTTTCTAGGAAGAATTATTGCTTGCCTTTAACAAAGGCTTTTACTGATGTTATATATCCTGAATTATATAGCAGAGGGCTAAAGCCGACATAAACGCCTTAGCGTAGGTACTTGGTTTAAAGTGTAGCGATCGCAATATTAGACAAATATTTTAATAAATATAGTTTAAAAATGGGTTTGATTATTTGTTTTTTCCTCATTACGTAGTCTAAGGGGTTTTATGAGCATGAACCCTGGGCTGTTGTTATTTCTCTAGTTTTGGTTTTTATAGGCTTCATCCCGGACTGATAGTATTTCTCCAGTCAAGGATTTTTTTAAAGGTTTCATCCCGGACTATTATTATTTCTCTAATCCAGGGCTGTCATAGGGTATGGACCAATTATTGTTTCTCAAACAGAATCGATGAAGTTGTTTAAACTTAAATTTTGTGTTTTAAAACTGGTAGAGTTGACTATTTTGCCCAAAATTAGCACTGATATTCAAACGGTAAAGACACATTTTCTTCTATTAAGAAACCTATTAGAAACTATAAAAAAATCAAGGAGTGCCAGATGGCGACAAAAACACTAAATACTTTACTTAAATATAATGTTGAAAAATCACTGATTTGTAAAGAAAAATTGACGTATATTTTCCTCTCTTAATTTATGCGAATTGCCTTTTAAATAATAATCAGGAATAGAATAGGGAAAAGAAAGTAAACGTGACTTTTTATGATGTGACTTTGAACAAAGATAACGTCTTGTTTTTGCTTGTTCCACTCTTGTTTACTAGTCTTGCCAGGCATAAAATATAGCTTTACTATTAATCTTAAAATATGTAGATACCTACTATATTTTGGATCGTGTTTTCATGCATGTGTTTTTCACAAATGATATGGCGTTGAGATGCTTGTACTAGGTATATGTATTATTATATTCGCCCTTCAATGATTTTATTGTTAACATGTATTTTATATGACGATACCTATGAGTAATTAAATGTTTTAACATAAATAAAACTTAGTGGTTTTACTTTTATTTTATGTAATAAATAGACAAGTATTTTAACATCAGAAAAGACGTTAAAAGTCAATATTAATACATGAATTGAATCCTCGTGAATGACATTCAGAACCTGAGAAGAAAGGATCATGTTAACAAGATATATAAACATGTTTATAGACTTTCTGGCCCTGGGAACTTATCTTGTCATAATACAAAAAGTTAAAATAAGCCAAAACAGCACACGTTCGTCTTTAAACAATGGCCGATGGCTGTTTGCAGTAGGATTACCGTGTTTGTCTTTCTCATGTGATCTGTCCATTCTGTACTTAGCATAGTCTATGACGTCGACCACCGTGCAGGCTGATTGCTGATATCTGCAAGCTAATTTAACTTGCTTGAACTTTAAATAAAAGCCACAATCGCTTGTATGCTTTCGGAAAAACATCTTTGATCACAAATTATGATGCAGACAGGGCTTAACATTGATTGATAGTTTGTAAATGTTTCAAATTATGTCTATAACTGAAATATAGTTTACTAGCTTTTGCCAGCGGCTCTGCCGCGCTTGGCACTACACCTTAGTGAATATATGTGGCTTGGCCATTTCGATACTACAAGAACTATTACAAACAGAAAAATCATGATCAATAAATAAATTTTTCACCTTAAACCTATGTGACGGTAGCAAAACGGCCAGGCCACATATTATAACTAAGGTGTAGAGTTTGTAAAGTTAGGGCTTGTAGAGCCAGGGCGTGTAGAGTAAGAAGCTTGGCTCTACATGAGATCTGATAAATTTTTGATTTGTCTTGGCAACATTTTACATGAGAATGTTTTTGGTGGGGTTTCACTCCTTTTGTGTAAGTTGCTTAGGGGCCGTCCATTAATCACGTGAGGCTCGAAAAGGGGGGGGGGGATCGGCGAAAATCACGAAATATCACAAGGGGGGAGGGGGGGGGTTGTTTTTTTCGTCAAACGCGCGATTTCTAAACCGAAAGCGGCGTGTAGTGTGACCTTTACCTCGATATTGCAAGGCAACGAACGAAGTCCCCGCGCGCAGCGACGACTGCCGGGATTTTGCATTAAAACAAAATATACCTAAACTAGATAATCTGTATAAAAACCTATTTGCAGAGTGTAAGAAAGGAAAAAAAACTTTGTGTGGCTCAGAAAGAATTTAATGAGTTGTGGGCTAATGCAAAACAAAAATATGTTTTTATTTATACGTTATAAAAAGGTTATTTAATTAATTTCTTAGGTTTTTAATAGTTTTAGCTAGCACAGGAATATTATATTCCATTCCATTAAAAAATGCTAATAAAACATCAGGTGATTTAATCCGATATTGCAGTCGTCCAAAGGCCTTTGTATTCCAAAGCCTCAAGAGCATGATGGCAAGACGTTTGCTACAATTCTTCTGCGTCGGTCTCTTGGAATTACCCCAACGCATGAGGGCTTTAACAAATTGTTTTATTACCTGTATTGCCCTAGCCTGCAGAGGGTGCTCTGCCGTTTTCTTTACCACTGGTCTCCCTCCGAGACCATCTTCCCTCTCACTCTTCGACCGTGCCATTCCTTGACAAAACAAGGCCAAATATAATTAGAGACTGAGCCGCTTTTGTCCTCGGTCGTCTATATCCCACGATAGGCAAGTACAGTAAGATGTCGCTTAGAAATAAGCTGACTCTTTACGTCACTTGCATCCGCCCCATACTAGCATATGTTAGCGTCGTCTATTCGTTATCCAGACGCAACCTCCATAAACTCCAGACCCTCCAAATCCGCTTCCTCAGAGCGGCCTGCGAGGCCTCCTGGTACGTCCGGAATGCGTACCTACATAGGGACTTCGAGCTCCACACGATTCTCCAATATCTTAAAAACCTGGCAGTCCGCTTTTTTAAGCGTACACAAAATCACCCGAACGGATTAATTGTGCAATCCGCAACCTATCATCCACATACACACACATCATACCACACGGTCGAAAAACAATTGTTTGGCGGCCTCGGAACGTACTTACGGCCCTAGACGACGATCTGCTATCCGGATAGTGAGACTAGTTTCAACGACCTCTCCAAATAGGGCCTCCCCTCTAACACGACGCCGACGTCCGTAGGTCCCTTGCAATTTTCTTATTCAGTTGTTAGTGTTGAAGAAAGTCTTGCTAATCCGTGGTCCAAGGACAATGTACATTAAATATGTTCATGTACTAGTAAAATATATATTTTTTTTTACACCATTCCTTTAATATTATTTTTATGCCAGTTAAAAAACAACCTGCAATCTTTCTGTATAGACATTTTATCATGGTCCTTAATTTTCTAGAATAAAATTAGATTATACTTCATACTTGTATTTAAAGATAATATTCTAAAAATTTTAGGATTATTTGCAGGTACTAAAAAATACACGTGATTTTGGATGGTTAGTCTTAAACCTCACCACGTATCACCAAGGGGGAGGGGGGGTTAAAAAAAACCTCACGTGATTAATGGACGGCCCCTTATGACAATAATTTTTTTCATAGCCCGCTTTCTATCTCAGTCTAATTGAAATAGTTAACACTTATTGTGTTTTTTCGTTGTTTATAAAGGGTTATAATATAAAAAACTATATTCGCATTAGTCGATTGGTTTACTATGACATCAGATTTTAAAGTCCGATTTCTGATACAGCTTATTAAGATTTTCTCTTACAACAACCGGGGCCTACATCATTGTGATTTCCCATCACAAAAGAAGTTTTATTTTGTCAATACTTGTCACCACATTTTAATTTATATCGAAGCACATAAGTATTGTAATATTGTTCGTGTAATATAAGTGTAATAATGTAGTACTATTCTGAAACCTGACGAAAGCCCTACAAACACTTTTACTCCTTTATTTAAGGGGTTAAGATTTTTTTTAAAAAAAAACCTGAAACACGTATTTTTAATTTGTCAATTTTACATGTTATATATCATGAAATTAAGTTTGTATGGGAAAAGCTATACAAACTACCATATCCTTATTTAAAGGGTGGGGGTGATTTACTAAAAATCTTGAAGTATATATTTTATTATTTATAACAGGGAGTAACCATATTAATTTTGAAAGCTCTAGCATCAAAATTTGCGGAAGTCTCATACGAACTTTCATCCCCTGGTTTAAGGGGTTGGGGGGTAAAAGTTCAAAGTTTTAGAATTTAAGATTTTTTTTGTTTTTTGTGTACTATTAATAGCTTACATACCAAATTTCAGCTTTCTAAGACTTCCGGAAATACTCTAACAATTTTGATGATCATCAGTGAGTCAGTGACGAAATCGGGTTTTTTTTAGATATCAATAAAATCTAAAGTATAAAAGCTATGCAATTGAAACTTTATATTTTTAATAAAGCCACTATTAACATCATATCCCGAGAATTTAGTTTATCTGGTATAATCCAAACCCTAGTTATGAGGGTTTAAAAAAACGACGAAGCGCTTTGAGGAAAGGTAGGTAGTGCTCTTGCGTCTTAACTCGTCTTGGCAGGGGCACTTCCGTGCTCGCAGATTTAAAACAATTCTTATTCAACTGAACTCCAACCCGCCTTGTAACACGTACTTGGCCGGTACGTGATTAATAAACGGAACTAGTATTAGTATATTTGTTTCAGTTGTTTGGTAGGTGGTTGCCAGTAGCACATATCATTTATTCAGTTGCCTCTTCTTAGAAGAAAGCAGAGATAAAAGGACCTGTCTACTTTATGAAATATCAAGGCAATTACATTCCTCAGTTAGATCGCGTAGTTGTGAGAAATCACGAAGCGCCATGCGGTCGAGACCGCATCCCGAAATGGTAAAACTGCATCAAGAACGCTACTGGTTTGCGGTCATCGCGGTCGCATTGCCAGTTCCGTGTCACTTATAGCGACAATTTTTTTTATTCCAATTTGATTTTTCCACAGACCGAGTTTAGAATTTTTTTATGAATTTTTACTGGGACTTTTAGTTAAAAATTTAGAATGATGTTATTCACCGCTATTGCAAAATCATCTCCTTGGAAGTAAAAAAGTTTGTATGAGAATGTTTGAAGGTAAAATTTAAAATCGGGTTAAAAGACGATTTTTGGAAAATCATCCCATAGTTTCTACTCTTTAGAGTTGCTCCTTGAAATTGATAAGATTTTTTTAAAATTCTATCTAGACGTAGTAGCGGAAAACAGTTGAATATAAACTAGGAATATAAATGGCAGCATAACAGTTCTTATTATCAAGGTTGGTATACCTGCAACTGATCTGTTATGCTTAATACGTGTCTATTATCAAACCACCGAAACGAAAACAAAGGGGTGTTATAAGTTTAACCCGTGTATCTCTCTGTATGTGGCATCATAGCGCCTCAACGGATTACCCAATTTTAATTTAGTTCTAAGTTCTAATCTAAAGTGTTCATAGCTCTAGAGCTCTGGAGTCATCTCTAGAGAATCTATTTAGCTGTTTGAAGATTACTCTTTTCTGGTTGATATGAGCAACTTTGAATTTGCAAACGATTTGCAATTTGGTAACACGGTTCTTCAATGATATTGCAATTACCTGATAAATCTGCAGGGTATCAACTCCTTGTCTACCTAACAGCAGACGTATCGTGTTCTCTCATGCAAAAATTTCAAATCTGGATTCTTGTTTATTAACTCCATGCTTTATTTGGTTGGCCTGCGTTATATACTTATTAATAAAAAAATATGGGGTTCTTCAAGAATGGAGTGATAAGAGTTATAAAGGGTCACCAATGTCTGAGTCATGGACGTAACTAAACTAGCTTTTGGGCAAGGGTGGGGCAGACCTCGTAGAAAATTTATATTAGGCAAAATCCACAAGATTATAAACACTTTGGCGATTCAAGGCTGGAGCAGCTGGGTGTTCCTGGTTACGCCCATGGCCCGATCAATGATGTTTTGGATGACATTACAAACGGCCATAGGCTACGGCGACTGCTAAGTATCAGGCGGGCCGTCTTTTGTTTGTAATGTACAAATAACTTCCGAACCGACGACATGTTTTTCTAGTGATTTAACAATCAATATCTTTGAAACTACTGAACTGAACAGATTTTGATGAAACTTGTATTGTTCCCTAAGTTGAACGGGTACCGGCTATATTAAAAAAAAAAAATTAAAATCTTATCACTAGTTTCTGAGAAATACGTGGATAAACATACTTTATAAATTTGGCACATTTGTTTAGAAGCCCACATAGATAGTATAACATATATGAATACTGCGTAATACAACTTTTTTTTTTTGAAGTTGGTTTTAAAAATAGGACTGATTTTTAGGGTTCCTTAGTCAACAAGGAATCTGTCCTTCTGTCTGTCTGTCAGTCCGCGGCTTAGCTCAGAGACCATTAGTAGTAGAAAGCTGTAATTTGGCATGGGTATACATAATAATTAGGCCAATAAAATGGCATAATAAAACCGATTATTAAATATAAGTTTATGAACCATGTAGTATTATAGAAAAACTAAAAAACCGGTCAAGTGTGAGACGGGCCCGAGCCATTTACCATCTTAAATCACCGTTACAGCGCCATCTAGCTATTATTAGGCGAAACAGTAACACATTTGTTTGTTGGAAACGATATTCAAACTAAAGCAACGTCGGGCTTGGTCAGAAATTGGATGGCTTAGCGGCACACTTTTTGTTTGTGTTTGTGAATTTCTTAAATGGTGGTAGGTACGGATCACTCGATGCGTGAGTCCGACTCGCACATGGCCGGTTTCTTGATAATGTGGTTAATTTAAAAAAAATTTAGTCCATTACTAAATAATAATTAATAAACCACTTTCATACGAACATAACCAAAAATAGATTTTTAATGTCCGGCTTTAAAACGGTCTGGTTTGGGTTGTTCAGGCTTTTAGGTCACCTAGTTGTATATATAATACCTTTGTAGAGTTTAAAATCTAATAATGTTGTACAGACAAGTAACATCAAAAATAGTACTTCAAATCATGCGTGTTTTGTACAGAGGAAACACCTCGAAGTCGTTGTCACGATCGTCACGCAATGTTTTCCCGCCAAAATAACAACACAACGCGTGTGTGTTTCCATCATTCAGTGACTGCCTCCCCACACACGACATGTTCCTGGCCATATAAAAATTTATGATATTGTCTTCCTCACATGCTAATATGTTGAGTTTTAGTTTTTTGACCCGGTTTTTTCAACACAATATATTGTATTGTTTCTTACTTAGTCAACTACCTCTCAGTACTATATTATTGCTTAAAGACAGCATCATTAAGATAAGCAATTAAATATGTTGATTATGACAGAAGAGAGAAATTGAAAATTAGATTTTTTTTCTTCATTTATTTATTCAATCTTACAAAGCACTTAACTTACTTCTTAATTCTGCCAAACTGCGAAACAGTTTGTCGGCAGAATATATACTTTCATACATGTATACACATATGTATATATTAGTAAAAATTTCCATATGAACATAAAATAAAACTACATTATGGGAAGTAAGATAGAACCACAGCCGAAAAAGTAATTTAATAAAATTTTTGTTTCAGCTGTAAATGCTATTATACCACACGGGATATAGTGGTTGACTGGAATGAAAAGTTTGGTATAACTGATTTCCTTTTTGCCCCTTGAAGGGCAATTCTTATTCTTTGTTGGAGTAAAGGAGTATATCGTGTTCCAGTCACAGAATAAAGAATACCAGGGTTGTTGCGAATATTAACATCAGCATTAGCATCCACGGATTTTCGGCATTGTTTTTAATATCAGCATTAGCAACAATCGATGCTGATTTTGAATGCTAATGTTCAAGTCGTAGGTAACGTGTTCGTTTTGGAGTTTTAAATAATTACAGACAGTGATACAAAAAAAGGGCTGTCACTTGTTCTCTCGTTTGATTGTTCGTTCGAACTACTATAGGTCAGCCGTCTCCTTCATCATCAGCTTTCTTAGAATTTCCACGAATTCTTATTCAATCAGCGGTAAGTAACTAGTACCTCATTTGTGCTATGGCAAGCCATGGTCCTAACGTTTTAATAGCGAATCGCAGAAAAAGAGATTATGATCTATATATAATAAGTTTGTATGGAACCCTCGGTGCGCGAGCCAGACTCGCACTTAGCCGGTTTTTTATACTTTGGTTTTTTTTAGTTTTTTTTAAATAGCAGTATTCTTGGCAAATTGGCTTTTCAGCTGCAAGTTTACGAAATGAAGGAAACACAGTGTCACAAGTTACACCTTACCAAATTTCTATGCAATAAAGGGCCATAGGTACCGTCAACTCATCTACAGTTACCTTAATTTTACATTTTTGATGGAATAATTGTTGCTTTTCCAATTTCATCTTCTATTTTAATTCATTGCCTACAGCTAGAATCACGGTTCTTGTGGTTTCAAGCTCATATGATTCCGGTCCTCGCGTTAAATGAAAACCAATTGGTAAACACGAGAAAACGCATGTGCGGTCAGGGACCAATAGGTGAATACGAGAGTATCTGTCCAGATGACCTTCAAACAAGCTTCAAACCCCAAAATGGGTGGTTTGAACTGTATCTATAAGTAATCTATTCTTATTTGATTTACTGATTAAAATAATGTTTAGTGTTTATTCACTTTGATTTAACAAGTAGGTACAATTAATAAATTTACAATTAATTCGTTATTTATTTATAGCGATAAACAATAGTATTTTTATGTTGTTGCTACCCTCTTATGGAAGTATGTACCTACACAGTAGACTTTTAGGTGTGCCCCCTACACCCATATACATATGTTTCGATTATGTTGATCTCAAATAATTTTTATTTTACTGTGGCAAAAATATCTTTCAAACTTTCGGTCGGCTTAGTGTATATTATTATGGAAAATCTATTGCAATAGTTTTCTAGCTTTATAGTTATTTTACATTTACGTTGTAAATTATATTTCAACTAATACTAGTTAATAGTTAGTTATAGATTATACATTAATAAAAAAAAGTAAAAAAAGAATTTTTAAAAACTTGCTTTTCTCAAAACATTAGAATCATACAAAAATTCAATCTAACCAAAAATTGTACTAAAAAGTAAAAAATAATTTTTCAAAATGAATATTATTTTTTTTATATCCACGAACGACTGCAAGAAACGCAAGGCGTGCGCTACACACGAATATTTGACGTGCTAGAGTTTTAGTGGATATTAATTGAGAGTTTATCAAGTGATTGTATGTAAGTACGCACGCCTTGCTTTTCTTGCAGTCGTACGTGGAAATAAAAAAAAATAAAAAAATAATATACTTTATTGCGCATATAGAATACAAGACAATTAAACAATAAAAGTAATAACAAATTGGCGGTCTTATCGCTAATGAGCGATCTCTTCCAGACAACCTTTAAAATTACTGAGTAGAATGTGTTAACTGAAACTTAACAAAATAAGAAAAAAAAAGGCAACAGTAAAATAATATATACATTTATAGCAATAGCTTAATTTATATATAAATATGAATAATAAATAATACTAATACGTACAAAAAATAAATATATATATATCAAATACATAACAAAAAATAGAAATAAAAAAATAAATACACAAACTACATACATCTTAATTAATATAGATGAATAAACAGTGTTGATGAGACAGCTTAAATTTTTAAGTAATGCGTGATTACGAAATTTTTAAATATTCTTAAAGTTTGTGCTTTTTTGACATCAAAGGGTAAACTATTCCATAGCCTTATAGCTGTGACAGAGAATGAGTCATTATATGCTTGCGAATAATGTGTTGGGGTTTTCAGCATCATGTTTGTAGTGGCGCGATGAGCTGTAGACCGTATAAAATTAAAACGCTCTTTCAAGTATAACGGAGTAGACGGATTGAACAGTACGTTGTAGAGAAGAAACAGAAAATGAGTATTCCGGCGAAGGCGAATTGGGTGAGTTGAGTTTTAATCGAAATTCGGATATATGATCATATTTACGTAAACCAAATATGTATCTAATACATAGGTTCTGGAGTCGCTCAAGCTTATTTAATTGCTCCTCAGTAAGGTCAAGGTAGCTAGCATCCGCATAATCAAGGACAAGTAGCAGTAGTGATTTAGCCAGTGCAATTTTAGTGGCAATGGGCAAGAAGTTACGCAATCTGCTAATAGATTTAGCTGTAGCAAATATTTTTCTTCTAACTTCTTTTAATTGTGGTTCCCACGAAAATGTCTGGTCTATGATGATGCCCAAGTTTTTTACAGCCTCGCTATATGGAATGACTGTTCCATTAATACTCACTATCTCTTAATACTCACTCCAATGTTAAAAATAGAGAAGGAAAAGTTAGACCTAAGATATATAGCCACACCACCACCACCTCTATCTTTACGGTCGTTTCGAACAAACTGAAAGCCGGGCAATGAAAAAGATGTAGAAGGTAAGCAAGGTTTTAACGAAGACTCTGAAACAAGGACGGCGTGAATGTTTTTGTTATTAAAAGATGCTAGCATATCGGAGTAATGAGCTGGAATACTCTGTGCATTTATATGTACGATATTGAAATGTTTCAGTGAGTCTGAAAAAGTGGAAGTTAAAGTAGCGCTGAGAGAAGGAGAACTAAAAGAACTGTCGTCACTGTTTAATCCATCTGAAGAACAAGGGAAAGAATTATTACTGTCGCTGTCACTATTCATGTATTACAATAAGATATTAATTTATATATACGTATAATATAATATTAAGACTATTAATATGTTTGATATAAAATAAAATAGAAATATATAAGTATGTGTGCTCTACATGCCAGCAGTCTGGTTTAGAAAAAGTACAAATTACATACAATCAAAAAAATAAACAACAAAACAAAAAGTATTACTGAAACGAAAAAAAAAAAAAAGAATTATTTAGGTATGTTACACGGAAAATAACAGCTAGATTCTGGTAAAATAAATACAATAGTTAATATCATTATCATTTAAAACATGAAACATTAATAAAAAACAACAAATTAAAGTTGTTCTAATATGCTTTTACTACAGCCGTACAAATTAAAGTACCTAAAACGTAGTTTCTAGAGCCGTAAAATTCTTAAAAAAAAAAACGGTGATAAATTAAATAACGAAATGAGTTTTGGCGTGAATCTTAAGAAGGAGTGGTGTTTTTTCTGTTTAATTTTTCTAAATTCATTTAGTGACTTTCGATGTATATATTTTAGCAAAGTTTTACGAAAGCGTGTTAAGAATTGTGCAGCGAAGGCTCATGAATAGTGAATTTTGAAGAAATAAGCAGGACATGACGCGCAATGTCTGAGGATCCACACCAAATCTCCCGCCCAATCTTGGGACTTGAAAACGAGGACGCGCGGTAACGCCCGCGCCACGATACGATATAATATAATTGACTTTGACTCTGGCAAATGCATAAATGTTCTGCTAAGACCGTGCAAGCCCATTATAATATTAAAAAAATAAAATAACGAAATGTGATTATACTTAACTCAAGTGGTTAAAAGAGAAAATAGAAGGAAGAAAAAAAAAATTTCCAATATAAGAAACAGGAGAGGGCAAGACTACATAACGGCTTTCAATCGTTCGTAAACATTTGAACTTAAATGTCACCTATTTCTTCAATTTTATAATAAAAAATTCTATAATATTCATTTTGAAAAATTATTTTTTACTTTTTAGTACATATTTTAAATTTTTCACTTCCACCTCTAGGCTGTACAACTCTGGGAGGGGGTTGTTGGTCGAACTAACTGTGGAATATTGTATTGTCATCCGAGCTTAGTAAGTTTGCAAAATTTCATCGAAGGGTGATAACAGGAAGTATGTTTAATTAAGCTCGCAAGATTCCACCACAAGATGGAAGGAAAAATAAAAAAAAATTAAAAAGGAAACATTGTGAGTTAAATAAAAGCAAGTAAAAACGAGAGGGTCGGGAGTTATTTTTTAAAACGATATTTTTACAGTTATTTAAAAACGAATACAGTTCAGTTCAGTTTTTCATCTGTCTAACTATCACGGTCCATGAAAAACAGCCTGATAACAGACAGACAGACAGCGAAGTCTTAGTAATAGGGTCCCGTTTTTTACCCTTTGGGTACGGTACCCTAAAAATGTGTAAAGATATGTTATTAGTTTTCAGTTTGAAACTTTCTATAGCACAGAATATTTTAAGAGGTCAGAAAACTACACATTAGGGTAGGGCGCAGCCTTAATAACGTAGGTATTAACCACTAAGCCCAGCCCAGTCATACATGCGGCGATGCGCTTTAAAAGGATAATAGCATTCCTGTTATCTCAAGCTTCCGCGTTCCTGTGCATTATGCTGAGAGCTCCGCCAAAATGGCGATAAGTCCCCAGCCGGATGCCTTTTTGTAACAACGGCATGCCGCTGTCACGCCTTTTACAGAATACGTATGAATTAAAGATTATTAAGGCTAGATTGACACTAGGTTCTGCGTGAAAGATGAGGGTCTATGATCATGGCCTTCTATGGTTTATGAGCACTTCAATGAATTTAGGATTGGTCTTATATCTAAGTAACGCGAATGTATGACAGCAGTTGAACATGACCAATCGAATAGAAACGATATGGTTGTAAATAAAATACAAGCTCACTTTGGTCTCTGTAAAATTTAATAATATTCGTAAAAAACGTGCCAAGTCTCAATTGAGATGATTTGTCAATAAAGAGTTGTGAGATATTATAAACAGCCAAGTCTTGGAGGTTAATAAGAGAACGAATAATTTTAGCTGAAAAAATCTGTCCTATATCTTTTACTCGGTAAATTACATTTTTTAGAATCTACTGTGCCTAATTAAATAAGCGTAAAACATTTTGATTAGTGACAAGGCAATTAGGTTAATATATTCTTATTATAGGTTGTATGTTGTGGAATTATTAATATCCTACTAATATTATAAATGTGAAAATATGTCTGTATGAATGGATGGGTGTTTGTTACTCAATAACGCTTTAGCCACTGGAAGGATCGGGATGAAACTTAGCACATCTATAGATTGGGTTCTGAAATAGCACAAGCTACTTTTTATCCCGAAAAGTTCCCGCGGGAATATAGCAAACTTCATTAGTATAATTAAGGAGTTATATAAGGAGAAACTCCACGCCGATAACCAAATTTAGGGCGGGCGGAGCCGCTGGCAAAGTATAGTTTAAAATAAATTAAAATTTCAATTCTTCGAAAATGCAGGCTTTCATAGTTTTCTTTTGATGTGAGTATTGAACCCTATGTCTGTGAAGTACTAGTTCTATTTAAATTATCATGAATCAGTCATTCAGTGTCAAATTTTCGTAACTTGGCATTCCTATAACTTCTACACGAATAAAGTTATAAATTTTAAATTGTATGGTTCCTAAGTACTCTTAGCTTATTAAATAAACAGCCTTTTACAATAACCTAGCGCTGCTAGATATAGGCCTGAAAATACGCCGATATGTTTCCAGAAAAGAATTGTATGCCAGTTTGCCTTGCACTCTAGACAGGCGAGGGGACTGCACTGAGCACTGGATTTTGAATGTAAAGAAATGTGAACTCAAATCTTATCAAATTTATGTGTCTCATAGTATGACGTCTGTTCACTGTGTTATGTCATAACTATGGCACGATCCACCTGCGTCCTTATCACGTCGAACAGATCGCAATGATTGACATCACGCACATCAAATCAGATCGGATTGTGTATCATACGACATGTGGATTCATGTGCTCCTGTGACCCAAATATGTATTACAACAAGCTTTTACAAAGTATCTACCGTATCTATGTTTAAGCAAATAATAGCACTTCATACAGTATAGACATTCTCCGCCGCTCTCTAAAGTAGACCCCGCAAAGCCTCTGTTACGAACCTGTGACCACTCGCATAGAACACGCACACATTTGCGCGTAAACACACGTGTCGTTTATTACTATAGTGTCTGTAGTCACAAATTACTCGTCTTTTGTATTGAGTGTCCAGGGCGTGGTTTTTGAATGATTGATAAATGATAATTGTGTCCAAATTGTATAAAAGTGGTAAAATGTATAGTTACTCTTTTGGTAGTTGTGGCACATTTTTCCTTAGTCGGCCCGCATTCACCATTTACGCCAATTAACATCTAATAAAACTTTGCTACTTTGAAATAACACAATCTAACTTGCATTTTAAATAATGTTCTTAACTAATTTCATTTGTAAATATTGTATTATTTACAAAGCGAGTGTGAAGTTATCGATAAGTTATAACAAATCATTTTTTATTTAAAGTTACATATTAATGATTTATGCATTTCCGTAGTCAAAAGCGGAAAAACAGAACTATAATCTATAGTTGTGCATGTTATATGCGCCATTTTTGCATCGATTCTAATGCAAATTTATAGAAAAGTGTCTTTTGCGAACCGCCAAACAGATTTCTTTAAAATTGAGTAAAAACATTTACTGTCAGTTTTCCATATATTGAACTGAGAGATGATATTTTATTTGTACCCTCTTGTCTTACACAAGGGACAACTATTTAAACACAGGTATATAGTTCTTCTCACTATAATGTTTCATCATCATATATCGCAGATAATCAAGAAACCAAAATATTAAAAATATAATGACATTTATTATTTTTTAAATGCTTCTTTAAAAACTTGTTAATCGACTTTCAACTACCAAATAATAATAAAAACATCATTTTACAAGCGAAGACATCAGAAATGGCCCTTAAATTAATATTCATAACTACATGTTACAGTATAAAAATGAACTTTAGATTCTGATATTCTCAAATTAATGCTTATTTTGGGCATGAGCTTACCGAGAATCATATTTGTGTAGTATTACTTTAATAAGCGAGCTTTATCTGCGTCTACTTTTACGGCATCTTCAATCCACCGTTTTACGAGTTAAGCTTTATGAAGGTGATTCCGATACTCAAGTAATTTTCCTTTAGAAATTGATAATTTTATGACGGTTATTTGAATCTGTAAGCTCAGTGCGAGAGTTTGAACGTCGTTTGCAATTGAGAAATTGCGATTGCGAGCGAGCTTTCGTTCGATGATTGATTGTAGCTATAGAAATATATCTAGTAATATATACATATATGTGACAATCTTGATGTTATTATCACTTATAAGTATGATTTTTTTGTTAGATTACTTACTATAAGTTTAGTAAGTGTAGGAAGAGAAGGATGCATACCTAAAGAAACTAATTTTAGGATTAGGATTTCTGTCTGTCCGCCTGTCACAGCCGAATTGGCTCCGAATGTTCTAGACCAAAATTAAGTTGAAATTCGGCACACATATGAATTTCTGTCACCAATCACGGACGTATAACGTAAATAAAATTAAAAAAAAAAGAAATATGGGAGTCTCTTTTGAATAGTGTGCAACTTTTTATTTACTTATTTACCAGTAAACAAAAAAAAGTGCAAATTGTAACGTGGGACTTAGTATAAAAGCTTTTTGTGAGGAATTCTAATATTTATTATTTTAATAGTTCTAAGACTCCTTCACCTCCCCCTCCCTCGGTTTAGTGTTTTTTTAAATCTTTAGTAGAAGTGTATAAGAGGTGTTATAAGATCGTCAGTTTTCCGCTTGAACCTTTATTGCATCTTCATAATAGACTTTATTGTAAGCTTAAGTTATATATAATATCTATAACGGTGTCAAATAGAACTTGGATCTGTATTTTGATACCATATTACTCATTTGATGCGTTTTCGGGGTCAAAAGTAGATAGATAGATAGTAAAAACTTCTAAAGTCATAAAATTACATCAATTTATAAATACGAAATAAGTGCTACTGTTTATCTACGGACATTGCAATATTTTCATCACGAAATGTAAGTATTGTTAAATGACAGTGTTCTTGAGGTGTAATAGTAATTATTAGTGCGCTTGCAAGTTTAATGTGATTGTGTATCATGTTTTTCGTTTCAATTTTGACGCGCTTTAGAAAAAATATGATTTAAAGAAAAAAAAAAGGTTAAACAACTAAAACTACTAATAACCTGAAATAGTTTTTAGACATTCAATTTAAAATTTTGGTCTGTTTTAGTGATTGTATACATAAACTATGTAAAATAATTTGGAAGATTTAGGTACCACGTTATTGAAAAGTGATTTTGTATAAATAAATATTTAGTTTTCTTTGACAGAAAGTGATTGAAGATGGCGATATTTATCTTAAAGGTGCAGACTTTTCTTAAACCTATTACGACACTCTAAGAATTCAAATTCAAATTCAAATTCAAATTCAATATAATTTATTCAGTTTAGGCTACAATAATTGAGCACTAATGAATGTCACTACGCCATCGGTTCGTAAGTCTACAGGGCGGGAAACCTTGTACTGAGAAGAACCGGCAAGAAACTCAGCAAGGGCATTTCTTGTCTCCCTTTCTCTTACAGCGTCCAATTAAAATATTGGAAAATGCCCTCCCTATCATAAAAGGACACTTTCCATTACAAACATAAAAAATCATGAAATATAAAGTACAAGCACAACATAAAAAAGTATCTAATATAAACAAAAGACAGTTTATGTATTCATCACTAAGAAATAATAATCAATGTCTTACAGTATTAATAAACAAAACAAAAAAGTAAGACTAAATACTAAGAATACAAAGAAGTTTGCAAGAGCAGCCCAGCCTCCACAGGCGGCACCCGTTCACGAGTATGACACATGAATCAGCCATCGCTTCGCTCAATTACAATGCCGGTATCTTTGGTTGACATAGGAGAGGAACTGCGCACTTAGCGAAGACATCAAACAGCAGCGGAGCTGCATCTATCTATATACCTTAAGATTAGGGGTTCTTTACCTAGTAGTGAAATCCCAAAGCTAAGCTCAGTTCCATAAATGTTTTCATAATGTAAGGTTAGATTATAGACAAAAACTTTAAGCGTAAGAAACATTAAATGGTGTCATTAAAGAATTACCATTTGTTTATCTGTATCACCACCACCATAACCTATCATTGTCTTTCTTATTACAGGCGTAATCTGTATGTAAGAGTTATACAACGCATGTAGTGTTTGGTGTTACTACACTCTTAATTAACTCCGTTGCAGAACCAATGACGTTAATGAAGTTAAACAATAGCCTTTTGATATATAAGCAACTTTGATATAGCAGATTTATAGCAATAAAAATTATAGGGAGTTAATGAAGATCTTCAAACAGCTTTTGACGCTGCAGGCCGAAACAAGCTTTAACGTCATAAGTATATAAGCTCCCGCTGCTACTTCACTATTTGGAAGGAATATTCAATTTATTTTTTACAGTTCTAATACAACCTATAGAGCTAAACCTATTTCATAAGTGAACTGTATCACTTTTAGTGACAACCGAATCCAATATAAATCAATTATAGTACTCTAAGCTTCAAAATTACCTGTAACCAACGCTAAATTGTTTGTTGGGAGGTAACAAAAAAACTTTTAAGAATTTTATTAAAGTACGGAACCCTCAGTGCGCGACTTCAATTCGCACTTGACCTTGTATCATGCAATTGACTATAATATTCCTACTTAATGTTACATGCACAACTTAAGTTTAACTATTAATTGTTTATATTCAAATCTTCCATTGTACAATTTGCAATAAGTCATTAAACTGTGCGTACTGTCCCCTTTTATTCAGTGAAGTTAAATGGCTTTAGTTTCGAAGAACTATTTGCTACGGAACTTTATAGTGAAATTATATTCCAGAAGTTCCTCTGTGACCGGAGGGTATGTACGTAATTCTTGTTCTGAAACCATCGTTCTAGATAATTTGCTCTTTTGGTTCGCTTTTATCAGGTGAAGTAAATGTAGGCACCAAGGTTTTTTAGAGAGGTAGGGCACTGCAAGTACTCGCTCGAGTAAGCCACCCGAACAACTAAGCAGGGCATAGCGAGTACTTGCTCGAATAAGCGGCCCGAACTGGGGAAGTACCTCCACCTTACAGAAAACCGCGGCCATAATAACACTAACATTGAGTAGTGTTGTGTTCCTGGCGGTGAGTAAGGTTGCCAGAGCTCTTTGAGGATTCGCTGCGCGGACAGCGGAGGACCGGCGGTGCTTGTTGCTGTCATACTCGGCGTAGACGCGGCGTACTGGTTCGGCGGTCAGGGAGACCTGATGAAACGGCTGACCGCTGGCCGCCCGCAGGTTGAACGGGATCCCGAACCCAGGGATCACTTAATCTCCGCCCTGGGAGGCTGATTCGCCAGCCTGTGTAAAGTATCTGAAGTGGTAGTCGTGCCGGAGAAGGACACCGGAGTGGACCCGGCTACTACAACAGAGGGGGATCAGGGGCCCTTCCGCCCGCCGGGCCAGCAACCGTATCATCTGTGGCGAGCTTCGGCAGTCTTAGAACCGCTCCCTTTGTCCTCTATGCTGTCTGTGCAGTGAATCCTCATCCTTAGTCTTAGTAACTTTTTTTTATATATATTATGGCCAGAAGACAGAAAAAGAAAAGAGTTTGCACAGTGGCTACTCCATCCACATATAATGTGGATTTTTGCAACATCAGGGGTATTCACGCAAATCTTAACGCAGTCCACCACCATCTCGAAACTGCGCAGCCGACCATTCTTTTTCTAACGGAGACGCAGATATCCTGCCCGGCCGACACATCATACCTTCATTATCCCGGCTACAAACTCGAACACAATTTTATGAGTCGTGCCGGTGTACGTATGTTCGTCCGGGAGGATATCTGCTGTCGCCGCCTTCATAGCCTTGAAGACAGGGACCTGTCGATATTGTGGGTGCGCGTAGATTACGGCGGCCACACTCGTATCTATGCGTGCCTATACAGGTCTCATAGCGGTGACACGGACGTAACTCGACTCTTCACGCACCTGAGTTTGACGACTGACAAAGTTCTAGAGCAATATCCCACAGCAGAACTAGTTATTTTGGGAGACTTTAACGCCCACCATCGCGAGTGGCTCAGTTCTCGAACCAATAACTATGCTGGGATATCTGCTCTGACCTATGGATTCTCTCAGCTGGTACTTTCTCCAACGAGAATACCAGATATAGAGGAACATACGAGCTCCTTACTGGACCTTCTGCTGACTACTCGTCCGGACGGGTACTCCGTCTCAGTGGATGCGCCTCTTGGCTCCTCGGACCACTGTCTCGTTCGGACTCAAGTGTCATGCACACAACCTGATCCTTCTGGGCCAACTAACTGGCGTCGTGTGTGGCACTATAATTCGGCAGACTGGGATGGATTGCGTGAATTTTACGCATCGTACCCGTGGAGGCAGATCTGCTTTAACTCAGAAGATCCTGACGTCTGCGCAGCCGCAGTCACTGAGACAATCCTTGCTGGTATGGAATGCTATATTCCTAACCCGCGAGTAGCTGCCGGCGTCAAAAAACGACCGTGGTTTAATAGGTCTTGCAGAAAAGCTAAAATTCTTAAGCAAAATGCATATGAGGCTTGGACCACGGCTCGTTTTAATAAGGATCCGAATATTTCTGAGTTAAAACGCAAATTAAATGCTGCCTCGAGGTTCAGTAAGAAAGCAACTGCCAGAGCAAAATTCCAATTCATCGGCAAAATAGGTGGGCGACTTGCGAGCTATCCTTCTGGGAGTCGTGCTTTCTGGTCGCTTGCCAAAGCTGCCGAAGGGAACTTCTGCCAGTCGTCGTTACCACCACTGCGAAAGACCGATGGTGACTTGGCCCATAGTGCTAATGAGAAAGCCGATCTACTGGGCAGTCTCTTTGCCTCGAACTCGAATATGAACGATGAAGGCGCTGTACCACCTACTATACCGTGGTGCGGTAAGTCCATGCCGGAAATTTCCATAACGCAGCGGGAGGTCAGGCGGGCGTTGCTTTCTCTAGACGTTCATAAGTCGAGTGGGCCAGACGGTATACCAGCAGTGGTGCTTAAGCAGTGTGCTCCTGAGTTATGTCCTGTACTCACGCGCCTCTTCGCGCTTTCCTACCACACTAGGAAATTTCCGTCTACATGGAAGACTGCGAATGTGCACCCGGTGCCCAAAAAGGGCGATAGATCAGATCCATCGAATTACAGGCCTATCGCTATTACCTCTCTCCTCTCTAAGGTGATGGAGCGTGTGATCAACACACAGCTTCTAAGATACCTAGAAGTACACGATCTGGTCAGTGACCGTCAATATGGCTTTCGCCACGGTCGCTCGACTGGTGACCTTCTAGTGTATCTCACACACCGATGGGCACTAGCCATTGAGAGTCACGGGGAGGCATTGGCATGTAGCCTGGACATAGCGAAGGCGTTCGATCGGGTCTGGCACCGCGGTCTTCTATCGAAGTTGCCATCTTACGGAGTGCCCGAGGGTTTGTGCAAATGGGTGGCTAGCTTTTTGTCCGGCAGGCGCATTCGAACTGTAGTTGACGGTAGTTGCTCTGATAGCATGGACATTAATGCTGGTGTCCCGCAAGGCTCTGTGCTGTCTCCTACGCTGTTTCTACTGCATATCAATGACATGTTGGACATCAACAACATACATTGCTATGCAGATGACAGTACTGGAGACGCTTTTTACACGGGTCGTGCAAACATCCCTCGTTCCGTTGTGGAGGAAAACCGCGGAGAACTTGTGTCTCAAATCGAGACCACACTGCCCCAGGTCTCTGACTGGGGACGGGTAAACTTGGTCCGATTCAACCCTACAAAGACACAAGTGTGCGCGTTCACCGCTAAGAAAACTCCATTCTCTGTGGTCCCACAATTCCAGAACACTCCCCTCTCCATCTCCAAGAGCATTGGGATCCTTGGTGTCGACATCTCCAGCGATGTTCAGTTCCGAGATCATTTACAAGATAAGGTAAAGCTGGCGTCCAAAAAACTTGGTGTACTCAACAGAGCGAAGCAGTACTTCACGTCGGGGCAAAGGTTGTTAATTTACAAGTCGCAAGTTCGGCCCCATATGGAGTACTGCTGCCATCTCTGGGCAGGTGCACCCGGATACCAGCTTGACCCTTTTGACTCGGTTCAACGACGGGCTGTGAGAATTGTCGACGATCCCAAACTCACTTGCGGTATCGAGCCCTTAAGTCTGAGGAGAGACTTTGCCTCACTGTGTGTGTTCTACCGCTTGTACAATGGGTTGTGTTCTGAGGAATTGTTCGAAATGATGCCCACGGCTACTTTCTACCATCGCACCGCTCGCCATCGGCAGGGAATTCATTCTCACACTTTAGAACCTAAATGGTCGCGTACAGTGCGGTTTCAGAGAAACTTCCTCCCGCGAACGCTTAAGTTGTGGGATGAGCTCCCTGCCAAGGTTTTCTGCAAGGACTACAGTATGGAGTTCTTCAAGAAAGAAGTTATTAGATTTCTGAAGGGTCGGCAACGCGCAAGTGATACCCCTGGTGTTGCAAGCGTCCATAGGCTACGGTGACCGCTTACCATCAGGCGGGCCGTAGGCTTGTTTGCCACCTTAGTGGTATAAAAAAAAAAAAAAAATATTTAAATATTAATTATTGTTGACTACATTTTTTTCGCGTAACTAGCTTTGGCTGAAAACCCTTTTAACATGTGTTAAATTTAGTCTCTCCCTTCTCAGTCGCAAGACATCTATCGTTGAGAATATACCTACTCATTGAAAT
Source organism: Apoda limacodes (assembly GCA_946406115.1). Classification (NCBI taxonomy): domain Eukaryota; kingdom Metazoa; phylum Arthropoda; class Insecta; order Lepidoptera; family Limacodidae; genus Apoda; species Apoda limacodes. Next base: position 8,970,226 of record OX291550.1, on the reverse strand, counting down.
TTGTTAAGCCATGTTCTCTAATTGGCCAATTTTCAGCCGTCTGCATGCAGCTTCTTTTTCTTCGGATCTTGCCGGGTTATCTGTCTATGTTCACCGCTTGAGAACCATTTTGCCCATCTGTTATGTCGCCATATGTTTGAGGAGGACTACTTCTACAGACCCTTCAGTTATCTTTTGTCTATTAAATTTGTTGAAATAATCTAAAAGATCAATTACTGAGTTTTTTACCGCCTCTTCTCGCTAGTAAAATTATTCGAAACCTGATAAGTCAAAAGTAGGGTAGAGAGAGGCTAGTTGCAGCATTTTTTCTTTCTTTCCATGGAGTGACTACAGTACTGAGTATTTTAATTGAAAAGGGCTTTTAAATGAGTAATCGTATATTTGATAATGTATTCCCACAATAATTTTTCCTGAATCTGTAATTAATTGCACGCCTCATAAGCGGAGCGGTCTACTCTCGACATGTCAAAAAACCCAGTCTTTAGAAACTTAAGTGACGTTTTTTTTTTTAATATAACACTTACAGGATAATATGAGTGCACTAATATAAAGTTAAATAATCTGTCTAGCACATATGGTACATTTTATAAACAATTAATTTGTTTAATATAATAAATAATAACATTAAAACTAATCATTCTTGGACGTCTGTGAGTCTGTGTTTATGTGACCATGTATGTGGCAGAGAAATTGGTCGAAAAATTCATCTTACACTTTGCTGATTCCTAATTAATATTAGCGTTCTAAGTACTGTCGTTTAAATTTAATTTATAAAAAACTAATATACTGTATACTGTATATCTATATATATATTTTTTATTTTCATTTTATAGTATATTTTTTCCTCACCTTATTTGTTATTTTATTTTAAAAAACTTGAGTTTTTGTTTTAGAAATTTTTTTTTAAATGTGAATGACCGCTATGAGGCGTGCACTTTTGGATTTTCCAAATTAATTTGTATTTATAGCACTCTTTGTGAAAAGGGTCGTTTGTTACAACCTACCCTGTTTTTGGGGGCAAGTTGTAACTAGTGTGGGTCAAGTGGTAACGTCATATTAAAAAAACAGGATTTATTATTTAAGGCTTGTATTATAAAATCAACAAAAATAATGAGGTGAATACTTATCTTTTTCTTTAACAACAAAAGTAGTCATGTTATGACTCGGATAGCAGAATATGCTACGCGAGTCTAAATTTAATTAACCTAAGTATATTATACACAACTCAGTACAATCAACTCATTTATCAAACAAACATTTTTCATAATCGACAGAAAACCATTTTTTTTAACAATTTTATATATTGTTGTATTTACCTTACAATCACAATCAATGTGGCACGCTACACGAGCTTCAATTTGCAACAGGTTACTAATTGCCCCAAACTGATATCCCTAACATTTTTATTTATAAAAAAAAATTAATGGCTTGGGTTATGTGAAAGTACTATCATACAATAATTTAATAAATGCATAACAAAAATTAATAAAAACATTTTTAATTTAGACACAGTATGATCTTGAAATAAAATTTTACGAAGTAATATTTTTAGGTGACCTGGCTAAAAAACAGTTCTCCTGCTAACAACCGGTCACGGCCCTCCCGCGCTGTACTGGCGGCGCTTACGTCATAGGCCCTATCTTAAAGAGCACGTTAAGTTCAAAATCGAAACATAATATTTGAAACCGGCTGAGTTATTAAGCTGTTACTACTGACCCCCGTTACAACAAACCCCTCTACTATTTAAAAGTCTACTTAAATAAAAATACTTTGAGATGAGCATCTTCTTTCATTCATTCTCTCAACGTGCCCGAACCACCTATTCCTTTATAAATCTTTTTCACTACATCTTCTTTTACTAAGCAACGCCTCCTATAACTTAATACATTCATAAAATATAGTTTACCAAAATTTTATCTACCGCACTAAAATAAAAAAAAATGTTAAATATTTTTAAAATCATGAGATGCGCGAAGTGTATACGAAAATTGTAAACATGCTGGTTTATCAATCACGAGTTTACATGTTATGGCATTTTCACATAGGGTGGGATGTGCACCGAGTGGGGACAGGGAGAATCGGGATTTGCAAGAATGTTGGGCCATGTTTAAACAAAGTAGAAAATAGAAAAAGATTTTGTCAATATATCAGGGCTGCACCCATGTTGCATATTGTACGATGTTGAAATGTTGTTGGAATGTGTCGACTTAAAACCGTTTTTACATCGCAAAATTAAATGAAGGATGTTCCGTGTTTGGTTCTCTTTTTAAATTGATGAATCATAATATAGCAACCAGTTTATTATTTGTGTAAATACATAGTTTTGTATTCAGTCGTACATATACTTGGACTTGTGTTGTCTCACTTATTGAACCCGCGATGTCAGTCTATCTTTTCAGGGTTTTGTAAACGAGGAACTAAATACAGAAAAGAAGAAAGGAAGTCAAAGAAAGAAAAGAAAAGAGTGTACAAGAAAGGGACTACAAGATATGGTTTCTTTTAATTATAAAAATATCGAAAATTATTTGTTTAGTTATTAATAGCAAAATAACCAGTTTTTAATTATCTTATCTTACTTGTATGTAATTCTTGTACACATATATATGAAGCTTAGAAACGGCTCTAACGATTTGGCTGAAATTTTGTATTTAGATAGGAGTTTGCTTTTTAAGTACCTAATGTAGTTGGTTTTTTGTGTAAGAATGCGATTTTTTGAAAATATTTTTTTTTATTAAATTTTTATTCGCAATTAATAATTATTCCTTACAACGTATAACTTTAAAATAGTTACAATATATTTCCGATATTTCAAAACGGTTAATGAAAAGTTCTTACCTAGGTAAAATTTCGTCGTGTAAAATTTTAAAAGAAAGATAAGAAACCTAAATATTTCAGGAATATCCCATTAGAGGATGATTAAAACACTTAACTATGTCCTTTCTAACTAAAAACCCAAAAAACAATTTTCATCAATTTAACTTTGAAAACAACAGATTTTCTTTCATTCAAACTTACAAAGCTTCTATCTTACCCCATTACCGGAACAAAATGTTCGCAAATCCTTTCCCAGGTAAATGGTACATAAATTTAAATTTTGATACTTCTAACACTTATGGTATTGTCTGAACGTTAATAAATTAGTCTGTCAATACAAGATTGTCTATGCACGTCTGTAGGTGACAATCTTAGACGTAAGTTATGTAAAGAATTGTGAACTCAAATTTTACCAAATATGTCTCGTAGTATGACGTATGTAACAATGTGATGTTATAACTATAGCACGATCCACCTGCGCCCAAATCACGTCGAACAGATCGCAATGATTGACATCACGCACATAAAATCAGATCGGATGGTGTTATCATACGTCATGTGGATTCATGCGCTCCCAAATACTACGTGTGAATTGAAATGCTTGTTTCCAAATTATATTGTTTATCTATCTATCGAAGCCTAGTTGGTAGTGTGGTCGGCTGCTGTGAAGAGGGTGTGTGTTCGATTCCCGCACTGGACAAACATTCATGTGATAAACATTTGTGTTTGTCTTGAGTCTAGATGTATTTATGTATACTATGTATGTATTTACAAACAAAAAGTAATATGTATGTATTTGACGCTGTGTGTTATGTCCAAAAATATAAAAAAAAACTTAAGGAACTGTGCTAAACTTCTTGGAGTTGTGGGGCACGCACTAAGTACTATGTAAAAATGAATTGTTGAATTAACCTATTTAGAGGTTATAACAAAACATTACACACGGTAAAAATAACTATAATTAACCTTATTTAACGTTTTTTGAGTAATTTGAACATAACTGTTACGTCGGACCAATGTATATGTTACTTCAACCATATGTTTAAGTAGATTTGTTTACAATGTCATTAATGTCTCCCTCCATCTGTAAATAAGTATGGTCTTGTATCACGATTTTATAGTAGGCAACTAATTCCAGACAAGGACGACATGAAAGCTTGATCTGCAATACTAACCTTCCTCATCGAAATCATAAAAAACAGGCAGTATTATTGTGAGTGAAGAAATAAAGGTGTCTTTTTCATTTACGTGTGACTTCAATCACTGAAAATAAAATCAAAAGTAATTGTATAACACAAGGTTACACACACATGTGTCATTACCATCACTATCGATGTGAGATTTAGGGTTGACACATAACTCTAGCCTCTCAAATTACCCAATAATGTGGTTTTATCCCCAGTCCGACAGTGTTGTCATATTAATTTACTTTTGATTAGACGTTTTATTCCTTTATTGTAAAGTGATCTGTGTCCATGCGGGTTTCGCTCGATTCTCGTTTTTGAAAAAATTGATACGTATTTGCTGTTGGTAAAAAAAAATCTAATGATTTCGATGAGGTTCCCACTAAATTATTTTTTGGTTTTTTATTTTTTCCTCTTCGTCGCAAGTCTGCAAGTAGCACGTTTTATATTAATTTAACTGTAAGTATTTAATTCGAAATTTCAAGGCAAAATGACGAACATCTGTCAGTTGAGTTCGGTTTGTGATGGTTCCGAACATATTATGTAGTTGTTAGATACTTACTTAGATACTGTTAAAACAAAACATTTGTCACTTAATAATACCACTTAATAAGGAAATTTGGAAAATCTCATCGGTGCCTATTCTATAAACATTTATGTCGTTTAAATAGCAGTACGCTCGTTTTTTTTAATAACGCCATCTATTGTCAAGTAGCATTAGTGTTGTTGTGTCGGTAAAAATAATAGTATTACAACTCGCCAATAATGTCGGGAAGAGTCATTTTTATAGATCGATTTATCGCCCCCGAAACTCCCTGCATACTAAATTTCATGAAAATCGTTGTAGCCGTTTTCGAAATTTAGATAATAAATACATATACATCTCGCCAGGCTTCATACGTCCCCACTGCTGGGGCACGGCCTACCCTCTTAAGCGAGGGTGATTGGGCCATAGTCCACACGCGGGCCCAGTGCGGATTGTGGACTTCACATACGTCAATTTTTTTTTTCTTGACGTATGCAGGTTTCCTCACGATGTTTTCCTTCACCGAAAAGCCAGTGGTGTGAATAAATTAATCAGTGTACTTGAGAAATAAAGAAAAGACTCATTGGTATACGCCGACCCCGGGGTTCGAACCTCCGCCACTTGGGACGTGAAGTGAAATTTAAACCCCTCGGTAACCACCGACTTTATATTTAAACCCATCGGCCACCATCGACTTTATAATATGTATACATATATACAAGAATTACTCGTTTAAAGGTATTAAATACAACTTCAGAATGTATTTTAATTCTATTTAGCTAGCTAGTTTTTGCCTGCGGTTCTACCCGCCCTAATCAGCTAATAACTTATTGATTAAACAAACCGACGCACAGTTTGTTTTTTTATTGTCTGCTTCATTAATTGTATCTTTTATTCGTTTTTTACAGGTAAGTTCTGCTACAACAATAAACTGGGTAAAAAAGAACATTTTTCCCTAAAACTGTGGTAAGTCATAATTGATAGCTTATTGGAGCGTAACGTTAACTATTCAGCCACTAGACTACTTTTTGCTGTGTTTTTCAAGGACAATTGAATCTTTAAAAAAACGATCAAAAGCATGTTGGTCCATACTTAGTGAAGGGCTTCGTAGCCGTAATTTTTTTCCCTCTGCGATAAATTAGGGGTGAAAGTTTCTGCAAACCTTTTTTTTTCAGTTTCAAAGTTTAAATTATAAAAATTTGTATTTGATAATTAAGAAAAATGTGTTTTACTGTTGCTCGAAAATGTTTAAGGCGGTAAAATCAACGATAAAACTTTGTACGGGCATCCGGTTATTTTTGAAAATAAAAATATGACTTGTTTCAGCAATTTGAAAAATTATTCTCTGAATAAATAAGAGAAGAAAGTTTATAGGTGACAGAAAACTAAATTGAACTAAAACTAACTAACTAACTTAAATCACGCAGGTATAACCTAACACCTAACCGACATAAATATAATACCAGTTATAAATATATATGTATGTGTACAAAACTTCAATGCTTTAGTCATAATAGTTTCGAAACAAAATAATTTTTCCTTGTTTGACTACTAATAAAACGTGTCCGAACGATTCCGGAAAATTGACTACGGAACCCAAAAATAAAACGTGTCTGAACGATTCCGAGAATCGCAAAAAGTGATCACACCATTTTAGATAGAAACTTAAGTTTTTTATCGACAAACTTGGTGATCAAATACCTAGAGAGAAATGGACTGATATAACCAGTGAACGCGATGACCTGGCTAGTGAACTGAATATATTCAGGAATAGTTAGTATTTTAAAAATAATAATAATTTAATATAATAATAATGATAATCCAAACGCTAATAGTTTTGTTATACCTATCCAGTCATCCGACCGTCTAAATGTCTTATAGGTAATCACTTTACTAAGTAATACTTAAATTATTTTTTCTCCACTTTACGTAATAGTGTAGTTAACTAATTTTTTTTAAATATATATATATATTATATATAAATATATATATATATATATATATATATATATAAATATATATATATATATATATATATATATATATATATATATATATATATATATTTGGACATTACACACAGCGCCGTCTAGCCCCAAAGTAAGCAAAGCTTGTGTTATGGATATACCAGACAACGGAAACAAATACATATATTACTTTTTTTTTTTGTAAATACATACATATCATACATAATTACACACAAACACAAATGTTTATTACATAAATGTTTTGTCCTGTGCGGGAATCGAACCCGCAACCTCTACGCAGCAGTAGGCCACACTACCAACTAGGCTGCGAGGGAGTCTGTTAATAAATATTGTTATAGCAGGTATAATAGTTCCCTGCGTTGCGTAAAAATAAAAGAAATGTGAAATGAGTGTCAAAATGATTACGTAAAAACAAATATTAAAATTGAAAATTCTAAAGTGCTGTATAAAAATAGTATCAGTCTTACTTTGGCTGAATTGTAAGCCTTGCCAAGCACACATTATTTATAGAACTAGTTTAATAAATTGGGTGTCTAAAAAAATATTTATATTACGCGTTATAAAAGCAACCAAGATTATTTATGAGCTGCAAGTTGCTAAAGAATTAAAAGTTGGAGGAACTTTTCTGTATGTATTGTAGTTAGTTATACCGTGCACAATAGGAATAAAAAAACTTTAACGTATTGAAAATGATCTTCATGTTTTATTTTGTTTGATAATAATAAAAACAAAGCGGCTAAGGAAATTTTCCGACAGCCATTTAGATGACAAATGTGTCAATCGTTGCCACCGGACGTGTGGGTCAAGCCGCGTTGGATACGTAGTGTGTGACAAACCTGAGATATTTGTGACCGTGGTGATAGGGTGCCTCATTGTAAAAGGGTTGTCAAATAAAAATAAGACATAGTAAAAAATAATTTTGTTTTAATTCCGAACTTCATGTATTTATATCTTTTACCATACATACCAATAATACGCACGGCCCGGGAGCTTATAGGGTACAGTCTCGAGCTATTCAGAATAATTCCAGAGAAAAATGTATGCAAGTACAAACACGGGTTTCGAGAGGTAAGTCAAAATTTCATACATTTTTGTCTCGAATCCCAAAGTTCGAATAGCTCGAGACTGTTCCAATAACCGCCCTATAGGTGAGTTGCGTAAATTTCACAGGGCTTTATAATTAAAAGTATTTAAATCGTATCATAGGCTGCGATAAATAACTGATACAAATATAAATGTAGGTAGTGAATTCGATTGTGTAGCTATTGAGTAAATTATAACATAGTTAATTAATTATGTCTTATGTGGAATAAAACTAATTAAAAACTACACATTAAGCTTTTTATTAACCAGGAGCACAGTACAGATATGTAATATAGCACTATAAAGAGTAAGCATCTAAAGGTGTGTCCAAATTTAATTTTTTCATATAAACTGTGTTACACCTTATATCTTTTTCAATGTAAACAAATATTTTTACACCAAAAATGCAGTTAATAGATTAATTAACCTTGGGCCTGAACTCGAACCTGCAACAAATCTTACGGTCCGTGTACCAACGGAGCTATCCAGAAAAAAACTCTGGCCTTTAACGAAATTCAAAGAAGTATCTATAGACATTTTTCTACTAAAAACGTGTTGTTATCATGAAAAGGTATATAACTGTCATCGCAAAACGCATATTAATCCATGAAATGCCCGTGATAAAAAACAAAGTTTTTATCGAATTAATTAAATGTATGAAATCAACAAAACTTTAGTTATTCCATAATTCACTGGGATTTCATGATTGAATATGCTTTTTGCGACAATTATTAATACCGATATATGATAATAACGCATTTTAAGCAACAAAATGTTTATCTTTATGAATATTTAGTGCACCGAAGTTTGTTTGTATGGGAAATATCAGTTTCGGATTCAACTTAAGTTAAATTGGTAAGATTTTTTTTTGCCTGGCCCTTAGTTTGACTCAACCGCACTTGACTATATGAAGATGCAAATATTGTCAATGGTATATTGTTTAAGATATACGTTACAGTTTTTGCTGATTATTGGTTAATGATTTCTATAAGATGAGTGGTGACCCTACTTGGATTTCATTTTCTCATATCCAGGGCTAACACAAGCCTGTATATCATACGCACGTTCTGGCCAGTTTTATTAAGAGACGGATGTGTCAAATGGAGGGATAGTGGGCAAAACTGTTCACACGATTATGAATTATGTTATAAGGGTCCTAAAGAAATTGAAGCGTGTTCTAGAAAATTGCTTGATAATGATTTTTTTAAAACCAGTTTAAGGCAGTTTTTGGGCAAATTTGGTGGCAAATCTGAAGGATTAAAAAATATTAAATGTTATAAATCTTGCTTTTGTCTTGTGCATTACCTTGCATTTGATTGTTATGAAAGTCAGTTAAATCATTATAACTTGTTGTTATTGAGTGCATTGACTATAAGTTTCAACAAAAGACATAACGTTAAAAACGTCAAATTCCGTATAAAAAATCTAAATATTAATATTGGTATAAATTACTAATACAGTGTGTAACAAAAAAAAAATGTGATGAACATTTTTGTTGATCTTGAGTCTCGGTGTTTTCGTTATATAATATGTATTTATAAAAAAAACAGTTTTTCAGTTTATTGTGTCCGTTGTTTTGGTATCCATAGAACAAGTTTGGGACGACACCATCTTGGTAATGTTACAGAATAATAAAAAGTAGTGTTAAATTTCCAAAAACATAATTATTTTCATATTATACTAGATATATTATTTTATTTCATATTATATTTTGTAATTTTTTATACATTGTCTAATTAATGATGTTTACATGCACATCGTTAGAAGTTATTGTAGAAAATAGCTTTCTGGCTTATATCCCCTCTTAAGGCCCAGTGACTACCTAACTAGGGTCGTCAAAATATTCTTTATTTCCTCTCTGTACAAAACACATTTCAAAAAAGTTACAAACCAATTATATAGGAATAGTTAAATAATCTATTTTTAGAACGCTATGTTTTGTATCTGAAAAATAAATATTTTACATAGCGTTTCTGCTAAAAACAGCCACTTTTAACAGAATTACTATCTATTACTTACAGATATATTCTAGAAAAGACGTTGTCGTTCTAAAAATAGCTTGTCAAAAGTCAAAAAACTTAAATTTTAAATTGTAACTTGTAACACTGTAGTATTTAAAGGAATAAAAATACCTACCCATTACAGAAGGTCATTGGTTAAGGTACTTTTTTTCGGTTCATTTTCATTTATGAGAACACATTTTCCTAAATGCCTATTGTTTAAACAGCAAGGTAGGTATGTTTTTCAGCGTGGGGCTAACATCATACTTAATTCTAATCAAAGTCAGTAAAATTACTATTTGTTGTTATCTTGTGCATTACTTACTTAGATGGTTATTGTAATTAAGATGTAAATGTAGTCTATATTTTAAACAATAAATTTTTAAAAAAAAACCCAAAATATATAGCGAAAATTAAAAAATGGTGAGTTGTATTAAGAAATATGTTTAACATTCTAAATTGCTTAATTTGTTATAGAACAAATACACATCTCAGCGAAAAGTGTATACATTCGTATAATATTGTTAGGTGTAATTTATATGCGCATTACAGTAGAACAAACATTTATTTACCTTGCCTTGCATGTGTGGGTTGAATCCTGCAACTGAATTTTAAAGCAGTTATCCCCAATCGATTGAGCTAAAATTTTAATTATACATTAAGCTTAGAGCACTATGTGATCATTCTTAAATTCTATATGGCGGACTAGTTTTTTTATGCACTTCCATGATATAGACCGGTCTATATCAATTGAAATACGAAAGAAACTTGTTTTCAACCGATTCCAAAAAAGTAACCTCAGAATTTTCGAATGGGTGAAACGATTTTGATGATTCTTGATCCAGGAGGCCAACAACTGATATTAGTTTCAATCGTAAAATCCTACGGCAATCGAGAAATCTACTAAATTGGTTCTCTTGAACGTTGTTGTAGTGCTCAATCGAGAACGGAATTTGGTGGCCAATTTCGGAACTAAAATCCTATACAAATATTAAGAATCGGTACTCTTTGAGCCATCGCATCGTGAGTGAAATTAGGTATGATGATCTGTGAAAAGAAATGTCAACATTCTAAATAAACAAATCAAAACTATCGCTAGTAAGATTTAACTTTCACTTTAATTTTTATTCGTTTCAGTATTGTTTTTATATTTTGTGATTTGTGATTTCGAAATATGTGCAATCCCAATTTCAATCCAGTCGCAATTTGGCTCAGGAGTACCGATGGAGATCGAGTTTAAGCTTGCCACGAAATTGGATTGAAAATGGATTGGGATTGAAACTGGTATCAGTTGTTAGCCTCAGTCCAGTCTTAATTTTTTATGTTGATGATTGTTTTTTGTTACGAGTATGAGTTAGTGTACGTCTTTGAATTCGTCACTCAAAAGTAAAAAATAAAAACTTTTTAACAAAAAAAACAACCGGCTTCAAAAAGATCATTAAAAAGGTAAAAATAATAACATATTGCTAAGCCTTTCTTTTCAATAAGTAACCTACTTTTTTCTCTGTAGGTAGGTACTCACTTTCACCTCTGAAATTAATTGAATTGTAGGTACTTCTTTTAATATAAGTCTGTAATCTCGTAGGAATTATAAAACACAGTTGATTGAATTTTTATGAGATGTTTAATTGCTTAAACTACTTGATGCCCTTTAATTCCCTCCTATAGTTTGTTTTTAAATTAACGATAATGACATTGGTCACTTTACTTGTTTAGTATCTATGGATCTTTTTTAAGCACAATTAAACTATAAATATACTTAGTATAAAAAAATGCTTTTCCTAAGGATTCAAAAACTATTATTTACGGAACGCTGTTTGTATGTATATCTGACCGTTAAAATTTAGTCCGAAGTAGTTTGAAACCTGAAATTTTGACAGAATATGTTTTATTTTAGCATAATTTTTAATAAATAATAAAAAAAACAGGGAGGTCTCCATACGAGAAACATGTTTTATTATTTTTACTCTGTCGTTAAAACTGTAACACTCACAAGTTTTTAAAACTTAAAACGATTAAAATGTAATATGTGTAGTAAAACAATAAATAAAAAAATTTGGAAAATCCAAAAGTGCACGCTTCATAGCGGTCATTTACATTTAAAAAAAAAATCTAAAACAAAAACTCAAGTTTTTTAAAATAAAATAACAAATAAGGTGAGGAAAAAATATACTATAAAATAAAAATAAAAAATATATATATAGATATACAGTATACAGTGGTATATTAGTTTTTTATAAATTGTAATTAAACGACAGTACTTAGAACGCTAATATTAACTAGGAATTAGCACAGTGTAATACTTTATATATTAAAAACAAAAGTATTCCGGTAAGATGAATTTTTTCGACCAATTTCTCTGCCACATACATGGTCACATAAACACAGACTCACGGACGTCCAAGAATGATTAGTTTTAATGTTATTATTTATTATATTAAACAAATTAATTGTTTATAAAATGTACCATATGTGCTATACAGATTATTTAACTTCATATTAGTGCACTCATATTATCCTGTAAGTGTTATATTAAAAAAAAAATATACTCGCTATTTACTTCCCATCACTTCTTATCCATATTTATTTATTAAAAATAATAACTTTTGTTTACTTACTTTTTTGACGTTGTATATTTGACAGCTCAATTTTAGCTCAATTAGAATTAAAATCCCATATTCCCTTCCTGTACTACTCATAATCGCCATATACTAAAAATAAAAACTAACCTAATGTAAATAAAGGTCACGTGTCCTAACGCGAGTGATATCTTACGAATTTTCGATCAGGACACGTGACCTGAAAGAAGTTTTCACTTCAAAAAACGTCATTTAAGTTTCGAAAGACTGGGTTTTTTGACATGTCGAGAGTAGAGCACTACCTCACCGCTCCGCTTATGATGCGTGCAAAAACCATCACTGTCTAGTGCGAGTCGAACTGGTGGATTCTGTGTTAGTACGGAAACCTGTCACTCAGTGTATATGTTGACCAAATTAAGCTGGATCTTACATAATATTTAATAAATAGAACTACTGAATAAACCCAAGTGAGAGAGTATTATATATATATATGTATATATATATATATATATATATATATATATATATATATATATATATATATATATATATATAATACTATTTATTTTAGCTAATAGTTGATATTAAAACTACTAAATATCCCCAAATAAGAGTGTTAATCGTGTATATATGTACAAAACTATCTCACTTGCGCATATTCAATAGTTCGATTATTAAATATAATTTAAAATTTAATTGAAATCCAGCTGAATTTGGTTGCGACTCGCACTTAGCCGGTTTTTGTTTATAACATAATCTTGTCTTGAACAAAATCAGTTTAATTTGTAAATGTTAACTCTATCGATAAACATTTTGTTCAATAAAACCAAATTAGGTACCTTTATCCTTTTATCAATCAGCAGCTTTGCATTTTATCCTAGTGACATAAATAGACCCTTATCACTCAGCAAGCGAATAGTGCGTAATTGAACCCTTTATACGCTATTCGAACATACTGTTTTACAAACGCTGTTACCACCATAAAAGTTGCGCTGAAATTTCAATTTTAATTCTTCGACGTAGGGTATAATATTGGTCACATTTAAATTCATGTGTAAAGTTTTCTTATCGAATTTCTAATGCGTCCTCTCGTGTATAAAGTTAAATAAAGTTTAACTAAGTGAGGAGTTTTAACTTTTTCTAGAAGGTAAGCAAAAAGTCTGTCAAAATAAAAATTGGACAATTCTTTTTAGGGAAGTAACACTTGAATGCAGTATAGCTATTCACCTATTAGAATAATATCTAGGTTAGAGCCACCAGTATAACAATAGCACATTTTACAATTGTATGTCATCATTTCAGTTTCTAAATACTCTGGTAAAATTATCATAAAGGAGAAAGACATTATTGCCAATGTTCACCAATTTTAATTTGTTAGTGCTCAGTTACTTACTTTCTATACAATGATCCCTTCACCGATTGAAGTTAGTTAAGTTAGTTGAGCGTATGTTTTTCGCTATTTCCAGACATACATTGTATGTAAGTAACCGATTCACTTGTCACTCATGCCACATTAGCTCTACCCAGAAATCAAGGAGGCGCCTGGTGTTTCTCAATACCTCTGTCATGGTATTCAGATTACTCAGGAGTTTTGTCTTTCGGTTGCTTACACTTCTACGGAGTAAGATCACGCAAGCAAGAAATACATTATTGCCAATGTGCAAAAATTTTAATTGGTTAGTGCTCAGTTACTTACTAACTATACAATGATCCCTTCAAGGATTGAAGTTGGTTAAGTTAGTTGAGCGTATGTTTTTCGTTATTTCCAGACATACATTGTATGTAAGTAACCGATTCACTTGTCACTCATGCCACATTAGCTCTATCCAGAAATCAAGGAGGCGTCTGGTGTTACTCAATACCTGTGTCATGGTATTCGGATTACTCAGGAGTTTTGTCTTTCGGTTGCTTACACTTCTACGGAGTAAGATCACGCAAGCAAGAAATACATTATTGCCAATGACCAAAAATTTTAATTTGTTAGTGCCCAGTCAATTACTAACTATACAATGATCCCTTTAAGGATTGAAGTTAGTTAAGTTAGTTGAGCGTATGTTTTTCGCTATTTCCAGACATACATTGTATGTAAGTAACCGATACACTTGTCATTCATTGGTCACTTATGCCACATTAGCTCTATCCAGAAATCAAGGAGGCGTCTGGTGTTACTCAATACCTCTGTCATGGTATTCGGATTACTCAGCAGTTCATGCTTATCAACCGAATTGTAATTTTTCATGATCCGTGTGTGTAAATACGTTTCTGTAGAAATTCATTCGACACTGAAAAATAAAAACAAACAAATTGAATCACGAACGAAAAAAAAACCCTGCGCTAATGTGTGGATGGACCGTTACTTCTAGCATTGATATTCTAGGGGCTTTCGCTGCAAAAATATTTTTCTAAGGGCTTAGCATGAGTTCACTATCATTTACGTATCATTACGTATACTGACGACAAGCAAGATATTGTATGAATAAGATAGTTCTACTTATGTCTACAAATGACAGTGGTCAATATTTTTATACAAAATTGTATGAAAACATTTACTCTAATCAATGTTACTCATGCTAAGCCTTCTTTCTACTGTCAGTACGTTCCATGACCCCGTACACCGACGACATGGCGACGTGCTCACCATACTTCGTTGGCTGCAGTACAGTCAGGAACATTCACAAATGGATGTTGACTTCCCAGACTAATAAATTCTTAGTTCCATCTCTGTTTAATAAACAAATCATGTATATGGTGAAAAGAGAAAGATATATGGCTGTCATTGCAATGTCGTAGCATAAGAGACATTGTTACTGTCTGTACGTCTCGTTTCTTGAAAACAATTTGACACGAAGATATTGCAGCGTTTTCTAATTTCTTGGCGAGCCACGTTTCTCCTGACAATTGGCTGAACTTGTTTTAGTGCTTATTATACTAAAATGTTTGTAAATGTCATATTTTTGTACAAAAACTGTGATAAACCTACTAATATTATAAATCTGAAAGTTTGTTTGTCTGGATGGATGTTTGCTATTCAATCACGCTTTAACCACTAGACGCATCGAGATGAAATTTGGCATACATATAGGTTATGTCCTGGAATAGCATATAGGCTTCTTCTTATCTCGAAAAATTCAAAAGTTCCCGCGGGAATAACTATAACAGAGTTTAAAGAACAATAGATGTAGCTATAGCTTGCTATAGCAAACTTCATTGCTATAATTAAGGAGTTCCACGCCGATAAACGAATTTAGGGCAGGCGGAGCCGCTGGCAAAGTCTTATTAAGATTAAACAAAAAAAAATATTTACAGACTTATTTGTCCGACGATTAAGCCTAAATTAATTTTATAAATC
The DNA here is from genome assembly GCA_946406115.1 of Apoda limacodes. Lineage (NCBI taxonomy): Eukaryota > Metazoa > Arthropoda > Insecta > Lepidoptera > Limacodidae > Apoda > Apoda limacodes. Next base: position 8,954,703 of record OX291550.1, on the reverse strand, counting down.
CAAACATTTTTTTTTAATAAAATTTAGGTACTTATCGGCCTTCATGAGTTTTTATATACGTTAGATACCATATAGACATAGAGAACTGGATAGCGCATTTCCCAGCCAGATGTGAAAAAAATTGGCCGTAAAAGTGTGACAGAGACGAAGCGAAACCGAGGTATCGTGTCTCTTTCTAACTAGTTTTAATAAACATAAACAAACAAAATGGCGGACGTTGATAGAAAGAAAAGAGACCACAAGTTTGCTTTAACTCTTTCTATAGGATGCTCAATTTTGTGAGGCTATTCCACAGCTCATAGGAAAGATTACAGAACTTTAAGTCTATGGTAGATACCTACCATAGAAAAAGGTAGTACCTAAATTGTAGGTAGGCGCGTTAGATCTACAATTATACATTTTACACATTACTACAGTTACCTAAAGTTTATCAAAATAGTAAAAAACCTTTTTTGGTTTTGACGTCTTACTTCTTAATATTAATTATAGTATTATAGCTATAATATTACTGATTTTTTTGTTTTTAATAGAGTTTATAATCCTGTTTAAAGTTTAATAAAAACTAAACGCGTTTTATCATAAGGCCATAAGTATATATACCTGAATAAAAATATGTACAAATTGCGTTAATAAAAACAATAATATAACTAATATTAAAAAAAATCACAGCGAACAAGTTCTTGAGCGCCACTTAAAAATAAACATTCGTGGTCATTAAACACAGCGCCATCGCGTCCTAAACTAAGCAAACCCTGTGCTATGAATACTTGACAAAGGATACAAATACTTATCTTCATATATGTCGTGGCCAGATCTTAGAATTTATCACTTCATGAAGTGTCTGACCATTTCATGACATGGTCGTATTTCATCATATAGCCAGGTAAAACTGACCATATCTTTTAAACGTCAATCTACAAGTCAAGCTGCATCGATTTGGATGAAATAATTTGTGTGTGTTTGAATACCCACCATGGGTTGTTAGGACCCGGTAGGTGAAGCTGTAATCGGGTTCTAGGGAATATTATTTTTAATTTTTTAAAGATTATTCACCGACAATAGCTCGTTTGGGGAGGCTGTATTACTGTTACCTATATTTTGATTTCTGAATACATTCATATTATACATAGAAAACACCCAGATTGAAGACAAACACAAATGTTCATTACATTATATGTGTCCTGTGCGAGAATCGAACCAGCGTGTGTCGGTTCGGCAGGCAGTCACTACGACCAGGGCATAACGAGCTACTACCAATACAGCCTCGGACTAGCCGTTAGTCGTTATCTGTGTCAAGTTGGCAGTAAATATAATCAGATCCGACCAAATGAAGGTTATACATGATTATACAGATTCAGTTCATATTTAAAAACGATCTGCAAACGCAATATAGTACACATTGTAGGTAGAATATGTACGTGGCAGTCACATCCATACGCCTGTCAGGAAGATGAGAGGTTGGTAAGTCAAGAGCGCTAAGCGAGCTGACTACAAAAAAAAAACCTAACCGCCTACAATTTCTTAGTTTTATGCCGTTTGTAGCGTTATTTTCGCTACAATTGTATATTTTACCACAGTAAAGAACAATCCCCAGTACTAATTATTTATTCATAACAGCTTACTGGCTGTACTAAAGGTATTGTGTTTTTCTGTAATTTAAAAAAAATAAAATAACAATAAAAGAGATAAAATTAACTTACGAATAGATTAACTACATTAACCATATACATACCTATTTTATTATTTTTAATTTAATTATTTTATTATATTTGATTTCTAACTTTTAGTATATTTATATTACATTTTTACCTCAACTCAAAGTGAAAGCAAAATTGCATCCGTTCCGATCACAAGAAGTTCGTCAATACTCAAAACTAACTTGTAAGATTCAAGACGAGGCATTGAAAAAGGGTACTTTTTCATTTATAAATAAAAAACAACAATGCGAGCTACAGATCTAAAACTAAGCATCAAATATTTTCCGACCTTCTTCTTGACTTCCTCAGCTCAGAAACATGATTTTGGCTCGATAGTTTTTTTATTAAAAATCACCTCTTGAAAATCTTTAAAACTGTGATTATCATAATAATTAAAAGGCTATAATTTTTATCTTTATAATCTTCAACCTTGCGTTTACAGCAGCTAAGGTGATTATTGCACTTTAACGTGCAATACTCATCAATGCCTCGCTTTAACACAGACCATAGTAAACATTGGTATAAAAAGTAAAGATATGTTTACAAGTTATATTTTATATATTTTTCATACTAGGAAAAATAGCACCATCTGTTATTTCTTTAGAAAATATAGTGAGCTCGCGTATGCTGAATGAAATCACGTTGGTCATGCTTTAATGTGTTGATTTTTAACACAGTCAGAACAAAAAGCTACGTCCACTTGAAGACGCTGTTGGCTCGTAGGAAAGGATATAGACAGACAATAGAGCAAATTATTCGACAATAAAAGCTTTTAAAAAAATGCTTTCAATTTTGGTTAGTAGACACTGTTAGAAGATCAGGAGCATCATTATCAATAAATATTTTGTAGAAAAAGGGTGTCCTTAACCATCATCACTTTTATGATATCGGTTATATATCTCAACAAGTGAGAGTACAAGAGAGTTTTGTCATATTTAAATTTAAGAAACAAAACAATGATTTCGGTTTTTCGCTTATCGATTGTACCAGCCAGCAGCATCAACCAGAAGTTGCGAGGATAATTTGCGATTTGCACCGCACACCACACGTCGTCGGTCGGCGCCACTTTCTCCGGGAACTCATCAACGAGTGTAATGCTCTGTCTTTTCTAGTCACGATACAACATAAACGCCTATAACATGCTGTTTTCCTAGTTACTTAACCGACTTGTGATAAGTTGAGTGAAGTTGGTTGGGTCGATAACAATATGGGAGACCAGCAGGGCTGGATACCAAAATACTACTTCTTCAGATTTTATTATTTTTAGGGTTCCGTACCTTAAAGATTTTTTTCTATAGATCTTATAGTTATTTTATATCAATAAATTGAAATACTTAAGTACCATAATTTTGTTACTAAATCATACCTTGTTGTGTTACTTTTGTTTAAAAATAATGTATCTAGATCGAAATGTCAAGTTTTATCGAGCTTATCCAGGCGACAATATTGATAAGTAATAGAGCTGGTAAATCAAGAGATTATGCTCCGTATATAACTGGTAAAGTCGGCAACTTTCCCCGCAAATCCGGCGTGTCCACACAATTCGCCATGCTCCTGTATCTATCTACCAAGCAGCTTTCTTCTCAGCTGTAAACAGTTGCAAACTATCGACAAGTACTAGGTCACCATAAATTTACTGGAACCACTTTAATGTCGAACCTATTCAGGATGTGAACTAAAGGAGAATGACAGTTTTACTAGAGAGACTTGGCCTACGATACGCATGGTGAAATTAATTGGCTGCCGTTGTTATAAATCAGTTGTTTGATCTTGGATTTCTGTTTTGGCTGAGTTTTTTTATATAAATATATGCAAGTATGTAATCTCAACATTGTTACAACTACTACACGATGCCTTTACTATTGTTTATTACTTATTCTTCTTTGCTTTCATAAAAGAAATCGTATAAATAGGTCCTTTGTAGTATGACAATGACAAAAGAAGTCTGTTTTTTGAGAAACCTACGCGCTTACTTGTGTGTTGTGTCGTCGTGACTAGCTAAAGAAGGTGTTTTTGAGAAATAGTAATGCGAAAGTTGTATAAGGTAGTGTGTTTTTTTAAATTCAGTTTCTGAAATATATTTTAGGCAAACAGCACACAACGTTAGTTTTTTTTTATTCAAATCACCACGTGTAGATATTAATAACGTGGTGATATTTCTACTGAAAACGACTGGGTCGAAAGGATTGAAATTTTGCAAAGAGATTCCTGTTATAATGTTGGCCAGCACTAAAATGGATTTGGCAAAATTACTACCCTAAGGTTTGGTAATATAAGCGTTGGGAGTGTGAATGGAAATTCGTCATTTTTGAAGTAGAATACATAAAAATATCTCTCTGGCCTTGAGGTTAAAAATAAAAATTGATATATTTTACTGTTTTTAGAAAATCATCCTCTACAGGGGGAAGAATAGGGGATAAAAATTATGATATTTTTGTAGACATAAAATTTTATAAAAATATTTCTGTAAGTAACGTCGGCGAGCACTAACAAGGTTGCATGTTTGTTTGGAAATCCGTCATTTTTGAAACTTAAGTATTAAAAAAAAATAGGTATTTATTTAGGGTTGAAAATTAAGGGTTACGTGTTTTACCGTTTTTGGAAAATCGTCTCCTAAAGGGGAAATAAGGGGATTCAAATTTGTGTAAGAATTGCGATATTTTTGTGTCTACAGACTTAAAATATTACAAAGATATTTTCCTGTTATAACGTAGGAGAGCACCTAGAAAAGATTTTGCGAAATTTATCCCGTAGTAGGGTAAAATAGGGGTTGTATCTTTGTATGGATATCGTAATTTTGAAGCTAAATCCATAATAATTGTGACTTTGCGTTTAGGTTAAAAATTAGGATTTACTTGTTTCAGAGTTTTTTAAAATTTTTTTTTATCAAATCATCCCTAAACGGGACAAAAGCATAATAATAATAAATATTTTTTGGACATTACACACAGCGCCATCTGGTCTCAAACTAAGCAAAGCTATGGACATCTGACAGCGGATACAGACATTATACTTAATCTCAAGACAAACACAAATGGTAATTACATAAATGATTGTCTTGTGCGGAAATCAAACCCACGCCCCGAGATTTAGCAATTGGGTCATTACTGAGCCACGGAGGAGATAAAACTACTCCTATAAAGCCTCGTACTGACTGACTGACCTACTGATTTGGATGAACAATAAGATTAACACGTAATTTGTTGCACTCTTATAGAAAAATCATTTCCTAGGGGATATAGAAAGATATGGGATAAAACTTTGTATAGGACCGCGGTTATTTTTGTAAATAAAACCATGAAAATTGATATTTAGACATTACCTAAGTTACAAATAAGGGATAACGTATTTTAGTGTATAAAGAGCATTAAATAGTGGGAGAAAGATTGCATGAGACGGGAAATCTTGAATGGTGCTTGTAACACTGCTAAAAACTACCAAAACAAAATCCGATCTGAAATCAATAAAACAAAATTTAATGTGTATACCCAAATGAAAACATACAAATTAATGTAGTTGTCCAAAATCGATTGTCTAATACGATTTCATCCACTGGATAAATCTGTTACTCATGAAATAGAGATACTAGTAGTTATATATGTATGCAGAACAGCTATCCATTCCAGTTTTAAGATTTTTAGAAACGAGAATTGTCTCTGACCTTCGGGTTAGGCCTCTGATTGATGGGAATGATTAAATTGGCGACCACGAGGGCAGACATAATAAATCGGCAACTTTGTTAATTTATTTAATAAACATGAGTCGTGCAGTGTTTACACCGATGTTAGGTTAGCTGGTAGGCGATATTTCTAAGTATACCTAGATAACAGACGGAATTGGCGTTTAGTTTGACCCAAACAGTGTTTTTAGGGTTTTGCACTGCTAATTAAATAAACCAAAACTATTTCGCTGAATTTTCTTCTAGATAAAAAACCGGCCGGTTTGTTTTTATACGCATTAAGTCAGGGTTCCGTATATGGAAAGAGAATTGAAGACTTCGTTTGAACAACTTTGCAAGTAGCAAAGAACATTTTAAGCATAATCGTATTTTTCTCAGTTTTTGGAACTTTTATTACAAGAACATGCTATTATAAAATTATGTCACTATATAGATCTACACACACATATATCCACTTAACGAATCAAATTGATTACATCCTTAAAATAAATGTAAAATTTACAATAAATTTGCAGAATAACGATGCATGTGAATGTTACTTGCAATATTTTTCCACGTTTATTCGTCTATGTATGTATTTTGTTTACTCTTGATGTTCTAAGCTCAGCCATTTCTTTTTAAATAATATCGGAGTTGCGAGCTTCCACCCAACTCAATTCCTCATTTTTGAAACAAAAAAAAATGCAAAGACCGAATATATTTTATACGTAAGACCTTCAGAGGTGCATGCAATTCATTTTCGAGTCGAAGGAGTAAATTGAGCCAAATTAGTTATGTGGATAACAACGACACAAGAACAATTTTATCTATAAATTTTTTTTTTGTGATTGAATTAAATTGTAAAAGCGATGATTTTTTATATTGAATGAAACACTTTTTAATTTTTTTCACTTACAACGTTGTTCGAGCGAAGTCATCAATATGGTATTAGAGGCAAAGCTCTCGACCTTTTGACATCCTATATGAGTAGGAGAGTACAGAAAATAGATGTCAACGGTGAAAGATCTCCGGTATCAGCAGTCACTATAGGAGTCCCTCAGGGCTCAATTTTAGGTCCTTTTCTATTTCTTATTTACATTTATGATCTCCCATATAATGTAAAAAACCATGACATTGTCTTATTTGCTGATGACACCTCTTTGCTTTTTAAAGTTAAGAGACGACAGACATGTTATAATGAATTAAATAATGCCCTTTCTAAAATTGTAAATTGGTTTAACGCTAATAATTTGTTACTTAATGAAAAAAAAACCAAATGTGTAAAATTTACATTACCAAATGTTAGTCAGAGACAGACATGTATTAATATTAATGGCGAGCAATTAGAAATTGTTAATTCAACAGTCTTTCTTGGCATAACGCTGGACTCCAAACTTCAATGGGGTCCTCATATTCATAACCTCGCCAAAAAACTTAGCTCTGCTGTGTATGCGATCAAGAAAATAAGACAATTGACCGATGTCGACACTGCAAAAATAGTATATTTTAGCTATTTCCATAGTGTAATGACATATGGTATCCTATTGTGGGGTAGCGCTGCTGATGTAAATACAATATTTTTGTTACAAAAAAGGGCAATTCGTGCTATTTATAAATTAGGATCTAGGATATCTCTGAGGGATAGGTTTAGGGAAGTAAAAATTTTAACTTTAGTGTCGCAGTACATATATGAAAATCTTTTATATGTACATAAAAATATCAATAGTTTCAGCAAGGAAAGTGACGTTCACAAAGTAAATACTAGCAGTAAAATAAGCTGTTGGTGCATGATACACGTCTACACAAAATAAGTAACTCTTTTATGGGGCAATGTATACACTTTTACAACAAAGTTCCCAATAAAATTCAAAATCTATCAATAAGTAAATTTAAATCTTTTATCAAGCAGGTACTTTGTAAAAAGGCATACTACAATATTTCAGACTATGTACATGATAAAAATCCTTGGGACTGATGATGCTCAATTACAGGATGCATAGGTAAACCAAATTAAAATGGAAATAACATAAAATTGTACGACTAAAAATTTTTTACTTAAAACATTAATTGTATTTTAGTTTATTTGTATTATTGATAGTGTTTTTAAAAGAGTAACTATCGAGTTTCTTGCCGGATTTTTCTCGGTAGAAATCAACAACATTGTGAACCGGCGGGAAGGTGGGAGGGTTCAAAAAATAATATTTTATAACGTTGACGATTTAAAAGTGATTGTAAAATCCTTATTTGAATAAACCATTTTGACTTTGACTTTCAATATTGTGGCCTAGCTTTTGCCAGAGATTAGAATTTGGTTATCGGTGGCGAGGAATTCCTACGGCAACTCTTTGATTAATACTTAAAAAGAATGCTATATCAAGCTATAGCTGTAGCTATAGTTCGTTCAAGTGGAATTTGTTTAGTAATTGCCGCGGGAACTTTGGAATTCTCTGGAATAAAAAGTAGTCCTCTAGCAAAGAGAAAGTCTTTCTTCGATTATCTCTTTGCTAAATTTCAGCTTAATTGGAAGCTCCGTTCCCGTGTTATTGAGTAAGAAACAAACTCGTACAAACGTAATAAGTTATGAGGAAAACTTGTTAAGTAGGAGGGGGGAAATTTTTCTCAACTTCGAAATAAAATATATCCTCTTGAAATAAAATATACGTCTAAGAAAAAAAGTTACTTTAGAATCTCAAATGAATTTCAAAGACCTATCCAATAATATCCATCACGCAACACATACACTACTATAAATAAGAAAAAAAGTATGACAAGTGAATGAGGGTTTATATTATTGAAATTATTACTGTTTCGAAGGTAATTTATGGACGACTTCTGAATACGAAAAAATGTAACATTAATTAAACAAGAAATTAAAATTTCAATAACTGAAATCTGATTTGTGCAATCTTTACAAATTAACGTACTTAATGGTAACTTATAATGTGATCTGTGGTAATGGTTTTATTTATTATTTATTGGAGGTAACAAATCACCAATGCATTCTTTTTGCAGATGACATCTCAATAGTTAAACCAAACAATGCTAGTAACATTTTATATGAACATGTTATAAATTCTACCGTTCACGACATTTTAGAATGGCTTGAAAGTAACAACTTACAAGTTAATTTAACCAAAACAAAGTATATTCAATTTTCAAATTATAAAAGAGAAAACCCAGTTTTGAATATAACAAGTGATGGGCGGAAGGTAGAAAAAGCTCAAGCAGTAAAATTTTTAGAATTAACTTTAGATCAAAATTGTAATTGGAAGAGTCACACTGACAATTTATGTAAAAAACTTAATAAATTTGTATTTGCTCTTAGGACTTTAAGAAAAACAGTGGGCGAAAAAGCAGCTCTCACTGCTTACCATGGCTACGTAGCCTCACTGCTAAGGTATGGCATTTTACTCTGGGGTAATTCTACAGACATAAATAAAGTGTTTGTTGCCCAAAAAAAAATGTATCAGAGCAATTACTGGCATTGGTCCTTATGAATCTTGCAGATTATTGTTTAAAAAATTAAATGTAATGACATTGACATCTCTGTATGTGTATGAAATAAGTATTTTTGTAAAAAAACATCCTCATTTATTTGTTAAGGTAGCAGATGACCGAATTCGGAATTTCACATGTCGAGATCCTACGAAATTAAAATATCCTCGATGTAACATAACCCTATACCAGAAAAACTGCGCAGTAATGAGTATAAAAGTATACAACAGCCTTCCGAAATTTTTAAGAGAATTAACAGTTAAAAAATTTCAAATAGATTTAAAGAAAATACTTATTGAGAAAAGTTTTTATACTTTGCACGACTTTTTTAAATGTTCCAACGATTAATAATATTATATTTGTTTAACTTGGTTGGTTAGAAGGTTGGTTTATAACATTAATTGTGCATTTGATATTTTGTTCTATAGTTAAGGTTAAATCTGAAATTTGTAAAAGTTCTATTAGTTTTTAGTAGTAATTGTGATGACATATTGAAATATTGACATAAAATGTAATTATAATAAAATAATGCTTAGTTGACATTTGGTTTATAATATAATATGATTTGACTCGAATTAAAATGATGTGGCATTGGAATTAAACTGAAAAATTTATTAGATTTTATTAATACGCCACTGAATATGTTAAAATATGTTCATATATGTAACAATTTGCATGCCAATGTTTTGGCGAAATATGTTTGGACAATCTGTATTTAACATCTGTAATGTACCATATTTCTGGCAAATAAAGACAATTCTAAAATTAAATTAAAATATATAATCTAACTACAAAGCCGCCATTAAAGTTTTCACCTCAAGGTTAGCTAGGCAAGGAAGCTGCTCATTTAAGCCGCGTAATGTAGCAAGCAGTTAAACAAGGAATTACCTACGCAAGACAGAAACTTTTGCCTAAATGAGTTTTCACGGGAAATGCGGTTAGTTAATGAAACAAGTGGAAACACCAAGTTGGGACAATCTTCTAATAACAAAAATTTCGTTGTTTAACTATGTTTTGAACCTTTATTAGATTTAATTCACCTTTAAGATAGATATCTATACTACATATAGGTAGGTACATTCATTCAAAAAGGTGCAAAATATTGTGTGGAATAGAAACCACACAAAAAACACCGTGGTGTGTAACATTATACCAGTAGGTACTTACATTTGTAAAGGTAGTACCTACCTACCTCCTAAATAAAAATACGAATGCATTTTTTTGTGCACGCATATTGTGGGTTCTTACTTTTTACAACTGTATGTTTATACAAATGTGTGTTCTTACTTCTTATTTATGCTCTGAACAGGCTTACCATGACCGTTTGCCTGGAATTTGGTATAGGTCATAAATCCCAAATATTCCGTACGTTCAGTTTTTAATACAAGTATATTGGTTATATTGGTTTGAAAATGAGTTAACAATTTTTATGAGAAACTACGATAACGTTTTTAGGGTTTCGTACCCAAAGGGTAATTTTTTAGCAGAACCCTATTACTAAGGCTCCGCTGTCCGTCCGGCCGTCTGTCACCAGGCATCCCATGAACCGTGACATTTTCACAGATGATGTATTTCTGTTGCCGCTATAACAACAAATACTAAAAAATAGAATAAAATAAATATTAAAGGGGGCTCCCATACACCAAAATTGATTTTTTTTGGTCGATTTTGCTCGATATTGGTAACGGCAACAGGTAGACGCTTAAAATATTCACAGAATATTTAGTTATATAGTCATTTATTTTTAAGGGGGGCTCCCATACAATGAACGTGATGTTTATGCCGATTTCATAGATAATGGTATGGAACCCTTCGTGCGCGAGTCCGACTCGCACTTGGCCGATTTTTATGATAAATGTCAAAGTGATCTGGACCATAACGACTACGACATTTGCATTTTTTTTAAATACATTTTTAAAACAAAACTACTAGTACGTATAGAATACTCTGTTTACATCTGTTACAATTTAGAAAAAAATTTGGAAAATCCAAAAGTGCACGCCTCATAGCGGTCATTCACATTTAAAAAAAAAATTCTAAAACAAAAACTCAAGTTTTTTAAAATAAAATAACAAATAAGCTGAGGAAAAAATATACTATAAAATAAAAATAAAATATATATATATATAGATATACAGTATACAGTGGTATATTAGTTTTTTATAAATTATAATTAAACGACAGTACTTAGAACGCTAATATTAACTAGGAATCAGCACAGTGTAATACTTTATATATTAAAAACAAAAGTATTCCGGTAAGATGAATTTTTCGACCAATTTCTCTGTCACATACATGGTCACATAAACACAGACTCACGGACGTCCAAGAATGATTAGTTTTAATGTTATTATTTATTATATTAAACAAATTAATTGTTTATAAAATGTACCATATGTGCTAGACAGATTATTTAACTTCATATTAGTGCACTCATATTATCCTGTAAGTGTTTTATTCAAAAAAAAACGTCATTTAAGTTTCGAAAGACTGGGTTTTTTGACATGTCGAAAGTAGAGCACTACCTCACCGCTCCGCTTATGAGGCGTGCAAAAGGTTTTAATACCATGACTCCATGATATAGCCCAACTACGTCTTCAAACATTCCTAACAACACTTATTAAATATTCATAGTGTCCTTTTCCAAGCCCTTACACATGTCTTTGACTATACTCATCATAACATAAACACCAAACTGATTTTATTTTGATTTATACTTATGGAGAGGGTGTTTTAAGAGAAAGGTTATGTAAGGATAGTTTATGGTAATTTGCAGGCTTTTGTTTAGAATTTAGATCATCATAACGTTGAACATGGATTTCATCATGTACCTTTACTCTCCGTGAATTACTATAATGTAACAGTATTTACTTGGATAGTGTGGCTATCTGTCCTGGTGTCATACTTTATAGGCTTTCGGCTGGATTTTTGATCTATTTTTTTTTAATACCACTAAGATAGCAAAGAAGCCTACGGTCCGCCTGACGGTAAGCGGTCACCGTAGTCTATGGACGCTTGCAACACCATGGGTAACATTCGCGCGTTGCCGACCCTTCTGAAATTCAATAACTTCTTTCTGAAGAACCCCATATTGTATTTTGGTTTGATACTGCTTTGTGTCCATGGATTTTATTCTGGATTTTAAAGAAATTTATAGTTACAACAGGTGAAAATCACGCAAATATTATTTAAGAAGTACCCACAAGTTGTGAAGGTTTAAAATTATTATTTTTTATCTGCATTTGAAAAAGTAGTTTGTATTATTGTATAATTTGGTCTAGTTTTAAAAACAAATAAGTTATTTACCTACTTAGGGCCTAAGGTTGTGCAGTTTACCTTAGTGAAATTGATTATTCTATAATTTGTGTTTAAAGTGCAGATTGTAAACTTACTGACGTATCGAGGATTGTCCATTTATAAAACGGTAATGTCGTGATAGAGCAGTGTTTCGTCAGGATAATCAATCGATCATGCCGACCTATTGATATTATAGTGTTTAACAATTGAATCGACATGTTGGTGTAGTGTCGCCCCGGGTTCGAATTCCGGTGCGGACATGGTTGTGGATTTATTTTTATGGATAAATAGTTATAAGGGGTATCAATCTATACATAGAAAAGGAGAAGGGGCTGGGACAGCCTAATTATAACAATGTAGGTACATTTTTCAGGGTTGCTACTTCTAAAGTTACGTATTATGTACTACGTTTTCTTTTTAGTTTATATTATCCGTCTACAATTATATTTAAACAAAGTAAATAATTTATTACATAACGTTTCGTCAGATTTCAGTAGCATTTTTAAAAAAGTAACGAGAGGAGACGATTTTTTGATGTTTTGGGAGCCACTTTCACCTGAATTCGTTAAGATAAATAACATTTCATTTTAAAGTTCATGCCTTTTAGAATAAAGGGCAAATTAAACATTTGTCAAGTCTGACTGGAGATTTAGTAAAATACCCACTAACCATAAGTTTGATTAATTACTTTAGAAATGTTAGAGTATGAAGTACAATTAAAGACTTAGAGTATGAAGTACAATTAAAGACTTTATATTTTTTGGATAAGAATTCAATGTAAATTTTTGCACATTTAGCTGATAAATTATTTTCGTAATTCAAAAATCCAAAAACTTTCTTCAACACTCTTCCAAAAAGGGTTTCCAACTAAATTCATATTCATATAAAGTACCTCTTAAGCTACAAAGTAAAGTAAAAATAAACATAAATCCCTTATCAAAATCTCAGATTGTAACACCTTAACCCAAATCTAAATGCATACACGACAGACGAGAGTCCCTTGCCATCGGTCCCTCGAGGGCTATAAGAAGGCCCGCCCTAGGGCCCTGATCAAAGGGAAACACCGTGGATTTACGGCCACACTGATGTGTAAACCAAATGCCCGGAACTTGGTTGTCTGATGAAAGGGAAACGAAAATATTCACGACGAAAAAGTTAAATAAACAAAGTTTGCGCGTGGAAAATTGCGGGTTTGACCGACGGCTTTGTAAACAATATGGGCTTAGTCAATTTTGTTAAAATTTATTAATTATAATAAAATTGTTCAGGATAATAAAATATTTGGCTGATAGAATGTTAGTTTGTATCTTTATACGTTTATTATAGGTAATATTATATTATTGTGACGGCAAGAAAATTATAGAAATACAATTGTTGTAAATAGTACTAGAAGCGGAACCCTCAGTATGCCTGTCTCAAAGGCACTTGACCGTCTTACAGTAAATGTTGTTATGATTGACTAGCTTCTGCCAGCGGCTTCGCCCGCCCTAAATTTGGTTATCGGCGTAGGATGCTTACGGCAAATCCTCAATCATAGAAAAAAAACAAACAGTCATATCTGTTCTCTTTAGGGTAAAATCCGGATACTTGCCGCACTTTTCGAAACAGCTTTATTCTTCTTAAAATATGAACTTGCTGAAAATATTCAGTATGTATCTCACAACATAAGTCTTTTATCTTTTATAAAAGCCAATTTTTGTATACGAAATTACCAATGGTTTTGAGTAAATACTGGTTTATTTCATCTCTCAGAAGAGGGATAGTTGCCTACTATGGCGGATAGTAGCCTAGCGTCGAAAATGCTTCGGAGGATACTTGCCTTGTGCGAGGAAAGAAAGTAACGATCGGTACGATTTTTATTTTGGATAGAAATAAATTTATATTAATTAAAGTAATCTTTATTATTTATTTAACAGTCTTTATAATTTACTGAGATCTTTTATTAAGTACAATTTTAAATATTAATTAACATTATTAAATAGTTTAGATAGTTTTAATAGTGAATAGTTTAATAGTTTAGTTAGTCACAGTAAATTCGAAAAAAACAACAAAAAAAAACCGTCTTTGCTTGTTAAGAAATGTTTTAGTCACTCTAGGGGCAACTATCCGCGAAAGTAAGTAAGCGACTATCCTTTTGATGCGGATACTTGCCATATTTATTTGCAAAATAAATAAAAAATATTTAGCAATAAAACATTATAAACAATGTAATTAAAACTCTAATGCATGCAAAGAAGGAAAAAAAATTACTGAAACAACGATCAGTAATAAAATATTCAATAGAAACTACTTACCAATATAATTATAACGCCCATCAAAGTTTCGCCGCGGAAGATTTTTGCTGACACGAAAAAAACAAGTTCCCCTGCCCCTGGCAGTCACTATTTATAATCGTAACATAGTTTATTAACAACCGGGGCATGTATCCCACCGAAGCAACTATCCGGCTTTTACCCTATAATATTAATGTAGATAGAAAGATAGATAAGGTAGGCATTCTTGTCTGTGAAACCATGGAAATACACATATAAAATTTCAACCGTCTAGTAGTTGACATACCGACAGCAGCGCCATGTACCGGGTCCAGTTGTATTTTTAAATCATCCAGGAAACCATCGAAATACCCATAAAAAATTTGTGTGATAAAGATAAGTACGGAAGCATAATTCTTACTACCCAATGTCCTTATTACCCGTTTTCCCGTAGGAATGAAGAATTTTCCCGCGGTAAAAAGTAAACTATGTTCATCAAGGATAATGTCGGCTTCTAATGGAAAAAGAAATTTTCAAATCGGGCCAGTAGTTACGGAGCCTATTCAATACAACCAAACAAACAATTAAATCTTTCCTCTTTATAATATTAGTGTAGATTAAAAATTTTGTTATAATTAATCAAAAAGTAAAAAAATGCCGTTTAATATTTTTGATGATTTGGTTGTCGTTAACTAGTTAACTTTAGCTGTTGTTTGATAAATTTCCTATACACTTAAACAAATTCGTCTCACTGATCTTAATCTAAGAATTCTCATTGAATGCGCTTTATGCTTTCTATACGCAAATTCGATCGTCCTGTTGACCACAAATAGATGCGCTCTATGCTGAATATGGCGTCACTACCGGTCCGCATTCTACGCATTGGCTGCACATGTTCGGGTGGTAGAGCACTGTCAAAATAGTGAACAGAACGATTGCATTTCAATGCCTATGCTATGCGACAGCTTTTTATGCAGATATATTTTTGACATAAAATATACTTGTATATATAAAAGAATAAACTGACAGACCGACGGAAAATAGGGGAATTAAAATTTTTATGAGAACTCCGTCATTTTTGGTAGTAAAGAATTCGAAGCTAGCAGGAAAAAGCTAGTAGATACAAACTAATATTGTAAGATCACTTTTTTTAATACACATATTTGGATATATACTATACGTGCCTATATAAAACTAAACAAATAAAGGTTGGTCCTAATATAAAAAAAAAACTAAATCTATTTCGCTCTGTTGAAGCATCCTCAACCTTAAAATTTATCGGAAGCATAGGTATAGGTTATTATTGAATAGTATACAAAAAACGTAAAATTAAAATTACATAAATAAATATAAACTGTCCAACCTCATCAGAACAAAAACATTTAGATTCATAAAACAACAACAGAAAGCTCACAAAAGTAACTGTGAAAATATCGTAAATAATAAACTACAAGGCAATCATAAGTTGGCCAAGTTGGAGTGGAGTCGATGAAAGGCCGCTTAAAACAAAACCCTCCCTAAGTGGGAACTTATGTACGAATTCTCCACCTGCCTTTATTACTTCTGAGAACAGCCATTATGCTTACTGAAGTTTTTATTTTCAGCTGAGTTTTCGGTATCACTGTATGAAGTTTATGAAGGTAGGTAAACCCTATTTTTTCTTACTTATCTTATTTTGTAAAGAAAATTCTAACCTTAAAATATGAAAAAGTATGAATTAAGCTTCAATAAAAAAGGCTACTCTAGGTAAAATATGTAAGTTAGGGTTCAGTAAAATGAGAAATCATGGGGATATCTAAAAAACTTATGAACCTATTTTGTACGTTTTTGTATTCTTTTTTTAGTTTTTTAGATCACGCAGTTTAAAAGACAGAGGGCGATTCATATACGTAAACTGTGTATTAAGGGTGATAAGGAAAAATTACTAACAAGAAGCTACCTAGAAGGCTTTCATGACTGAAGTTTCTAATTTCTGTACCGCGCGTGTTACACACCCCTTTTTTATCATATTTGCGAGTAAATAAATAAAAATATAAGGTGATAAATAAATAAAGTCACCAAAACACAATTGAAATGGCGGGAAAAAAAGTAGAAAAAACATACTTGATAGAAACGCGTGCTTTGCTTTAAAAAGTAAAATTTACAAAGAAAAAGCCCGTGAGAGTAATTAAGGTCTTAGCACCCGCTTTTCCTACACGTATTGACACTGTTTACTAAGTGTTACAAAAATACCTTAGTTGATATTGTACTAAAAACAACTTTTCTTACACTCGCAGGTACTAACTTATCTAAGAAATGTATATTTGTCCCTCTAGAACAATTTAGTTTTAATTTAAATTTATTTTAATTAGGTTTATTTACCTCATAGCAACATTAATTTAATCAGTCGTTACCGAAAATAATAAAATTATGAACTCATAACTCACTCAGCAAGTATTTGTTGAGAATACAGAAAACTTTACAGTTACCAGTTTAGACAATGACTAGTTCGCTATTCTGGGTTTAGACAAGGTTCAACACATAGCGGTGTTGAACACTGACGATTGTTTATGTTCAACATTTGTGTAGTAAGAACGTTTATATGTTGAACATTGTCTAGACTCCTAGGGGCTAAGTGTTTTGGATTACTGGTATTGTGTTTCTCTTGCTTGTTTTCCTAACACGATTAATCAAATACAGTTTAAACTAAGTATAAGTAAAGGAAATGGACAATTTTAGCTTTAAAATCGGTTCATATCGATGAGTGCTACAATAATATAATATAATCTATATATGCTTTGTACTCAGTTATTTCAGACCCTTTTTTCTAAATAGACAATTTTAAATCTGTCAAATTTAATTAATGGGTTTTTGCCATTTGTATGAAAAAAAAACTTTATTATTTTCAATTAATCGACACGTTCCACCCATCGTTTTAAGCATCGAGGCTTTTTATTTCTGTAAAATTCGCCAAAACGGAGGGCAACAAAATCTTCAAAGGCATTTTTAATATTAGAAAGAAAAAATATGTGTATAAAATAAGAATATAGGTACGATCACAGTTCGAGTTAATACTTTATCGTGATATTGATATTGCAGAGCTGTAAGTCCTGTACTGTCCAATATCAGATAAAAACAATCGGAACAAGGGGTTTTGTTCCTTTTTTCTCAAGTTTGACATGCAAGTGACATCATAGACCCGGAAAGTTTTGATAATTTAGAGGGATTATTCTTGTAGAACCAGGAAGCTCTAACGTAATGCTTGAGTAGTGTGGCTCCCAAAAGATACGTACTTGCCTAATGTTTACTGTTCGATTAATTATTAGGACTAATTACCACTTGTAGTTTTAAGTCAGAACGACTCAGTCCCGGCTCCTATAACCATATTTGTATTTGTAATGACTGCTACTGCTGAATCGAGGGGCGTGGGTTGGATTCCTGCACAAGATAAAAAATATTATTTGCGTTTGTTATGCGACTGGGTGTTTTATATGTATGTATTTACAAAAAAAGGTTATTTATGTATTCGTATCTGTATTTGTATCCGTTGTCTGGCATTCATAGCACAAGCTTTGCTTGGTTTGGGACCAGACGTCGCTGTGTGTAATGTCCAAAAATATATAAAAAACAGTCCAGAAGGCACTCAGGAGCATCAGACGCATATAGAGCCAAAATGGTATGGAGGCTAAGTGCAAAAAAAAAATACGCGTGACTAACTCAAAAGAAGGCGTTGTGGCTTAATTTGTTTGTCAATTTGAAGTGTTTATTGGTTTGTTGATTATTTACGTGAAAAATGTCGTTCCAATTAAGTAAAACTCCATAAAATTAAAGCTAACGATTTCTAGGGCTTTTGCGTAATCTATAAGCAATTCGTTGTCCTTAAGGTATAGTTGTGATAAGATAAAATTAATGTTGACCGAGTCGGAAAAAGGCTTATGCTAGCGAAACTATTAGAGGCTGGTGTTGCCAGATGGTATACAAAAGCAGGACGTGTCCTCTTTCTTCATGATTTGTCCTTTCCTTACCTATTCTAGGTTCTCCTTTTGCTATACGTCTTTAGGCATACTGATAATGCCTGCGCCATGTTTTATAATTTCTTAAAAAGAAATCAGATTGGAATCCTGATGACAAATTTTATGATGTGTAGGTGCATGAGCAGTGTACGAATAGCTTTAAACTGTCAAAATCATAGAATGTTTCTTACTTTCTTACTTACTTTTTGTATAATGCGCACATAACGCAAATGTTAAAGAGTTTTCTTGCTAATTAATGCGGAATGGACTAAAGAATGAAACAGACTCAGTGTGAAGTCAGTAAATAACTTTAAAAACATACCATGTGAAGATTTTCATTTGTATTAGTTTAAAAACCAAGAACTTCTTTCAAAAAATTGGCAGTTTAGCTAAATATGATTATAATAAAGTAAATTATAAAAAAAACTCATTTAAGTATTTGGAAAAGTCCGCCTTTTTCGAATTATCATCTGGCAAGCCCAGGTACAGGATACATTTTAAATGCGGGTTTGGAATTGGAAATTAAATACATTTGAATATCATGTATATTCAATTGTCATTTGTATCAATTGTATACATGCAAAACCTGGGCACGCTGCTATAAGTTATATATAATATGCCCTACAGACAGACATTAACTTCGCACGTAATGCATTTCATCTTCTAACTCAATATTTCAACATCTACCAATGTCAAATTCAATTTCAATTCGGTAACTAGTTTCTTTCGTACTTTTCCGACAGCGGTAAAACTTTTAACGAATTTTATGTTGTATAGTTTACGGAAATACGTCGCGAAGTGCGTCTAACGGTTCGCTGGCGCCGACAAATCCAATAAAGAAGGTGCTGCGAAGAAATTTGTGTTATTGACCGGATTATACCGCCTGGCATGTAGAACAGTGAACCGCTGAAAAACCAACCTGTAAGGATCCCTGTTTTTTCCTATAAAAACACTCGTTTGTTCCTGTGGCTTGAGTTTGGAAAGAGGAAGGGAAGGTCTAAGAAATTGGTCGAGTTATTGATTGTTCCTTTGAACACCTTTGTTCCTTTGAACACCTTTTTCCGACGAGTCAGCGATCAACACCCTTCAAAAGGTCCTGCTCTGCATAATGCGTTAAACGCTTTTGAATGTGTGTCGTCATCACTTATGATTTATTACTTCCTATGCGTGTGTGGACCTTGGTATTAACTCAATGAAAATAGATTTAGTTTTGCATCACTACATTTATATACGAGCCATTTAACTTCTCGTTCAGATGAAAAGTTACTCAAATGGTGGGTTTTTTAATAAAATTACCTTATCTTTTGTATCATATTTATATTATGTAATATTTTTTTTTTCTTTAATCCTTTACAAAATAATATACAAAAGAAATCTGTACTTCCCCCAAATATCTAGTTCCAGAATATCATTTTTGAGACATTTAATTCTCTGTCCAAAATTCTAGATAATTGATATCACACAACATTTGGGTAACGTTACGGTATGTCACAGCCTAAAAATTAATTCAATCGATGGAGTCAGTCATCGGCTTTGGTAAACGCCGCGACAAAATGTTTGACAGGCTACACAGAACCTTACTAACCGTATGTACGACTTATGGCATGACACGCCTATTCTGTCAATTATACATAATTGTATAAACGCTGTGTGTTCAAAATATGAACTACGCGCATACTACAAACGAGCTTTACAAGTTTTAACTTCAGACAAAACTTTTTAATTCATAAATTGTCTAGATGTTAGCGTTGTTTTTTATACTTCTGCATGTTCCCGCCATTTAAATTGCGTTTTGGTAATTTATTTTTTGACCTTAAATTTTAATTTTTTTAGGCGCAAATTTGATGAAAAACGCTGTATGTATACAGGTGGTACGAAAAATAGCCTCTCGTTAGTAATTATTAACTTACCGAGTGGTGAGTTAATACACAATGTAATATTAGGTATATGAATGATTTATTTTAAAATGAAGTGTCTGTTGTCAGCGGACAGTAAAAAAATCCAGTGAAATCTTTAAGATTCCAGTAGCAATTTGTTTAGATTGGATCGGTGAAGGATAAAATATTGGAGATTTTTCCCTAATCAAATTGTGACTAGTCTGGCTTCTCTTCGTTTGCTTTAACTCTAGCTTTTTACTTTGAATAGGTACTAAAATTTTAGTTTAAAATATGTGTGTTCAAACTATTTTTTTAAAATATTTAGTACCCACCTAAAGTTTTGACTTAAATATTATCGAAGTAGGCAGAAACCTGAAATTTTTACAGAATGTTTCATTGTGGTTGATTTTTTAACCAAAGATACAATAAATAGGTACACTAATATATTCGAAGAAATATGTTTTCGTTGTTTTTGCTCTATTGTAAAAACGGTAACATACAAGCTTTAGACTTTAGCTATTTTAGTGTAAGTTCTATATGAAAATATTAGATAACAAAAAGCTGTCAACTGTATGACCCCTAGGGGGTAAACTAGGGGTTGAAAGATTGTATGAAAATCCGTAGTTTTCGAAATTAAGCGTAGTTAAACTGTTTCACCGTTTTTGGGAAACCACCCACTTGAGGGCAAAATAAGGGGGTTGGAAATCTTGTATTTAAAATCGATTGTGATTGTATTAAAACCGATTAAAATTCGTTATTTCAAAACTTAAATGCATGAAAATTGCAATGTAGCTTGTGATTGAAAATCAAATTGATGTTTCATTGTTTTCGAAGAATCATGGAAGGCAAAATAGGGGATGATAATTTGTATGAGAGTTCCGACATTTTTGTGTATTGAGTAAGTACTCTAGAGAATTGAAATTTTGCACGTACGTTTCTGTATTAACACCAGAGAGCATTTACAAAGAATTTTGCAAAACTCATCGTCTTACGGGGTAAAATGATTGTTGAAACTGTGTATGTAAATCCATCTTTTCTGCTATGCTAAATACATAAAATTCTATATTTGGCTTAAAAATTAAGATTGAAAATTAAGTGAAACACGTTATAACAGACACAAAACTTTCGGATTTTTCATACAAATTTTAATCCGCTTGCTTTCTAGGGGATGATTTTCCAAAAACGGTAATACCTACACTTGCGTGAACTTTTAAGAATTTTTTTGAAAAATTATTTCCTATAGAATGCAGAATAGGGGATTAAAATTTGTATATAAATTTCAATATAGTTGTAGGTAAAACCGTAAATAGTCAAAAGTCCACGCGGACGAAGACGCGGGCAGAAGCTAGTATACAATTTATCAATAAAAAGAGTATTGTTTATTGCAGCGAGTGCATAATGTATGCAATATGTAGGTATATCGGTTGGGTAAATAAACTTTATCAACGTTTTTGTCAGCCAGTAACTTCTGCAAAAAGTTTCTACGTCGAGTCCCCAGCGTCGGCGCTGTTCGTGCCGCCAAGTTTCCATAAAAGGAGCATCGGCATTTTTCTGCACCGGAGAAAGTTTTTGTATGCACGCTCTGGAGTCTTGGACATCCCTTGCCTTTTAAACATTTGCATTTCTTTGCATAGTCTCCACGGATTTTTTAAACTTCGAATATTCTTAGTTCGAATAATGCTCCTACTGACGTTATTTTCTACTATAGATACTTGCAGAACTGAGATTTATTTTGATTCTTTATGACTCGAACATTATCTATGACCATTTTTAAACAAATAAATTTTTATTTATTTTCATAACTCGAAAAGGTTTTATTTACTGTTCAAAAAGTCCATTTTGTACGCTAGCGTGAAAAAATATTTGAAATTAAACAAGTGTGTTTTCATATCACCAACTGCAAACTGCAGTAATTTTACGTTTTGGTTTACTTAATATTCAATTTTGTAGACAGACTTGCTTGCTTGGAATAAATAAATTATAAATTTAATTAAAATTAATTGTATTTTTTTTTATGTATTTATTTTGTTTTTTTCTCGCTGTTGTGAGATGAGATGGGTGCAAAAAATTTGTGTCTCGTGTCTTAGAATCTTTCGCTTGCTCGGTATTCGACTTCGCAACTCGCGCCAAATAACAACTTTGAACCCTGCATAACAAATAACTTTTGCTTTTTAACTTTATCCCAACTTCAATATTTATAGACAACTATAGCCAAATAACAGATACCAAAAAAATTACTGCCATTATTTTTTTCAGTCCTTCTAAGTTTGGTTTTTAGTAACAACCTTATTATCTGAATGATAAAGCTAGTTTTTTGTTAAACTCTCCTCATAGTCCAAAAATAAAGACAATGAAACTTTCCATAAGGTCAGAACATTACAAAAGCCCACAACGTCCTTGTAATCCTGACGTGGACAAGTAAAACTCATAGTCATTCTTGTTTCTACTCTCATATCATCCTCACACCCTATTGTACTCGCTAATCAACCCTTTAATACATCCAGACAAGGTAATAAAGACCCTGATTTAAGGTCTTTGAAGGGGGCCCGATTAAAATGCTTTGTTACAGAAAAGCCCAAGTCAGAAATGAGAGATTGACGGAAATTTTACAAGTGGATTCCAACCCTTGTAATGTCAGGATTGTAAAATATCAGGTCCTTTGACTTGAAATGTTTTCATTTAATTAAACTTCTGGAAAGCTTATTAAAACTGCTTATATCTAGGTATACGTATATTTGCAGTACCTTAGTATTACATTTGTTTTAATACCAGATACACTGTCCAAAGAATGTCAAAGAAAGAAGAAGAACTTATGGACATTCGTTAAAACTTTCAATTATGAGCTTAAGGAAAAGTTGAGAGGTTTGCTATGATTGATCATTTTAACCCCTTAAATTTTGAAAAAAAAATAATAGAATAAATAGATAAAAAGTAGTGTTTATTACGAAGTTAAAGTTTATACCACTAATGTAAAGCTTACTTAAGCATATCCACTTCTATACCGTACGTGTAGTTGTCATATAAGTAATGCTTTACGATGATTTTGATAAATGAAAAATTTGAAATAAATTGGATTGTATTTATCCCACTAATATTATAAATGTGAAAGTTTGTATGTCTGGATGAATGTTTGTTACTCAATCACGCTTTAACCACTGGACGCATTGGGATGAAATTTGGCATACATATAGGTTAGCTCCTGGAAAAGCATATAATTAGTAGCAATTCAAAAGTTCCCGTGGGAATAACGATAACAGAGTTTAAAGAACAATAGATGTAGCTATAGCTTGCTAAAGCAAACTTCATTAGTATAATGAAGGAGATAATTAAGGAGTTCCACGCCGATAACCGAATTCAGGGCGGGTGGAGCCGCTGATAAAGACTTGTCTCTTATAATTCACCGGCAATCACTCGAAATCGATATCAATTTCTTGTTCCAAAACTGATTTGTCTCGCCGTTTACGAACACGATTTTCATTACCGTTCGCTATTATTCATTACCGGTAATCAATATGCAGTAGCCGGTGCAAGTTCGCTGGGACATATTTATCATTGCCGGGACACCGCCCCCCCAGTCTGGACTCGAAGTTATGATGCATGGGGGACGAATCGGTAGAAACGCCCTCGTAATAAAGTACCTCATCTTTAATCATCTGCGATTCTAGAAAATCGGGAAAATTTGTAAAACTGGATACTAATGAATAGGATGAATAAATTAATTGATAAAGATACAAAAGTCTTTACTAAAATACTTTGTTACCCTGAGAAGACATAAATATTTTTAAATATAGAGTGTAACCGCCTATTGTAGCACGATCCAATGAAAATGCGACTAAGTTTAAAAACACAGTATATATATATATATATATATATATATATATATATATATATATATATAAATCGCCCTTGCTTAAGATGTGGAGTTGGTCATGGCCGTCTCCCTACAGTGGAGACGACCTATGAAGGCTGGTAAAGATATAAGCAATATTTATGTTGGTGTGGTTCCATATAGAACCATTATTATTGGTTTCTTCTTCGTTTTCAATTGTATAGAAATATTTCCAGCAACAGTGTTCTACTACAGCAGGTAGTCTTCAGTCTCGTAATAGTGGTTTCGTGGCACTGTGGCTTTGTTGGTAGTAGTGACTGCCTGCCGATCCGTGGGGCGTGGGTTCGATCCATGTACATGCCAAACATTAGTGTTTTTTGTGTTGAGTCTAGGTGTTTATATATATATATGTCCTTCGATTTATTAATTGATTAGATATTATACGTATGTATAAACAAATAAATACATACATACAATAATTATTTGTATCCGTTGTCTGTAGTGTGTAAAGTCCAGGAATATCTATTATTTATTTCAACAATACGTTCTGGTTGTAAATGTATTTTGATCGCCTTTGATATCTTTCTACAGATTATCTATGACAATCATAGTAAATTTTCTATGACCATGGTGCTTATTTTATTTTAAATTAACTAGCTCAATAGTACTTATGAATGCCTTGCCGTCTATGCCGAGTTTGCGTTTGGTAATCAATATGCAGTAACCTGGCGCAAGTTCGCGCGGGGGGTGTTTATCATCGACGTCCCCGATGTATGATAAATGGGGGTGACTAACCTGCTGCGAGACGTTTGTCCGTCGTTTAGCTCCTTAGTACGAACGTTCACCTATGAATTTAGAATAGTTTAAGTTATAATAATAAAGAAGAAATATTCTATGTTGGTAACGGTTTAAAAAAATCATTCTCACACTTTCGAACGGTCCGGAACGAAATGGTCGCGTACAGTGCGGTTTCAGAGAAACTTCCTCCCGCGAACGCTTGGGTTGTGGAATGAGCTCCCTGCCAAGGTTTTCTCTAAGACTACAGAATGGGGTTCTACAAGAAAGAAGTTATTAGATTTTTGAAGGGTCGGCCACTCGCGGGTGATACCGCTGGTGTTGCAAGCGTCCAAAGGCTACGGTGACCGTTTACCATCAGGCGGACCGTAAGCTTGTTTGCCATCTTAGTAGTATAAACGAAAAATATCATAATCCCTTGCTTAATAATAATGAATGTCTTAAGTAGGAATTCAATTTTAAATAAATGTTTCATATTTATTTTACACATTACTTTTATAAATCTCTTATTTTATTAATTAAAAAAGATCTTACAGATGTGTATTCTATCAATACAATTTCCCGAATTTGGCCTTCAATTTCTTGTTTGAGTTGGCATTTATAATTTACTTTTTAAAAACCCCGACACAAAACCTTAAGAAGTTAGGTGGGCAGCAAGTACAGCTCGGCGAACGAGAATCTTTTTTTTTTCATATTTGAGAATTTATACATGGAGATTATTATTGTGTCTTTAAAAAAGTCAGTTTTTTTAGCAATAAAAACAAACCGCTGGACCAATTTTGCTCACACACATTTCTGATCTAAGTCATTACGTAGCGTATCGATTCATATGGTAACGAACACATTGGTCCATTGGTTCTTGATATATCGAGGGCCAAAAAAAAGCTAACATTAATACATACACACAAAAAAAAACTTAAAATTATTGCAAAAGATTCTTTAGGTCTCGAAACGTAAAGAAAACGCAAATTTAGCGACTTCGATTTTCGGACCTATTACAACAACTTCCCTCAAGAGAAGTTAATAAAAAATCAGATAAGATTTTATTTGCAACTTGATCTTCAAAACGTGAGTTTTCCGAAACGTGAGTAGACCGAGAAAAAACTAGAATACGACTTTTTTTACAGCTTAATGTCATATCTTAACTAATATATTAAATCTAGTTAGTTTGTTTGTTAGTATCTTTATTTGAACACACTAATCTCCAGAACTACAAGTCGGATAAAAAAAAAACAGGTTGCACTCCGGGAGTGCCGGCAGAAGTGAAAACATACTCGCTATTTACTTCCCATCACTTCTTATCCATATTTATTTATTAAAAATAATAACTTTTGTTTATTTACTTTTTTGACGTTGTATATTTGACAGCTCAATCTGTCATAGAATTAAAATCCCATGTCCAACCTCCCTGTACTACTCATAATCGCCATATACTAAATATAAAAACTAACCTAATGTAAATAAAGGCCACGTGTCCTAACGCGTGTGACATCTTACGAATTTTCGATCAGGACACGTGACCTGACGCGAATTTAACAGTTTTTACCCATCACAAAAAAAGTGCACAGCGCCGCTAAAGAAGTTTTCACTTCAAAAATCTTTTTGCATTTGAGGGCTCTATTCTGGAGAAAGGTTAAAGGCGACATAACTTAACAATATACACCTTAGGAGCGAAGCAGTAAATTAACGCGTGTGAAACCGCTGGGAACAGCTAGTAAGATATATAACCGACCAAGTTACGGCTACGGAACCCTACATTGAACATGCTCTTATTTATTAAGAACTTAAGAACAAGAAAATATTTAGTCACATTACATAAAATACATTAGTAACAAGCCTCCACCAAGTTTACATCACACTTTCATCGATTTTCTATCTCTGGATTCGTTCCAATTTTTTCCTTCTTTTACACAACTCTTCGAATTATATATAATGTCTTCTATTCATTCCTATAACTGACGTAATATGTAAATATTCACACATTATTCGACTAGAGCTCTCGGAAATATGCCAAGTATTTTTGTTACGTAATCCGATTTTTGGGCTCTTACGAAATATTTTCTCTGATAGATGGCATAATAATATATAACGAATGTAAGCTAGATATTAAAGAAACCTTATAGTGTTTTTTGGTTTTCTTCACCATAAGAAGTTAAAAATGACAAAACTCTAAGGGTGACGCTTTTACCATTTAGCTACGAAACCCAAACTATAGTTATAGATACAACATTATCCACATTCGTCAAATTTAAACAGAATACAACTCTGTACAGGTACAACTCCAACGTCTTTGGTAACAATAAGAATTTGAATCATGATATATCACAGACAACGGTATAGCTAAAAATTTTATACATAACAATATTTTTACAACGCCTATTTTACCTCATAAATTATACCAACTAGGAAGATTAGTGTAGCACAAAATTCATTACCCTTTCAGCTAGACAGATGAAGCGATGTAATCTATAAAAGCAACATTATGTGTGATAGAAACAAAGTACAAAAAAGATCGAAGATGGAATGAAGTTCACAAAGTGCGGTCAAATCATCACTCCCTCGAGAGACACCCCTGAAACTTTGTACCGGAGCCCACCTTGGTTCTACTTCGATACGATCCAATATGGCACCGTAATAAAACTATCGGATAACTTGCCGAGTAACTAATTTTGTTTCCATGTTTTTTATCACTTTGTAACGAGTGTTTGTTGTGGTTGAATTTTCGGGTCGTGATTTTCATGAAAATGTTTCAGGGAATGAGAATTACTTGACTTAGCTCTGGATTTTATAACGTTGAAACGAGACTTTGTAAACTCCTTGTTTGCATATAAGATTGGGCTCAAACGAAATTGGGCAGTTTACAAATTCTGTACTTATGATACTCATGGTAATATATAACTGATGTTGCTAGTTTTGTCATGCAACTTTGCGCACAGTAAATTCATATACGTGTATTATGTACTAGTCAGTTCTAACATTGCAGAACGTTATTTGCAAGAAATCTGTATTTTTTGCAAGGATTTTTTAAAAATGATTGTACATATTTGCATGATTGCATAGAATATGCTTAGAATTTATTTTGAAAAGTAAAAAATAGGTTTTAATTTTTAATATTTAAATTATTAAAACACCTGGTGACGTAAAGGTATTTACAAAAACTTTACTATTTACTCGGAAATTTCACTTACTTAACCATTAATTTTGAAACACAAATTTTTAGATATTTTTGCACTATCTTGGAAATAGAAAATATATTCCTTTTCTTGTGCAGTCCATTATTTATTTATTCATATCGCTGCCTCATTCATGCATTGGCACACTCTTAAATTTACAATGATAAATTTTATTATATGATTTTAATGCCAAATATTCGTTGCCTTAAGCTCATTTCAGTCTTCTGATTAAAGTTATATTTTGATTAAAGGTTATCCGACTACAACAAAGCCAAAAAAATGACAGTAAATGATTGCAGCAGTTATTTCTGTATTATCATCTGTTCCCACATATCTTCTAAACTACCTTTGATACTATAGTATTTTTAAAAGAGTTTTGATAGTTTGCTCGTTACAGGCTATGTGGCGCCACAATAAGTTTAATAAAGCGCCCTCTAGATAACACAAAGACTTATTTAAGGAAAAAAAATATGTACGGGACATTTGTATGTCAAATGGGAGCCTTAAGTAGCACATTTCAATATTTTTTGAAGTGAAAACTTCTTTAGCGGCGTTGTGCACTTTTTTCGTGATGGGAAAATGTCATGTGTCCTGACCGTGTGTATCGAAAATTCATAAAAAATTCGTAAGATGTAACTTGCGTCAAATTTATTTACATTAGGTTAGTTTTTATTTTTAGTAAGTGTATGGCGATAATGATAGTACAGGGAGGCAGGATATAAGATTGAGATGTCAAATATACTACGTCAAAAAAGTGAAAACGTCTTTAGCGGCTTTGTGCACTTTTTTTGTGATGGGTAAAAAATGTTAAACTCTATAGGACGAATAAAAAGTAAGAGGAAATTGCGTTGATGAAAAGATGAAAGTGCGGATTACACATGTTAAAATGTTATATCCGGGTTGTACGTTTTCACTACTGCCGGTGCTCCCGGAGTACAACCCGTTTTTTTATACCACTAAGGTGCCAAACTACCACTATGCTCAGCCTGACAGTAAGCAGTCACCGTAGCCTATGGACGCTTGCAACACCTGGGTGGTCATCACTCGCGCGTTGCCGAGCCGACTCTTCAAAAATCTAATCACTTCTTTCTTGAAGAAAACCCTTCCTTATAGGAAATCTTGATAACCTTACATTATTTAGAACAAGTTTTTGCTTGCTTTAGTTTTCCCTAACTCTATAATTCTAGCTTTTTATCTTATAAATTAACGTGGTCATAGTTTATTTTTTTTAAACTTCCACTTGTAATAGGGTCTATAACTAGGCTGGCTATTCAGTTGTATATAGTCATAAATCGAGGGCCCAAGATAAACAAGACAGCTGGTTGTCACTTCTACGTCTTCCGGACATAACTCGTGCAGCTATTTCACAGTCGGCTGGCTTGCGTGTTCGACAGCCAGCACGGCTACTGTGCACTACAAATGCTGACTGTAATTAAGAGATCACAGATTGCCCGTCTTTGCTTAGCAGTTAGGGGTCTATTCTGACATTGATGGGTTTATTTAACTTAAGACTCTCAATTTGTTGTATATGTAAAAGATGGTCTATGGTAATATTGAAATTTAGGCACCTAGTTGTGTAGTAGCTTAGTAGTTAAGAATAACTATTGTAGGTACTACTCGCTTGTCTTTATGATAAATCAGCATTGTAATAAGGTTGTAAAGCAAATGAGAGTTTATTTTTTGACAACTCAAGTCTGTTCTTTGAAATTAATTTACTTGTACGATAACGAAAGGTAAGAAAGCTAATGGGCACTACAAAGACAAAAAAATAGTGACGACAGTGAATATAACTGAAATAGACTCGTGCAGAAAATTTGACAGTTAAAATAATCGATTTTATACTACAGGATCTTAATACTTAAAAAAATTACCAATATAGACAAAGTGCATTAATAAAATGCAAGTAAAATACAAAAAGTAAATTAAATTATCATCGGGTGCGAAAAATAATAAAGTATACAGATATGACACAGCTAATCAAAATGGAGACGAGTTTCAAAATAGAAATCAATTTGAACCTACCGAAAATTGCAAAAAAGTGGGACCATAGCGAACTAGACAGTGCATTTCCAGATTAGCCTGATGTGAAAAAAAAAAGTTCTTAATTGTATGTCAGAGACAAAGTGAAACTGAGGTCTCTTGTCTCTTTTTAACTTGTTTTAATAAACTTAAAAAAATAATTTGCGTTGTTCCAGCCCGCAGTTCTAAGCACTATACAGAACCCTTTCATTGACAGTACTCTTCCTATGTGACCCGTCTCTTGAGTCCTTGCAGTGGAACGCTGGCTGGTGAGACGCTGAAACGAAACAGAACGGATATGCTTAGTACAAGAGAAAGTAATTTAAATCTGATAGAGGCGCTTGTTAACTGCTGTAGTATCCTTAAAGAGTTCCCTGGATTATATAATCCAGAAACAGAATAGGTACATATCGTTATTCTGTTTCTGGATGACGCAGTTACAAGCACGGGATACTTACGAACTTAACATAAACCTGCCGAGCCAAGTTTTTGGACCAGCTATAAACAGTCAAGTGAAATAATTAATGATTTTGCACAGATTATTTATCATTCACCAAGTAATTCTAATTAATTTCTGCAAAATTCAAACTACCGCTTTTCAAATCAGCAATTCGGAAGAATTGTTGAAGGCAGCTATAGCACGAACGCTAAGCAGGAAGAATTTCGTACATTGATTGACCTTTTACTTTTTAGCCTGTTTCAGTTGTCAAACTTTCTAATGACAGCGGTCGATCATTGCATCTGTGCGAGCTTGGCGGCAAATAATTATGCGCGTGCAACAGAGACAAATAGTGTCCGGTCATTGAACGAAATTCTTCCCGCTTAGCGTCCGTGTTATACCTTTTACGCAGTTCAATAAAAAGGTTTCGAATTTCGACTTTTTATACGGTAATCCTTGTTCCTTAAAGGGTAGGCTATGCTGCTACATGGTACGGGGCATTACAGCTGAGGAAAAATACGGCAAACGGAAGTTTCACAAGTGTCATAAGTTTTCAGTCTCGTGCAGTGAACTGCGTCTACTTCATAAATCGATTAGAAACGTTGAGATCCGTAATTCAGTCTTATAAGTAAGTTAATTAAGTTATAATAATAATTTAATCCAACTATTACCAATGGCTAACCTATTTTAACTGTAATAACTTATTAAGGGGAAAGGTGGAGATAGAGATAGAAAGTGTAGAATATATTTTCTTTGCAAATGTGGACTATTTAAGTAAGTTTTGCTGCAAAATAACAAACCCTTCGAATTATTGAAGAATTATGTGGTAAAACTTATTTTTGCCTTGTAATTTAGCTAATTTAAATGAATTTAAAATCTGGGTGATGAAGGTCGTGACGCTGTTCGGTAAAACGCTGTGAAGAGAACAGAACGGAAGAAATATGTCATCGCAATGTGTATGTAATAGTTTATAGTATATTGTGCACATAGTTAGTTTTACTAAATTACCTTATTGCCTATACTCGACGCCTTAACCTGATTTGCCCATAAGTACAGTAAACAGCAATTTAATTAAGCAATATATTATTATTGCTTCCTTCTTCGTATTAAATTATAAAGTTTACCCTAGAAAGTTCCGAAGCCAGGTAAAAGTCCCTCAAACGTTGCAATTTATTACTCATTAACATCTTGTTGAATCTTTGTAAGGTACTACTTTTTTTCGAGACGGGTCAAACTCGAGAGGTTTCGAGTTTTAATTGGTTAGCCTTATTATAAGCTGGGAAAATATAACCTATGGGACGTCTTACTTAGCAAGCTGTGCACACTAACAGTCGTAAGACGCTGGCGTGACCTTGGGCCGTCCTTTGGCATTGGGATGTCTAAGAGAAATCTAGCTCACGGACGCACGCGGACGTCCTATCTATAATATGTTCCCAGCTATAAAGCTGCTCAAAGAAAGTTTTCGGGAAAATTAAATAAGACAAATTATCTGGATTTCTCAAAGGATATAAAGAGTAAAGAGAAATATCCAAGTCGAGATAGAGCGGCAGACAATGTAATTAACATAGTTGTGAAAATAGACTCTTTGGGAGATGAATTTTAATTTAATTAAATGAATATTGTGTACTAACTTCACGTTTTGTATTGTTTCAGGTAAAATTACCTTACCTTAGTCATTTTATTTTAGTAATTTAACATCAAGTTTCTTTCTAATGATCTAAGCTCATCACGAGGTACATGATCTTTCGGTATGTATATTGGCAAAAACTAATGTTATTTAGTTGGTTTAATTTTTTTTTGATATAAACATTTTATTCCTTATGACCTATGGGTATACTTAAACTGACCATACGTCCTGTTTTGAATGGGACTGTCCCTTTTTTCGGTTACCTGTCCCGTTGTCCCAAAACAAAGCCCCGGTACGCATAAAAGTCCCGTTTTCCAAAAAGTAAGGAGTTCGCCGTCAGACGCGAGTGGTGCGAGTCCGTGTCGTCGACGATGCATATAATTTATCTAATTATTTTAAGGCCCTACACCCTAATAATATCTATCCCCTACCCTAATATTTAATAAATTAAGAAACTATTTCTTAAATAATCACAAAAAAGTGCTGAAATTAAGTTTGCTCGTCTTAGATCTCCATTTTTTGTCAGGTAACCCAATTATTTTATCAATTCATTAATTAGCTATTGTTTAATATTAAAATAAGAAACAACTGGAATTTCTATACAAAGGTTAAC
The DNA here is from genome assembly GCA_946406115.1 of Apoda limacodes. NCBI lineage: Eukaryota > Metazoa > Arthropoda > Insecta > Lepidoptera > Limacodidae > Apoda > Apoda limacodes. Next base: position 8,921,940 of record OX291550.1, on the reverse strand, counting down.
TTTTTTTTATAAATTAAAAACATGAAAAAACTAACCAAAAACGTACGTGCTCTATGCGTAAGCGCCATAAAACGTGAGTTGCGGAGTTTAACCTTATATAACAGCAGGCTTAAGATAGATTTTAGCTTTTTTTATACTTGACTTGCTCAACTAGCGTCTATTATCGTTCTTTTATTTATAACAAATTGTAAACACAAATAACAAATACCTTTTTCTAAACAATTGTTTGAAATGATGCCCACGGCTACTTTCCACCATCGCACCGCTCGCCATCGGCAGGGAATTTATTCTCACACTTTAGAACCGAAATGGTCGCGTACAGTGGCGGTTTCAGAGAAACTTCCTCCCGCGAACGCTTGGGTTGTGGAATGAGCTCCCTGCCAAGGTTTTCTCTAAGGACTACAGTATGGGGTTCTTCAAGAAAGAAGTTATTGGATTTTTGAAGGGTTGGCAACGCGCGAATGATACTTCTGGTGTTGCAAGCGTTTATAGGCAACGGTGACCGTTTACCAGCAGGCGGACCGTGTGCTTGTTTGCCACCTTAGTGGTATAAAAAAAATAAAAAAAATAATGGACATTAAAAAGTTGCTTTTTTCATTGTGAACACTAATTGACATAAATAAACCGATGTCCCGTTTTGAGTTAAAAAATAAATGGTCAGTTTAGGTATGGCCTACCCTCACAGGGACGATTTGGGCCATGGTCAACACGGGTGGAACATTCTTTTTTTTTGTCGGTGTCCTCGCGATGTTTTCCTTCAAGAAGACAGTAGTGCTGTGGATAATAATCGATTTACTATAGAAACCTCAGGTCGCAAAACCGAAACCGTTATGCCACGATTTATATACATAAGTATGACAAAATCGATTCATAATTTTGTCACATACCGGGTTTCTTATTCAACTCATTTCATAGAGTTTTTTTAGTGCAAATTTTCTGACTTGTCTTTTTTTGTAAACTTAGACTTTAAAAAGACTGTGAGTTAAACTCAAAATGTGAAATTGTATTTCACTTTATAGCTTTTCTTATTTTAACGTAAATAATAGTTTTCTTGATTTTGAGTTTACAAAACGAGACAAGTAAAAAAAATGAGATGTAGTTTAATCATAGATGGAAAGGGCTAATAATTAAAGAAATAAACTCATTATTTTTATTTAATTGTTTTATTTTCTTATCTTCTTTTACTTTTTTTTGGATAAGCGATTTCAGGAATAATAAAAATATACATGTTATATGACTATGGCTATTTTTACGGATAAATAGACAATAATAAAGCAATGCATTCTAAAATGTAATTTACACATCTTTTTATATATAATTCTACTGTACGTGTGTATGTCACTGTACTCCTCCTAAACGGCTGGTCCGATTTGAATGATTGTTTTTGTGTCAGCACTTTTGCTCCCTCTCACCTCGCTCAAATCACTCGCTCTGCTGGTTGTGCGGCAGAATATGCAGGTAAACAAAAGTACATCAAATACCTTAACCTTAAAACAATATATAATATAGTATGGCTTTGTGCCAATCGCGGTTGAGACGGGTGGACCTTGGTGCAAGCCAATTCTTTTGTTACTAAAAATTTAAGCAAACGCATGAGGGAAAGGGCAGTGCTGTACAGTCTAGTATGTAAGAACTTGGTTTAACGTATATCTATAGCTATACAACGCGGTAACGCTGTAAGCATTTTTGGAACGTTAGAACCGGGTACATACCAAACATTTTTAAGCACTTAGGTAATTTAGTTTAATTTTAAGTTATTATAATTTTGTAGTAGTTTTAAGGATATTGCTAGTATTATTAATTTTTGTTTAGAATATATTTTTTAAATCTATTTAATTAGTTTTGGTTTTTAAGTTAGTCTTGTTTAGTTATTAAATCCGAATTATATTATTTACATTTATTTACACATTTTCAGCTTAATAATTTTACTAAACATGAAATACAAACCTTTTTGAGTACTTTCTTATTGTATATTTGAATATGCATGAAAAAGATGTTTTACACATATTATCTTAAAATTAAGACAGCTTTTGAATTGAACTGTCTTCTAGCTAACCATAATATATATGAAGGCCTGAATGGAATTTGAGTTCTGTTAGTTATAGCTGCTGATGGTTTTATTTTTATATACCACTAAGGTGGCAAACAAGCTTACGGTCCGCCTGATGGTAAGCAGTCACCGTAGCCTATGGACGCTTTTAACACCAGTAACTTGTTTATGGATTAAACCCACAGATACAATACCTATGAAAGGATGTAGGTCCAATTGTAAGTAACAGATAATTCTCAGCTTTCTTACTCTTAGCTCGTAAACGGTAATTTAATTACGACATTGAGATATAAAGATGACGTTTTATGAGAAACACCAGTCCGACACCAGTTTTGCAACTCTTACGAGTACATCGTTTTGCGGTAGAAATGTCTCTGTTAAGATACTTGAATTAAGGTATATATTTGAATGCATAAACTATTACGGTAAAGCTCGAGTCGTTTCAGCATACTCGGTGTGCAACGGTTGCTAATTCATTTTGCATTTCTTTATTGTATGCAAAGGAGTCGGACTAACGAGATGACTTCATTTTATAAGTAACTCACATCTTCAACTTGCAGTTCATTAAGGAAATTGAAAGTTACTGCGAAGTGAAATAGTTCCGGATCAAATATAAATCATTTTATAAAATGAAATACTATGCTCAAAAGGCTTAAAACTTTTACTTTATAGACCTCACTTTCAATGTCTGTGAAGTTAGCACCCCAATTCGCAGCACCCCCGAACTAAGGGTGAGTTCTGGGTCCTTTTACAATAGTTCTAGAGTTCCCGACGGGGTGCAATGATAGTTCTGCCCTTGGGGGGACAGAATTAAAAAAAAAAAAAATGGGGTGCTAACTTCATGCCGCACCCCTTTTTCTTCAAAAAATAGTTCTGTATTTTTTTTAGGTCGTCCTACAATAGTTCTATAGTTCCTGAAGCATTTCACGAATAGTTCTGCAAAAATACAAAAGTTATGATTTTTTTTCGGAAAATAACATTTTTAAACGACCCAATCCACACACGGGCTAATATAACCGGTCTAATTGGTTAAAATCAACATCAATACGAAAAGACACTCGGTACAAATGTTGAAAGGTATGTTACGTGAGCGAATAGTAAGAGAAATAAATAATATTATTAAAAATCACCATTTGCCAATTTCACGGTTACATAAATTTTCGTAAATTATAGGTATCTTGAAATAATCATAACAAAACGAAAGTTCTGATCAGCACCCCAAGAGTTTTGCATTCCAATGCGATTTTTTACTTCTAAAAAACCAAAATACAGTATATATTTGCACGAAAACGTTGCGCTATTCGCGAAAACTGCTCTGTGATAAGAATTGAAGTATCGCATTAGAGACAGTTTTGACATGGTTTTGATTAGCACCCCGAGAGATTTACATTTTATTACGTACCTTTGACTCAGAAACACAAAGATACAAAAAATATTTGCAAAAACGTAACATTTTTTGCGAAAACTACATCTAGCTAAATGGGTAGAATTAGCCAGGGTTTTAAATAGCACCCCGAAATTTCTGCATCCCATTGTGATGCTTAGCTTCAGAGAAACCAAAATACCAGGTATATTTACAAAAAAACGTTGCACTATTCGCGAAAATTGCATCTAGTTGGAGCATCGCATCTAGAGGCAGTTCTGTCAGAGTTCTGATCAGCACTCCGAGAGTTCTGCACGCGAATGGCACTCTTGAATTTGAAAACAACAAAAGTCAGAAAAATTGTTCGGTTAAATTTGCATCGCATGCAAAAAACTGCTTCCAAGGTGATAAATCTTAGTTTCGACTGAGAGGAAGAAAGTTTTTTTCAGAGTTCTGATCAGCACCCCGAGAGTTCTGCATCTTATTGCGATTCTTTACTCCAGAGAAACCAAAATACCAGATATATTTGCAAAAACAACGTTGCACTATTCGCGAAAACTGCATGTAGTGATAAAAGTGGGAGTATCGCATCTAGAGGTAGTTCTGCCAGAGTTCTGATCAGCACCCCGAGAGTTCTGTACGCGAATAGCACTCTTGCATTTAAAAACAACAAAAGCCAGTAAAATTGTTCGGTTAAATTTGCAGAATGCAAAAAAAAACTGCTTCCAAGGTGATAAATCTTAGTTTTGACTGAGAGGAAGAAAGTTTTTTTCAGAGTTCTGATCAGCACCCCGAGAGTTCTGCATCTTATTGCGATTCTTTACTCCAGAGAAACCAAAATACCAGATATATTTGCAAAAACAACGTTGCACTATTCCCAAAACTGCATGTAGTGATAAAAGTGGGAGTATCGCATCTAGAGGTAGTTCTGCCAGAGTTCTGATCAGCACCCCGAGAGTTCTGTACGCGAATAGCACTCTTGCATTTAAAAACAACAAAAGCCAGTAAAATTGTTCGGTTAAATTTGCAGAATGCAAAAAAAAACTGCTTCCAAGGTGATAAATCTTAGTTTTGACCGAGAGGTAGAAAGTTTTTTTCAGAGTTCTGATCAGCACCCCTAGAGTTCTGCATCTTATTGCGATTCTTTACTCCAGAGAAACCAAAATAACAGATATATTTGCAAAAACAACGTTGCACTACTCGCGAAAACTGCACCTAGTGATAAAAGTTGGAGTATCGCATCTAGAGGCAGTTCTGCCAGAGTTCTGATCAGCACCCCGAGAGTTCTGTACGCGAATAGCACTCTTGCATTTGAAAACAACAAAAGTCAGTAAAATTGTTCGGTTAAATTTGCAGAATGCAAAAAAAAACTGCTTCCAAGGTGATAAATCTTAGTTTCGACTGAGAGGAAGAAAGTTTTTTTCAGAGTTCTTATCAGCACACCGAGAGTTCTGCATCTTATTGCGATTCTTTACACCAGAGAAACCAAAATACCAGATATATTTGCATAAACAACGTTGCACTACTCGCGAAAACTGCACCTAGTGATAAAAGTTGGAGTATCGCATCTAGAGGCACTTCTGCCACAGTTCTGATCAGCACCCCGGGAGTTCTGCATCTTATTGCGGTAACTGCAAATTTAACCGAACAATTTTACTGACTTTTGTTGTTTTCAAATGCAAGAGTGCTATTCGCGTACAGAACTCTCGGGGTGCTGATCAGAACTCTGGCAGAACTGCCTCTAGATGCGATACTCCAACTTTTATCACTAGGTGCAGTTTTCGCGAGTAGTGCAACGTTGTTTTTGCAAATATATCTGGTATTTTGGTTTCTCTGGAGTAAAGAATCGCAATAAGATGCAGAACTCTCGGGGTGCTGATCAGAACTCTGAAAAAAACTTTCTTCCTCTCAGTCAAAACTAAGATTTATCACCTTGGAAGCAGTTTTTTTTTGCATTCTGCAAATTTAACCGAACAATTTTACTGGCTTTTGTTGTTTTTAAATGCAAGAGTGCTATTCGCGTACAGAACTCTCGGGGTGCTGATCAGAACTCTGGCAGAACTACCTCTAGATGCGATACTCCCACTTTTATCACTACATGCAGTTTTCGCGAATAGTGCAACGTTGTTTTTGCAAATATATCTGGTATTTTGGTTTCTCTGGAGTAAAGAATCGCAATAAGATGCAGAACTCTCGGGGTGCTGATCAGAACTCTGAAAAAAACTTTCTTCCTCTCAGTCGAAACTAAGATTTATCACCTTGGAAGCAGTTTTTTGCATGCGATGCAAATTTAACCGAACAATTTTTCTGACTTTTGTTGTTTTCAAATTCAAGAGTGCCATTCGCGTGCAGAACTCTCGGAGTGCTGATAAGAACTCTGACAGAACTGCCTCTAGATGCGATGCTCCAACTAGATGCAATTTTCGCGAATAGTGCAACGTTTTTTTGTAAATATACCTGGTATTTTGGTTTCTCTGAAGCTAAGCATCACAATGGGATGCAGAAATTTCGGGGTGCTATTTAAAACCCTGGCTAATTCTACCCATTTAGCTAGTCGAGTTTTCGCAAAAAATGTAACGTTTTTGCAAATATTTTTTGTATCTTTGTGTTTCTGAGTCAAAGGTACGTAATAAAATGTAAATCTCTCGGGGTGCTAATCAAAACCATGTCAAAACTGTCTCTAATGCGATACTTCAATTTTTATCACAGAGCAGTTTTCGCGAATAGCGCAACGTTTTCGTGCAAATATATACTGTATTTTGGTTTTTTAGAAGTAAAGAATCGCATTGGAATGCAAAACTCTTGGGGTGCTGATCAGAACTTTCGTTTTGTTATGATTATTTCAAGATACCTATAATTTACGAAAATTTATGTAACCGTGAAATTGGCAAATGGTGATTTTTAATAATATTATTTATTTCTCTTACTATTCGCTCACGTAACATACCTTTCAACATTTGTACCGAGTGTCTTTTCGTATTGATGTCGATTTTAACCAATTAGACCGGTTATATTAGCCCGTGTGTGGATTGGGTCGTTTAAAAATGTTATTTTCCGAAAAAAAATCATAACTTTGTATTTTTGCAGAACTATTCGTGAAATGCTTCAGGAACTATAGAACTATTGTAGGACGACCTAAAAAAAATACAGAACTATTTTTTGAAGAAAAAGGGGTGCGGCATGAAGTTAGCACCCCATTGATTTTTTTTTAAATTCTATCCCCCCAAGGGCAGAACTATCATTGCACCCCGTCGGGAACTCTAGAACTATTGTAAAAGGACCCAGAACTCACCCTAAGTTCGGGGGTGCTGCGAATTGGGGTGCTAACTTCACAGACATTCACTTTCATCACAATCTCCATGCAGCATATGAAAAGGAAAAATAAGCGAAAAGAGAACTACAACACAGCACAATTCTCCCTTCTGATATTTATTACACACTATGTATAATATTTATTTCCCTCATGCAGTAAGGTTGTTGGAATATCGGTTGGCCGCAACTCCTATCTTTCCGAGGTCCACCGACTGCAATTCCTACACTTAAGTCCTATCTACGTGGTTTTCCGGTGTCTCAAATCAAAACAACTGGGAATAACTAGGACTTCAGAGCTTGATATTGATAGATAATGTGGTGTCCAAGGAACCTGTGATAAATTCACGCTGGAAACAACTTCAATATTCCTTGGAGATAACTGGCCTATAATCCTTTTAATTATCATTTGTAAGGACACTTGCGATGCTTCAGTTTGTATAAATGATTGCACACGTTTGAAACGGGTCGTAATTACATATAGTGCACATGCTAAGACTCATCTGAACATTTTTAAAAGCAATTACAAATTATACAGGTCAACAAGGCTTTTTTCCCCAAAATATGCCTTATTTTACATCTATTTTAGTCTCAATTTTAAGTAATCATTAGCTATAATTTTTAAGATAAATGTTGATTTTGGTTATTTCAATATTTTATTATTGTTGAAAAAAAATAATTGTGTCCATTTCTAATAATATGATAGTGAAACAGAGCTCTTATGTTTCTTAATGTGTTATATTGGTTTTAATTGAATTCCTCATATTTTTACCAAAGTTATCAATTTTTTACCAAAATGTTTTCTTTTCTATACAAATTAAAAAATACTGTAGGCTCTACAGTACTAGAAGCGATGAGAAAATATGAAATCATTTTGAAGCACCAAATTTAAACTTTACTTGAGTGTATATAAAAAAAGGAATACGGTTATATAAAAAGAAAAAAAGTGCTAAGTTGTTCAAGAATCCATGCTTGAGCGGCCTGAAAATAAAAACAACCCGCTTTATTTCATTGACCAGTGTTAAAAGTGCCATATCGTGCACCCCATTGTGGACCATGTCGTTCTTCTTTTCAGGGTGTCTAACTAACTAGTGAAAGTGAGCACTTAGCTCTGCATATTTCTTTTTATCTTTGATAGGGCGAAACAGTTAAGGGCAATCATATAAGAGTCCAACGTAAATTTGCTAGGTATCTGTAAAAAAAATGTATGGGCATTATCCTTATCTTTTCCTATCTGTGTTCGTAATGGGAATGGTAGGATTAAACACCCTAAAGTTTAGACGAAAAATGGCACTCCTGGAGCATTTCTATCTGCTCTTTTACTCTGCCTGTCTGTAACTCCAGTGTGTAAAATAAATATTGTGGACTGCTGGTACCAAGGTTTGGCCAATGCGGACCGGCAGGCCGAGCTCGTACTTTGTTTGTTACATACCCTGCGCGAACTCAGCAGGCGGATCATTCGCCCATCTATCAGGCTTGTCAACTCGTCTACAATATAATTGCTCAGTACCCAGAGACCGACACAAAAAAAAATTGTTACTAGTTTGTAAGTATTTAAATAATTTTATTTAAATTTAATTTTTAGTTAATTAATACACGTTTTGGTAATAACTGTCAGTGTATTAATATAAGTTTGTTCATAATAAATAAAATATTTCCCGACCACTTCCGAATGTTTCGCCATTCGCCACCTTCTCTTTCCGGTAGCTTATACCATCATTATGCGTTGCACAGCACGTGATCCAGATGTGCAACTTTGCATTGTTTGACAGTTTGCAATTGCTTGCGTTTCTGGCAATCTCTTCGTAGAACCTTACTTTTCTGACTTTCTGAGTCTAGGATACAAACAATATAGGTGTCGTTGGACGGGCCTTAGACTTTTTCTTTCGTCGCCAGTACGGTAATTTTATGCCACAGAAATAAACAATATCACACACTTTAAACACAAACTAAATAGGATGCATTGTTGCCAACCCTAAGCCTGCAATACCTGAGTAAAGCTGCAGTGGCTTGTGGTTATTTTATACTGATCTTGGCAGGCAGTCGTGAATTGTTATTATGCAAGTCACATGCATATACGGAAGGCTAACAACCATTTATGGGTATTTACATTCTTCCCATCAGTTTTTTAACAATAATTATTAAAAGAAATATCCCTTTTATTACTAAAACTTGAATTGACTCTCACAGATGCACATCAAAGTTGTGATTTACAAAGCTTTTGTTTTGTTATAAAATCGGCATCTAAGTAGCTCCTAGTCCTGGTCAACACTTCTTTTGCTAATATACGTTAAAGACATAACTAAGCTTAAATAAATAAAAAATAAAAAAATATAGCCTAAATGATTACGTAGTGTAATGCAATCTCATGAAATATAAAAATAATAGCCCGGAGATCAATTAGTTGTGTTGTGTCCCCATAGGAGCTTTCTATTGGAGAAAGAAAACCTTAGTAGAGTAGTAGATATTAATCCGGATTAATAATATGGATCTGTATCTCTATGCTAAATTATGTCCAGCCTTTGCGGAGTTGAGTGGTTACAAATATACTTTCGCTCTGCGGTTTCACCCGACCTACGAAATACCTACTTCCATATAGGACATTAGAATCGAGACTAAAAGCCACATCACTACTATATGATAATTCAGAAAGGGTCTGTCCGTGTATTAAATTTTAACTAAATACTACCAGCTGCAACACTACTCCCAAGATTTTTGCGTAGAATATTTACCAAAACTTGCCTATAGTCTTGTACATTACACTGTATATCATTGTAGCGTCATAAAAGGCATGTATCTAAGCTCGTAACTATAAAACAATCGTATCATCGCTCACCGCCAGAGAGCGCTACTGCGAACCTCTCAGACTATTCCTATTTAGTTGCCAAGAAAGTGTTTTATTGTCGAGTATCAAAATGTTATCTTTCGTCAGACGACATCCTATTTAATTTTCTGGTTTGAATTGTTTAGTTGAAACAGTGAGATCGCGTTGCATTGTTTTTTCTAGATATGTTTTCTATAAAAATATCATATAATTTTGATTATTCAAAAGTATATATGTTAAAAAGGTCATTTTAATAAATTTATTGACATGAGTACTTTAACTTGACTTTGACTTTATTCTCCCATATTCGAGAAACGGCTGATGAAATGAATTTCGATCATTGAAATTGTCATGAGTGGGTCATAGAAAATGTTAAAAATTACATGGCTGCCATGAACCGCTATTATGTAAAAGTGACTTTTTAAGAAACCTGCAAAAAGGGTACCATGATTTTGATCTATTTGTTACCAGGTTAATCTAAATATGTTACTTTGATTTATGAGAACTTATCCTTGTTCTCATTAATTATTATCTGTTAATCTATCAGCCTCATACGTAACCACTGTTGGGGCACGGCGTACCCTCACTATGGGCGATTTGGGCCATAGTCCACTCGTAGGCCCAGTGCGGTATTGGACTTCACATACGTTTTTTAACGTAGCAGGTTTCCTCGCGATGTTTTCCTTTATCGAAAAGCCAATTAATCATTGTACTTATGAAATTAAGAAAAAGAATCAATGGTACATGCCGGGCTCGAATCTACGGGATTCAGGACGCAAGGTGAACTTGAATTGAAACCCCTAGGCCACCACCGATTCTCCACTCAGGACGCGAGGTTTATTATAGTTTTTTTTTAAAACAAGTTCTTATAAAACTGTAGCCCACCTTATTGATTTTACAATTTTATTACATCACATCATTGATTTTACAATCGTCATACATTTCATTACAAATTTATTACATTACTAAATTGACTTCACCTAATTTAATTAATTTCGACGCTGTATCTAAAATGTTGTTTGTTTATAAATCAATTTGTGATATTTTTAGATATTAATTTTGCAATTTGACAAGTAAGTGTTGTAGTATAAAAGCTTTCTCGTTTTATTTACAAAATATTTAAAGTTAACGGAATTTCATAATTTTGTAATAGAACCAAAAAGAAAATGACCCAAAATATTGCTTTGCTACAATTGTATTTTAAATAGTACACACAGGCTATAGTATATCATTTAGATTTGAACCGTTCGAAGTTTTATTATTATCTCGTTATCCACTATTAAACATTAATTGGTATAATTTATTACCCTTTATTGGTAAACATCTAATTGTTTGGCTGAAAATCACGAAGTTACCTTTAGTTATGGACGTGTGAACATATACCTATAGTATTATATAGCCTGTGCCGATTTTAAATATTACATTACACTTAAGAGGATACACTTCGCGGCGCCTCGCAGCGGGCTTCATACAAACGAATTTCCCATTTGTTTTTGATATTTACTGATCACTGTGAAGTTTCTTAGTCATAATCCCAAGCCTTCCTATGTCTGTGGTTTTCCAAAATCTTGTAAAATGTTTTTATTGACTAGAAATCTTTTTTGAAACCATTCGTATAAAAAACTAGAATCCTGTATAACTTTTAAACTATAAAATTTAATAGAAAACTGGCATAGTGCAGACTTAGATATTTATTACTAAAACATTTCTTCAAAATTGCGTGGTGTTTGATCGGCAATTGCCAAAAATAAGTGAGAAATTCGTTTGTATGAAGCATGCTAAGAGGCGCTTGGAATCGTATTCTCTTAAACAGTCAAAGTGTGCAATGAAATTCATTTTCTCATTATTGTTTAGTCTGTAGGATCTTAAACCGACCACTTTAGTGGACATATATTGACACTATTTTGTTTAGCGGAGACGGCTCTGTCTACAGGAATGAGGAACTATTTTCTTTAATTTGTTTGAACTTGTAACTTACTTAAGGTCAAAGTAATTTTTTTTTAATACCACTAAAGTGGCAAACAAGCACACGGTCCGCCTCATGGTAAGCGGTCACCGTGGCCTATTGACGCTTGCAACACCAGGGGTACCACTCGCGCGTTGCCGACCCTTCAAAAATCCAATAACTTCTTTCTTGAAGAACCCCATACTGTAGTCCTTAGAGAAAACCTTGGCATGGAGCTCATTCCACAACCCAAACGTTCGCAGAAGAAAGTTTCTCTGAAATCGCACTGTACGCGACCATTTCGGTTCTAAAGTATGAGAATGAATTCCCTGCCTATAGCGAGCGGTGCGATGGTAGAAAGTAGCCGTGGGCATCATTTCGAACAATTCCTCAGAACACATCCCATTGTACAAGCGGTAGAACACACACAGGAAGGCAAAATCTCTCCTCAGACTTAAGGGTTCGATACGGCAAGTGAGTTTGGGATCGTCGACAACTCTCACAGCCCGTCGTTGAACCGAGTCAAAAGGTCCAATCTGGTATCCGGGTGCACCCGCTCAGAGATGGCAGCAGTACTCCATATGGGGCCGAACCTGCGACTTGTAAAGCAGCAACCTCTGCCCCGACGTTAAGTACTGCCTGGCTCTGTTGAGGTCACCTAGTGTTTTGGACGCCAGCTTCACCTTTTATATATTTTTTTTTTGCATTATATAATAAATGGGTCCATAAAATGTTTAAACGCTTTTTAATTTCTAGATCTGAATCAATCAATATAGACTGATACGGTTTTACATATAAATTTTTGTTTACGGTTTTGCCCTCGCTGGATTTGGTCTCGGCTCCTTTAGCTATTCGTGTGTTTAAATCAAATGACTCTGCTCATCCGTTGCGACTTGAAGGAATAGTGCCCAGCGAGATCACCCATGAGAGAAACAATTTCCCGTAGTTCTTGATCAGGTTAAAGAGTATCTTATGTGCGTTTCAGTCCTTTCAGTTAGGGAAGCCTATGCCTGCATCTTTACGCGTCTCCGTTGCGAAGTAAAAGAATAACACACTAAAAAGTAGTCTTTTGCGTTTATAGTGTATATGTATCTACATCCCTTATCATTCTAACATCCAAACATAATACTATAATAATATACGTATCAAAACATAAATTTAAAAAAAAGACCAAGTTCAGCACAAATTTGACGGCTTTGCCGATAAAAGTATTACGACCTAAATGGACGGTCAAGTCCTGAAATTATTTAAAAAAAATGGTCCATTATTCATTACAAATATGAGGCGAAACTAAACTAAGACTATTTCCATTTTTACGACAGTTTCTATTGATCTTCATCGTGTCATCTACTTGTAGAAGACGAGTTAACGTTTAACGTTAACGTCGTGGGTAGACGTTCGACCGACCGTTTCGATTACGGTCGATGAGAAAGCATTAGGGATGTGTCACCCGTCCGTGTCATGCAGGGGGCACGGTGGTAACTAGGGAATCCTACAAATCGCTGTAGAGAATTATTTGCTTTTTCAATGATACAATTTGTTACTTGTAATTTTCTTGTAATAAATTGAATTCCTTGTAATTCCCACAAATAAGCGCACAGGTAGATGATTGCCTTGGATAAATATCAAAACTTTTTACGCGAACAGGAGTTGCCGCAGGCGAAATCATGGTACACAGCTAGTCTTGCCTTGTTACTCTCCAAGGTGATTAACACACAGCTTCTAGGATACCTAGATAACCTGTGTCTAACACACCGATGGATGCCGATAGGCACTAGCCATTAAGAGTCAGGGGGAGGCATTGGAATGTAGCCTAGATATAGCGAAGACATTCGATGGGGTCTGGCCATGGTCTGGCACTGGGATCTTCCATCGAAGTTTTCCCGTAGGGTTTTCGCGAATGGGTGGCTAGCTTTTTATCCGGCATAGACGCATACGAGTTGTATATATTTGGCGTTAGTTGCTGTGTTAGCAATAGGATAGGATACGACAGGCAATTGAAAATTTTTTGATCAATACATTGAACTGAGGGATAATTTTTTTTTTTTCGCACCTTTGGATTATCGTTGGGTAGCTTTGAGAAAGAGGCTTTGACAATGCATATAAGGTTCTTAGATTTTTTTAGTCTAGAATTTATATTTAGCGAGTTATTGGCTAAGTAGAAAAATGTGTAGCCCAACCTCGAACTGTTAAACCGCGTGATCTAAAAATCTGAAATAATCACGATAATAGGACTTTATAAATACTACCAACGAAAATTGTGTTGTAAAAATTTTTAGATTATCCGCAATAATTATTACTCTACGGAACCCTAATTTAATGCGTGCAAGACACGTACTTGGCCGGTTTTTCTTTAACATATACCTAAAATTAGAGTGCTTAAACTAAAACCCAAAGCCAAGGAGAGTATATGTTTAAGAACTTTTACTTATTATTAACTTGAGAGTTACCCCTTGTATGTCGTTACTTCTACATGATAAATTAATAATAAAATGTGACTTTTTATCATTTTCATAAAATCCATGAGTGTTTACCTTCTTTTATATAGGTAAAATGTTTGCCGGAGATACGTTCTGCTCCCATAACGTTCGCGCCATTTCTCGCCACTTCCCGCATAAACCACCCAATTTCCTCGCTTCGCTGTGATGCGACGTACGTCACTATAAATTTGATTTAAGCATTTACAGCAGTAGCTCCCATATCATGTAAAACCTATGGCTTTGTATTATTTGCTGACGACACCTCTTCACTTTTTAAACGACTTCAAAGAAAAGGAGTTTCTCAATTCGGTTGTATTTTTTTAGTATTTGTTACCTCAGAACTCCGTTATTTATAAACCGATTCGGTTGTTCTAGAACTGTATACCAGATTGTTCCCATTTGTTTAAAAACTCCTCAAATATTTTAGGCATACACCTAGCGATTTTGTATTTTTAGTAACAGATAAAGCATTTGCATTCCGAAAGTATCATTTGGTGAAGTGTTACTGATGTGGAAGACCACACATGGCCGCTGAAACTTCTCAATGATGCCTCTTTCAAGTGTGGCGATAAGTTATCTCGATTAAGATAATAAAAGCAACACTGACGAAGCAAATTCAAATGGTTTGGACCATCACCATCAAAGTGATCTTATGATGAGGCTGAAAGGTAGGTAGGTTTTGAAATTGGTTTTTTTTTTTTTAAATTTTGTTTTTTTTTAATTATCAAATTTTAGTCGATCATCAACGTCACTTATATAATAAAGAAACTTAGAACTACATTTGTTGTCGTTTGTACGTTTTTTCATGAGTGAATATTCCATTCACGACGCAGCAGTCACAGATCGCAGTCTTCACGTATGCATGCTCCCTAGCAAATATCCCTCGTATTAGCTCATCGTGATTTCCATTTTTAACCGTCCGGCAGTTATTTGTAACTATGAAGAGAAATCATTTCGCATATCACTTTGCTTCAGCAGCGGATCCTTTGCCGCTGTGGCAAATGTTAAATATATTAATAAAGAATTAGGTCTGCGAAATGTCATTTATGTCACCTTAATTTACGTGTACATAATTATAATCAACCCATAGAAGCGCATTAAAGCCAAAGGAACTATGTTGGTATGTGTCGTTTCGTGCGGCGTGTGCCGTACAGTGGTGAGCAAGCTTATATAGGTAGCGGTCTGTTTCGACGACTACAAGAAACCACGACTTAAGTTGGTTTAAGTTTGTTTATTGTATTAAATTAAACGGTCCGGTAGACAAAATTTGATAGTGACAGCTGACAACACAACTAAGAAAAAAAATACCTTGTTATGACCCCTGGTTGTTAAGTTGGATTATTTTAGATTGAAGTTCATGGACCGTGGCTGTGACGTCATTTGTAATCGTGTGTCGTGCTGTGCGGTATCTTTGCGAGGTGTACAGAAATGTATGGTAATCGCATATTGTCGTGTTGTGTCTTGTGAAAAAACGGTCTTATTGCACTACAACCTAGTCGTTTACTGTTAGTTGAATAACCGGCTCTAAATACATTGCGTACAATTGAACTTTGCGCACGGGAAAGCGCGGTAGATTCATGTATTTTTTCTTTAATATGCATAGTTTTGGAGTAAAATGAGAAAAACAAAAAACAATTATACATATATGTACATGTTATATCATACACCACATCCCTTCTCAAGTAGGTAGCAAGTGAAAAATGATGCAACTACTAAAAGAAATGTGTTTCATTTTATTGGAATTCAATGCATACTGATGCTATTTTATATCTAACTAGCTTTTGCTTTGCGGTTCAACCCGCCCTAAATTTGGTTAACGGTGTAGGATTTAAACGGCAACTTCTCAATTATAGGAAAAAAAACGACTTACGCTTCACGTTTTCAAGTAGCCTATGTTTCTCGGTACTCAAACTATTTCCATGCCAAATTTTATCTCAATCGGTACAGCGGTTTAAGCGTGAAGAGGTAACAGACACACAGACAGAGTTCTTTCGCATTAAGAATATTAGTATGGATATGGATATGGATTAGTATGGATTCTGGTGGAATATAACCTTTTCGGGGAATAAAAACCCGCGACTTGTTACCTACATATATTTACCTACATACTTAGAAACGCTATGAACGTCTTGATCAATGATTTTTATAACCCAATGGTCTAAATCCTGTATACTGAAGAAAAAGTATTACCTAAAAACCTTTAAAATAGAAATATAAATTAATACACATTTTCGATAACTTGTTTAAACGTTCTTGTTGGAAGCGGAACTGGGTCACATCCTAATATCAACTGATAAATATTATCCACTAAAATATCTGAAATCTGTGTTCGGTTCTTCGGTGCGTGTCACTGACACGGACGGCGCGGCACGTGACTGCGTGTTTACACACGAGCGGTATATCTGACAGCTGTACACATTACACACATATTGATGAAGCAGTTCTTTTATATACCAGGTAAGTATCTCTTTATAATAACTGAACTACGGTATAAAAAAAATATTTCCTTTCTTCAGAATGAAATTCAGAATGCGACATGCGACCTTTCGGAATGGAAGCGGTGTGGACGCCTCAAAGCTGTCAAACATGAAGAATTTTGATGTATTTTCTAAACGAAATCCAAGTAAAACAATACAAGTTAATTTGCTGAGAGCGCTCCCGTGACTTTGCCTTCGAGGTAAATTAGTCTTGTCGTGATTTTCATATAGCTTGTAAGCACAACATGTAACTTACGGTGCCTACGCACTGTCTCATGCGAGCTCAAAACAGCTATTTTGCATATCTTAAATATTCAAAGGAAATAATGAAGAAATTGTTTTTTTAAAGATATCTTTAACATAATTAAATTCAATATTAGAAGTAAATATACTATAATTGTATTTCTTTATTTATAATAGCTTCTGCCAGCGGCTTCGCCTGCCCTAAATTTCGTTATAGTCCTAGGTGTCCGCAAAAAAAAAACCCGCAAATCCATGTAGAGTTTAGCCGTTTGGCACACAGGTACTTTAGGGCAAAACAATAATTTTGAGCCGCAGTACCTCAAAATATTTCCCTTGGGAGGGTTATTGTGTCATCAATTTTTTGTATAGGATTTAAAAAAAAAATTTTCAGAAACCCATCGTGTGGGGTGGGGGTACCTTTGGGCTACTTTTTTCCTAGAATTCAAAAAGTATTTTCAAAACATACCAAGTTTGGGCCCCTCCAGGTAGAAGACGGCTCAGTATTTTTCTCTAATATATACCTTAAATGATAGTTTATATCCTCATTTTTAACCTTCTGGAAGCAATTTGGAAAATTATTTAAATTTAATATTCTTTTTTGAATTTTTAAATACACTTAAATAACACCCGTAAACAGAAGCAGCAGTTTTCATAAAGTCTCATAAAGATCTGAAGTTTAAGGAACCGTCTCACATTGCAATATTCAAAGATTCAAAAAAATCCTAAATTTTAATATTTTCGAAATTGCTTTCAGGGAGTTAAAAATGAGGATATAAACTATATTTTGAGGAACTGTGGCTTAAAATTATTGTTTTGCCCTAAAGTACCTGTGTGCCAAATGGCTAAGCTCTACATCGATTTGCGGTTTTCGAGCGAAATTGCCGTTGTACACCTGCCACTATTATCGGCGTAAACCGGACTCAGAATCTGTTTGCAATTCGTGTAAACAAAAATGACCTTGACACGCGTCTTTCGCTTTGTTAGTCTATGCAACATATACATAAATACGTATAATATTTCTCATTGTAAATTTGGAATTTTGTAGATTTTAGGTTTAATCAGTATCGTGATTTGAAAACCAGTTAAAGAATGTGACAATAAAGGTAATCATGTAAGTATTTTAATGATTTATGATTAAATTGCCAGAAAAAGTGAATATTAAGTAAAGTTAGGTTATGTTTACAAGATTTGCACAGAGATTTTGAGTCAGGTTTAGGTTCTTACGGCAATTCCTCAATTATATTTCTTTCCTCTTAAATGGCATTATACATTCGTGTCTGTGAAAGCATGGAAATACACATACAAATTTAAAACCCAATCGGTCAAACCGTTTAGTAGTTGACATAGCGACAGCAGCGCCACCTACCGGGTCCAATTATATTTTTAAATCTTCCAGGAAACCATCGAAATACCCATATCAAATTTTAACCCAATCGGTTCACCCGTTTAGAATTTATGTGAAAAAGAAAGTTATCACGTAATTAGGTAATTAAGGAATGTACGGAAGGATAATTCTTACTACCCGTTGTCCTAGTACACATTTTCCCATAGGAATGAAGCATTTTCCCGCGGTAAAAAGTAGTCTATGTTCATCAGGCATAATGTCCGCTTCTAATGGTAAAAGAATTTTTCAAATAGGTCCAGTAGTTTCGGAGGCTATTCAATATAAACAAACAGACAATCAAATCTTTATCTTTATAATATTAGTATAGTCTAGCTTTTACTGGCGGTTCCACCGCCCTTAATTTGGTTATCGGCGTAGGACTCTTACGGTAACTCCTCAATTATAGAAAAAACAACCACTCACACTTGACGGCTTTTCTCTCTCTCTATCTCTCTCTCAAAAATAATAAATAATTAACTAAAAACTAATTAACTAATGGATTAACCTCGCAATCTTGGTGATCCATACAAACTTTGAATCCCCATTTCACCCCTTTTAGCGCATCATAGCTATACAATGTGTGCTAAATTTCAGCTCGATCCGTCCAGTGGTTGGAGCTGGGCGTTGATAGCTCAGTCAGTCAGTCAGTAACGGTTGCCTTTTATATATACACAAGATCGTAGAAATAAATTGATTTTATTGATAAAGGTATAAATATATTGCAAACTTTAATAGCAACAAATGTGCAAATACCAATATATGATAAATAAGTACAGTAAAGACTCCTTATTTACGGGAGATACGTTCCTTAAAATATGCCGCGAATACAGAAATACCGTGCACACGGAATGGTGATTTGTAAAAGTGATGTTCCTTATTTTTAATCTGCGAATACCAGAAACGCGAATAAGGGAACTGTGAAAAAAAAGGGAAAAATTTTGTAGGCATGATCTCAATCCGAATATCTTATCCGAATATCTGTGGTATTCCAAAATCTTAAAAAAGTTTTTGTTAACTTTTAATTTTATTCGAAATCATTTGTATAAAAAACTAGAATCCTGTATAGCTTTTAAAGTTTATAATTTATTAGAAAACTAGCACAAGCAATACTGAAGCACGTCTTCAAAATTCCATGATGTTTGACTTGTAAGTCTCAAAAATAAGTGGAAAATTCGTTTGTATGAAGCACGCTGTGAGACGCCGCGGATCGTATTCTCTTAATGTAATAAAATGTCTCGAAAAATCTCGAGTGTGAATATACACTTCGTAATGCTTCGTGTTTGACAGTTGAGCGATAATGAGAAGTGGTTAGACAGACAAGTTATATTTGTCGCGTACCTGCTCTGAGATGATAACAGTTCGTTGATCTCTTCTTAAGCAATATTTCTATACGTTTGATTATCATCAGTCAATGACTAGATAATCTCAATCTATAGCATAATGTTAACAAGGCAAAGTACTAAATAACATGTTTAAAAGCATTGTTTTTCACTCTACCTGAATAGGTGAGAGTTCATAAGTAGATACTAGTATACTTGTATATTCATTCGTCTTCCTGGCTTTTAGAAAAAAAAAATATAATTAAATTCCAATCAAAAGGCCAAGTACAAATTTTCATGCATTATGCTTCAAGAATGATGGATTTCCATGCAAACTTCCACCTCTAATTTAACCGACTTAGGGATGAATTTTACAATTGGTAGGGAATTCATTCTCACACTTTAGAACCTAAATGGTCGCTTACAGTGCGGTTTCAGAGTAACTTCCTCCCGCGAACGCTTAAGTTGTGGAATGAGCTCCCTGCCAAGGTTTTCTGCAAGGACTACAGTATGGAGTTCTTCAAGAAAGAAGTTATTAGATTTCTGAAGGGTCGGCAACGCGCGAGTGATACCCAGAGGTGTTGCAAGCGTCCATAGGCTACGGTGACCGCTTACCATCAGGCGGACTGTGTGCTTGTTTGCCACCTTAGTGGTATAAAAAAAAAATGCTTTCTTGGTGAAGACTTACGTCACGTAAGGATACAAATTTTAACTTTTTAAACCTAGCGCATTGGGCTGTGCGTTGATATTATATTGGTTCAATCAGTTTTAACTGCAGGAGATGTAAAGGTGGCGTTTTGTTCACTGACATAATGTACATTATGCACTTCATGTCAATAATGTAACCAAAGAGAATGAGCCAATACTTGTGCAGTGTGTTATAAAGAATTTATGTATTTTTAACTTGTCTTGATTATAACATTAAACGTATTAAAGCAGTGAATAGAACGTACGTTTAGCTGAGGTATTTTGTAATTTATCAGAAGCGATTGTACCGATGATTTAACGTAGTAAGCCAATCAAACTATTAATTGTATTAAAAAAGCTCTTGAGGGTAGTGTCATTCATAAAGTGTTAATAAAAATTTGAAGTTTAGGGTGTAAAATTCGGTATGCTTTATACAAGGGTCAATTTTAGCCTAAATTATTTTTCGATTATATTGTTTACCGTTTACGATGTAAAAGTTTACAAATTTTCTGACGGCACTTCATTATTTTTTTTTTTTTCTAGGTATGAAGTTAAATTATTGCATTCCTTTTGGGGGCAGATACCTATGAAGCACTGCAGGTAAAATATTTTAAAGACTTGATTGACCATTTTCTGTTTAACAAATTTGTAAAGTTGGACGTAGGCATTAAGCCCATCACACACATAAATAATACAAAATATAGCAAGGCATATTACGGTATGTTTTTAATAGTAAACTTTATAAAAGGCACACACGCAGCTCCAAATATATTTTAGTTTTTTAGGTACATATATATTTTTTTAATATAACATATATTATATATCTGTATGAAAGGCTTAACTATAGGTATAATGGTATAATATTTTAAGAAAGAACGTTATCCGAAAGATATATTAATGTATTTTGTTTATATCAAGATGGCCGATGATATTATTGATTTCATTAGTAGCGTAAAAATCCTAGGTCTTTGGATTTCATAATGGCTGCCTAAGGTGCTCAGCTAAAGCTAAAACCATCTATAAATTAAGTAAGTAATTGAAGCTACTATAGCTTCTGCTTCAACTTGAATTGAGAAATAACATGTATAAAATGAGTAATTAAAAAAAAACTCTTCTATTAAGAATAACTTGCGTCATGCTTAGTTTTTTATGAGTAAGAGTATTTTATGTTTAATAATATTATTTTTTATACCACTAAGGTGGCAAACAAGCTTGCGGTACATAGTTATAAAATAATATAATCTCACATTTTCCCGGTTGTTATCGGATTTATGTTAGTTTCATATATCTTACTTAACTAGTAAGTTACTACTATACTAGTCGAAAACTAACTTCGTACTTATAACAAACTTTGGTTAAACACATTAGATAGGTATGGATAGCTTGGACTTCCAGGATAAGTTTTTAAGTCTCGTAAAAGTTAAACAGTTTTATAAATACATATCTATTTTGTTTGTTCCTTGTATGATGTGTGAAAGCGTTCAAATTACTGAATCAGTTATAAACATACCTAATTATTATTATTTTTATTATTATTATTCTCAGACAGTTTTTTTGTGTTACCATAACTTTCAGAATATCGAAAAGAAAACAGTTATCTATATTGGAAGTGTTTAAGCTTCTGGAGCGGAAAAGATATGACGTCAAAATAAATGGCGAGTACATCACTCACCTTCGATTAGCCGACGACATAGTGGTCGTGGCAGAATCGCTGGAAGAGCCAGGCACAATGCTCGGAGACCTCAGCAGAGTTTCCCAACAAGAGGTTGGCCTTAAAATTCACATAGATAAAACGGTGATGTTCAATGTCCATATCGCGCCTATACCGGTTGTTGTTGGGAACGCTACTCTCGAAGTTGTTGACAAATACACATACCTAGGGAATTAGTCCAGTTAGGTAGGTCCAACTTTGAGAAAGAGGTTAACCGAAAAATCCAGCACAGCTGGGCAGCGTTCGGGAAACTACGCAACATCTTATCGTCCTAAATACCTCAGTACTTAAAGACGACACGCCGACACGCCTAAAATTCTATAATCAATGCGTGTTGTCAGTGATGACTTATGGTACAGAAACGTGGTCTCTTACTGTTGGCCTCTTAAATAAGCTCAGAGTCTCTTAGCGAGCTATGAAAAGAATCTGAAACGAGGAAATTCACCGAAGAACTAAGGTTGCCAACATAGCTGAAACAGTTAGGAAGCTGAAGTTGCCATGGGCAGGCCATATTGCTCGTCGAACTGATAACCGATGGGGAAGAAAGGTTCTCCAGTGGCGACCACGGATCGGAAGACTCAGCGTGGGTCGGCCTTCTACCAGGTGGACAGACGATCTGGTCAGAGCTGCAGGAAGCAGATAGGCGCGAGCGGTTATGGGAGACGCCTACGTTCAGCAGTAGAAGACTTCTGGCTGAAACGAACGAACGAATCTATGTTAATTAAAAAAAAACCGGCTAAGTGCGAGTCTGGCTCGCGCATCGAGGGTTTAGTGCAAACTTATTATATGTTGTTGTATATTATTAAAAATATTTTTATTATATGATGTAACTATAATTTTTTGTTATCGCAATTTTTCCTTTATCTGTGCTATAAAACGTTACCTCGTACCAAATTTCAAGATTCTGAGTTCTGAGTTTTGATTTCCTTGCAAGTTTCGAAAATCTGCGGAAATTTGCGGCATAAACGGCTGCATCTTTGGAATGCGTTGACTTGGAAGTTTGATTTTCTCACAGCTCCAAGGGACAGTAGATTTGAGTATTTAATATAAATTTGAGCTTCATACCTCCACGCGTTCCTGAGAAAAAGGGTCTTGAAAGACGGACAGACAGGGTTCCATTTTTTCCTTTTGAGGTACAGAACCCTAAAAATACAAGTTACCGCATAATTCAAGAAAGAACCCTGCCGAGACAAGCCTATCTACAATTACAAAGACATCTCCCTCTATATAAATTGAGCTACCTACTCCATTTGAAATTGTCAGAGAAGAAATATAGTAGGCACCTGCAACTAAATGCATCCGAGGGTGGATCTATAGGGGGTAAGGGTGTGGGGGAGGAACCGTTTGAAGTGCGCTCATTTTGAACGCGCCTTGGGGTGACGCGTCGTTACATACATGTGTCGCGAACTAGCCAAGTATGCGGGGAACTTTGTTGGGAGATATTTGGAGCCCTTTGAGATTTTTTCCCTCACCTACCCTCAAAGTAATGATGTGACGGAATTGAAACATACTTATGAGAGGTTTAATTTTGGATTTGTGTTTTGATTATTTACTTAGCTTTTATTTCGGCTGTTTACAATTGTATCTGAAACAACTTAATAATGGAACGAACAATTTGTTTTAAAATAACAATGTAAGTGACATTTATGTCAAAGATTCAAATTTTAGTTTTTCTAACTGATGAACGGGCATCAAAGTAGGAAATTACATTCCTAATAAGGTATTTTCGATTAATTTATTATTTATTACGATAAAATTATAGGCTATCTCTGTCTGTCGTATTTAGGAACATGTTTTGTATTTCACACTACCATTTTTTTATGATAAATGAAATAATAACAATTTAAGTAACAAAAACCATGTTTTAAACTCAAACTAATTTTTTTTTATTCAAATAGTAGTAATTAAATATTAATTTAAAAAAAATTACCACGTAAAAATTTATAAGCATATATTTTATATCAATTTATGAAAAAAAAATCCTTACTGGAACATAAGTTACCTAAAGATTCTATGAAAGTTCATAGGCAGGTACGTAATCATTGTGTGTGATTGATTATTTAAGTGAGCAATACTACTAACATAATAAGTGTTAGTACTAACGTACGTTCAAGTACTAAGTTTATTCTACAGATAACAAAACGTGCACCAGAATCATCCCTCTTTGTGTGGGGCGTATCAGTCAGGGTTGTCACCGCACTTTATGTGATGTATTGCCGCACTACGCCGAGTGACTCACGAGACCACTCACATTTGTTTTGTATTTTGTTTTGATTCTACCTACAATCGTGCTGAAAACTGTGATTTTTTTTCACAGTAAGGAATTCAAATACTCTTTTGTTTTAAAATTTTCTGTTTTTGATAGAGCATTATCGCCTTTTTTATCTTTTTTTTTACTTTCTTGGCATTGACCAGAATTACTTAATCTTCGATAAATTCTCTGATTAGATAAGATCTTTCTTTAATTTGTTCTTAATAGACAAGACTTCTTTAAATACTTCCTGCCGCGAACGCTTGGGTTGTGGAATGAGCTCCCTGCCAAGGGTTTTCTCTGAGGACTACAGTATGGGGTAAAAGAAAGGAGATATTAGATTTTTGAAGGGTCGGCAAAGCGCTAGTGATACCCCAGGCGCTACAAGCTCAAGTCCATAGGCTACAGCGACCGCTTACCATCACGCGGACCGTAAGCTTGTTTGCCACCTTAGTGGTATGAGAAAAAAAAAATATTGGTCAAGATGCTACCTACACGTTACACATTTTAGGGAAAACCCCTTACAGAAGCACTTTGTTGTCCGTCCATTTATAATTTATTTCAAATATACAAAAGAAAAATAACCTAAAATCGTTGGGCGAAAAAACCTCGCCTCCAGAGACAAAATCTGCATGACAGAGGTAGATTTAAAATGGATAATTTTATTGTCGTCTATTCTTACTTCCGAATGCGTAAATTTTGTTGTAAAAACTATAATTCCTATAATGGGTATAATTTTGTCCGTTTCGTTTCAGTTATTGGATTTTTTGGCTATCAAATTCTATTGATATTGTTGTAAGCGTTTTCTGACTTTTTATATGGTTCTTTACAATCAAAAACATGTTTTTATCGTAAAAGATAAATGAAGCACTGGTTAAAAAATCTTCTGATCCACTTTAAGTTGTTTTTCAAATGTATGTTATTCATAGAAGTTCAGAGGATATTTCCTGCACTGCACTACCAACATACATACACACATATTTTCTAATCCTGTATGATTCAATTTTCTATAGCTTTTCTTCGATTTTAATGAAATTTCATAAATATGATAAATATCTAGATGACATACTCTGCCATTTTTGTATTCAATTTTACATTGTCATTTGGTTTTTTCAAAAACCACAGGAATTTTGAACTTCTTACCATACTAAGTCTTCTAAGATTTTCCGATTTCCGTCTTATTCTTAAGAATATTTATTGAACTATTCGTTTATAGACGTACTTACATAGATACTTCTAATTTTGTTTAATCTAAAAAAATCAAAGCTTATAATGGCCAATGTCATAAATAAACCTATTATGTAATTCTTGATGTATTAAGGTCTCTAAAGAGCTTTCAATACATCCATTCAAAATCTAAACAACTTCTACACGATTACTATAGGCACAAATTATCGTATAGTGCATAGTAAGCAATTTTAACCAACGCCAATTTCAAAGTTTTCTAAGTTTAGTCGTCTCCTAAATTTAGAAATCTACGACATTCATAGACACTATCTTCTTAAAATAAATAAAAATAAAAATGAGATTTGCTTACAACTCTTTTAGAACTAAATCTTTGAATTTATGTAGCGTGAAAATCGGCCGGTTTGCCTTTTTTGGCTACGTAAATCATTTTCACATCGGAGCACTGCGAATTTGATGAAAAAAACATAGTTTCATTTTTGAAAAAGTTGCTTCATTTTGTCCTGTCTCAAATATTCGTTTACTTTTCACATAAAATGTATGTCCTGTGCGAATATCGAACCTAAGCCCTTCGAGTAAAAGACAGTCATTACGACTGAGTCACAGTGTAGTCAGATCTTAGCAGTAAAATGTAAAGGGAAACAAACAAATGCTCTAAAATGAGCCTATCATGGTCTGTAACCTAACTAAAAGGTAAAATTCCCTGTGCAAAAGGGTTAATATAACTAAACACAAAAATAATCATTTACACACCCAAATCTCCATCACATTAGGTAGGTCCAATACAGGAATGCAAAACCGAGACATTTGTTTTGGCAGGATTGACGTGAAAATCAAAAATTAAAATCAGTTTTACTTACACACCTTTTACTTAAAAAATTTACATACTTACATGAAATATGAGTTATTATTCAAATATATAATACATATAGCCCAGTCACATTCGTTTATCAGCAACGATATAAGAAGTCAAGCATCGTTAACGAAGTCAGTACCTAGATGGGTGACAGCAGGGCATGTTAAATCGTCGTTCCTGGCTATTTTCATATGACAGAGGTCGTTTTGACAAGTCAAATGCCTTAGTGGCCACTTTGGAGGCGGTGGTGAACTATGGCCTTATCTGTATATATGCCCGTGGAGTGGGGCATATATGGCGGCTGAGGCAAATGTTCACATATATCAATCAACATATTTATTGTTACAATAAATTGTTTAAAAATAATTGTTAAAAAACCTCTATTGTAACGGCATATTATGCGTTAACGTCATAAATATGAAAGCCGACATTTTGACAAACGTACACCACAAAATGGCGGGTGGTAGCAGCAAATAGCGATACCAGCCGGGAAGCGCTATAAATTACTAATAATTAACACGAAATCCGTTCACATCTGTGCCTGCATCTGATTTGACAATCCTTGCTCGATACCGGTTTGTCCCCAAGTAATTGTAATTTTAATTAAATATTTCGGTGCTGAAAGCGGGATCTTAGGCGTGTTTGTTATAAAATTGAATTTTCTTGTCGGCAATAAAAAGGGAATAACTCGGTGTTGTTGATTTACGATACCATTTTCCTACTTCTCTGAATTAAAAACAAAATTTATAAATAAAAAGGAAAACGAGAATTTTATCTTTACTTTAAGGAGAATCATGATTTTAACAGTCTAATACGGAGATATGTATGGGAATGTTCATCTGTTTCCTCATATAGCTCCTAAATTTCAAATTGAGTTTTTGCAAATAAGGAAAACGTAGTGATTATATTCTCTTTGAAATAAGGTGTCAATTTATGTAAATAACAGTCCAAATCTGATCTGTCTGTCTGTCTATCTATAATCTTATACAGTGAATTTTCAATAAGAGAGAGCCCGAAAAGATTTTGTAAAAAGTGGTCGCTTTAAATAGGTTTAGATCTGTTAAAAGCTAGAGCGGTTCGCATAAGTGTCCCTCTTTATCACCTCAGACGTTAAGTCTTTATTAGAGTTAAACGTATTTTAGATAAAATGTGAATACATAAAGCTATGAAAACTGATATTATTGTTTTTCTTAAGGGTATACCTATAGTCCACTAGCGCTGCATTAGATATTTTTATTTACTGTTCGTAGAATGCGTATTTCAAAATTTATTGAAAGAAATATGAAACTAGTTATAAGCTATTTTAAGAACGTTTTATATAGTTCATGTAACATATCTCTGAGTTGTAGATAGCATACCTGCTGAAAGTGGCCACTTTTAGCCATATTCATTCTAGAAACATTACTAATCGTTCTAAAAATAGCTTATGACTAGTTTTATTTTTCGTTCAATCAAATTTTTGAAATTCGCTTTCTACGACTAGCAAATAAATAATAAATCTAACCTAAGAACATAATTGTGAAACGTAACCTTCCCTCCAGAAAATGAGCTAGCAACGCCTAAGGGGTCGGTAAATAGCAATTTATATTTGGCTAAAAAGCACGCAGTACAAAACTTAATAATAACGCAAAAAAAGTAATAGTACTGTAAAAATTATGTTAATAATTGGAATTGTAAAACCAATGCCTTTATCTAGGTCAACGTCTAGATCTTTGACATAAATTAAAATAAGTGGCACCAAGTCCAACTAAACTTTTCCACATAAAATAAAACTTGCAAAGAGTAATTTACAAAGTGGCAGAACTGGATTAATTAAAATAAGTCCGATAATGTGAACGCAAATTGCACGAGCGGGTTCTTCGTTTGAGATACGCTTTGACATTCTGTTAAGTAAAAATAATTGACTTGCAGTTCAATTGACTTGTTCGACTCTTGATTAAAGCGACATTGAGATGTTAAAAAAATAAGATTTATTTCCACGAAATATGTAACATATGTAGGTGATATTCCAATTTGTTTGAAAATGATTTTACATTTAGTCGTTATTGTCAGGGTATATCGAGTAAGCTCTCTTTCGATCATGTCCGGTCAAGGCTAATTGAGCGAGATAGCACTAGATTCGTCTGAACCTACCACACTTACGCACCGCTGTCATTTCTTTCATCTGGCCGGATGCTTTGACGATAGATGGAATCACAGCGGTGCGTAAGTGTGATAGATTAAGACGAATCTAGCGCTATCTTGATCTATTGGCCTTGACCGGATATGATCAAAAGAGAGCTTACTTGATATACTCTGGTATTTTTAAATAATATCTATACCTTTTGAATGTCCTTTTAATAATTATTAAAGAGGGGGTGTAAACTGCAAAGTCAGGAGACGTTAATTTGCGTTTTAAAGATGTAAGTAGAATCTAGGAAAAATACAATCATGTTTTTATTAATATATACATAGTTGCTGTGTGATTTTACAATAATTAGTAAAACAAAGGCATATGGCATTGGCTTGTAACTTTAGTCACAAACCTGGCTCAATAAAAAATATTAGGTAATAAAAATAATTTGTACATTGTAACAAACAACCAAAGCGTATATTAAATAAATTTGTAAGTTTTCTATAGGTAATTATAATTAAGTAAGAAGGTAAGTATATAACAATGTAGAAATTATATGACAACGTAGTAAGTGTAGGATTTTAAACGTTGGCGGAAAGAATTTTTTTTTGACTATACCTACTGTTTATTTTGCTCCTTAAATTTCTTTATAATTATTGTAGATATTTCTTTCACAAATTCCTGACATACTTCTAATTGAAAAATGATTATACACTATGCGGAAAAGAAAATAAACATACGTCTGCATGTTCAGTTTTAGCCATTTATGTCATTGAAGTTTCGAACACAGTGACAGTTTTAATACATGTAAGTATATAAGTATACCCTCGTACTTACCTGTCCTGTGTTCGGTCGGATTTAAATAGACCGTGTAGGCCGGTGAGTCGATTGTTCCTATATACACGAGTGAGCCGTACAATGTGGGTGGATGGAACGACTGCTCGTGACAGCATCATTTACAAACCATTGCTCTCTTCCGCCTCATATTTCTTACTTGCAAAATCTAATTTGTGGGAATATTTATTTTATATGAAACAGATTACAATACCCCTATTTTATTCTGATGGTCCTATGGTTATTGGCATATGACAAGAAGAAAAGGCCTGTGCCCCTGAAGTGGGGACAAACATCGGCTGAGGTAACTTTACCCCTATTTGGCAACTTAAGATACATCATAAGAAAATATGAAATTATTACTATTGCTGATCCCAAAATAAACAAAGCTTTTGCTATGGATATAAGACAACGAATACAAATACATAAATAAATACTTTTTTGAAAATATATAGGTAAATATTATTATACATAGATAACAAGCAGTCTCAAGACAAAAATAATGAGTTCGTTGGTGTCTGCATCGGAAAAACCAAAACCTATTCCCGTTGGAACTCTCGATCTCGACAAATAGACAGGAGCCGTTACGTTACGATTGGAAAAGATTAATAATTATAATTATAATTTAAAAAGCATTATCAAATAACATTTAGTTGATATCTATAGTATAAAATATCGATAAAAAGCGAAACAAAGACCGCGAAACTTACATATAATACCAAAAAAAAATACCGGTACCTATTACAATACCTAATAATAATATAAGTATTTAGTATTTATATTATTCTTTATTAATTATTTTACTTAGATATTTAATTATTTTAACTTATATTCGTAGCTTATTTTAAATTAAAAATAACAATCAGTGCATTAAGTCCGTAATCAGTTTATTATTAGTTCGTAATAAACTATAAAAAAATAAATATAAACTACTATTAATATTTTGATAATTTTCTTATACATGTGTGCTTACTAGATACCTCTGAAAGTATAGTTAGAAAAACAAGAAAGCTCGATTTATTATGTTTCTTATTAGAAATTTCATATTAATAATATCTAAGTATTGTAGCAATTATTTTGTATTGGGACTTATATTTATATTGCTAAATATAATGAAATACAACCTATAGAAGCTGTACACAACTACCACACCCGAATTTACAACGAAACTAGACTGACACCTGTCTAAACTAGAGAATTTTAATGAAACAGCCATTAAAATTGACGTTTGTAGGTGTTTATAATTACACTACTTGAAATGATCAAACGTATAATAGAATAGTTGTACCCCGCCCTGTCACCTGCAGAAACACCTATTCCCGTGGAAACTTCCGATTGGAATAAAACAAAATATATATATATTCCTCTTCCGCTGTCCCCAAATCTATCTTTGTACCATAAATAAAGCTAATTTTATGCATTGTGATACGACGTAAGAAAAAGAACACCGAAAAAAAAAAATCCCGTGGGAACTCTCTCTCGATCAGTACTAAAAGTTTTTTAATTTTTTTAAATCCCACTAGGTATCCCTGCGCTAAAAATCAGTTCACCTCATTGCATCGTTGCAACGAAAAGGCATGGGGTCTTATCCCAAAAAAAACAGAAATGATTTAAATTCATATCAATAGATGGCGTTGTTTGCATCGATCTGTTAATAATTAAGCGATGCATTAGTTTAACTCGACCGATATTTGACAAAATTTTAGTACACTTACGAGCAAAAACTAGTTAGTCACTTACATAAACGACGATATTTCATAAACTAGTACAACAGAAAGTAGGTATATTAAAAGAAGTTTTATTTTACTCATAAATAAATAAATACGCTTTAATCTTTCTTTGACTTCACAGATATCATGAGTTGTTTAAGATTTATTTTCGTCTATTTAAGTGACTAGTTATTAATCGACTTCAAAAAAGAAGAAAGTCCAGGTCGCAAAAGTAGGGATGTTCCGACTAGTCGGTAAAGCTGACTGACTATTCGGCAAGGAGCGCCGACTAGGACTGCGACTGGGAGAAATTGTCTGTGGTCGATCGAACATTTAATCATAGAACCTAGCTGAGGTATCAGGGTTGGTTGACATTATTGTTTGTACATACTCGTAGTATTTTCTGTTTTTCCCTGCCCACCATGAGAAATTATCATTTGGCACTGCTTACACTTGATTTTAAGGCAATCATTGTACAATTGTTCTAAAAAAAAACAATACACGAAACTGCCTTTTTTTTTTTTTTTCAAAATTTTTCAGAAACCCGTCGTGTGGGGTATCAAATGAAAGAGCTTGATTTGGTTCTAAAAATATACTACACTATTACCTTTGGTCTACTTTTTTTCTTGAAATCCAAAAAGTATTTTCAAAACATACCAAGTTTGGGCCCCTCCAGGTAGAAGACGGCTCAGTATTTTTCTCTAATATATACCTTAAATGATAGTTTATATTCTCATTTTTAACCCACTGAAAGCAATTTGGAAAATATTAAATTTTTTTATTTTTGAATTTTTAAATAAACTTAAATAACACCATTAACAGAAGCGGCAGGGTACTTACTGTACGTTATTCTTAACTTGGCTGTCGCATAGAAATGCATATGCATATGTTGATTACTAGACCCCCTAACCACATGACTAAATAACCTACCAGACTGATAGCTCAGAACAACGTTTCAAGAATCATACCTAAGCTGGTAGTGTTTTCAACTGACACATTTAGTAAATTAAATCAATAGATAGCTGATATCGATTTCATACCTCAGTTTAATGTATGGAGCTACACCTAATTATTTTTTCTTAATTTCATTACAAATCTGTTTCGTGGTTCACATAAGAGAATTTAATCACAATCTACATATGCAAAGATAGCGGAATTATAACGCTGTGACATGCGGATAGACGGAGGTATATGATGGATTTATAAGGGACCTTTTTGCCATTTGGCTATGGAACCCTAACAACGATCTCTGATTTAATATGTATTCAATAGGGGGGTATCAATAATATAATGATGCATATACATTAATATATGCATGTTCATATGTACCATTATTTTACGTTTTTTAAGATTCACCTTCCTTATGTAATTATATAGCAAACTTAGAATAAAAAAATATAGGTATTTACCCGTCAAGATCTTTTAGGTATGTAAAAAAGGAAATTTCTTTTTGGTTCCTTTTTCCACTGACGCGCATCGTGTCAGTGACAGGTCACGCACACATACCCGTGCTTGTAGTAGTGTTCTCGCTAGCGCCGGTTGTTTGAAGCTATCTGTAGGTTTAGTCATGTGCCCTAACCAAATGTGCATTTCGACGATAGCTACGTTATTTAACGGAGTCACGGGCAAAATCTAGTAAAAAATATCTCAGGAATTTTAGATACCTGAACATTCAACCACCTTTCGGTCTCCTTATCCCGACTTTTTTGTATGTATTATATCATATATATATGATAATACGAATTCATTTTAAAAAAATTATCTCAACACCCACTAAATAATACTACTACTAACACAAAAACATAGGATTTTCATAAAAGAAATTGATCACAAAACATATGTCTTTTAATAATAATTCAACGTTTGGGTTTTTTACATCCGTGAGTTTGGTGAGAATCTTTTCATTAATGAACTATTTTAAATTATAAACCAGCCCAAAAAATGGTTATAAAATGTTATGCCCCTAAATTTTTTTTTTTCTTTAATTTGCGATTTTCACATAAAAATAATTAAACCCACCTTTTGCCCCCCTTATTTCGTACTTGAAAAAGCTTCCATCATTAGATATTTTTAATTTTGAACCTCAATACCAAATTTCCTGTAAATTACCTGACGTAAACAAAGGAATTCGGTAGAAACTTTTAAACACCTAATCCGTACCTGTTGTAAAAAAATATAACGAAAAAAACGTACTGCTCCTAACTGTAGCGTTTTAGCTTTCGATTATAATTTTATTAATCTACCTACTTTTACATATCTATTATGTACCTACCTAGTAATTTTCTTAACTTGCATTGATATCTACATTTCGTATCGTTGCCGATTGGTTATAAAAATACTGTAAAATAATAGGGAGGTATATATTTTTATGACATATCTTCTTTAACATTATTATTTTAAATTTGAATAACTAGTTGCAACTCGCCTCTTAAGACCTTTTTTCTAAATCTTGAGAGGTAAGATGTACTTCCATTTACATTAACTTTCTCCAGAAAATAAGGCAAGATCCGAGTACTCGAGACTTTTTCGCAATAAACTTCCTCGTCTTCCTACTTTATGATAAAAATAAGTAGGATCGCGATCGATGCACGATGTTTTGTCGTATGCCTCGATATGTAGCTAGGTATAAGACACAGTTACCGCCATCTATTGACTTCAAAGAACAAGTATAACAGTAAGTATTCAACGAGAAACGCTAGATGTCGTTAGCTAATATTTTTGACCCGCTGCTACTTACGACATCTAGCGGCGAAACAAAATAGCCCGAAGAATAGCCCGAGTTACGGCGATCCCATTTCATTGTATGGGATGAGGCATCTGTACTAGTATAGTATTATATAATCTGTGGTAAAGGAATAGTGCCTTTTTTCTTATGACTTGATTTACATGGATATTTTGAACTAAAACTTATCATTAAATCAGTTCATAGCCTGTGTTACTCAGGCATAGTGTAGTTAAGTATCTACTAGTGAAAGATATATTAAGGCACATTCACACGCGAAATTGGCGCGGATAGCGGCAAGAACTGCCACTCTTCCAAACTCGCGGAAGTTCGCACCTTGTTCATAGTACAGTTCGCGCGCTTGACAAAAATGGACCCCGAAATTGCTGCTGGGCTTTACTTAGCGCTTTGGCCGTTTAAAATTCATAAAATTTCAGTTCCAGTACATTTGTCCAATGCAAGGCCCTTTTAAGCACGTTTAACAGAAAAAATACAGACAGTTGGCGGCACTTATTTATCGGCAACTGAGCCGCACGCGAATGTGGAACCTTATCGCGTTCACGCAAGTTCGTTGGCGCAAAGCCGCGAAAAATATGCGTCTAGGGTAGTTCGCGGCTGTGGGTAGTGTAAGGAGGCCTTGTTTACTAGTTGCAGAGATCATACCCTTGTTACAAATAAACAAATTTTACCTCTTTATAAAATAAGTATAGATAACGAAACCGAGTATTAACTATGTTTTACGTTTAAAATATATTCTAATCAACTTTTGTCGCTGACCGTACTTAATGCCGGGCATCTGCCTACTTTATTCACATTTGATATTATATTTAGGGCAATAAAGCGTCTGTTTCAGTTTGAGGGGGCGTATAGAAAGTTCTCGATACTAAAATATTTATTTATAGAGGGTTCCTCATAAATCTTTATGAGCTGTCGACGTCGTACCAACAACTTTATATTTGTAAGATATACTGGTACTTGTGTGGCCGACGACTTTGACGACCATGATTGTTTTATGATTTTACGAACAAAATTGTTATGTAAATATTGACTGGCCGAGTAAGTAGGTACGTTGTTTTCTCAGGAGTTCATAAATATCTGTTAATAAACTAGGTTTGTGTACGGAACCCCTGTATTTGCTAAGCATCGAGACCGTGTAGTGGTTTTTTACAAGAGTTTTGAATTAGTGTTGCTTTCATTTTTATTTATTTCTGGGACGTTGTAGTTTATTCAGTAGGCCTAGTTGTTTTGAAGATATTTATATTAATACAAATAATTTATTTGTTAGTTATACTGGCAGGGTTGAAAAAATTTTGTGGTTGGAGGGACAGTACCATAAATATTAATGACAGCAAAATAAAAAAATTGGCTATTTGCGAGTCAGACTCGCGCATGAAGGGTTCCGTACCATTATCTATAAAAACAGCAAAAAAAAAATCACGTTTGTTGTATGGGAGCCCCTTAGTTTTCTGTTTTATTTTTAGAATGTTATTATTTTATTTTGCTATAATTATACATCATTCATTTACTTATATTTTATACCTGTTTTACAGATGTACCTACTTCATATAAGTAACTTTTAATTGAATTTGCATTTGGAATTCGGATGAGCAAAAAATGACTAAAAATTATTTAAACCCCTTAAAGTACCAGTAACCCTGTATAATTTAAAGAAGTGATACTTGATATATCCATGAGTTTGTGAATTCGAAGACAAATTATTATATACCTTGTGTTAAATTATATCTATACTTTCATATTTTAATTATTATAATGTATTAGAAATTACAGCAGAATAATTATTGAAATATATATACATACCTACACTTGATATACTGTCACGTATTCTTTTGTAATGGACATGTGTACGCATATTAAATTTAATACAAATACCTATTTTAATAATTCTTGTAGAAGAGAAAATATTCTAGGTCTTGTGTATGCAATAAGTAAAAGTTCGATTACTAATAAAATTAAGATTAAGATTATAAGTAATCGAACTTTTACTGTAAAATAAAAAAATAAATGATAAATTACTTAATATAAAGAACTTATACATTTCATCACGCTACAATAAATAGGGATAAAGAAAGACTAGAGTTGTAAAGTTTTGGCAACACGTGATCAGCTAGTCCTCTAGTTTACCTTTACACAAGCGTCCATTTTTTTTGCGTATATTTTTTGCACCACTATTCCGCATTGGGGTACGGAGCAGTTGAATTAAGAATATTCTCCTTTTTACAAGCTTTTTATTATAACAAACTTTTTTTTTACTTTTACTTGTCCGTTGTCTGTCCGTTATGAAATCTTGCAAGTTATATTTGACACAGTTTCCGATTGGGCTGAAATTTTGCACGCATATGTATATCGCGTGACAACGCAATATTATGATGACCTGAAGCTGATCTGATAATGGAACTGGAAGGTGGGTTTATGTTCTAATAGTCGTGGGAACAACATGATAAAAAACGCGAATCATAAATACTAAAAAGTTAAAAATAAAATTAAGAAAAAATTTATTTTACAAACAAGCTTTTATTACTGGTCAACAAAAAGAACTAAAAAGTTAAAAATAATTTAATTTTGATAAGAAATATACCATTTAATCACTAGTTAATTTCCCATATTTAAAAAAAATAAAATGCGTTAGACCTTCTTTACGAGTATTTCTGTTGCCGACAAAATATTACATAAAATCGCGTTACATTAACAAGTATTGATTTTATTCGATTTTAATTTATTTTTTCTTAATTTTTTAAAGAATTCGGTTCAAAATGTAAAAAGCCATACCACATTCGGCTGCACGTAATCGTCTGAATCCGATCGATTTAAAGATCGAAAGGCGCCGATGAATTAACAACTTCACAAACCGATTACTTTGTTAAAATATCGCCCCCGCGACTTCGATAATTAGTCCATATTCAATTAAGAAGTACAGTTGCATTACTTAACTATATAAAAGGCCTTTTATTCCACTCTACAGTCTTGAAATTTTTCTCATAACAACGTACATCACCTGCATACGTTTACGCGTACTTGATCAAAACTGAAGAGAAGCAGCAATGTTTGTTTGACAGTCTTAAAACAACATATTTCCAATCTGTATTAATTTTGCTTGTCCAGTATTATTTTGAAATGTAACCAGCTGTAACCATATTTGTCGGCGAAAGTCGACTCTCGAATCGAGGCAAATTTTCGCTATATTTGTATTGAGACGGATAATGTCGTAAAGTTAGTATTGACACGAAGCACGACGTGTTTCACTGATAAGGTCCTTGTCGATGCAAGGAAATTGTGTTCTAGATTGTAATCTTGTCGTGCAAGAAAAATAAATTGTAATGTTATTTTATGCTTATTAATTTGCTTATTTGTATACATAATGTACGTTGTATTGATACAGTGTACTTTTGTAATTAGTATATAAGCCGGTTTATCGGCCACCATCTGATGTCGATCACTTTAACTTTTACATCTGAAAAATAAGACCAAACGCCAATAACTTCATTACAAATTC
The DNA here is from genome assembly GCA_946406115.1 of Apoda limacodes. Classification (NCBI taxonomy): domain Eukaryota; kingdom Metazoa; phylum Arthropoda; class Insecta; order Lepidoptera; family Limacodidae; genus Apoda; species Apoda limacodes. The sequence continues at coordinate 8,884,967 of OX291550.1, read as the reverse complement.
ATGTCAATCAATACAGACTCCCTGTCGATGTAACTGTTTTTGACTTATCATTGTAGTGACTAATATCCTGAATTATATATGGTTACTGAAATCGGTTGTGAATGTTGTGATGAAATTTAACATTAGGTAAGTTATCTCAAATGAACTGCCATACAATTCAGACATAAAATTTAAATGATAGTTTGAAACTTATTGCGTAGGTCAGTGGTGCCCATACTTTTTTCTATGAAAATCTACGTACCAAAAATTTATGACGGAGATCGACGCTTTTACCTCCACACTAAAAACCCGAGCACCCGCGCGGCTTTTTTCGTTGTTTCCCAGGGACTTTAACTGCTTTCTAAACCATAGTAATGCCATTGATATTATTTTATTATAACAATTATTTTTTTTGCACTATCAATATACGGCGATCGACCTCAAAAACTCTTGCGATCGACCGTGTGGACTCCTCTGGCGTAGGTTGTTCTGGAAATCTCGAATGTAACATCCGAAAAAAACACGATAATGGAGTTTAAAAAATACTTTTAATTATCAAAATCGGTTCATAAATTTAAAGTGACGCGTCCTGAGAGATCCTAATGTGTATTCGACACGCACTTGGTCGATTTACAAATTCCTGCTATATTCACGAATTTAAAGTGCTATACTTAGTAGATAATGTATGTATGTAGGTAACGTAAAATGGCGTAGCGTACAAGCAAATTCTATACCTATCTATGGTATTGAATGCCTTTATATTGACATTGTATCCCTTACTTCGGCACTGTGAATAATGTCAGCACAACCCTAGAATTCCCAGCTGCTTCTAACATGTGTTGTGTTTTTATTAAAGCATGTCATGGACTTCCTTTTTTCTTAAGGGTTTCGTACATCCGAATGAAAAAAACGGCAGAACGCTTATAGGATCATTAATGTGTCCGTCACAGCCACTTTGCCTCGAATCTACCGGACAGATTAAATTGAAAGTTGATACTTGTATGAGTTTCTATAACCCAAATACAGACGTGTAATGTAAATAAATGGACTTTAAATATCGAGATTACTTTTGGGGGGTAAATAAAAGAATTAAAAAATCTTGCAAATTGTACCGTGTGACATATCAAATGAAAGGGCTTGTTGTGAAGATCGTAAATATTGAATAGTTTTAAGGTTTGTAAAAAAATAGATGAAAATGATCTACTATCTCCAAAACTACTTAGTCTAACATTTTGCAAAACATACAGAAAAAGTTCTTTACCTACTTATAGATTACAGGATAACTTATGGAAAGTCTATAACACGGTAAATCTCTTAATATGCCCAATATTAAGAGATTTACCGTGTTATTTTAAGGCAATAGACTTTCCATAAGTTATCCTGTCGGTTAAAATTATCGAGATGTAAATAGACAGAAAAAATTTTAGAAATTATACAATTTCTTTTGTTTTTTTGCGATAAAAAAATGCAAATGTCAGTTATCAGATGCAAGCTATGCTTTTACCCTGCCAAGCTATTTCTGATTATTACAGATAAAAGAAATATAATAAAAACGGATATACTTTCTTTTTACTTTATGGATAACTGGCTTTTGCCCGCGTCTCTATCTGCCCTAAATTCGGTTATCGGTTTAGGATTAAAACGGCAACTCGTCAATTAAAGAAAAAAAAACCGACTCACACATGACGTTTTCATAGTAGCCTTTGTCCTTTATCAGGACTCAAACTATTTATCTTATATATTTCTTCATCACATATTATCATATCTTCTATACCAAATTTCATTTTATTCGGTACAGCGGTTTAAGCGTGAAGAGGTTACACACAGACAGGCACAGTTACTAGCACATTTATAATATTAGTATCGATATAGTATAACTAATGGTAGTCGGGATTCCTAAAAACGATTTTGACTACAATAATACTCGTTTGTGACCAATATAACCTCGTCTACTCGTTTGTGACCAATATAACCTCATCTACTCGTTTGTGACCAATATAACCTCTAAATAAATAATAGTTTAAAAAAACTAAAAAACACGCTTTTTATAGAAAACCGAACTAAAAAATAGAAAATAAATTTTAATGAATTAAAATTAAGAAAATAGTGTTAAAAATTTTAATGAATATAAATTAATAATAGTGTGAATAAAAAAAAATTATTTTATTTTAAAAAAAGCGTGGGGTGCATGGTGTCAATAGTTATAAATATTTTATTGACAGATATGAGTAGAGTGATTATCATTTCGATAATATATTAAAAAGCACCCCACGCTTTTTTTAAAATAAAATAATTTTTTTTTATTCACACTATTATTAATTTATATTCATTAAAATTTTTAACACTATTTTCTTAATTTAAATTCATTAAAATTTATTTTCTATTTTTTAGTTCGGTTTTCTATAAAAAGCGTGTTTTTTAGTTTTTTTAAACTATTATTTATTTTCTACTTTTTAGTTTAGATTATTTATAATAGCTTGTTTTTTTAATTTTAAACTATTGCACGACTCATGATGCGAAGCTTTAGAGAGTTCTTTATTTTCTTACCTTATCGACTATAGATGAAAATTATATAAATTAACAAAATTCATATTTTGCATATTGAAAAATGGAATAATTTTATCAAATTAGTGTATTGTCATCGGTCCTCAATAAATCTACAAAGTTTGAACGAAATCTGGCCGTAAAGTGGGTCAAAATCGTGCCCAAAGAAGTCGGTTACAAACAAACATACAAACATACAGGTGAAGCTAATAAAAAGCTCGTAAAAAAGATGTGACTATCATCTTATGTCTGTAATTCTAATTGTAAGTAATAAAGTAAGCTAGTTACGAGAGTGAAAGTCATCAAACATTAAGAAGCAATCACATTCAAAATTGCATTTGAACATAACAAAGAAACTAATATGCGGTGGCAATCAATGTCCATTGCACATCAGTGTAGCTTATAAAAGGCAGTCTAATTGCGAATAAAAAGCATAACGTTTCACAATAAAATTACTTGTTGGATACAGACTGCCACACCCTGCCTTTTCGATTTGGTCACAATAAAGCTAAATGCAGACAAAAAAGTCTCGTATACCTATAGCTTGACAGGTTGAATAGTATGTATTTGTTCGCACAATAAATGCATACATTTTTATAACAGCATTGAGCAATTCCAGCGACTTTATAATCCTATCAAATTGAATTTGTCCGAGATTAACTTAATTCCGCGTACAGTATACAAACCATTTGGTATTTTAATTTGGCCAACTTATAGAGTTGCTGCCAATTTTATGTGCTGTACCTTTTATGTATAGTTACTGTCAAAGTCTGAGCAAAGAATATTTTAGCCTCAATTTTTTTTTAACAACTTAAAGTAACTTTACCAAATCTTAAATATTATAACTAAGGCTCAAAATAAAAAATAACGATATGTTATTGTCTTATTTTTCTTAGAACTGAAAGAACTACTTATTAAGTAAAATGTTCTAAACTTTTAAAACGTACTTATATTTTAAAAGCTTTGGGGAGTTCAGTTGGTAGTTCTGAGCCTAAAGAATTAAATACCTAGGCCAAAATAAACGTGGGTGATCATATTACTTACTTTTACCGCACTTAGGTTTTTTACGGTAACACAATACATTAACAACTACAAGCAGCTTTATAATCCGATCAAATTAAAATAGTCCAAACTATTTTGTATTTCAATTTGGCCGATTTGTACAGCTGCTTAAAGTTTTATGTTCTGTATGCACAAGCACAAGCAATGTTGAATTTGTAGTGTTATGGACTTATGGACAGTTGAAACGGTGTCGTATGAAAACAGTTGTTGCGATGTTGTCATTTCCAGGTTACTGTCGAAACAACTGAAAACAGGAAATGAGTTTTCGGACGACTGTCAAATGGAAACGTAGAACACCTCATTTTGTAGAACGGAAAATGTAGCTTGTTACGTGAAATTTACTTTGCTCGTTTTCTGTATGAATCAGTTTTTATGTTGCATCATCTTAGTATTTAGATTAATAATTCTTATTTTTAGAAAATTGTAGTTTTATAGTATGTATTTTAGACGATAGTTCTACTAGTTTAAACTAGATATGTCGAAAAAAACGGGTTGAACTCCGGGAGTGCCGGCAGAAGTGAAAACATACAACCTGGATATAACAGTTTAACATGTGTAATCCGCACTTTCATCTTTTCATCAACCCAATTTCCTCTTACTTTTTATTCGTCCTATAGAGTTAAACATTTTTTACCCATCACAAAAAAGTGCACATCGCCGTTAAAGAAGTTTTCACTTCAAAATCAATCTTTTTATTTTGCCAATCATCCTATTATGGCGTGGCATTACGGTTTTTATCTTGCGAATTTTTATGGCGTGGCATTATGGTTTCCTTCTTACGAATTTTCGATCAGCGTGACGCGAGTTTACCATTTTTTACCCATACCAAAAAAAGTGCACAACGCCGCTAACAATTTTGTAGCAAATTTAGATTTGCTACAAACATGTTAGCGGCGTTGTGTAGCAAATCTAAAGCCAGTTTACACTTAGCACTAAAGCTGTACAGTACATAAACTGTCCCGGCGAATTCAGACGCACCTGAAAACGGAAGCTCTGAAAAGAGGAAGGGCGGAACTTCGACGCCGGTGTGCCTACTAATGGAATTTTAATCTGTAATACATTGCCTAGGTATTATTGTGTAAGACATTGACAACTGCTTCGTCCTTGATACCTACAGGTCACTAAACTTTTTATAAAAAACACATACCTAGCCTATAACCACATGGAATTAAAAATCTTTTAAAAGGGTAAATGTATGTATATATACACAAACTTACATCTCTCCTTATAATAATTAGTGTATATATAAATATATATAAATATATATATATATATATATATATATATATATATATATATATTTATATATACACTAAATATATATATATATATATATATATACATAGAAAAGAATTGTTCGTTTAAAGGTATTAGATTAAAATTACTATTTTAGATATTTATTTTCTCTTTATATGAAACAAATATATACTAAATAACTCAGTTTTAGGTAACATTTCTCCTCAAAATGCCAAAAAAAACTCAGATTTCAAAAACAATACAAAACGTTCTTTAGTAGATTGAAACCAAAGTTTTAATTTCTATATTAAGTACATTTTAAGAATGGTCGAGAAGGAAATTTAGTACATTGCTGCCGCAGGCCGCAAATGCAGCTTATGCGTGAGATCGTGATGTTTGAGAAAATAATATAGTTAGGTGTATAGGACTTTAATATAGGACCCGTATACTTTAGTGCGTGTTGTAAATAATTCATATCTTGCTACACCTATATCCATTATGTCTACAAAACAAAAAGCTGCCAGCATTCACAAAACTGTCTGCCGTAGCAAAATTAACTAATAAACCCTCCTTTGTACGACGGATTCGTGACAAAGGACAATATGCTTCGTCCTGTGAAAGCTGTGCTATATCCTTAATTGGATGACGATGGCTATTTTAAAAATAAATTAAATGAGTAACAATTTAAGTGACGAAATTAAAAATAAATCCAACACCAAATATCGGCGTAATAGGCCAGGCAATAAGGTTTGTAGGGTAATTGGTTTTTGGAAAGCTGGAAACGGTTTTGGTTTCTTCATTTACTTGTAAAAAAGGGTTTTTGGGGGTTTTGCTTGTACTGTGCTGTCCCAAAACAGAAAATTTAGGCCTTTTTTAGTTTTATTTTAATAACTCATAAACGGTGCATGTTATCCAAAAACGTTAGAAAACAAAGTGAAGGATATAAAATTCTACGTCTAAAACCACCATTTATTTTAAATTAAATCGAGCAAGTACGAATTTCGGCCATATTTCTCGTTTATTAAAAAAAGTCGGGTTTTGAAATTATAGACATGGTATTAACTTAGATGATATTTGTTGCGGATATCTAAAAATCTTGTGAAAAGTTTTAGTTATAGACAAGCTAATGTTGCTTCATTTTAAACAATTATTAAATTCAAAAGTCGTATTTAATTTTGTAGTTCAATAACTTAACGATTAGGCACTTTTAGTTTTACTTTTTATTATGGACTCATATAGCGAAATAACATAAATGTATATAATTGCCAATGTAGAGACGTAAGCAAAGAGAACAGCGCTATATAATTGCTGCCCAGTGTGACGGCGACAATAAATGCGTAAGTCTTGCGAAAAATCAATAAAACTGTTATTGCCTATCAATTATTTCTAAAATAATCACTTAATAAGTTAATAGCCTTTATTGTTAAAGATTCAACAAATAAGTGTGCGAAACAAGGTCTTTCCGAAAAATAAATGTATCGAGTAAAATGTCAAGAATCGTGTTTTTTATTTTCGAGCGACTATTACGAGATTAAGAGTTCAAGTTTTTGTGTCAAAATATTAAACTCATAAATAACATACAAACTGAGATCTAGATCGACAAACACGATTTAATATATAAGGACCCTTAAACCTGCTATATCAACGTTAGAAATCTACATAAGTAGAGCCACGGTATCCAACTAGCTTTTAAATTCTATACAGAAACGATTTTTTTTCATAAGTATATAAAGCGTTCGTGAAAATAAGTTTCCTCAATATACATTTAAAGAGCTCATTACGGTAAGACAAAAAGTCAGATATTGTTCTCTAGATTATACAATATACAAACCAGGGCTGTGTTCCTTTGAAAATCGTGCGCTGTAACGTCACAAGGCCTGGAGGTACGGCCATGTACATTTGCATCACAAACGTGTCTCCCAAAATTAACACGCATTGTGCTTTTGACGAAAACAATCGTGGAAGATATTATCTTTTTAGGTCGACTGTACACTGTTGACGTTTATGGAGATATTACCAAAAATATTGCATGTAGAATTATTTTTCAAAATATTGCAAGTAGCATTTTTTTTTAATATTGCATGTATGTAGCATTATTTTTAAAAATACTGTATGTTTCCTTTGAACATCAAGCTCTGTGACGTCACGAGGCCTGGAGGTACAGCCATGTACATTTGCATCACAAAAATGTCTCCCAAAATGAACACGCATTGTGTTTTGACTAGAACAATCGTGGAAGATATTAACCTTTTGGGTCGACTGTACACTGTTGACGTTTATGGAGATATTACCAAAAATATTGCATGTAGAATTATTTTTCAAAATATTGCAAGTAGCATTTTTTTTTAATATTGCATGTAGAATTATTTTTAAAATAACTGTATGTTTCCTTTGAACATCGAGCTCTGTGACGTCACGATGGCTGGAGGTACAGCCATGTACATTTGCATCACAAACATGTCTCCCAAAATTAAACACGCATTGTGTTTTGAGGAGAACAATTGTGCAAGATATTAACCTTTTGGGTCGACTGTACACTGTTGACGTTTTTGGAGATATTACCAAAAATATTGCATGAAGCATCATTTAAAAAAATATTGCATGTAGCATTATTTTTAAAAATATTGCATGTAGCATTATTTTTATAAATATTGTATGTAGCATTATTATTTTAAATTTAATTCGTTATTAGCACTAATAATAAATTTTTTTACACTCTTAAATGTAGCTATGTCTAATTTAATCAAACTTCGCGAAACGTTACATACAAACAGATAGACGTAGCTTATAATAACATTACTAGAGTATAGTAGAATGTATTTTATTATTTATTTCTGGAATAACCGCTTGTACAATGGGATGTGTTCTGAGCAATTGTTCGAAATTATGCCTACGGCTACTTTTCACCATCGCACAGCTGGCCATCGGCAGGGAATTCATTCTCACACTTCAAAACCAAAATGGTCGCGTACAGTGCGGTTTCAGAGAAACTTCCTCCCGCGAACGCTTAAGTTGTGGAATGAGCTCCCTGCCAAGGTTTTCTGCAAGGACGACAGTATGGAGTTCTTCAAGAAAGAAGTTATTAGATTTCTGAAGGGTCGGCAACGCGCAAGTGATACCCCTGGTGTTGCAAGCGTCCATAGGCTACGGTGACCGCTTACCATCAGGCGGACCGTAAGCTTGTGGTATAAAAAAAAAAAAACTTTTAGGTATCAATAGTGCACGGGTTAATTGGATTTTTTTTTTGCAGAGATAAAACCTTTACTACATAAATAAAGGCAGTTGCGCAAGCATGGCGACAATGTTTCAATGTTTGGATGAAATCTTATTTAGATGCTAATCTAGTAATATCCATTAGGTAATTGCAGACAATTGTAGACGGCGTATTACTTCCTATAGTACCAAGAAGACCGAGCTCTGCTCGTTTTTTTTTTTGACAAAGCCATCTATTGTCTAGAAGCTTTAGAGTTGCTGTATCGGTAAAAATAATAGTATTACTACTCGCCAATAGATGTCAGGAACAGTCAAATTTTTAGTTTATCAATGCCTGAAAACACGGATAAAACTACGTTTTCTAAAAATAAAAACTAGCTAGATCCATTTATCATCAGATCAGACCTGGTAACCATCTAAAAACAAAGTACTCGTCAAGACGAATCAAACGATCCGAAACTCGATGGGTTGCGTCGTTTCATTACAGAGTTCCTATGGCCACCTTCCAGTTCCATCATCAGATCACCACCACGTCATCATAATATTGCATTGTCACGCGATTTACACAGGTATGCGAAATTTTAGCTCAATCGGTAACCGGGAAGTGGATCAAATTTAATTTGCAAGATTTGATGACAAACATCAGATCATGTGAAACTAAATAAAATCTTGTAATAAACGCGTGCATTCTTGCCAAAACGCTATTCTTTCTTTACTATTTTAAGTTAAAGCGAAAGGTATACTTACATATGATGGTTTAAGAACTTGAAGTTAGTCTTTACTTGTAGTTAGCTTATAAACGTCTATAAGCTGAGACTATATGATACTATAAGCATAGTCAGTAGGTAAGAATCCAAGCCTGGCGAAAATTGATCAACTCATAATAAATAAGCTGTCGACCTTCATTAAATGTTAAATCATGTAAATTTTATCACTTATAATATAATATATCCATACAAAATACAGCTTGCAAACTACTTAAGTATATAAATATTTACATCGTTCGACATCTAGTGCTTGTTAGAAATTCCACAACCACACCCCTGTTTTTGCTGTAATTCGCACCTCTTCTACACTTAATAAATATAACAGAGAGTAGCTCGATTAGCTTGAGTGACGACAGCAGAACCTCGATTTATTATTAAACAGCAACTTTCCAAGTCTTATCTCCCCTATACTGTTTACATACCTCTATACCTATACCATAGGGTTATCAGATAGAAAAATAAAAATCCTTGTGTCATTCTTTAACTAAGCGTTTATAATTTTGGAATTGTTAGCTATTATTTTTAGTTAGTTAGCTAATACGTGCTTGTTGCAAAATCGAACTCTTAATTCTTCGTTTCGTCATTAGTATATCCTTTGTGTCGGAGTTTCGAAAATATAAATTATCTCAGCAAAAATTGACAGGAAAAATCTTATTGTTATCTGGTAACCCTAAAATATACAGTGTGTTACTTAGATCGAGTGTCGACGACGGATTATAAAAGGGAGAGATGAAAGGTGTTTTTTGCAAGCATGAATTTTAAATTACGTTTACGTGACGGCTGCGTTGAACGTTCCAGCCTTGTTTGGCTATAAACAAATTGACTTGGTGAATTTTGACGTAACCGACGAAAATTAATGTGATAAATTAGGTTTTTGTTATCTAGAGCGTAAGAAAAAATGTTTTTTTGTTTATTTTAGATGGGTTACTTTGTTAAGGATACATTTTTCTTTTGAGCGTAAGAAAGTGAATTGGTTAAATTAACCGAGATGTGAACGATAATCAAGATAGAATTGTTTATTTTGCGCTTATTTAATTTTCTTTGTATGAGAAGTTATTTAAATTTGTATTTGAATATCCATACATATCCCAAAAAAATAATTTCTAAATTTGTGTTTAATGTTAGTGTAAATTCTGGGTGTTATCATTTTCGAGTGAAATTAATTGAAATTCATTATTTTTTATAACATTAGTTTATCACATGAAAAGTTTGATCAACTACCTGCTGTATCAAATTGTTTTATTGCTTCTAATTTTTCACTGTGTTGACTAATATTTAATGACATCTTAGATAGTATGATTATACCAATTTAATTCTTGCTTCTTGTTAAAAAGAATTATTATACTAATCTGAAATACGATCGTAGTACGAGGGCAATAGCTAATTGTGTATAAAAAATCTTTTGGCGTAGACACTCTTCACAAAATGCGAAACCTAATCAAAATCGGTTCTATAGTTTCCAGCAATAAGCGTACCAAAGCGATTTTAGACAGACAGCAGTTATTACGTTTTATGATGACAGGTTTTTTTTTTGAGCTGAGTTAACCCATAAGGGCAGGTATTCTTTTTGATTGAATGAAATAAAAATATGATAAACACTTACTTTTGTATAATAAAAAAAAATATTGAGATACAAATTAACAAGTTAACGCACTGAGGTTTACATAGAATAAAAATAGTAAGTAAACAGTTTTTTTCGTATCTATTCTTTTGATTATATTATAGAAGAGCATTATTTCTACGACATACATAAACTGCTTACACAGTGAAGATGTAATCAAAATGTAAGCACTATTATTCCAATAGCGTCTGTTCCCGAATCTGGCTCAAAGCCAAGGTCGATAAACCCTTCCTGCTTCCATGCAGATACCAGCACCATGTATATACATAAACACATAGTACTTACACACAAAATCAACACAAAACCTCCGCCACCGCATCGCACGTGCACACAAATGGAAATCAATTGAATTTCAACCAAATGGTAATACAATTAGAATCGCATTTTGCAAAATTGTTTCAGATTTATGTAAATAAGATGAGATGTATGTATCCTAAACAAATATACACCGTGTCGTACGGAAGCTACCTACTGTGATTGTGCTGCGACCATTTTACATTGAACTTCTTTCCCCTTTGTATGCCCTTGTTGAAATCACAAAAGATAGCTAGTTTGCGGCTGTTTAGAGGTTAACATTAATTGGATCATGTTAAGCAAAAGTCTTGATTTTTTTTTTACTTTTTCCTAACTGAACATGTGTTTAGTACGAGGATTTCAAAACATTCCATTTTTTTGTCGACTTTGTTTTTGGTGTTGTCATGTATTTTTTAATAGATTTTATTTTTGAATAGCTATAACCGTTGTCTGTCTTTCTGTTCGTGCTGAAATTTGGCATCCACATTGGCTTATCTACGTGACAAACAATGCAGTATAAAAAACATCTGTAGCAAATATTTGAAGTCAATTTGTCCAAATAAAAAAAAAATAGTTTTGTAGGCCATTTGTTAACAGAAGAGGGTTGAGCTTCATTTATAATAAATACGTTAATATAAATAAATATTAAAACCTATTTAATTAGGATAATAGTAAACTTTTTATAATATTATTAAAAAAGGGTAATAATATCTACCTTTTAATGTTTATACATACTTGTAAGGACTTTTTGTTATTTTTGGTAAATTAAATCTTAAATATTAAACAACTTTTTAGGAGGAATCAAATAAAATTATTATTTGTAGGTAAGTACGTAAAATTATTTTGTCCTAGCCTAAACTAAGAGTTATAGAAATACCATTAAACCCACTATACAAAAAAGGGTATTTTGTGTAAAATTGACTCATACCACGAAAACTACGGACTCAATTGCCTTTATAACTACTGTCGCATGTCGTTATTATAGGTAGGGTATGCAAGCCTGAATTGTTTAAAATTGTATAAATATCGAACCAACTAAGTAACTTCGTAGATCCTTATGATAGAGCATTTCAAGTTACTGGGTATAATGTTGCGCTTAAACTCCTCACTAAGTTATTATGGTCATCTGTGAGACCAATTTATACTTAAATTAACCTTAATCTTGTATTGCTGCTGGTTACCTAGCGTATTCTAAAAATACGGTTCATATAATCAGGTACCTCTATATATCTATCTAGAATTGAGGGTTATATAAAAATTGTATAAAATATATTGCCATAGGCATACCCAGCTTCTAGGTAAGACGAGGGCAATCTACCAAGATATGTGTGGTTTTAAGGCTGCACTCTTGTGTTTTCGACATTTAAATTTGGTGGTAAGTAATGATTTTAGATAGTATTTAAACTTCTAGTTTACCGTTTTTAAATGTAGTTCACTTTCAGTTGTAATTTAGTAGAAAAAACAAGCGTGGAGAGTTTACAGACTTACGTACTTTCGCTTTTATAATTTTAGTATGCTTGCGAAAGTGTTGGGGAAGGGCATTGGGGCAGGTGGAACTGTGAAATCCTATATTTACTTAAATTATTTTAGTACTTATAGTACTGTGAAATTCTATATTTACTTAAATTATTCTAAAGATATCTTTCAAAAACCAATTTCTTTATTATTTCCTTTGAATATTTAAATTTTCTCAAAATATGCAAAATAGCTGTTTTAAGCTCGCATAAGACAGTGCGTAGGCACCGTAAGTTACATGTTTTGCTTACAAGCTAAATTAGAATCACGACAAGACTTATTTACCTCGAAGGCAAAGTCACGGGAGCGCTCTCAGCAAATTAAGTTGTATTGTTTTACTTGGATTTCGTTTCATGGTACAAGGACTTGAATAAGTAAGGTATATGTACTGTTCTCATTTAAAATGCTGTATTTATGAGTTAATTATAAAAGGATCGATTTAAATTTCAAACATAAAGCTTTACAGTTTTTTTCATTTCCTCTGATGCTTTTGTCACTAATTTCGTAGTTCATACCGTTTTACATCTATGTATAGTGTTTGGTCGCTAGTGTCGTTGTAAGTTCACACCATTTCAATATAACGACTGTAGTTTTGATTTTTGACCACCGGGCCTGAAAAGTTTGTTGCACTATAACTAAATATTTTATTTGAAAATAGATTTTATTGATTTATATTCAAACAAACTTTTCTGATCCGGTGTTTAAAAACTAAAAATAAAAACTACAGTCGCCATATTGAAATGGTGTGAACTAACAACGACACTAGCGAGGTCAGAGGGTCAGAAAAGTTTGTTGCAACTGTAATTTTATTTGTGGCTTGTTTTGTTTCTTTGTTTTTAAATATCTTACCTTAATAGTAAGATGATAATGATTTTCTGTTTTATTGTCGCGAACGCCATCGTTTGTGTATTTCTAGTCCCAAAGACTACGACCATAATAGTTTTACGGCCAAGACTGACATTAGGTCATACTATACCAGACTAAACCTGACTCAAAATCTATTTGCAAATCTTGTAAACATAACCTCACTTTACTTAATCATAAATCATTAAAATACTTACATGACTACCTTTATTGTCACATTCTTTAACTGGTTTTCAAATCACGACACTGATTAAATGTAAAATCTACAAAATTCCGAATTTACGATGAGAAATATTATACATATTTATGTATATGTTGCATAGACTAACAAAGCGAAAGACGCGCGTCAAGGTCATTTTTGTTTACCCGAATTGCAAATAGATTTTGAGTCAGGTATAGTTGGGCAGTAACCAGCCAAATATTTCAAAGCTTTGTGGTAGAGCTATTTCTTTTAAACATATTTCGGAGTCAGTATATAAACAACACAACACATCTAAAAACAGTATTTTAGTAATCCTGTGTGGCCCCACGCAGTTTTGACATTTTTGATGAATCTTAAAATTTCATAAGATTTGGCCGTAAAAAATAAATAAATGATTTCGGTCGTGGTCTCTCGTACTTTAAGACATCCATATCCAAGATTAAGATTTTAATTTATATACTCAAAATCTAAGGTAAGTCTCAAAATGTATGTACTTATTCGTAAGCTTACTTGAATACTACAATACCGTCATACACCCTTCAGTACATATCTGTGATAAAAGTCCGGTGGGAAATCGAAGTAACATGAATAACGAATATATTTCTGATAAAATTCCCTAATATCGAAACAATATCTCCGAACAAGCTAACACATTCAATCGTTCCCATTTTAAGGTAAAATATATGTACATAAATGCCACACACTCTAGGAGGCAGCTATATGTTGCATACAAAATTTATAGTCAATGTTTAGGCTTTTAGGGTCGAACAAGACGAATTGAGAGACAATTTACTGAATATTGGACTCTATTCGCTGATTTATAAGGTTTCAATACTTGCACGATTATTTTTGCAAAGACCTATTGCCGGTGGAGTATAAAGGGCCCTATTCATGTCCCGTGAAAGCCTGTTGCATAGACAAGAGACGCTGTAAAAATGATTTACATCGCCTAGATGGCTTATCGAATGTTGTTGAACTTTGAAAAAACACGGATTGTGTTTGAAAAAAGGTGAAGTTTGGACTGTTCGGATTATTGATATTGTAATGATAAATTTTTATTGATTAATAGATTTACTATCCTATAAATAACTAATTTTTCGTCACCCTCTTCAGTGATGTGTTTAATAAATTATACTTTTTGGAGGTGGTGCGTTCTTGAGTTTTTTATGTCATAGATACAGAAAGCAGTAGGTAGTGTGTGAGTGTGTGTGTGTGTGTGTGTGTGTGTGTGTGTGTGTGTGTGTGTGTGTGTGTGTGTGTCAGTATGCAAATCTATACTAGCAGATAGATACATAATTGTAACAAACTAAATTTTTTTGGTTATTATCAAAACTATTGTGTGACACAGTTACTTCAGTTACCCTAACTTTTGCCGTTCCTTATCGAAAGACTTACTGCATCTTTGGCTATGATGAAATTGAAGAAAAAAATACATATGTTGAAGAAGTTCTTTTAATAATAAAAAAAAAACTGCTTATGAATCACAACTGTCTTGTTGAATGGTGGTGGTGTATGACGGTATTGTAGTACGCCACTTAAGACCTATCTCAACGCTCAGTTTTCTATACGAACGTAGTTCACCAATAATTTTAGATCAAAATCGATTTTTGCATGTTTTTTTCTCGGCCTCGGATCTCATAATTTTTAAAACTACATGTGTACGTCATAGTAAATACAATACATATAATAAATTTCGGTTCTTCGCCACGGGGAGTTCGCATCTAGGTTTAGCCCAACATAAGAAAGTCTTTAACCTTTTGCGACATTGCATTCTTCAAAGTCTGTCCGTACCGTTGCGATGCTAGCATTAAACGCTACGTCACACGTCACACGGGGATTGTCTGCGGCAGAAAGTCGATTGTGATTAATGACGTCGGCCCCACAGTAGTGTATCCAGCGGAGCGGCATCGGCGATCGGTCTTGATTGCCCTATATTGGTGCCCGTATCGGCTATCGGCCGTGTATGCTGCCGTGGATAGGTAGAGCATGTGTTATGGATTGGAACCATGATCGACCTAAATTTTTTTAATAATGCTAAAAGAACATGTTCGTCATATTAAGGACGCGTTCGTTTTGGGATGCAGAATCATTATTTTCGTTACTTTTGTCACCTGTTCAACGTTGTTCGTTTTGCATTGGTGTCAAAAATCTCAAAATTTTAGTATCATCTGTAACAAACTGTCATGCGTTCGTTTACGATATTTTTGTCACTTTTGGCAACAAAAAATGAAACTTTAGACCCATGTCTAAACCCTACCTGTTTTTGTGTAAATCTGTCAAACTGGCTATACATTCATTGTTTATGGTAGTGTGTGTGTGTGTTTTATCGTAGTTTGTGTATGTCAACCGTTCGTTTTCCAAGTTTTGCAACCAAAAATTTTGTTATTAACGTTTTGAAGCTACACGAACGATAAGTGTCGGTGGCAAAACTGGCGTTATGAAAAGTGTGAAAAGTATCAATCGTGGGAATTCTCTCTTAACCCCAAAACGAACACGCCCTTAGGTTATAAATAAACAATAACCATACGAGTAGGTCATAAAATGTTAGTGCTAACTAAACCATTGAGTTATTATTGATTCGTACGTGCGTAGTTATAATAACTCAATAGGGCTTACGGGTATCGTGTGTGTACGCAGCCTTATATAGTATATACATATCTATTGGTTTTTTTAGTTAAAATTTTATTTGTTCGTATGGTGTTTTTAAATAAATTATAATTAAAATAATAATAAACTTTATATCACATATTAAAAACGAACAAAGAAATACCTAAGAAATTCGCAGTCTGAAACAAGTATAACTTTTTTATAGGTTATAGGTATCTGTCTTTTCATAAAATTTAGTTCCTATAATTATTTTTCCATTCAGAAATTTTAATTTTTACTAGAATTTTCAAATTTATTAACCAAAGCGCTTTAGCAACGTCAAGCATTAAGCGATTTTTTCGCTAGATAGAATACATCCGGATTTTCTGTTATTTTTAACATTTTACGCTTAAGGCCTTATTTAATAATTAAATTAAATGTAATTTTTTTTAATGTGTTAAATTAAAAGTTTAAACGTTTAATCACCACCATTAATCACAAGTATTAACGGTAATAAACGTTTGCTACCAGTCAACTACCATTATATGCTTAACTGTTGGAATAAAAACACAATCATACAAATAATAGATACAAGAATCCAAATAAATTTAATATAATTAAAAAAATATATATTTAAAAAAGTATGCAGGGTTGCAAAAGCAATAAAATTAAAAATTCTGATAATAAAATAAAGGCCACATGGAATGGAATAAATAGTGAAACAGGAAAAATTAAACCGCGTGACAATCATTATTCACTTACTATAAATTCAAAAATAATTGATTCAGATCTTGATGTCGCTAACTATTTTGAGAAATATTTTACTGAAATGCCTACAATTACAACTAATGCATTAAATTCCTATCCATTAGAATCAGAGTTACTTTTAAAATGTAATGTAAATAAATGCAAGGCTATATTTAAATTTGAGCATGTTACCTCTGAAGACATCATAAAGACATTTAAATTTCTAACTCAGAAAAAAACTTGTGACCTATGGGGTATATCAGTCAAAGTCCTTAGCGGAATTATTGATATTATAGCACCAATCTTAGCCATAATGACGAAGGGATATTCTCAGACTTAATGAAATAAAGTAAAATAATACCACTTTTTAAAAGTGGAAGTAAAGATGATCCTAATAATTTTAGACCTATCTCTATACTGCCTGCCTTAAGCAAAATTTTTGAAAAAATTATGTTCAATCAGATTCTGAAACATTTTAACTTTAATGGATTACTTCATCCTCAACAGTTTGGTTTTACAAAAGGGCGTTCCACAACTGACGCATGTGTTGCCCTTATACAGTATTTATTTGCTGCTTGGGAACAGTCACAAAATGCTATTGGTATCTTCTGTGATCTATCAAAGGCATTCGACTGCGTGCAACATGAAACTCTTATACGGAAACTGAGTCATTATGGTATTGCAGATTTGGCACTTGAGCTTATCCGCTCATATTAAGGTAGTAGAATGCAGAAGGTTCAAATCAATGAAGTAAAATCCAATGGCTCTGAAGTAAAATTAGGAGTTCCTCAAGGTTCTATTTTAGGTCCTTTTCTATTTTTAATTTACATAAATGACTTGCCTTTCTTTGTGGAGAAGCTGTGCAAGATTGTACTATTTGCTGATGACACATCTCTTTTATTTAAAGTTGACAGAAATAAAACTAATTTTGACGACGTTTTTTCAGGTTCTTCAGTGGTTTACGGCAAATAATTTACTTCTTAATGCGCAAAAGACTTAGTGTTTAAAATTTATGATGCCTAATGTCAAAAACATAAGTACAAAACTATCCCTAAACAGAGAAGAGATAGAACTATTAGACTCAACAGTGGTTCTAGGTATTACATTAGACAATAGGCTGCAGTGGAACCCTCACATTTCAGTTCTTGCAGGAAAACTCAGTTCAGCTGCCTATGCAGTTAGGGAAGTTAGGCAGCTTACAGATGTTGACACTGCTCGCTTGGTCTACTTTAGCTATTTCCATTCCCTCATGTCTTATGGCATTTTGCTTTGGGGTAAGGCAGCTGATATTGATACAGACTTTATTTTGCAAAAGAGGGCAGTACGGTTAATTTATAAATTAGGACCTCGAATTTCTCTTAGGGAACTATTTAGGGAAATTGATATTTTAACTGTTTCTTGCCAATATATCTTCGCGTGCAATATATGTACGCCAAAATTGTCACTTATTTGCTAAAAATAGTGACCTCCACAGTGTTAATACAAGGAATAAAGATAAATTGGTAGTTCCAAAATGTCGTCTTCAGAAGGTACATAGCTCTTTCGCAATACAAAGTTTATTTTTCTACAATAAAATTCCAGAACATGTGGTTAATTCACCCTCAAATAAATTTAAAATATATGTCAAATATAGTTTAATGACAAAAAGCTATTACAAAGTTGATGAATACATAAATGATAAAAATGCTTGGAAAAATTAGAACTTAATTGATTTGTATTGGGGCATTTGAAATTTTTTTTTTTTTAAATTAAAACATTGTATATTACGTTATTACCTAATGTAGGGCTATATTGTATTTTTATATGATGTATAAAAGATTACC
This sequence comes from Apoda limacodes, assembly GCA_946406115.1. NCBI lineage: Eukaryota > Metazoa > Arthropoda > Insecta > Lepidoptera > Limacodidae > Apoda > Apoda limacodes. The sequence continues at coordinate 8,866,514 of OX291550.1, read as the reverse complement.
TGCTGAGTTTATTGCCGGTTCTTCTCGGTAGTAAAGCATTACGAACCTTCCAATCTTCTCCTCTTATATTTTGTTCCTTTACTACACACATTGTAACTAGTACAATCGAAGTTTTATTGGAGTTGCTTGAGTGTGTCATGCTCTCTCAAAGCTCTCTCTCTAACACATGGTTGAGCGAAGCGATGGCTGATTCATGTGTCATACTCGTGAACGGGTGCCGCGTGTGGAGGCTGGTCTGCTCTTGCAAACTTCTTTGTATTCTTAGTATTTAGTCTTACTTTTTTGTTTTGTTTATTAATACTGTAAGACATTGATTATTTATTAGTGATGAATACATAAACTGTCTTTTTTATATTAGATACTTTTTTATGTTGTGCTCGTGCTTTATATTTTATGTTTTATATTATGTCCTTTTATGATAGGGAGGGCATTTTCCAATATTTTAATTGGACGCTGTAAGAGAAAGGGAGAAAAGAAATGCCCTTGCTGAGTTTCTTGCCGGTTCTTCTCAGTACAAGGTCTCCCGCCCCATAGACTTACGAACCGATGGCGTAGTGGCATTGCTAAGTGCTCAATTATTGTATCCTAAACTGAATAAATTATATTGAATTTGAATTTAAATAAGGGTAGATATGCATATAATTTAAGCACACTTAATAATTATATAAATAATGAAACCTATAAAATCTACGATATTCGTATTTAAATTTCATGAAAATTCTGCAAAAACAAGAAACAAAAGCAAAGAAAACAATCTGTGAAGTAGCTTTTTAACTAAAATTAATATCCGTCCAGGATAAAAGATAAAGCTATGTTTCCCGGATATCCGCGTGATAATCTCCGCATAAAGAACCGCCCGCACAGTAGCCGGTTGTAATCCCGCTTACACCCGCACTTTGTTCTAATTCAAATACTTTCTACGGGTATTTTTTATATCCGGGAGCTGGGTGCAAATAAATCGTGACGTAGTTCGTATTTTAAATTTTGATTTGCAAATAATCTGTTGAAAGAATGTTGGTCGTGCCATGCAAGAAAAAAAAAATTACTGATTCAAATTAGCGCTATCTGCCCTTAAAATTAAAAAAATTACAGCATTCAGAACATTGTGTTTGTTTCTTTTTGACGTCCGAAGGCAAGTAGATTAGGTACTTAGAATAATTGCAAACAAACGTATATATTAATTCTTTATTTTATTTCTTGGTTATCTATCACAGCTATCAAAGATGGTGGAATTTAATTGGATATTGGTATAGGTATTTGCAAAACATCATTTTGGTTTATTTTTTGTCGAATAATGCATGAGGCTACAGAATGACGTGGAGACAAATGAGGGTGGGAGAACAAAAAAATGGGCGACGCAGTCCGAGTCGCGTATTGGGTTCCGTAGATTCCGTAAATCCGAGACACGTACAATGACTCACATGTAACAAAAATATGGCAAATAACTCCCATTGAATTTTCTGTTTCAATTTCTTAAAAATCAATGTTAATTTCGAGCTCTCTAACTTGAAATCCATTGTTTGTAGTACACAACTTTAATAGTTGTCTTGTCTGAGTGGACTTTAGCGTCGATTTCAAATCAAAAAAAATATATATAAAAGAATGGTTTAGTTTTTAATAATAAACAACTCCTTGTATATAAAAATCGTAGATGCTTAAAGACAATTTTGCCAAGGTATAAATAAAAATTCTATCGTTTTTATGAATCTAATGGCCATTTTCCTGCTTTAATCAAACATTATGCCTCTGTGATGGACGGTCAGTTAGTTTCCAAATTCTTCTAATCGAATCATCATACGACTTTTTCCATCTTGTAGGGAATTTATATATAGCATGAACATTAAGCATAAGTTTAAGGCCGTAACTTTATCCACGTTACCATTCTTTGTTGTCTTCATAAAGTCCTCATAAAGGTAAACCATTAAAAACTAGGTGTACTCAACAGAGCGAGGCAGTAGGTACTTCACGTCGGGGCAGAGGTTGCAGCTTTACAAGTCGCAGTTTCGGCCCCATATGGAGTACTGCTGCCATCTCTGGGTGGGTGCACCCGGATACCAGATTGGATCTTTTGACTCGGTTCAACGACGGGCTGTGAGAATTGTCGACGATCCCAAACTCACTTGCCGTATCGAACCCTTAAGTCTAAGGAGAGATTTTGCCTCCCTGTGTGTGTTCTACCCCTTGTACAATGGGATGTGTTCTGAGGAATTGTTCGAAATGATGCCCACGGCTACTTTCTACCATCGCACCGCTCGCCATCGGCAGGGAATTCATTCTCACACTTTAGAACCGAAATGGTCGCGTACAGTGCGGTTTCAGAGAACCTTTTCTCCCGCGAACGCTTGGGTTGTGGAATGAGCTCCCTGCCAAGGTTTTCTCTAAGGACTACAGTATGGGGTTCTTCAAGAAAGAAGTTATTGGATTTTTGAAGGGTCTTGCCTGGTGTTGCAAGCGTCCATAGGCCTCGGTGACCGCTTACCATCAGGCGGACCGTGTGCTTGTTTGCCACATTAGTGGTAAAAAAAAAACAAAACACCTAAGACAACAATAAATGATTCGTAGACAAAGATGCGGGTAGAAGCTAGTGCTGAAATACATATAAACAATTGAAATATAAAAATAGTACATTTCACATCACTACTACACAACGTATACTATTTTAAATGTTTCCGGGCAAAACTGCAGAAAAACTAATCTGTAAAAATATTCTTTATTTTGAGCTTTTAGTTGATATGCTGTCTGATAGACAACCAAGTCTATTTGTAGTTAATACTACGGAACCTTAAAAAATAAATCAATATGACCGCAGACAAAAACAATCAACTGAACCTCGCAACTAGTAGTCACCATTGAACAAACAAATGCGCACCATGGGGGTTACCATTTTTTCGACCACTGACTAATTTCCAATACAAAATCCCCACAGAAATTCACCCCTGCTGCTTTAGGGTAAGAGTGTAGCTTCGCGTATATATGCAATAAGTGTTCTTAAAAATTCTCAAATTTAGAAGAAGAGGCCTGTGTGAATACGAGTTTTTTTTTTGATTTTGCAATGTAATAAGTAATTCGTTATTTAAGAGCGTCGAAAAATTTTGCATGTAGGTAAATGCTACCATTTTTAAAGGTAATGCATGACATTGTTCTATCAGAGGTTATGCTAATGAGCACGAGTATAATGTAAAAAAAATACACACTGACATTTAAAATATATGAAAATAAACCTAATAAAAATTTAGACGTGCCATATTGTTTAAAACCCATTAAGTTTATTCAGCTTCTATTAAAGTCATAATTGAAATTTCAGCGACAGTAATATGTATTTTTAATACAAATTAAAGTAAAAGTAGACTTCCTGTATTGACGTTGAATTAGACATTAATTGGCCCACGGTCGCTTTAATCCACACAAATTCATATGTGCTGCGTCCAACAATGTGTTGCATTGCAGTGTTATTATATCTACCCGCTGGCCAAATGTGTTTTGCCGGCCATAAAACTGCATTTAGTGATTTAGGCCATTGCATCATTAAAAATCTTATTTCAAATCCTTATTCTCTTATGCGTTTAAATCTGTTTGATGATATTGCATGTTTATAGGATCATAAATCTGCGTACATCGGAGATTTATTGTTATAGGGTGCCAGGGCCACAAATTACATTTGACGCTTTTCGGGTTTTGTCTGGGCGCACGGGACACTTTTGCCCTTATAGTTCTGTAAATATTTAATAAGGTGAATTTGGTGTTTTAATTAATGATATAAAGTACATTTTGAAAAAAATGTCTATATATTTACATCAAAGGCATGTGACAATGGTACTTTTGAAATGTTTTAATAAAAACTGACTTCTAATAAAATTAAAAAAACCTAGAGAAATTACCTAACAACTTAAAATACTATTTAAAAAAAGACTTGTCAGTCTTTCTGTTACCATTTCACGTCCAATCTGTTAAATAGATCTTGATTAAATCCGGCAAAGCTTGACGTCACAGCTAATGTTAAGGATGGAGTTAGATTGCCGTGGGAATAGACTTCAGGGTCATCCCTACGCAGGTGAAACCCCGAAACACAGCTAGTTCATATGTTAAATTGATGTACCTATAGATTAATCTACCAAGCGAGTGAAGCTTGTTTGCCACCATAGTGATGTAATAAAAATAAATTTTTGTGAGTGAAAGTTGTATTACTTCATCTTTTATTTGTATTAGATGGGCAGTAAGTTCGTTCTTTTTTTAAGTTTTACTTTTCTAATATTCGATAGCTTGCTTACTATAATTATTTTGTGGTAGATCACCGCCTGAGTACCACTGCTGAAGGTCTGTGGGTTACCTACTAAATCATTTAGATAACACCAGGGTATTAACGACCATAGCTGACACAGAGACAGAAGTAAATCTTCTCTTCTAATCGTAAATATTAGTTTTCCACTGAAATTATGCATTAACAGAAAACTGTATAATTAAGAAAACCAACCGAGCTACGCAGCAGAGAACTGCCAACAACTTGGTGTTTACACTCTAAACTGACATTTAATGACACTTACGTGTATAATTTAAAATCACAGGGTTAGTGAAAGAAAGCACTTAATTACAAGAGCGTTCTTTAGCCCGGTTCCTTGGTTTCTAGACGTACTAGATCCAGGTGGGCGTACCTGACTAAGTCCAAGTCATTATCGCGCATAAATCCATAATGATTGCACGTCTTGTCGGTAGATAAGTGGCTATTATAAGTGATCGGTGTAAATGAGGCGCGTCATGAGGGATTACGACTTGTTCTCGGTCTAATGCGTTAACATTAATGGGAGTGATCTAAGTCACAGATTTTAGAGAAGTCATATTTTCGTTGTTATGCAAAACTGTTATAGATTCCAAAATTTATACAATTAAACTGTAGAATAGTTTTATTATATTAATTAAAATAAAGAATTGAATTTGAGTGTTTTAGTTTTGCTAAATATTTTATTATTTTTTTATTTTGAGTTTGATCGAAATAAATATAGTTGTAGCCACCATTTTATATTAATCATATCTCTATAGCAGAATCTATGCTCATTGTCTGATATCATGAAATCTTTGTTCACTTTTTTTTATATAATGTATATCAATAAGATTTGTTGGAGCCCTGTATTACATAACCATAAGACTCAGTTTGTATCGATTAGAATAATTCACCGTTTTATATCCAATTAAAAGGATAATAATTAGTTTTTTTTTTCTTTTCAGGTAATGTGTGCAACAGAGCGTCTTAAAATTTCACTGGAGTAACGGTGACGTGTGTTTTAATTATATTTATCTATTGTAAGAAAAAGAATTGCTTATTTTACAAATGATGCAAAGGAAAAAATATATTGAAAATGACCTAATTAAATTATTTTATGTAATAAACGCCGGTCAAATAAACAAATGAAGCAAAAAAAAAAGACACACAGAAAATGTAGCCAAAGTTGCGTAGTCTTTGCCAATTTGTCTTATCGTAAGAACACACAAATTAAAATAGACTTCTTTGCTTAAATATAAAGGTTCAATTTAGAATGCAAATAAATTTTTCTGTTGGTAAAAAAACAGGGTTGCCCATCTGTCATTGGCATACCGCAGTAGATAGGGTGAATGGTTCTCTGTCAGCTTGGCAATTTTCTACGTACTTTGTCTTCATCAAGCCTAAATAAAGTTATGGCATTTCAAAGTTTTGAGCGAGTTTCATTAAACTTTACCATTATTACACCACAAGTATGATAATAATAAGCTTTTTACAGTTTTTGCTTATCCAAGCGAAAATCGATATGGCTTTATCGTAAAAATTTTAAACTTTACTTTATGAATAAATTTAAATCATTTATACTTTATCCTATCATTTAAGGTCATGACCAGATGATCATAGGGAAATAGTTAAATTTAATAATACATGTTAATTAATATGTACACGGAAATATAATTAAATATGTTTTATACCTATATCATTACTAAGTCTCATAGATTACGATGAGTTGTATTTGTGTATTTGTTCTATGCTTTCTCGCCCCTATCTTGTAACTTCTGTACACAAACGACATCCCTAAAACGATATCGAGGTACCCAATAAGACCTCTTCGTGGACGATACCGCTATTTACACCACCGATAGGCCTAGATATTCCAATCCGCAATCATTACCCTAGGCGAATGGTTTCGGAAATGGAGAATCGAATTGAATCCCGACAAAAGTTCTGCCGTTCTCTTTACCACTGGCCTATCTCCGAGACCTCCTTCCCTCTCATTCTTTGGCCGTGCCATTCCTTGGAAAAACAAGGCCAAATACCTCAGTGTGACCCTGGATAGGCGTTTGAACTTCCGCGATCACACCAAAATAGTTAGAGACCGAGCTGCTTTTGTCCTCGGTCATCTATATCCCATGATAGGCAAGCACAGTATGATGTCGCTTAGAAATAAGCTAACTCTTTACGTCACTTGCAACCGCCCCATACTAGCTTATGCTACCGTCGTCTATGCGTTGTCTAAACGCAACCTCCACAAACTCCAGACCCTCCAAAACCGCTTCCTCAGAGCGGCCTCCGAAGCCTCCTGGTACGTCCGTAATATCTTACCTGGCAGTACGCTTTTTCGAGCACAAAATCACCCGAATCGAATAATTGTGGAATCCACAACCTATCATCCCCTCGACCGACCTCGGCACGTACTAACGGCCCCAGACGACGATCTCGTAATCCGGATAATCTTAATAGGGCCTCCCCCCTAACGCGACGCCGACGTCCCCGGGTTCATCAGCGAACGAACGGATACTCGAGGTATCAAAGAGTGCCGGGGCGCTCCTTTAGAGTTTCGCCAAATAGCCCGGTGGAGCACTAATTGCCGCAACAGCCAACTGGATAGTCAGTCCGAAAAAAAATATATGCTTGATAAATATTTGAATCAAGTATTATATCGTTTTAAATCCCATTCCTTAGGATTCCGTAGCAAAATGGCAAAATCGGAACCTTCATAATTTCGTCAGGTCCGTCCGTCCGTCCGTCCGTAAGTGATAGCCTTACATTTCTGTTACCTTTCAGTAATGAAATTTAACAAAGAGTGTTTTTTAGTAACCGCCATACATATATATACATATCTATTATCTTATGGAAATTGAGAAAAAATAACTTTAAGGGTTGGTGGTCTCTAGAAATTAAACCGAGGGAACGTGGTTTTCAAAATGATTCTTTTACAAGTAAAATTGTCCCAAAATATTCTCTGCCGTGATTATGGCTATTCCTGCCTCTATATAGATAGGTACTGTAGTTAGTACTTTAATTTAAAATTGATCCTATATAATAAGTAGATTATACAAGTGAAGAAAAAGGGAATGTAATTTGAGGGACTAAGATGGAACCCAAGAGCTGCAAACGATGCTAGAGTAGAATCCTGAGCGGAACGAGGGTTACAAAGGACCGAGATGATTTTTTTTAAGTGTTCAAATTTTTACCATTGACTATGAGAAAGTAAAAGGTAATATTATTACATTTTGGTATATTTTCGGTAATTATTACCGGGTGATAAGAAAACAATGACATAAAAGAACCACCATAACAATTAAAACAATTTAACAATTGTTTCAAATTCAAAATGTTTTTATTCACTAGTGAGTAAAAGTGAGTTTGATTCACTGTTATCGATAAATAAAATGCCTTTTTTTTGATTGAAAATTATATAAAAGAACTAAAATATATCTAATGGCTTTTATTGCCTAAAACATGATTAAGCTTTAATTTGCCTCGATGGATAAAATAATATCAAGAATACCTCTAAATTATCAGTTTTTTTTTTGTTCTTAACCTCTACCCGTTAACCTATATTACATTAAAATTCATAATAACGGCTAAATAGTCATAGATGTTACAAATGAATTCTAAAAAATTGATTTTGTTTGTAATTTTATACCTAAAATCCAATTTGACGCTCATGTTGACTTACTCTGAAAAGCACTTTTGTCTCGCTCACGTTCACTATGGGCGGGTTAATCCTGAAATTTTAAGTCAGGGTACCGGGTCTTAAACAATATCTATATAGCTAAGATTCTGTTGTAGTCCTTTGCATATTTTTTCGAGTGAATTAATTTAAAGTTCGTCTCAAAGCTTTTGATTCAAGCTTGTTGAATCAGTTAGTAATGATCTTAACTCTATCCGCCACTGAAATTTAAATTTAACTGCCAACCCTTAGCGCGATTCAAGTGTGTGTGGGGCTTTTTAATATGATTATTCATATTTCAAGGATTACTGAGGCCAGGTGGTTTTGACAAAACCTGGAATATAGAAACTGAATATTCATATTTAATCCTATTTGCATTATAGTCGGAGCATGTGACTATATGGGGTTGTTTTCTTTAGAAGTTCGTGAACCTCCAATGCTTGGCTCGTTGCTAAGATGCCGTAGGCGAACAATGAACCCTTATAGTTCCGCTATGGCCGTCCGTCCATCCGTAGGAATGTCAAGACATTTTATACAGTCAATGCCGACATTGGAAAAAAATATGTAGGTATACCGTGTTTAAAGTTGGAATAAAAAATAGTAAATAGTGATACAAGGGTGGAATATGGGTAAAAAAAACTTAATCAACCTAATCCAAGCTAAAACCTATATACAAACAACGTGTATTCAAATTACTAACCTTATACTAAGGTAGGTAAAAGTCAGTGGTGGCCGAGGGGTTTCCATTTCACTTTGCGTCCTGAGTGGCGGAGGTTCGAGAACCGGCGTGTACCAATGAGTCTTTTTCTTAATTTCTCAAGTACATTGATTATTCACACCACTGGCTTTTCGGTGAAGGAAAGCATCGTCAGGAAACCTGCATACGTCAAAGAAACAAAAATGTGTGAAGTCCACAATCCGCACTGGATACGCGTGAGGACTATGTTCGTTGAGGGTAGGCCGAGCCCTAGCAATGGGGACGTATGAGGCTGATAAGAAGGTAATTAAAACATGGTTTTGCTACTGTACCGAAAGCTTTATTGGCTTTCAAAACGACATATGGACAGAAATCTTAGTGCTTTTAAATTACAATATAGATTGTTGTTCTTTGAATAAAAGAACAGAAACAACAAAGCGCTAACTGTACTTTTCATTAAATGAATACGCGATTTAGTTTCGGTCATGAAATAAAAGAGCAGGTAAAGTCACACTCGCACGGTAAGCCCTGTTTCAAACGACAGGTTCGAAATTAGTATGCAAACGCAAACCCATTGTATCAATCGACTCCACCGAATACGAAGAATTCATAGTGCGTGCCGACTGGGAGGAAATATGTCTAGCTAGACACACAGCCCTGAGGGATGACGCACTTGTGAACTTGGTGACAGGATTTTTATTGAAAAGCTTTGTAATTAACTTGTTTTTGAAGTTCAAGTTAGTTAATTTGAATATTTTTGTTTTAGTTGTATCTAAGTTAATTCAAGATTTAACACGAATTACATAATACGTAGTTTCAATAAGAAAATATCTATCAATTATTTTATAGGCAGCTTTTAGGGTTAAAAATAACAAAACCTAAACTTTATATTTGAAAAGTTTATTCATGATTAGAATACAATTTTTTAGCAATTATTACATTAAAAATTGCGTATGCTCACTTTACATGAAACACGAATCAAAGCGCGTGATGTCACTCCTGCATTACCAATTTTATCTTGATATGTGGATAAAACAAAATTACATATTCTGTATCCGGTCAACTAATTGAAAAATGTAAGTAAATCAACGCTGGCGACGCGTGACGTCCTACCAACTCTACAAAGAAATTAGGTCGAAAAAAAAGTTAAGAAAAAACAATTTGCCTGAAGGCCCTTTAGGTAATTAACTTAAGACAGCAATGGCGTCCTGAAACTAACGCCCTGGTCGTCATAAACGTCAAATTGACGTTTGCTTTTATAAAGTGATAGGGGCAACACTTATTATCGTTCAGATATTTTCGATTTAGTGTAGCGACACTGATATTTTGGAACACTAAATTATCGAATGCAGTCTGTGTGTGGTAGGTATTACTTTAGACCGTTCATAGTGGTCAAATTTTAATACATCTTTAAATGTAAAATACATCAAGTAATATCGGTTTCTTGTAATCATCAATCATTAACCAATTATCTTACATTCGTTGAAATATATAGGAAGGTATGTACACATATATAGGTTAGTAGATATTTAAAGTAAAAAGTAGATATGAAAGATAATATACAACATGGAACATCTGATGAAAATATATTCGTTAGGTATCAGAGTTTTACGTATCCAGATTTACTCATACTCATCAATATTGTGTTACGTATACAATTTAAATTTGGTATCTTAGCTCACTTAACAGCACTACCGTGTGTCTCAAATACTTAAACGGAGGAAATACAGCTCATTATTACAGACTCTCCATATATAGCGGAGACGTTGTTCGTTCGTCAGTCACGTTCTGAACCCATTAATACTTGTAACTAACACTGGCGAACCATCTTATAGTTGTGTGGCGTACCACGAATAGGGTGTATACACACATATAGGAAAACTGTGGTAACAAAGATTTCGACGATGTCGTTTTAACCTCCATTAGCTGAAACAGGTGTGTTGGATTGGAATGAACTGAACTAATTTGAACTTTTGACAACAAGGTCGCGTGCTTCAGTCTGAAATACTAAACTGGTTTACATTTTTAACCGACGAAAGAAGGAGAAGGTGCTCAATTCAATTATATATTGATGGATGTTTAGGCAAAACTTTGTAGAGAGTAGTCCGATTTTCATGATTCTTTTTATGTTTGATAAGGTATCCTCCAAGTTTATACCACCTTTTTATAGATACATAGATAAAATATTAGACAATTATAATGTTTGTTATTTCACCTACTGAATTTTAACCTGTAAACCGATTCTGTTGAATTTTAGCACATATAAGTAGTTATGACACACTACCTAAAGCTTAATGGACAAGTTTGGACTTTGAATTTATCTCAAAGAGAACTTTGGACCTAGTTATTAGTTTATTCTAAAAAGCGTTTTCTTACTATCATGTTTGTAAATACACAATGAATATAAAAACTTATTAATAATAAAAACCGGCTTCAAAAAGATGCACTAAAAAGGTAAAAATAATTACTTATTACCAAAAATCTGATCTGAGTCACGGTTTGAAGTTGGTGTCTATGTACCTAACAGTTTGTAACACACTTCACTTGCATGGCACATTACATCATTTCAGTGTCATGAAAGTAAAGAATAAGTAATTATTTTTACCTTTTTAGTGATCTTTTTAAAGCCGATTGTTTTGTTTTTTTTGTGAAAAGATTATATTTTTTACTTTTGAGTGAGGAATGGCTTTTTTTCCTTGTACACTAAAAACATCGATATGCGTTACACAATTTTATACAATCGTTAACATAAATGGCGTTTAACCAGTTCCAAGTTACCACCAATTATTATAGCTTTAAACCTAAATAAAATTGCGTTCTAATACACAAAGTACGCTGGCTAGAAGCTTTTAAAGTTGACTACTGATTACGTCACTACTCAGGTAGAGTCCCTTTCTTTCAACTTAAGGTTACGATAGCCACTCGTTTGTGAGTTAATTGTTACTTTATCGTCACTACCACATATCTGACATGATTATGGATTTTATTTTAATAAAGTAGACCAACTACTTTGGAAGAAATAAATTTTTTGTGAATAGAGTCATTATTAAGTAATGAAAAATTTAATTCATCAACAAAGGATATAAGGTTTTTTTTTATTTTTTTGTCGATAATTTTTGATCTAGTTTCACCCCCTATTGTGGTTGCACTTAATCCAGGGACACACTGTATATAAATATATACGAACGATGTTTATTGCATTCGTGGGAAGACGAGGCGGCTCTCTCCTTGTTCTCTATCCATGAAAAATATTAACCGTGTTATCCAATAATCAAAAATATTATTAAAGTAAACAGTATCGAGCGGCATCCATTCAGCTGTCCTCATTAGCGTGTGAACAGCAATCAGGGCTGTCAGTAACCGACAGATGGGCCAGGGTTGTTGGTTGTTGCCTTGGCCCAACATGACATGTGTTTTTTAAACACGGCTATAACAGTCTTCTTGTTTTAATAATATAGATAATGCCAGCGGTTCAAGAGAGCATAATAAAGAGTTGACCATGCCTTTGTTTCATTATAGTAGCCATGCCAAATCGTGGCAACGTTTTATGACGTTTGCAGTCATTTACATACGGCATACATATATTATTATGTATATCAGCTCTATATACTTCAGTTCAGAATCTCGAATGGATAGGACGGCATTGGATAGTATTTACTCGTAGGACAAATCTAAATCTTACGACTCTGGAGGCTGACTCTTGACTACAATACCAATCGTGTGAAAATCTTAAATAAGGTAAATATCTTAAAAACAAGGAAGAAAAAACCTTTTTAAATTCCTACGTTGCATTAACATTTGGCATATACTGAGTTGACTTAAGGCGCGTTAGTTTTGGGATGCAGAATCATTATTTTCATTACTTTTGTTACCTGTCATCCGTTCGTTTAGCATTGGTATCAAAAATATCAAAATTTTAGTATTATCTGTAACAAACTGTCATGCGTTCTTTAACGATATTTTTGTCACTTTTGCCTCTGAAAAATGAAACTTTTGACCCATGTCTGGAGGTGGGGTTTTTGTGTCTGTCAAACTGCCTATACATATTCATTGTTTATGGTAGTGTGTGTGTATTTTATCGTAGTGTGTACGTCAACCGTTCGTTTTGTAGGTTTTGCAACCAAAAATTTGGTTTATTTATAATTTTTTAACGTTTTAAAGCTACACGACCGATAGGTGTCGGTGGTAAAACTGGCGGTTAAAAATGTGTAAAAAGTATCAATCGTGGCTTTATCCCAAAACGAACGCGCCCTATTATTGTTTTGAGTAAGAAGTTGTTATAAGTGATTTATTTGACGTCAAAATTACTGCAGAAAAGAAATTGAGCGTCGAGCTACGTTAGAAAGAAAACATAGAGTGAGTATAAAATTAAATATGTCCATAATTTTATTTGCGGTTTTGGTGTCATATTTACGACTGTATTGTTTATAAAAACACCTGCTTAAATTTTAGAACTCGACAGTGAATCATTTAGATTTCCTTATATCTACCTAGTTTGTTAATTATTAAAGAAGCGCGGTTTGTAAATGAGTCGATAGTTTTATTTCGTTAGCAATTTAGCATCCCTGAAACTTGGTATGTGTAGTGCAAAAAACTTTACTGACCCGGTTTATTGTCGCTAGTGTCGTGTAAATTCACAAAATTTTTATATGGCGACTGTAGTTTCGAGTTTCGACCACTGCGTCAGAAAAGTTTGTTGCACTTTAGTATACAGTACAATCCATTTGGCGTGTTTTGTTTGCAGAATGACATAATAATCCAGCCGAGTTAAAAGACATAAATATGTATGACACAGCTATACAAATTTTGGTTTAGCTTTATAATTGGAATATTGACGTTAAGTGCATAATGTAAGCAAATGTCGGTGAACAAAACACGACTTTTCTTACATCTAACTCTGTTTCCGTCTTTCGGTGTGTAACGATGTATATTTCCATCGTCACTGCATCCATTCAAAGATTCCGCTCCCATTACTTCTTTCATTTACCCATATTTTATTTCATTTCCTTGCTTCTCCTAGTCTCCGGTTGTTGGAAACCAGGAATGTCGAATATGTCGTTAAAATAATATCCATTATTATAATTGGAACGGAACGTGTGGTCCACATGTTGTTTCCTTCAGATGAAATAGTTTTGTTTTGCTGCCGGATTCCTTGACGGAATGTCGGTGAGGTTTGTAGTGTTTTTTTTTACTAAACCCTATTTTTTGTTATTTGCCTTATTTTGCAAACAACGTTCTAACCTTAAAATCAAGAAAACTTTGATTTTAATATAACCGAAAACGCCATGCTAGTAGACTCTTGATTCTAGATTCATTAACCGATTTGGACTGTTATAAATAATTTCTAGTGCCTAAAAAACCTTCTCCCAATCAATTATCACCTCTCAGGCTATAAAACTGTCGCGTAAATTTTATGTGGATGTATATCATATTAACGTATTTAATACCGTGCAAAGGGTGTAGGTTTGATTCCTGCACTGGACATACATTTGTGTGTGTCTTGAGTCTGGGTGTATTTATGTATGATATGTATGTATTTACAGAAAAAAAAGGAAATTATATTTATTTGTCTCCGTTGTTTGGTATCCATAACACAAGCTTTGCTTACTTTGGGGCCAGACGGCGCTGTGTGTAATGACCAAAAATATTTATTTATTTATATTAAAAAACTATCACAAAAGATAGTAGCTGAAACGGTAGTACTAGTTTTATTATATTTGCACGAAATGTTTTTTTGTTAGAATTTTTATTTTATTTCCGTTCCATTGTCGTGTTTATTTTAGCAATTAGCGCATTGTCTTGTGCGATACAAAAACTTTGTAATACTACACCGAGTATCCCGTGACAGGGCATAATTGGCCACCGTGCCCAGGTAGGATAGGGTTACGATACAAGAAGGTGACAGTCAGTCTCACGTTTTTTTGAGTTGGTTGATACCCGCAGTTTAGTTGTTTTTTTCTTTTCCTGAACTGACTATGCAGTTGGCTGTTGCAGCCATTACTGCTTCACCGGGCTTTTGGGGCGAGCTCTGAAGGAGTCTCAGCCCATATAGCGCCCAACACTCAAGCGGGCTTGGGCTTGGGTTGTCGCTCTCGAACCCGAAGGAGAGTCACGGCCAGGAGGGGAGTTCTCCGTTACGCGGGTGGTGATTATATCAACGCAAAACCCAAACTACTGAGTCCCAGAGGCTTGTAATTTTGTACGAAGGTCCCTGTTATAACGTAGACGAACACTAAGAAATATTTCTACGTTTATAACGACAATAAACAGTGGCAATATCTACAAGAACCCAGGTTTTTTTTATTTATTCATATATTTTATTATATAAGAAGCACAAAAGAGTTTAAATTATTTTTTACCATTGCCACTCGAAGAAGGGCTATTTATTTATCGATAACAGTAAATATAACTCACTTTCACTCACTGAGCGAATAATAACTTTGAATTTGGAACAATTGTTAAATTGCTTTAATTGTTATTCTGGTTGTTTTGTGTCATTGTTCTCTTATCATCCGGTAAAAATTACCTATTATATACCAAAATGGTAGAAATTAGATAGGTACAACACGTGAACAGAAATTTATCTCGCTCCGCTCTATAATCCTTCGCATCTTTCAGGAGCTAACTTAGTCCTTCGAATTAAATTTTTTTTTTATTCGCTTTTTGTATGTACTACTATTATTTTTACATTAATTGTATTTATTTTATATTTATTAAATTGTAATTTTACATTTTTTTTTCTACAAAATCGCCTGTGACAGCATGGACACCCTACAAAAGCGAAAGCCCGCTGCCGCGTCGGCTGCTATTTTCGTCAATTATATTTTCATATTTTAACGCTCGATTAATAGATAAGTATCCGTGTACGTCATAAGAAATACTTGTGCAAGATAACTTACACAAATAAGAATTTTTGGATTTCCTATACTATTAAGATAACGATTGGCAAGCATTATAAATAATCTGCAGCAAATTAATAAAAATCAGAAAATGAAATAATGATAATAAAATCAATTATCAATAATAATAATACATCTAAATAATCACAAGGTCGACGGTGATAATGAAATATTAATGAATTTAAAATACAAAAATGTAATGTACCATATTTTATCAGGCTGCGACAGTATGTTGAAATGGAAACGACAAATCGAAATAAGATTATATATGTTATGTATTTATATAATATGCAAGTTTTTAGTATTTAAAAAAATAAAACTCACATTTACCTTTTTAAAATAAAGTAGCTACCTGTTTCAAATGCTATAGTTTTGTTAATGATAGTGTATTTATTAAAAGTGGAGATTTACTCTATATTTGTAAATCGAATTTAAATATATTTGTATACATCTTGCATGTGTCACACACAGATATGATAAATAATGATTCGAGACACAGAGAGGCCGACGCAACGCGTGAGTCAGAGAGAGACAGCGATACTTAGAGGTAAGCGACGCATACTTGCGAGCGCGCGGAATTAACAATTAAAAAAAAGATATAAACAATGAAATTTTTTAAAATCTCTTTTAACAATATTATTAACAATTGTATAAAGAATTAAAAAAAAATATTACTTAGACATAATGTTTTTTTTTAATATATTTTTCATGGGTCGAAAGTACCCAAATTTGAGATTTTTCGAACCTTTAAAAATTCATATCTTTAAAAATATTAACTTTATCGTTAAAAGTCATAGGACCTTTTTTATTGGTATTTCAATAAAGAATATGAAAAAAATTTGTCCGGTTGAAAAATAACAATTCTTTGCAATTGTTTAAACAATTTCGGTTTAAACAATATGGCACCGAGTTGCGCCATGGCAACATGCATTTATATCATTAGAAGGGCAATTTGAAGAGGATCACATAAAAAAATTGAGGTCGAATAGTTTTCAGTACTCATGCGCCGATTCCTCCTGGACTATATGTATACTAAAGATTTTGTTGAAGATAAAGGAACTTACTATATAAGTTATTAGCAATAGCGGATCCACGAACTACATTCATTGCTATGCAGTTGACAGTACTGGAGATGCTCATTACACGGGATCGTTCCGTTGTGGAGGAAAAACATGAAGATCTTGTGTCTCAAATCGAGATTAGTCTGTCCAAGGTAAAAAACCCCATTCAGTATGGTCCCACAATTCCAGCACACTCTCCTCTTCATCTCCAAGAGCATTGGGAGCCTTGGTGTTGACATCTCCAGCGATGTTCAGTTCCGAGATCATTTGCTAGACAAGGTAAAGCTGGCGTCTAAAAAACTTGATGTACTCAACAGAGCGAAGCAGTACGTCACATCGGGGCAAAGGTTGCTGCTTTACAAGTTGCAAGTCCGGCCCCATATAGAGTACTGCCCGGATACCAGCTCGGCCCTTTTGACTCGGTTCAACGACGGGCTGTGAGAATTGTCGACGATCCCAAACGCACTTGCGGTATCGAGCCCTTAAGTCTCTGGAGAGACTTTGCCTTCCTGTGTGTGTTCTACCGCTTGTACAATGGGTTGTGTTTGAGGAATTGTTCTAAAAAATGCCCACGGCCACTTTCTACCATTGCACCGCTCGCCATCGACAGGGAATTCATTCTCACACTTTAGAACCGAAATGGTCGCGTACAGTGCGTTCAGAGTTCAGAGAAACTTCCTCCCGCGAACGCTTGGGTTGTGGAATGAGCTCCCTGCCAAGGTTTTCACTAAGGACTACAGTATGGGGTTCTTCAAAAAAGAAGTTATTAGATTTCTGAAGGGTCGGCAACGCGCGAGTGATGTCCCTGGTGTTGCAAGCGTCCATAGGTTACGGTAACCGCTTGCCATCAGGCGGACCGTAGGCTTGTTTGCCACCTTAGTGGTACAAAAAAAAATAATATCGTTAAAATCATAAAGTATAAAAAATACTCATATAAATCCTGGAAAAGAAAAGTGTAAGTCATTCTAAAATTGTTATTTGTGCGGAACAGTATCGTATCGTATTTTTTTATTCTGTGATACCATATGAACGATATAATGTTACAGCACATCTTATCACGTCTTTCGTAGTCTTTTTGTAAGAAATAAGTCAAATTTGTAACGGTCCAAAACGTCTAATTGTGTGCAATTAATGGCAATTTAGTGACAATTAAAAACGATTAGAAAAAGTTTCATATTTCGTCGTTACGTTGAAGTGTAATAATATTGCAGTTTACTATAACAATGATAAATTAACGCTAACGTTGGCGCTAGTGTCTACACACATACAATGAACATAATTATCTAAATTTGAAAAGGCTACATTTTGGCAGATTACTTTTTTAATCGCCTAATTCTCTTATGGCGCGACTGCATTTGTTGCCCTACACACAAATTTAGTAATAGAATATAAAAATATCAGAGGTACACTTAAAAGTATGGATGTGAAGAAATCAAAATGATCTGCCTTGACTATTACTTTTGCCGCGGTTTGTCATCAGACTTTTACATCATGATTTATATCCCAATCTCTTCTCAAAATATAAAACAACTAAGTTACCCGCTGTTTATCTTTTTCACTGTCCTTTTAAACTGTCAGCAAAATAAGAGGCAATTTTTTTCATGCCGTTCGATCCAGTTTCTTATTAGGATCAAAAGTTTGTATGGGACCAATTGAGGTAAGACTACAAACAAGTCATAAATTATGGTAGAAAAACTAGTCTAGTCCCATCGATATTCTATGTCCCTACAAAATGTATAGGAAAAGTTATTTGTAATTTCTGAAAGTTCTAGTACTTTTTACTCAATTGGTCCTTTAAAATTTGATCCTTGTAATAAACTGGATAGAACAGAACGAAACAAAAGTTTTGCACAAATTGCCTTTTGTTTTGCTGAAAATACCTACCATTTTATCAAAATTTGTTATTGCTAAAAATACTATCAATTTAAATGTTAAAAATAGTAAAAGTAGCTAAAAAATACTAATTGAATTTAAAAAATAGTAAGAGTACCTAAAAAATACTATTTAAATGTTTAAAGAAGTAAGTAGTAGTAGCAGCTAAAAATGTTTGTAACCTAGATGCTTTCGTTGTTTTATAGTTTGTATATTTACAGCCGACATAGTGCAAATTTACATCAATTTCCGAGTGGAGCTACCTTTACAAAATAAAATCTTAATAATCTAGAGTTGTTTTTATTGTCTGAAAATTCTCACAACTACAATCTATGTTTACGACAACGCGGAACACATTTTGTCATGTTGGGCAAAGAATGTATCAAACATTCCAATCACGGCATTGACAGCTAGAACATTTTTTATAATCCTAGAAGTTTGGAGGGCAATAAAATTGCCGCTTCGTGGCGCCACTGATGTTCGTAATTTTTTGTCTATGACAGAATCCATTTTGTTTTTTATTTACTACAATTGCAAAATATTGTGAGCTTTCGCTGACTTTGCGCACGTTTGCTGCACATAATTTGCTTGGTGCTGTTATTTTACAACACAGGTAACGTTGAGTTGAACCTTGTTCCTCCGTTACCTACTTTGTTGTGATTCAGTGACTTTTAGAGATAGGACTCAATTTATTGTTTGCCGTGATTTGTTGTGCCCCGTTTGTTTCTATAGAAAATGCCTGCTACTGTTTGTTGCGTCACTTCTTGCCTTGTTAAGGAGACAGTGATGTTTTACTTTCCTAGAAACAAGAACGAACAAAGCCTGTGGCTTGTGCATGTCGCTCCGTATAGTCCAGAGCTTCTTCAACTCACACCTGAACAACTGGCGAAAAAGAAAATTTGCATTAAGCATTTTGAAAAAAAATACCTTAATGGTAACCAAAGAAAATACCATGGTTATCCAACTTTACTGACTGAAGAAGAAATAGCTTGTGGAGTACCTAAAAGTAAGTTTTTATTAGAATGCTTATTCTATTCTATTTCTGTGTCAAAATTATTAAACAAAAAGTATATTCTCCAGAGAGCACTCTGTACAAACATAGTTTAAGTTATTTTATGTAGGTGTTTATCGTTTTTTTTATGAATGATTACAGCCATAATCTAGGAATAAATATGTGCAGTGCGCCAATTTTCTATTCTTGTTATTCTTACAAATGTTCTCAGATAATATTTCAAGGTATAAATTGTAGTGGCGTTTTGTAAACCAACTCAATGTACATAAAGGTTTTTTAGTGCACTTAAGGTGAATAATCCAACCAAAGAGAATAGGCCAAGATTTGAATAGTGTGTCATACAGAATTTTTAACTTTGCTGGATTATAACATTAATCGCAATGAACAAAAAGCACCTTATATTTCTTAGTATTTTTGCAACAGACATAGATATTCAGCTTTAGATAATTGATAAGTAAAGTCAAACTTTGTATGAAATACGGTGTCCGGCACCACAAGGAATATTCTCTTAACCTCACCTACAGATTCTATGTGTTCTTCAGGTCTTATTTTTACTATTTAGAAGTATAGTATGTACATGCCAAACTTTAAACCTGAGAGTGCAATATGAAGAAGAGCATATGCTACACATTTCATTATGTCGATACTAGAAAGTTGAATCTACTATTTAACTAAATGACTTGCCACTCTGGGCAATGAATGGGTTGTTGTAACCTTTTTACGCCACTGAGGTGGCAAACAAGAATCCGCCTGATATTCAATGGTCTCTGGCTTAGTCGGCTGACTAATACGCCTCTTGAATGTCTATAGATGTTGAGACGCCCATTTCTGACATATCTCTTCAGCCACATCCCCAGATTTAAGGATTTTGGGTGAACATTTTACATAATTTTGGGGAATTTAGGAAAGAGATTTCTATCTGGCTAGTGAAAAATTCTGCATTTGAAATAACATAGTGCTGTTTCTGCATTTTATCAAACTTTGGTCCACCAATAAGGAAATAAAAGATTTTCTTCTGTGGGTTTACTTCTTAGTAATTTGTAATGAAACTAATGAGAATTTTATTTCAGGACAATCTGTTGCTGTTTTTTCTGATGATCATACATATTGCAAAAGACAAAGTGAGGATGAGTTAGTTTCGGAAACAGTTAAAAAGTCAAAACGGAATGAAGAAAACTTGTCAGGTAATTTAATATTCCTAAACAATTTTTTGCAATAGTGTTACCTAGTTAGTTATTTTAGGATAACCTAAAGAACGACAGTAAGGCTATACAGTAGCCATGCTAGGTGAAAATACAAAGATATAATATATTTAAATCACCTATAAGATTGATTTTACATTAGTCGCAGGAAATTATTATTTTAGATTTTTAACAGTCATATTCAGGGTAAAAAATTTATAACTCCACTGGTAATCGTTTTCATGTCTGTGCCTCTAGGTATTGAATGGTACATCGTGCCTCCGTGGAATAAAACTGGGAATGGACTTGAAAACAATAACCAGTGGAGTAAGAACATCCTCACAGGTCATGACTCATTTAAATGATTAGTATAGTTTTTAGAATTTTTGTCTGTGTGTTTGTATGTATGTTCGGGATAAACTCAAAAAGTACTGCATGGATGTACTTCAAATTTGGCACGAATATTATTAAGAAGTTGGGTCAACATATTGGCTACATATTATCATGCTATCACCTAGGGGGAACAAGCAGTGAACCTTTATTTCTTCAACGCATTCTGTAACAACTTGTAATCTAACGACACATATTAGACTTGCTACTTAATTATTAATTATTCTACTCACACATAGCCATTTATTTTATGTTAAAAAATTGTGTAAAGTCATAACTTAGATGTTTTATAATTCGTTTTTACCATATAAAACTGTTCCTATTGGCTAACTAGATGGCGTTGGCGTCGAATAAGATCGCGCTATGGTTTTGTTATAGTATAGCGTTCACGCAGACGATGTCGCGGGCAGCAGCTAGTAATAAATATTTTTGGACATTACACACAGCATGGTCTCAAATTAAGCAAAGCTTGTGTTATGGATACAAATACTTTTTTTTATAAATACATACATATCATACATAAATACACCCAGACTCAAGACAAACACAAATTTTTATCACAAAAATGGTTTGTACAATGCGGGAATGGAACCTAGGCTGTAAGGGAGTCAATAATGTATGTTTAAATATTTTATTTACAGGTGAATTCAGTAATACAAAACATGTAGCAATGGAGAATCCAGCTGAAATATCTGCATCTCGTGTCTGCACTGTATCACCACAACCTTCAACTTCTCAGCAAAGAAAATTTGAAAGTGAATTCAGTGGTAAAAAACATGTTGCAAGGGAGAATCCAGCTTGTTTCCTCTCTGTAACACCAATGTCTTTGACGCCAAATCATCAAAAACGTAAGGGACAACCACGCTTGGTCACAAATATCAAGGCATTAACTCCAAAATGTCGGAGATTATATTATAAGTGCAAGAACATTATAAGAAAAAGGAGGTTATTCACAAGTAGCAAAGATACAAAGCACAATATTGCTAATGCAGAAAATCTTGCAAAAACAAAAAGTATGCAAAAGTTAATGGACAAATTGGATTTCTTTCCAAAAAAATTTGTACAGTTGCAGCTAAGGTTTGCAGGCAAGGTTTCGAAAGCAAGAAGATATGACTTAGATGAAAAATTAATGAGCATTGCACTGTATAAGCAGAGCCCCAAGGGATACTCCTTACTACAAAAATTGTTCTCTTTGCCAGCTAAACGAACTCTCAATAGACTGTTACAAAATATAAAATTGGAGGAGGGTATAAATAAAAAAATATTTAGTTTACTAAGAGAAAAAGTTAGAAATTGGAGTAACGCCAAAAAAAAATGCAGTATTGTATTTGATGAGGTGCAACTGTCAGCACATTTAAATTTTGTGGCCAGTAGCGATAAAATTGAGGGATTTGTCAGAGATAATGAAATGCCAAAATTTGCTGACCATGCATTGGTTTTTATGGTTCGTGGTATTTGTGCATCGTGGAGGCAGCCCGTGGCTTATTACTTTTGTCAAGGTACTACTTTAGCACTTGCCTTGAAAAATATACTAAAAGACATAGTTGAAGTGGTCATAGAATCTGGATTGAAGCCATTAGCCTTTATTTGTGACCAAGGTGCTACATCACAGAGAGCCTTGAAAGATCTCTTAGAAGATACAAAGAGAAACTGTATTCAAAATAATTTAAATTTTGGTACGTAAAAATAAAACTTTTTTTTTCTGTTTTTAATTGACTTTTAAAAAAGTAGAATTGTGTGTAATTAACTGGACAACTGCAAGTCTGACAAAGTCTGAAATATCTTTAAAAATTATAAGTATATTGTTTGTAAATATGAAATTTCAAATTCATTCATGGGTGTTTTGGGGTTAAACAAACTTTTCTCTGAAAAAAAATCTAGGCGTATAGCCTATGGTACAGCTGTTACTAGAAATTCTAGGCTAAGCTAAAAGCGGTACAAAAATGCGGTACACTGCTACTTTCTGTAAGTTTGATTTATTTTTAGGGTTCTGTACCCGGAGGGTACTAAGACTACGCTGTCTGTTTGTCCGACCATAAAAGGCTCTATCTATAGACCGAAATAGGTAAAAGCCTAAATTTTTCACAGAATATGAGTTATAATGGGGAAATATCTGACAAATATTGAAAAGTAAAAATTAAAGGGGGGTGTATGGGGACATGAAACACTTGTACTTGTTTTTGCTATATGGCAAAAATAGAAAGACATACTAACTTCAAACTTGCAGTGAGAAATAATGTGAACTCTAAAGTATAACAATAAATAAAAACCGGCCAAGTCTAAGATGGGTCCAAGCAATTACTATTTTAAATTACTGGTACAGTGCCATCTAGCTTATCATTAAAAGAAACAGTAACACATTTGTTTATTGGAAACGATGTTAAAAGTCAAGCAACGTAGGGCTTGGCAGGTACTTGATAGGGTGGCACATTTTTTTGTTTGTTTGTAAATTACGTAAACGATGGTAGGCACGGAACCCTTGGTGCGCGAGTCCAACTCGCACTTGTCTGGTTCTTTTAGTTGTCTTATGTAAATAATTTTAGCAATGTTTTATTATGTGTTATAGGTCAGCGTAAAGATGGCAAACCAATCAGTGAAACCATCAATAATACAGGAGAAGCAGTTGCCTTTTTCGAACGCTTATTTGACAGCTGCAACGGCTCAAGATCTGGCAGGGCTTCAGGAAAACTGCGAGGTCCAGTGAAGTTGAATAGTAAACACTTGAATTTTTGGATTGATGCCATTAAAAAAATCAAAAACTCCAAATTTGTACTAAAAACGAATTTAGAAAAAGTTACAGTAAAAAATGTTCCAACATTAACAAATTGGGTTATCACATTGGAAAGTCTTATACGACTAACTCAAATTTTGCAGTCAGAAGGGGTAAGTTTCTTTTACACAAGAAACTTAAATCAAGACCCCCTTGAAAATTTTTTTGGTAAAATTAGAGCCTATAGTTATAGGTACACTAACCCTGACACATATGCATTTCGTAATTCTTTTAAATCATTATTAATGACTGACATGCTGGCTATACACACTAAAAATTTTAATTGTGAAGATGATATGGGGGAGACCATCTTTAATATTAAAACATTATTAAATGAGGAATTTGCTTTAGCTGAAGAATTGGTTCCTGAACAAAATAGTGATCTCTTGAATGTAGTAGAACATTCACCGGCAAATGTGGTCTCCTCAGTCATCGAAGAAAAAGTAAATGTTAACGCTAGAAGCTATACTTCCGGTTACATAATAAGAAAACTTTGCTTAAACAAATGTAAAGATTGCAAAAAAACATTTTTAAATAATGAAGAACTGAATGTCCATGACCTTATTAGGCATAGGGAGCGAAGGTATTTAAAAGGGAAAAACTTGATGTACCCAAGTACAAGGTTTATTGTAGCTTTTTCTCAATTAGTTGACCTTACAAATGTTTGCTTAAATAATGCTTGCCATAAAGAAAATGTTATTAAAAAAATAATGGCAATTTACTCCAAGAAAAATAATTTAGATTGGCTAGGCTGTGCTGAACACAAAGAAAATATAAAAAAGAAATTTTTACTTCTTGGGACAAAAATTCAAGTGTTTCACTGGTGTCGTGACGTCAACAGAATTTTGAGTGGGGCCTACACTAAATTAAATGTCGATGACTTAAGCTATGTGCAGAAGCTAGCCTACGACAAATATTTAAAACAAAGAAAAATAAAAAGTAAAACGTAGGTACTAAAGTCTTTTATTTTAACTTGCCTATACCTTTATACTATCCTTTAGAAATTTTCTACTGAAACGTTAATGTCTAAAACATATTAATTAAATAATGAATAGTAGGGAAAAAGACCGAATGTTGCAGTGGTGGAGAGTTAGGCTACCATGTTAAGGGTACGATTCCCACCACCATGGGTCCACCAATATTGTTACAACTTGTGAATTCTTAAGTTCCGTCGATACTGGTATGTGTCCGGTACAGCGATAGGCTCTGCACCTATCACGTTAGTAAGATGGAATACCGTCTGTGAAACGTGGATGTTACAAACATACGTGTTCATAAAGTCTCTGACCACCCCTCCGGAGATAAGAATAAAGTATCTTTATATTAAAATTATAATAGTACAGAAAAGTCGATGGTTTGTAATCAAGTAAAAAATAAGATTGTCGGGCGGGAATCTGCTTGTTAAAAAATATAACATGGAATATGTTATATTAGAAATCTAATAAGTAAATGTCATTGGCAATAGTCGATAAATTAAGTACATGCACATCCCTATTCAATCGATATCAAGAAGCACATCCCTAAACTGCGCGCTCATTAGCGCCACCTAGCGTATAATAAGATCGCCCTCCAAACTTGCTAAGAAGACGCACTGTCCTATCTGTACTTGTATAATACTTTATAATTTGTGATTCCAATGTCCCCTTGACGTTGTCACAGATGATAAGCGAAGAGCATTCATCACAGATAACACACGCGGTGTTGCCCAATGTTGCCAACTTAACAGACATGGCGGCGACAAGTTTATCATTTTTTCCTTGTGTTT
The DNA here is from genome assembly GCA_946406115.1 of Apoda limacodes. Lineage (NCBI taxonomy): Eukaryota > Metazoa > Arthropoda > Insecta > Lepidoptera > Limacodidae > Apoda > Apoda limacodes. Next base: position 8,840,936 of record OX291550.1, on the reverse strand, counting down.
ATTAACGTAAATGTTTATAAATTGACTATTAACTGTGTTAATCGGTTGTTTATTAGGTAGGTACGCGGATAGTTAAAAACTGTTGAGCATCAATATGCTTGATTAGGAGCTCACTAAATGACAAAAGTATCGAAATATATTAACTGATTTCAGGAGGAGGCTCTTAATAAGACTATGTTTTTCTAAGTATGTTATGTTTCTTCCACCAAGCCTCTCCATTGCTAGAGAGTTCTGTCGGCTCTGCAAATGTACCTCTGTCTTTAGCCACTCGAAATAACTACTTTACAGTGGCAATTCCCGTCCACATCCTAATGCTTCGCAGCCATGACTTCTTTTGAATTCTATATAGCGGGTCTGTTCGCCTTTAATTTTGCCCGTCATTATAAGTTGAAGCAGGTCATATCTCTCGTGTCTCAGTACATGTCCAAGATATTTAACCTTTCGCTTTTTGTTGGTCTACATGCGTTGGAAAGCTTTGACTTAGGTTTGGTTTGGTTGTTTAGGTCAAGGTACCGATGTGCGATAGGACAACTGCGCCTTGGGCTTCTTAAGTATCAATTATTTATCAAAATTGATGTTTTATTTTCCCTACTTTTCTCCTCCAAATCTTAATTGAATTTTGTAGAAATTACTTATCCTTAAAGTTAATAAAGTTCTGTTTGTATGTTTTGTTTTCTTAAAATTTGTTTATGTATTCGTACAGAGTTTATCTGAAAAGATCATAAAAAGCCATTTTTTATGGAGATAAAACATTTAGACATGACATTATTCATCACCTTTTAGGATAAGTAAGTTTCTATACAATTCGGTTGAGATTTGGAGAGGAAAAGTAGGGAATACAAACCACCCATTTCCATTACTGTGACTAGGTACAATTCAGAGACTTCGAGTTCTGAAATCTGTCCTATGGACTTTGCAATAGGCTCACTTAATTGGCCATACTTTAGAAAGAGACTATGTTAGCCTGTTAGTTAAGAGGGCCACCAACGCGCATATACATTTGCTTTATGGGCGTTAAGCTAAAATCGACAATTTTAATCTCAAATAGAGCTAATTTTTCAATGGCAAAAATATATTATATATATGCGAACAGCTTAGCGTAAAAATTGGAAAAAAAATATTTACAGTTATATCACATAAGATATAAAAATTCTATTACAGTAATTTTCTAGCTTTACATATAATTAACATTTCATGATATAAACTATATATACAACAATAATAGTTGGTAATGAGTTATGAATTATGAAAACTGGAATCGATTTTCAAAACGCGCAGAAAACTGCACATTCAAGTAGGGTGCAGCCATAAGACACCACATTGTCTGTCTGTCTGTCATATTTTTGCGACCATTTTTTTTCAGATGGCTAGGAAATGAGCTTTCCAGTTCTCTATGTCTATGTAATAATTAGCATAAGGCGCAGTTGTCCCTATCGGTATTTTGGCTTTGTTTTCCCTAATTCCAATGTGTGTATTCACTTGGGTCTTATGTTACTTCTTAAAGTGTACGCTCTGTTTAATCTTTGTTCTCATTTATAACACGGAGTACTTGCTGCTAGGACACAAATGCTTTTGTTTTTTTTTTATATATTTTTTGTCGCATCCCTGCTATAAACACAATTAATTACTCATATTCCATGGAATTACTAGTAATGAACGTAAATAGGTATCTCATTATGGCAAGTAAATACACGATATTAGCATTAAATAAACATCAAAGCATGTTCAATAGATAATTTCCGTTGATCATACTGCGATGTGAAGTCTTTTGAAACATTACAAACAAATAGATTTATGTTTGTGTGTAGACTTTATTTGTGTATGCTTATTTTATTCTATGAGTATTTTATACACAAATAAAGAGCACACACAAATAAAGGGCATTTACACTAATAATAAAATCATAAAAGCCTTGCAGAAGTTTTATTGCAGATTGTAGCTTGCTGTTTAGCTCTGTCGCATATATTTAGAGTCATCCAGTATGCTTAGTGTGAGTTTTTACGAGTTCGTAACTCTACTATCGCGTTCGCGTATTCATTAAAAGTCCTGTAAGAAAAAACAGTGTCAAAACGCGTCCGCTAGCGACGCTATTAAATTTTAATACATTTATATCGTTGACGCTAACCGTATAGTAGAGTTAAAAACTCACACTAGGCACTTGGGTCATGTATGCGCACTTTGATAAATAAGGGCTCACCACGCATAAAGTATTAGGATTAGGAAAATAAAAACACGGCTCTTATATAAAATACTAATAAGCCTCTTAATCGATATAAAAACAAATACAGAAATTATATCTTATTCCTATATATAATTATATATCGGAAATTATCGCGGAAATTATCGCCATATTAAATATGGATTTAATGCAGTCATCCCTGCTAAAACCGTTATGTTCAGTTCATACGTTAATTGCTTCACAAAGTACCAAATCTTTGTTAATGATTATGGCGCGCAATAAATTATGGATGAATCGTTTGACGTTTTAATTATTGTTTTATTTATATCACAATTAATTAAAAAGAAATCGTTGCCATTAAAAGTGGCAAAAAATATTTAAAATTTTTAGGGTTCCGTACCTCAAAAGGAAAAAACCTGTCTGCCTGTCAAGACCCTTTTTCTCAGAAATGCATGTAGATATCAAGTTGAAATTAATATCAAATACAATCCTACGGTCTCTTGAAGCTGTAAAAAGATTTTAAGCTAACGCAATAATAAAATCAGGCCATTTCTGTCACATATTTTGGCATTGACAAATAAATCAAAAACTATGGGGTACTTCCCGTTGTTCTAGAATCATATAATTTAATAAAAAGCAAGGTCTTTACAAACACAAATATAGGAAATATACGAAATTCGTAAATTTGTAGTTATAACACATTAATAAATCAGTTTGTCTGCCTGTCTGACAATACCCTTTAACTCAAGAACGCGTGAATGTATTAAGTTAAAATTAATATCAAATACTTAAGTTTACGGTCACTTAAAGTTATATAAAAATCAAGTTGCTGACCTTTGAAAATTTAATCACTTCTTACTTGAAGAATCCCTTACTGTAGTCCTTGCTCTTAGAGAAAACCTTGGCAGGGAGTTATTTAACAAATAATTGTTCTAAAAGCACAGTGATAATATATTTAGTTGCATTGTCTTAACCTTTTTCTTAGCCACGTATAAAACAACTTTGACGGACACTTAAAATCATCATAGAAATAAATAGAAAAGAATAAAAGTCACTTACGTAATCGCTTTTTGTGCGAAGTCTTGAAGAAAGTTACATTTACTGAGGGACAAAAAGTTTTGATTTTTCCTTTTTTTTTGTTTAAAAATGCCGTTAAATTCTGAAACAGTACATTCGAATGCACAAAGTGTGACGGCCAGAATTACAGGTTTTTTTGTATTTGCTAATTAAAATTTACCGAAAGAAGAAACCCAATTACAAAATCCAAAAATAATATAGAGAGCAGTTTTATTGTATAATTTAAAACTTAAGATATCATTGGTGCTAAGTAATCTTCAAGCTATAATGTAAACCTATATTATTATATTATAATTTTTTTTTTATTTTATGACTGGGTAAATCGCTGGAACTACCAGTCAGATTTAATTTTGCATTTGATAGTCCAATTCTTGAGAAATGCTATAGGCTACTTAACATCACGCTACGACCCTTGGGAACCGAGCAATAAAAAAAATCAGAAAAATCTTAAGAAAAAACAAAGTTAGAAATGCAACAGGGGTGGCAGTAACGGAAAACGCTGAACAACATCTGGCACGTTAGCTAGTATATAATAAAAAAAAGAAGTAATAAATATACACAATCAGCCTAAAAATGTTATCTTATTTCCATCTTCTTATATAGAAAACACTAAAGATATAATAGGAAGATACGACAAAAAACAAAAAGATGTTTAAACAAATACTTTACTATACCAAGTAATAAGGAACATAAATAATGGAAGACAAAAAGGCCTAGCTAGAATTAAAGAATTATTTGATAAAACAAACAATAACGAATTCATTCCTAACAAATGACAGAATAATTTAATACGATAAGTAAAACCTACAATCTAAATGTAATAGATGTGTCTTGATACTGAGTGGGTTTAATTTAATGACTATAATAATACAAAACGCAACCCCAGCGACCAGCCAGACGACCTTGTCCGTCGACTCGACCTTCTCAAAACGTCAAAGCACAAAACAAAACAAACTACACAGTACTGCTCAAAAGTGATAGACAGCCCTTAGATGGATCCCAACTAGTTACACGATTTATCGTTTGTGCTGTCCGATTGATTTCAGAAAAATTAAGCAATCATTTGTTTGTATCTTTAAAAATAAACACTTGAACTTGAATATTTAAATCGTTCTATGAATTTAATGTAGGAAATTTTATTGTGATTAAAAGTACCTAGTAGGTAGACCATCTACATTCTACATAGTTTTTAAACCAAAACTCAAAAGAGAAAAATAACTTAAAGATATTGTTGAAATATAGATCCTTAATAATAATAAACAATTGTTACAAAATTAAAATAAGGCCAAATCAATCTCCTAGCGGTAAAAAGTTACTAAATCTAACAGACTTAAAGGTCATTGTAAAAATACTTAATAACAATTTTACACTTGAATTACTTATACTTGTGCTTAACTTAGTTGAAACCTACGATCAGAATAATTTTATATCCAATACATCAGTCGAAAAACAATACATATTAATAGTATTTAAACTAAGTGTGCCGAAGAAAGCCGATTTTGTGGCGTATTGTGTTTGAAAATGCTTATATCAGGTTGTTATCGATGCACTCAACATGCACCGCGCCGCCCGCCGTCCTTATTAATACCACAAAGCAGATAACGGTCGTGTTCTTGCATCGTAGCATGCCTAAATATATTTTACAATCGCGTTTATTACATTATCGAATGGTGGCCGCACTCCCACACGAACGTGTCGAGGTGAACCCGTAAAATCACAACCTACTCAAATGAAATCCTGGCGTAAAAACGAGGAGAAATTTCATACAAAGGTGGATAATCCATTGGTGAGACGCGAGCTATCCATCGATCAGTCGTCGGACTTGTTGGCTGAAGTGTTTAGGATTATGGAGGGAGCGGGGAGAGGAAATGCCGCGCGACGCTACCAGGCAGTCAGCACTGACGCCGCCGGCCGGTTCAGTACAGTCAGTCTGCCGTTAACTTAGCGCGATATTGCACGTGTTAGTTGTTTTTTGAATAACAATAGTGGTCGATATAAACTTGTGTGAAAAATTAGTGCTGAAATTTGTGGATTGTAAAATACAGTGTTTGTGACGTTAAAAAACGATGAAAGTGTTTTATATGTGCTAAAACTTGATCAAGGAACGGTTCTAACCATTCGAGCCGATGGTTCTCTTGAAAAGTAACATGAAAATAAATGGTAACGTCTTTTAAAAAATATATGCATGAATGAAGGATTTGCACTGTCAATGTCTATTTCCATTGGATATCTGGATGATGTGATGGTCTTGGCTTGCACAAAGTTCTTACACTATTTTTGTCATGTTTAATGGTGATATATGAGGCAGGATAGTTTAACCAAGGGTCGGAACCTAATCACATTTAAAATATTTAAATTGATGCGACTATACTCGGCCCGGACCACCAAAACCGCCAAAACAATGCTAGACCTTGCGTCTGTCAGATGACATTGACTCTCTGAATGTAAATTTGAGTAAGCATAAACAGAATGGTTCGTTTAGACTTTTGTATATGAATAAAGGTTTGTGTGTGTGACCCTGTACTACCTACGGGACCAGCCGCAGTGGGTGGACGGCATAGTTTCTGAACAACCTAAAGAGCGACAGTGGGTGTTTGAATGGAGCCAGTAAATAATAATGGTGAGATTTAATCACCGCCATAGAGGTTACACAACAAAGCTACAAGCATGCCCGTTGTTTAATTTGTAGATGACTTGAAGCTCGTAGATAACAATATTGAATTAGATACTAACAATGCTTCTAAAAAAAGAAGAACCTAGTTCAGAATATGCATAAGTAATTTAAAATTTAGGAACTAATCCCATGCTTTTTAGCGCGCAAGAAATTTTAAAACTGTTTCACTAGTTCTATAAAAATGTCGTAAATGACACAAAAATTAGTGAATCCTTATAATCCCGAGCGCCCTGTTGCAAATGGAGACCATTTAGCAGATGTTGCTGAACAGACCTCAGATGTAGACTGACAAAAAACAGAGCTACTCTGCGCACATATGGATGGTGTCAAAATTCAGGTCGAACCAATCGAAAATGATCTCACACTTTTGTCATGCGTATTCTCTATAGGTACTCTACATTAAAAAAAAATACGCGGAGATGTTAAGCATCATAAATCATAGCAATGTAAGGACAAATGAAAGTAAATGGCTCACATTGAAAATGTACGCCTACATAAATAAGTTTAATTAAAGTTTGAATTACCTAAGGTAAACCTGTTATTAGTGAACGCATCTGTTGTGGATGATGTATTCGCTTCGAGGAAACAAAAAAAAGTTTATAAAGCGAGAGCTGCACCGGCGGGGGCGGCACGTGGGCCGACAGATGCGCAAGCGCATCCGAGGCTGCCCTCTCTCCAATCCCAAGCACGATCCTTTATCGCACAATCAAGCTAACCTCATGTGCGCCTGAGATTTAAGTCTCCTTTATTATACAATAGTACGCTTTCAAATGCTATTTTAAAGATCCGAAACTAGATACTCTTTTGTGAATGCGTATTATGGATATCATATGATGCATATAATTAGAAAATTTAAATAACATGTAGCTAGCAATTTCTAATTAGTTTTTTAAGGATTTGTAAAATGTGGCAATTATATACTACATAGAGGTCAAGTCCGGCTCGAAGGACCGTGTTTTTCCAGTGATTATGATCGGTGGCAAGTCGTAGACATTCGTCGCCATTTACGGTAACTTGAATTGCGCCTTCATGGATAGTCTATCGTCAACAACTATGGTATAGTCGACATCGGTCAATATCTATCTACATGCCTTTGAAAACAACCTAACGACTTTCTAGACTTGATGATTTCTACTCTCTTAACCACTTTAATACTACAAAATACCTCAAAACTTATCATGATGTTAAAATACTTCTTTAAATATTGGATACACAATTTTATCTCAACGAATACAAAAAAGTACAAGTATCTTTATATAGAATTATTGAACATTCTCACAATAAACAAATTTCAACACAACAAATCTCTATTCTCTTTTAAAACCTGTAGCGGACTGAAGCAATAAAAACGTTAGCTTCATTCCAAAATGAAATATAGCCTAAAGCAATAAAATAACAAATTTAATACCTCACAGTTAAATATGGTAACAAACTCAAACAGAGTTCGTAGGTAGAAATTTGTAATACAATGCTTCCACTTGAAAACAATATCGGCTGTATATATTTAAGTACACTAAAGAAAAGTTAAAGCTACACACATTTAGCATAAACTTCAATTTAACCTAACACGTGTATATGCTTTGTAAAAACATTATTTACGTTATATGTATATGAATCACAAATTAATGATGACACATTGAAATTCGTAAACGTGGGAAACATGTGTTCTACGTTTGCTTGCAAATAAATTTTTGTTTAGGTAGTAACATAAAAAGGAATTTTTATGTTATATGTTATCTATCTATATCTGATCATTAAAACATATTGACACATATTGAGTTAATATTAGATCCGAAAAATCAATATACTGTGTTTTGTTTGAAATTCTATTACACATATCATATTAAATCTTTTAGGAAAATAACAGAGTTAAAAATCCCTCAAATCATTGGGCACGTTCCAACCACCTGCCCGACAGCTGCCAAAATTTATAATTGTCTGACAAAATTACTCCCTTAAGGATACCCTTAAACAAGCAGATGTAAATTTAAATTGGTATGTTAAAAAACACCTGGTTTTATCACAGTCTTTTATCAACATTACCTTGGCATTGATAAAAGAGCTTAATTTTGGTTCCACTACCGTCATTAATTCCATAAAAATCGATTATCAAATAAGTAAATGTATTATTATAATTAGTTAACAATATCGATGGTTAACAAAGATACATATACAGCTAAAAGTATTATAAATGTACATTACATATAACTGAAGAAAAGAATTTAAAATTAATAATTGCCCTTAGTTCTTCAGATGAATACGAAGATCACCTCCGCCTCCACTCAGATTCTGTCAGAAATTTAATTTAAACGTAATGCGCTTTTATCTTGATGAATTCACTTTATTACGTCTAAATTCATTAGAAAACCGGGACCTTCTGAGCCTAAGTATGAAAGATAGCATCATTTTAAATTAATTGGATTGGCCCAATTCTCAACCTTTATTATATCGAAAAAGGAAAGGAACATGATTGAAAATAGGTTTCAGCTTCAGTATTATTGTAAACGTTACATTTATTACAACATTTTTCTCTAGTTTTTTATCTTCAATATTCGTTCATTTATTAGTCAAAGTAAATTTGAGATTTGAATGAAAGAAATCATCGAAACTCGCAAGAATAATAACGTACCTCCATCGCTCAGTCTGCAAAGGAAATAGAGCCGAAAATAAATCGCCCTTCCTCAGAACACACTCTTATACTAAAATAGTCTAACATTCTACGTCTTCCATTTCTCTGCCTCCATTACCATATCCTGAGCTCCAATATGTTAGTTGCGATGCGCGTCTCCATTTCACCACGATAACAAAATTTTATTATTTAGGTACCTAATTTTAAATAGATCTAAAAAGGGTTAAATATTTAGATATTACGTAATATGAATACGACGGGTATATGATATTACAAAGAGACTTGTGTTAAAATGAATAAAAATACTTAATAAATAGTATTCAACTTCCTGTATCAAAGCTCAGACCGTAGCTACTTAATCTCTATAAAACTATCTGCACCAAGACTGTAGTAATCTTCTTCTAACATGGATTAAAACTTTACACAGGAACAGGACATGTAAGCTAATGGTATTCGGCGAGATCTAAGCTATCTATTTGTCAGATTTTAGCAGATGATTGCGAATACGGAGCATAGTTTGATGAAAATAAATAATTTACAAATTCATAATATAAGAATTAGAAGAGTATGCCACGTGTTAATTATAGGAGCGTAAGTAATTTACTTTACGCCATCAGCTCCGCAATATTGCTATTATATCGCATGACTCGTACATTGTGGTTGTGACGAGGGGCGTTCGTAGTGACATTACATCGTTAATCACTTCCATTATTCGTGAAGAAAATTTTGATTTTCAATTTCAATGGTCGAAGAAATTACCAAATTCAATACCGCTGATAAATGACGTAGATTAATTAAAACGTTGTAACAAAACAATGCCGTGACGTGATTTCTTTGAGTGTGGAATCGGATGAAATTGTACCTGTGATGCATGCTTACAATATCCGGAACTCCGGATGTGAAACATTTTTTTAAAATTTTAACTTTCTCACAGGCTAGAACATTTTTTGTTATCCTGTTTATGTGTAATGAATTGGTTTCAGGGGTTGAATAATGTTCACATGTGTGAATGACTTTTTTAATTTCCTCTATTAGTTCATTTGAAGTCACTGACGGTGTTTTTAAGGGCAACTCATTTAAAATTGCACATTCACACTTAATTCTTTTAAAATATATTTTAAATTGTGACTTTTTGTAATTGATAATATTACGCGGTAATATTAAAGTAATCTTTTTTGCTCTCACGAAAAATTCGTATCAAAATGATATCATAGTCTAGATAAATCGTATCTTTGATAAATATTCAGGTTATCAGCCGCAAAGCCGGTATGAATTGACGAATTGTGAATAAATGTTGTCTTAATGTTAATTTAAAAATTTACAAAAACAATCCTTATGTTCCCATGGGAACTTGTGACTGGAAGCATCCTGAACATTAATAATAATTGCTGGCCTTAACGTGATGCGGAAACTGCGATTCAGATTTATTAAGCAGTAATTATTAGGATTATTATTAGAACGCAAAGTACCTGTCGTATAAATTAAAATCATAAGGATTGTATGTTGTTCCTGCTTCTAAATCACAGGTGTATCCTGTCTATGTGTCTGTAACAGAAATTCTGGCATTAAGCCAGATCTACGCGCCAGAACTGCAATAAGTCACCTTAAAAGGTCTAAAATGTCAACGACTGGAATTACTTGGAAAGGTTAAGATCACAGCAAAAGATTCATTAAGGTTGTAATGAAGACAGATCTTTAAAATTCTCTTTTTCGTTTCCTAAAAATGTCTTTGAAGAATTAAGTCCTATAAAGATCAATACAGAGAATTTATTTTAAAAGCATGATAATGAGCAATGAAACGAAGAAACGAGTAAACAACACACGATTTTAATTTTTGAGTTAAAATGAAAGGGACGATTATTTCTTTAAATAGAAATATATAAAATAACAAGATGCTGAAGATGTTAATAACTTAAATACCAGGAAAGTTAATTGACAGTTACTAAAAGGATAGATATACAAAATACTGTTATTGTTATACCAATTACAAATTTTCGGACTTGTCTTTGTATTCTATTCGTATCTGATACTAAAACTTGTTAAATCTAATGGGTCAAGTCATTTATTTATATATTACACAATGTGTATTAGAAAATGATGTTAAAAAGTCGTACGTTTCAAAACATGTACGTTTTATCAGTAATAGACTTAACATTGACAGAGTAGCTGGTAAAGATACGGTCATTAACATAACATTACACGTAAATCGTTATGTTACGAAATGCTGAAGCTTTAATGAGATGATTATCTGATGACACGTCTAGAAAGAAATTATTTTTATTTCGCCTTTAAGCATCTTGCCTTTGGCGCGTTCTTATATTTCTTTTGACAGTACATTAGAAGACATGAAAATATGCAAATGCTGTCGAGTGTTGGCTTAGTGTAGGTTATTTTCGTTAACTTGTTGCTGCAGTTGTTAAAACTCAAATATAATCATATACTTACTTACATACAATATAAGAATTTTTAGGGATAAAATAAAAAAAAAAAAATTAATTGGTCAAGAAAATTGACTTTAATTTACCTATAAACTTTATTTTACTTTGTTACTAGGCACAGTTATTCAATTTTTGTTTAAGTTTTGTAATGAAATATGCCATAATTTCGTTAAATGTCATTAACGCTTTTTTCTTTGTTATTTCTAGAACAGCATGTAAGTTGTAACATAGAACGTAGAATTGGTGAGATGTAGTTTAGACAATTAGAGTTCTAATTTTAAAGAATACTAGTTTTTCTGTTATTGTTATTTTAGCTTAACTAGCTAAATATGATACTCAATGACTTACGTTTGATCACAATTAACTTCTTAACAACCTTTTGATAACTACGTTTGATGACAATTAACTTGTAAACAATCTTTTGATGACTACGAAAACAGATTTTAATTGTTAAACATCAAAAGATTTAAATACTTTGATAGTTGTTACATTAATGTTAGATAGATGTTATCATCAATGTATTGTTGTCAAATCCAGAAAAAAATATTTAAGGCTAGAAAGACAAGAGTATAACAGATATTTGATAGTTTAACATACAAAGTCGTTTCTAGTCTTAAATCCTTAGGTTTAATTTTATTATTTTATATTTTATGGTCAAAATCAAATACAAGAACTTCTTCTACTGCAAAAGTAGTCATACATATAAAAAAGTAGGATTTACCAACTTCTTTCTTCACGCAAGCCAAGTCATCGTCAGTTATACGAACCGACCCTTGGGCCCACTCCGTGCTCGATTAGTCAAGGTTCCATTCTGGTGCATGCTTCACCATATCTGGCGTCACTCCGACACTTGGTGTAATCTCACCGCCATATTTGACTCTACAATTATCTGTCATGCTTTTTTCTTTGTGCACGCTTTGTTATTTTAATTGTGTGTTTGTGAAATTGATGCTCTTTTGTTGGTCTTGATACGTAAGAGGACTGCCAACCTAAAAAATTTTAAACGAAATGTGGCAAACTTTCCTTCCTTCCACCTTAAACCCACGATTTTTGGAATTTAGGTATTATAGAAATCGATAGAATGGGTACAAACCTAGTTTTTCATAATATCTAGGAAATTTAAAAAAATGTGATTATCGGACTAGGTAATACGGATGAGAAACGATGCCGCATTTTGTATAAAAGATATTACCTTGTCCTTTTAACGCTAAAATAATCGATTTTCTACGACGTTAGTGTCTTTAAATTACCTAAATAATGTTTTGCATGCTTATGTTTGTTTTTTTTATTATATGGTCAACACATTGAACACATATAATTTAAATTGTGTATGTACCCTTAAAATTCAATTAAACTTTTCATTTGCCAGTATAAAGTGTGCAAGCTATTTATCAAACACGATATCTTAAGCCGAGATTCACTTAATTTGAGTAAAAGCGTAATATTTAAAAGGTGTTACAAGTCGACATTAAAAATACAAAACATTGAAAATAAAAATGTTTTTTAAAAAATGAATGAAACCGAGACGTTAAAAGTTCTTAACATTTTTAATGACCTCAAAGCAGTTATTGCCTTCGCGTAACATGAAATATCTGGCTGCTGTATTTATCATTATTTCACTGCACCTTTTATTGAGTACGTAGATAATATAACGCATAAAAGCATTTATAAGTGATCGATCACCTGCTAATGTTACAATCATGTTAACATAAAATATAATCATGTAAGATTGAAGAGGCCGCTTGTATTACAAACAAGCGTTTAAATAATTTATGAAAGTTAAAAGTAAGTCGAAATGCAATAATTGATAGCTATCGACTTCGTCTACTTGGATTTCGTTTTCACTATCGCATGAGCAATTAAAATTGTGCAGTCCTGGACAATATTTTTTAAATGTGACATTTAGCAATTTTCTACGATGCCAAAATGTAGCGATTATTGCTGGGGTATCTCCAGCAACTTACACCATACAGCACAATTAAAAAAAAATAGGCAATACATTAATACACTAGCAATTTCAGTTCAACAACTTCGTCCTGACAGACGGCCAGCAAGAGGAAACCTATTTCTGCACCTACAAAACTTGCCTTAACCCTTCGATTTCCGGGAACTGGCATACAAACGATTCTTTTTCGTTGTCTTTTTCTAATGAACAAAATATAACCACTAATTTCTATTTTTCTAACTTCCAAAATGACAAACTCCATCCATAAATAACGCTAATACAAGTAACTCTTGTACAAAATGTCATGTCTAGAACTACATGCTAGAAAGGCTGTGTATGGTTTGTTAGTCACTCAATGTTAAAGGCAGATTTCTTACGCAGGTTACGCGCTACAATTTTTACTTGGTAACTAATTTTACTTCAAAATAAAAAAAATTACAATAATGCCAGTAGTAAATGTTATAATAATACCTTTTTTGTGATGACAATCAATGACCACGTGTTCATCCGGTAGATATTACAAGTTTCCTATAATACTTTTCTATTTACCTACTTATCTTTTCTACCTACTGACTGACAAACATAATATGTTTTACACTAATCGCTATAATAAATTCTCGATGATGTTTAAATCCTAATCGCCCGTTACGTATGTAATTTATATTAAAACAGAGCACAAATATATTATTACGATTACTTTTCACGCAATTCTTATTTGTCAAAAGCCATTTTTAAGTCTCGACTGATAATAAAGAGAATTTATTACAACCTTTATGCGATTAAGAATCATTAAAGCAGCGTCTACATAACGGTTCGCGTATCCAAGAAGCTGCTTCATTTCGCTAATTTATTGACTGTTATTTTATAGTTACTGCTGACAAAGCTTGAGGCATATAATTACGAAATCTGTCCGCATGCCGAACTATAGTTTCTACTTCTATGGCTTCCAGTCTTCATAGTTATATAAGAGTTGTTTAAGTTTAATGCTTTCAAAATTCCTTTTTTAAATTTTCGTGAACAACTGTGAGTAAATTCAAAATGGAGGGCAGAGATAATTAATGTCTACTTACATGTGTAATAATAGTTCCATCATCGTGTAAATAGGCGTGAAACTACTGACATATTCACCAGAGCGAGAAATGTATGTGTTTTCATTTTAAATTACGAGAAATGTTTTATTTACACATGACAGTTTTTAACGCTTATGTAATAACCAATTTGTCATTGATAACCTTTATATGAAACTAAAAAATGGATATTTTTACGGTCATTAGTCAGTACATAGTTAAGGAAAGTTAACAAAATTCGACTAACACATGGACCAAAATGAATTCTTATGTTTTGAAAAAGTGGGCTCAGTTTCGATGTTCTCAGTTTGATTATTTAAATACAACTATGCTGGTATATGATCGGTGGGGGCCTAGGGGTTTCAATTTCGCCTTGTGTCCAAAGTGACGGATGTCCAAGCCCGGCGTGTACTAATGAATCTTTTCCTTAATTTCTCAAGTACATCGATTATTCACACCACTGATATTTCAGTTAAGAAAAACAACGTGAGGAAACCTGCATACGTCAAACAAAATAAAACGTATGTGAAGTCCACAATCCGCAACTGGGCCCGTGTGTTGACTATGACCCAAATCAGCCTCGCTGAGGGTAGGCCGTGCCCCAACAGTGGGGACGTAAAAGGCTAATAAGGTAATTACCAATAATCTTAATACTTGCTACCTTCGCACTTTGTATTGGTAAGCAATTTATCGTCACACCTTAGAACCTAAATTTAGTCACGTACAGTGCGGTTTCAGAATAACTTCCTCCCGCGAACGTTTGATTGCGGAATGAGCTCAAGGTTCTCTCTGAGGACTACAATGAGGGATTCTTCAAGAAAGAAGCTATTAGATTTTGTAAGGGTCGGCAACGCGCGAGTAATAGCCCAGGTGTTGCAGGCGTCCATAGGCTGTGGTGACCGCTTACCATTAAGCGGACCGTTATCTTGTTGGCTACCTTAGTGGTATAAAAACAAAACTATAAATTAGTTTGAAATAATAAATAACCTCAACAAGGAACAATTATAACCTTATATATAGAAGCGGTGAAATCAAAATCAGAAACTGATAATGCAACAATAAAAGTTCTACACTTTCTAGCTATAGAAGGCTCCTAATAAATCACATACAGTAAAGCATGCTTTGACAAAATAATCGTCACACCTATCTAAAGATTTATTCCCAAAACTTTACCAAGATGAATGCTCGATTTATATTCATCGATAGCGTCATCCATAAAATGATTACCACTGAGTATCGTACCACTCGAGATATAAATAATATCATTAAACAAAATCGATGAACAAAGACGAAACCATCGTAGAACATTCTAATTCAAATAAACAACCATAGTTGACTTGAAGTTATAATCGGTATTTGTTACAAAAGATTTATATTCAACACCCTGGACGAATCGAATACTCAATTTATATTGAGCGATAGTGTCAACCAATGAAGATTACCATCAGGTATCCTAACACATCAGCTGGCCACAGAGTCATGCCTCTTACAGCGATACCATCAACCGATTTGTCACGTACTGGGTAAATAAATAAATAAGAACCAACTTCTAATAAGGGCAGAGGCCTGTACTGGAATGTGAATGAATTAGACTGTAAGAGTAGAATTGTTAATATAAGGGTATATGTAACGATTTGGATGTATATCACATTTAATTTAACCACTTGATAGGCGTGGTTGACCACTTTAGATTATATACTCATTTAATGATTTTCAGAACAAAAGCGTTTAAATTTTCCAATGACATATTTACCCTTAAATTTAAATAAACTTTTCACACCGAAGTTTGTTGCCTGATTACTTTTTAAATTCTCTACGGACCTAATAACTTAAGCATAATCGCGCCAGTTTTTGAATGTGTAAAATTTAAGAAACAAAACAAAACAACCCAAAAAATTGAACAAAAATAGGCTCAGACAGCAAACTTTTGTATTTTAGCTAAACTTCGTACTTTTACCCGGCGTCATGGATGTGGAAAACTGAAAAAAATACTTGGTATTACTCATTACCATTGTCGTTGGTACAGTTAGCGCAAAAAGGTACAATATGTACTAAGCACAAATGTTTATTGCAACAATCGCACGTGTAAGTTGTTTTGCGGTCTTCTTGACTGGACACACATACTTAGCATTTCTTGCGAACATTAAATTGGCTTTCTTTGCTGAGGGCTCTTCTAATGACTCGCCTATTCTTTTTCGCAATTCACGTGGTGGTCCTGAGACAAAGGCTGTTCCTCCAACAGTGGCCAACGATTTCTATCAGCCAGTTTATGTTGCCTAATAGAAATCGTTACGTGGCATATAATCATCATCATCGGAGTCTGATACTTCTAGCTGTGTGTCACTGCATTGGTTGACTTCGCTAACTCAAATGATCTTCTTCTTTATCACAATCCTGATCCGACAGCGTAATACCCAAGTTCCTACAGAAAAACACAGATAGAGTGCAAAAATATATATTGAGAACTAAAAATAATAAGTAACTACAAAAACTAAATATAAAAGCATAAACTAGTTAAAAAAATCAACATTGTATTTGTGCATTATGAGGCGAAATTGTTACATTGACTGCGGGGGTGGGTCTCACGTACCTTTTTAAACTTTGTCGACGTATAGCTCCCACCGATGTCTCCGCTGGACTGATGTGTTCTGTGTTGCTTTCAACATGTAGAACAATTCAACAGCTCCAGCTACTGAGAAGAACGGGAATGTCACACGTGTAGTAACCGAAAGTAAGCAAAACTAAAATAGGTCGGGTCTCACAGACCCTACCCCCATTACGCTGGGTTAAAAACTTTAATTGTTAAAAATTACTTAATTGTATGGCAGATTATGGAATTGTTAAAAAGTTATGAGCACACAAACAAAAAATCTTTGAAATATTTCAGCGCTAAACTTAAGACAGTAGAATATATTGCAAGAAATGTACAAAAAGTTGTGTAATGTGTCTCTCTGACAAGAGAATATTGACAGTCAGCTGTTCATTTTACATATTCTATTGACCTTGGCAAGGCTATAAAGTTTGGCAGCACTCGTAACTGCCACCTATTCCCGAATTTTCCGCGACCAGGATACCTTCTACGATCAGGTATCCTTTTCCCTGCAATTTTTCCCATGATTATCAGTTGCAAGGGCTCGTATTTCGCCTTAGCACGTGACCCAGTCATGCAACTTAACGCTGTTTGATGGTTGCAAAAGCCTATGTTCCTAGACAAATCTTCGTAGAACTTCCTCATTTATCATTCATGTCGGATGTTACCTCAATACATTTCACACAAGCACCTAGTTAACAAGTTCATAATATCTTGGATGTTGCCTTGTAGATCTAATAAAAAAAACCTTGATAAGCCATTTCTTATTTTAATTGGCAATCTTAATGTATAAATATTAATTACAAATAAGTTATTTAATGTTTGTTGCAATGTAATAATGGAAAAAAGAGTTCCGGATGTGCGAATTCGACAGGTAATCAATCAAAAATTATGAGAACAGTTACCTGCTCTCAGTTCAATCAGGGTTTTTTACCCAATGTCAACGGCCCCTCAATAGATATAGACGAATGAATAGATTCACGCCTTAAGCACAATCAAAGCTAATAAAAATCGTATTAATCAAAAACAGTACAATCGATGATACAGAGCAAAAACATTTTTTTTCCTCTATGGATCTCACTTTTTACTAACCGCAATTATTGCAGGCGATTCTAAATATGACAGACAAATTTTTAATACATGTTTATCAAACTTGTTCTAGACACTTCATAACTGTGTCAGCACTCAGCTTTCTAATTCATTTCTTTATGAATTTCTTCAAATCTTTGCATAAGTAATTCATGTCTTATTATCACGAAGATAATATAATTCGTAATCACAACATATCAGTCATATGGCATATACTAATTATGTACTTGTAAATAGAGATTGATTATTTCTTATACGTGACCGTCCCGTTATAGGAGATATACATAATCTGGAATAACGAGCACTCGTTAACGACGCTAAAAAGCTTCATGGCATAAGTAACACATATGAAAACATGGACTTATCACTATCGTGTGAAAATTACATCATTGAGACATATTTGTGCCTCTTCTTAAGTAGAACGAGGCACATATGAGCTTAACAGAACACTCTTATATCGAGCTTAGTTATTATCTGAGTTCTTCTAACTGTTTTTCGTAAAACCCTGGGAATAAATATAATACGTAAGCAAACAAAGGACGAGATAATGTTTAAATAACTGGAAAAGCCATCATGACTTTGTAAGCGGAAATCTCGTTAAGATTGAGTGGAATGCACAAAAAAACTGACGCTTATTTAAACAGCCTCGTCCCGTTAAAAGATAAAACAAAGGATCTCTCGCGAAATGCAAACGAGTTAAGTTAAAATGCAAAAATTGTTGCGACAGTAATCAAAATGACAAAACTCTTTTTTATCTATCCTGTCTCCTTCCACTGTTTAGTGAGCTCAAACAAAGTTCTATTGTCAATTATAGAAATAAAATTTTTAATGTACAACAATCATTCATTTAGATACCTGTACCACATCTATGTCAATATTGCTTCACTAAGGCGAGGTCATTTACTACTATCTATTGACAGATGATTTGCAATTTTGCTGACTATTCTTGTACCTCTATCGAGCCCGAGTCTTGTTACAATCTCGATTGTAGGCACCCTACACGTCGCCTCGGGTGATTTAGGACTATCAGTTGGTTCCGCTTTCACTACTGATGAGTGACCCGAGGTTTTCTCGTCCCCCACTTGGCACCTCGTGACATACCCCCCGTTGTCTTTACAAATCTTTCCCTCCACATCGCTCTCGCTGTCTTGTTTACATGAAAGTTAATTTTTAAAACCGTCTGTTAAACCGTCAACGTAACAGCTATTGTGTATAGCGTCGAGGACGATCCTTATAAGAATTTACAGCTCATGTTTCTCGGTAATATTAAATGATGCACTTTCGAAACCAACAATTGCTCTGTCAGTTGATTTTGCACATTCTGAATTTAACAATTATAGTATCTGATATGATCAGTTATTGCGAATTGTCTCTTATTGGATGCCCTGAGGATATTGTCGAGATATTAATCAATTATGTAGTCACTTTCTAGTGTGAGCTGGGTTATTGTTTGTGCCTAGTTTGGTTGTGGCTTGGTCGCTCTAGCTGCGGTGCAGGTAATTTGGCGCTATCAGTCGAGAGATTTCTCTGCCGGGTGATGGATGGTTGGCATTCGTGCCCCTGTCTCGTTAGTAAGGTTTTGTATTCCAGCCTCTTGACGTTTTTGTTCTATAAGCTTTCCTTTGTCGTTACTTCCCTGTCTCGAACGTGTTTCCATAGACAGAATGAAATTGCGGGTACATAAATGTTTTTTAGTATTGCACAAGATGTTGATACTTATGACGATAGGAGAATAAACAAAATGGCTGACAGCATATTTGAAACTTATAGCCAGGCCACCCAAAGTATTGATGCAAATACAAACGATACCTTATGTAAAACCACCAAATCCAATTACAGACTTGGAGGTTTTGTTTGAAAAGCTAGAAACCGTCATAAGTACATCCTAACTATGTCTCATTACCTTATTTTTTGACCTCTTCGCGGTCGAGTAAAACGGAAAACTGAAAAAAAATATTTAAAGAATAATTAAGTAACCAGCTATGAGATAATATCTTATAGGCTGTCTTTTAAAATGTAAGTGAACGACCAAAAAGATCTTTTATGATTTTTTAAATATCCTAATGTTCATCGTTAAACGGTCCATAGATAGGCTTATCGGCATAATGTCACCTCCACACGGTACGATCGGTCGTCGTGCGTGCGGTAGATCGTAATTGCCGCATTACGTGAACAGGTTGCCGGCTTCACATTGTAGAAACATAGGTTTTCGATCACGCGATTTCGGTTTCATTCATAACCGTTTTTATTATTCCGTTAAGTCTTGACACTATTGATATTTTAATGGAAATTTAAATGATCGAAATAGCTTAAGCAATACTTGATTTTATTATGGATATTAGTGAAATATTCAATCATAGCTGTGGGCTTGAGAGAAAAATATATCACAATATAAACAATATTATTTTTTTATCTTTGTTTCTTACTTTTCTTTAAAAGTCATGTAAGCATTCAAAATATTACATGCGTTGTATTTTTATGTGTATTTTATTAAAAACATTTTCAAAAAAAACTTGTTCAATCGCTACCTTTACATATACTTAATACAAAAACCTGAGAGCTCACATTTCGAAATGGGTACAGTCATACTTGTAGATGATGAAAACTTATGTCTATACATCGATACACGGCATCTAATTAATTAAAGTAATCAATTAATTTAATTAATTAGTAAAACTACAATTTCACACACTTGAAGACAAAGGCAGTAAAATCAGCGTATATAGTATTTATATGACAGGTAGTTAGCTACCACACAGCGCTGCCGCCGCTGGATGGTAGTATCAGTTGCGTATAAATTGGACCGCGTGGCGCTGGCAGGGTTAATAATGTCAAGTGTGTTTATGTACGGTTAATTGTGATAAAGAGTTGTCAACAATTCCCCGAGCTGGTATCATTACGTTACAAGAAGTCGTCGTTAGTATAAACGTGGCCTTATTTTTTAGGAAAGTTAGTGTCAAGTTTATATTGTGTTTTATGTATGTACTTAGTCATTTTACTCGTAGTTGCTAAGTTGACAAACAATACTATAATGAAAACATGTAATTAGTATTTTTAGAAAATTGTACTTGAATGCTTGCTTTTTTTATTTTGGTTGTGTTTTGTGGCTTTATTCTTTTGTTTTTTTAACGAATGACCATTATATTGTCATATTCATTTGTGGTTTCGGTTCTAAACCCACACAGAATTTAAAACTAAATCCTTCTGCTTGACAGTCCGGTACTTTGACCGCTAAGTTATCATGTAATTTTTAACAAATATCAAGGTACCATGGACACAACTGGCAAAATTTGTCTTTAAACTTGAGATTCAAATAGGCCTTCCATATTTCACATTTATAACCTTTTTTACTCAATAACCTAGAATTTAGCCCTCGCTAAACGGCAGGGTCCGTACGTGGCCCGACGGATGTAAGTCGCCTGTAAAATGACTATAGAGAGACTATTTAAAACATGTAATAAATATTTTACGTTGATTCGGTCTTAAAACTATTCACAATGCAAACCACACATAATAATGTAAGTGGTACAAATAATTAATATCCAATTAATTCATCGATAAGAAAAATATTACTTTTATTTATAACCTACTGTTGTTGCAAACTAATATTAATTATTCACATTAAATGCATTGCATAATTTTATTGACACATTAGCTACAAATAAGGTCATATAGCGTTCCTTTTATCATTCTGTATTGCCATAAATAAATAAAATCATACTTAGCACATTCATAGAAAATTGACTCATGCTTCTTTTAGGCTTAGATCAAATTAACAGAAATAATTGAAGATCACATTTTTTAAGAAGACATTTTAAGTAAAATTATGGTACTAAAAAAAAATTAACATCACCACAACAAAAATTACGATGATTTGTTGTATGGGAGCCCCTTGTTAGATAGATACTTGTTTTATTTTGTTTTTTAGTATTTGTTGTGTGCCGCAACAGAAATACATTCTCTGTGAAAATTTCAACTGTCTAACTTTCACGGTTTATGAGATACAGCCTGATGACAGACAGACGCACGGGCGGACGGACGTACGGTGGAGTCTTAGTTATAGGGTTCAGCTAATTACCCTTTGGGTACGAAACCCTAAAAAAGGCCGAAAGTAAGAGAATAATGACCTACAACAGTTTTCGATATATCTGGAGAGTTGGAGATTAACCTATTGTCCTTTATTTTCTTTTAATTTATTATTTTCTTATTTAAAAGAGTTACTTAATATAATTAAAAAGTAATACGTACCAACGTAACACATGGCGTGTTTTTCTCTCTCCCTTAGCTCCTCGATTGCATTACTGTCGCCATATTTGGGCCACAAACTGTTTCTTAACTCGACGACGCGACGCATGCATCACAATGTACTTCATTTATTCTATTTTCAGGAACACCATTTTGTATATTTCACTAGAATGTGATATAATATCAATAAGGTAATGTGTGCAAATATAAGTGGCTATAAATATTTAACAATAACATGTTTAGAAGAACTAGGTGAATAGTATTACCTTGGTACGGATTAGGTAATTAAGTTGACATTTTGTTAAACAAATTTAAAAATGTTAGATTAGTACTAATAGTATCTTATCTAATAGTATTTTATTTCGTTTGTAGACATGGAATATAAATAAATAAATAAATATTTGGTCATGGACATTACACACAGCAAAGCTTGTGTTATGGATACGAGACACAGAATGCAAATACAAACATTATGATTTTTTGTAAATACATACATATCATACATAAATACACCCAGACCTAAGAACACAAACACTAAAATGTTAATCACATAAATGTATGTCCAGTGCGGGAATCGAACCCACACCCTCTGCACAGCAGCTGGCCACCAGGCTGCAAGGGAGTTGAGAATTTATTTTAATTTATGCAACTTCCATAATAATACGAAACCTGCATCACTGGTCTTCGCCATTGGCTTGTAACAAACATAATCAGAAAGAAAAAAATGTTATTATTACATATACATCATCTGATATATGTACATACATATATCATCTTGCTTCAAGTTTTCTATAAGTCTACTTCTTGGCATATAACATGCAACATTATGTCTAAATGAAGTCGGTTAATGAAGCGTACATGTGCTAAAGTTTCTTTATATTAGGTTAGTAGTTATCTTTTATCTTTAAATTGTTGTGTCTCATCTTTAAAAAACAATATTAGTCTAACAAAACATCTTTCGTTTCATTTTCTCATTAAGTTTAAGATTAAAAGCATTAACATCGTAATGGGAAGCTAAACTTTAACCCTCTTTTGCCAAGGCAGAGTAATCAAAATTCCATTCGCATTCGTGCTTAAGCCAAATTCGTTACTTCCTGTTTAAAAAAATGCTTTGTTTAAACTCGAGTTTTAACTCATCCGAAATAAAACGCGAGTTGTTTATTCTGAGCTGAATAGAGTATGAAGTACTGGCACTTAAAGAAACTAATTTTAAACCGCATGCGCCATGTATTACTGTTAGGGTTGACTCTTCTCTCAATTTTTATGTTACCAGTCTATGTCCAATCCAAAATGCTTAATTAATATATAGGATTATAACGTTATTAAATTTAAATTTATAAGTACATTAAGTATAAAATCATTTTTTTTTATAAAAGTTTATCTCTTACAGTACCATTACTCTAATGTTAGTATCTCTTAAAAAATACAAGTTTAAATAATACACAAATTTATTGCTTACTACAATATATAAATTTAATTATATTAGGTTTGCATATATTTATGTTTATTCCTCCATAATGGACCCCAAAACACAGGTTAAATCATAAATTGGGTAGCAGTGATCACATCAATAAGCATAGGTTTTGTAATTTAATCTTACCGTTAAGCTATAGGACTATGTATGTATTGCTAATGGAATGATGAACATTATATAATTCATCTGTTTAAAGCTCTTAGAGATTAAGAATCTTAAAGACCGGTGGTTCTTATAGATAAATTTAATGACTTTCTTGTATAAGCACCAAAAATTAGTGACACCTGTCTCATTAAAATAAAAAATAGACAACTCAGATCTTTAAAAGGTAATATAGTTCATAAAAACTAATACATTATTTAATTAAAGGAAATAGAAAACCTTATTAAATTAGTAAGACCATCAATGCTTTCTTTTTTTGCGGGAAATTTTATTAATTATAAGAACAACCGATTAAAAACTTTATCGCATATATTATATATTTTTTTTAAAATAACCATGCACGAGCAGTGTCAACCCTATCCTTATCGTTAATGTACCCAAGTGTGCTTCTCTCATTGGCCGAAAGTACACAAAGTCAAAAGTGTTTTCTGTAATGCCCCAAGGTTGTCGCCTGACTAGAATTAAACAACAGTCTTCAGTTAAGTGTTACCAAGTGACAATTGATAAGTATTAGTATAAGTAAGTTTTATTCTTACTGTAGAGTTACATGTTTGATCGAGAACAAAGCCAACACTCATTGCCTAAGTATTCTAAAAGTACTTTCTAGTATTAATACTAAATGATTATTATTTATTATTATAGTATACCGCTTGATGAAGTATATTCAGCATGTATTTATTATTATTATTATAGTATACCGCTTGATTTAGTATATTCAACATTTATTTATTATTTATAATTATAGTATACCGCTTTATAAAGTATATTCAAAATTTATTTATTATTTATTATTATAGTATACCGCTTGATGTAGTATATTCAGCATGTATTTATTATTATTATTATAGTATACCGCTTGATAAAGTATATTCAACATTTATTTATTATTTATAATTATAGTATACCGCTTTATAAAGTATATTCAAAATTTATTTATTATTTATTATTATAGTATACCGCTTGATGTAGTATATTCAGCATGTATTTATTATTATTATTATAGTATACCGCTTGATAAAGTATATTCAACATTTATTTATTATTTATTATTATAGTATACCGCTTGATGTAGTTTATTCCACATTTATTACGCTTCTACAAATAATGTGTAGAATTGGAAATCAGATGTCCTTCCACAAGAAGCTTTATTAAGTTTATTGGTTTAGCAGTAAGAAGGTAAATGACTTAGACAGACAGAATGGTTATTTTCATATTTATAATATCAGTATGAACAAGAACAAAAACGAGAAATAGAATTATTTTTCATAAAAATTAAAATTATTTAAATAGACTAGATCAAAATAACAACACAAATAATAATAAAAAAAAAATTCTAATGAAATAAAGTAAAAAATATATTAAAATATTTGGATTTTACTTATTCTTGACAATTGATTCTGATTATAGCTTTAAATTTCTTTTATTTCGTATGTGTTTATAAATATATATATTACATAAAATAAAAATCCTCAAAGCTCACTTAATAAATATTACATTAACCTATGTATAAAATAAAAATTGGCGCTTAATTTTTTTTGGTCAATTCTTCATTTTGTTTTGGGGTCATAGGATGTATGTTATTTCTATTATTAACTATTTGCCAAAACTATATAACAATTTGAAACTGCTTAAATAAAAAAATAGAAATATGTGTGATTTGTATCTCCCTTGTACTAAAACACTTTCATGTCATACAATAAATTTGAAATTGCTGTCCTAGTTTTAACGGAATAAATAAAGTACGAGTCGGACTCGCGCACGAAGGGTTCCGTACCATTATCTATAAAAACGGCAAAAAAATCACCCTTAAAAATTTGTTTTATTTTAATTTAATTATTTATAACTAAATATTCTGTGAATATTTCAAGCGTGTACCTGTTGCCGTTATCAATATCGAGTAAAAACAAGCAAAAAATCACGTTTGTTATATGTGAGCCCCCTTAAATATTTATTTTATTCCGGTGACAGACGAACGGACGGACGCACATCGGAGTCTTAGTAATAGGGTCCCGTTTTTTACTCTTTGGGTACGGAACCCTAAAAACATTAAATAATAATAATAGAATAAAACCTCATTAAGTACAGTGACTTTAATGAAAATCGTAAAAATAAATCAACATCTTTTTCCGGACCGCACTTTTAACACCATATCACTACAATTGAACAACTTACAAGTTCACGTACAAGCAACTGTGTGCAACCTTAATATTTCATCACTGCAATATGAAATCGATTCCTGATGTTACTGATACTATATACACAATCGCTAGCTTGTTTTACATTGAACCATCAATAGTATTTGTAATTTCATGTTCAGTTATTATGTTTCAAACTATTGCATCTAGTTTAACGGCTCGTATTGCCGAATATAAAATTAAATTGGTACAAATTCATAATCATTTATATTTGAGTGAGAAAATGTTGTAGCTTTCTGTTTTCATTGAAGCAGTAAATACAAAGCATTTTGTTTATTTTTACTTCAAACGTTCCGTTGCACTTTTCACTTTTGACTGTTTATTGAAAATGTAGTGTTTTTTATTAGGTTTTCTTTCGATTGTATCACTTTAATGCACAAGTAGAAAACAACCAGCCGGTACCTAATATTTAATAAATAATGAGCATATTACAAAGAACCTATATAGTTGTACGACATAAGTAAAACAATATACTTTAGTCTATAGGTAAGTCCTTATAGGTTAATAATATGCTTGCAAATTTAATAATAGGGAACCCTGGCCCCTGACCCTATAGATAATATTCTGTGTTTCTTTTTAAATTATATTTATTTATATTAACTTAGTTTGTATAATGTTACACCGAAACTACACGATCGACTTTTTACTTACCTTATATTTTTTTATTATTATTTAAATGGTAAATGGTAACATGGTGCGTAATCATATTAATATTAAAAATTTGAAATTTTGTGACTTTGTTGTTGAGATATTGGAGTCTCAACCACGCATAAACGACTAAACAAATTTATATAAAATTTGTCACACGGGTAGATCGTATCTTGGATTATGTAATATGATATTTTTTATCTATATTAAGAGTTCCCACGAAATTATGATGAAGTTAACTAACACAGCAATGATCTTAAAAATTATAACATTACTTTTTGTTTAAACCTACATTTTAACTATAAATTCTAACAGCTACAAACTTTTCTAGCAACATAAGTCAAAGTCAAAGTACACAGGTACTATAGTTAACTATAGTTAATAGTAACAAATTTATTATACTATATACAGATAGTTTGAAAATGTCAATGTCACATACAAATCAACAGTTCCCTCGTTCTATTTACATTCGAATAGCGCACCGCAACTATTCAACTGTCATTTACTCTTGTAATTGGTCAAGACCCAGTAGACTCCTAATGAAAAAGGATGTAACCTGACGACAGGCTCAATGGGACAAATCCGTATTTAAGCCTCTGTAAACTGACGGCGCAAGAAGGAAACGGGTCCTAATTCGATAATTGTTCGAATTCCGGCACTAATCGGATCACTTTCGAGAAATTGAGTAGGGTTGACAAATACCGCAACTATCTAATACCAACATATAACCTTAAATATCTCACAAAACAAATATACATATATAAACAAATAAAATAAAAAACTGCAGCTTTGTTTATGTTACGAAATATCGAAATCAGTTATTGTTACGTCATAAGAATGTAAATAGTTAATTAAAATTACTTTGTTGCTACGTTACGTACTTTGGTATGTGTGCCAACCCTGTCGCAAATAAATGAAGTATAACAGATGGAGAGCGAATTGTTTCTAATTACATGGAAACGATTAGCCACTTGAATTTGCGATCGAGTGTCTAGTACGTCTCGAACGTAAGATGTGATCACGGGTTTGCAAATATCACTCTACACACATACGAATATGCTCAGTTGGGCAATCTGTCTTAAGGAATTTGTGAAATAAGACGTCTTACCACAAATAAAGAGGTTTAATGTTTAGTTAAATATATGCGTATGTCCTCGTCTATAAATATTTAATGATTAACACATGGCATTATTTTGCAATAATGAATGAAAGTTTGTTGAATAGTTTACTTTTTAGGTAAATAATAATTAATAGAAAATAAAAATTAACATTAAATCCTGACTTAAAGGTTTATGTTAGAACAGGAACAATATTCAAGTCGTCATTTTTCATTTGGTTTTGAATTAATTATGATGTGTGTTGCTCTTTTGATTCACATCTTTTATTTTTGGATCTACAGGTTTACAACGTAAAGTACAATGTAGATCTGAAATATTTTAGATCGAGTATGTTACTATTACATATGAAAGTATCACAGTTTTTAGAGTAAATAACAACAGATAGAAACAAAACAATATAGGGTAAATCATAAACCGTAAGTCAGCAGAGTTAGGAACAGCAACAACAATACAACATTCATGTCATCACATTTATCTGGTTGTGTTTAATTACAATTCTGACTTACGTTGCTGTTTTGCTTACCATGTTTTATCTAGGACCTATACTTACTTCAAATCTTAAGCAGCAATGTATTACATAAACATTTCCGATTCTAACGAAATAAGGATTGAAATTACCCCCATTTTGTTGAAAGTATTTCTTTTCATTGCCCACGCCAAACTTTTTTTAATTGGACATGAATAATGTAAAAAATAAAGATTTCGGACAAATCACAGTTTATGAAACATAATGAACGATACTTGCATTTCCTAGCAACAACTATTTTCATTTATTACCTTATCGCCGTCGCCAATAAACAAATGTTATTACGATGTTCCACCAAAAGCCGGCAGGTCACGATATTTCCAAGTAAACTACAGCAGTACACGCAAACATAACACTAACTTGCCTAAATACGCTGTACATCACAACTTGCAACATTAACAGCTCAAGTTAGCAAATTTATTAACAGGGAAATGGTTCTAGATGTAAACGAAGTTAATAAAGAAACCAGGGCAGATTTAAATGGATTAGATAAAAAAGAAAACGTTGCAAGCCAAGATAATCCGACAGATATCCGAGTTAGAACGATATATTAAACTGAAATTTTTCTTTATCAGGTTCCGGTTAGAGTAGACTGACATATGTAAGTTATAATGACGATTGACAAAACTGGACGACCCCCCACACCAAGAAGAGCTTCCTCGACATACAAAAGCTATGATGAACTCGGCAATATAGATAGGGCCAAACCTTTAAGGTATCGTCACGGTGGTGTAGAAGATCTTACAGGCATTGAACTGCCTAAACCTTACAGGATGTACGATAAGCAAGACTTTGACGATATAACAGTTTTGAGCTCAGAAGAATTACCTAAGTCAAGAAGAAAGGCAATGGAAGGATTAGCAAGTGGCTTTAGGAGAACTTTTTCAGTAAGAGGCAGAAGAGAACAGTCAGAAGGTATTCCTTTGGAAACATTTAATAGTACATGTGAAGATAATTTTGCGACTGTAAAGGGAGCTCCATTTGGTAGGCGTAGGTCTTTGTCAAGAGATAGAGGTTCATCCCTGTTGGCTAGGAGTTCCTCTGAAGGTGACGTGAGACAAGCAATACCTCGGGTGCCACCAGCAGCACCTACGCCTCGACTCCATCGATGTCTTCGTGCACTGGGAGGAAGTTGGAAAAATCTTCTTTTATGTGAGTCCCCCAGACTTATGGCTTTAACCGCGCTTTACTGCCAAACGTTGTTCTCTTCTCCCTCGTGATGATTGTAGGATTGCGCAATACTAATCGGAATTTCGAAAATAACCCATTTGAAGCTTTACTATTCCTTAACCTTTAATAATAATGAACTCTAGCTTCCCATTATTTTGCTATTCAGATTGGTAGTTAACTGTTTACCGCTCTTGGGCTTGTCTTAGTTAATTATTGTTGTGTCGGGTACAAATGAGCATTACGAGCTCGGTTTTAATAGTGATTAACTGGCCAGCTTAACCAAACGAAACGCTTTCTTTTATGCAAATTAACTTACTGTTAGTTATAGTTAAATCAGGTGACTGTCACTTGATAAGGCACAGAAATCCTATGTAATTAAAATTAATGTTCTGAGGTAAAAGTTAGGTTTTTTATTTTCCAGTGATATTTTTATTATTACAGCCATGGATTAATAGAGCCTCTTAAGTATATTTTATTATGTATATGTATAATCCATAGTAATATACAAAAGCAAAAGCTATTTTGTTTGTTCATTACGTCGTCGCAACAGAGCACCTAATTGGTCTGATTTTTAGGACAGAGATAGTACTACTGAAGTAGATAGTTGATGAGACGGACTTGTTATCCCGACGTAGTTCCCACAGTAATAGATTCTTCCACGGGTGAAACTGCAGGTCACTCTTCTTTGACACGTAGCAATAGCAATAAACCAATAAGATGATGCTTTTGGGCACATGGACGTAGAATATCATGTTTCACTTTTCATCCAAACGAATTAGTAGATTCTGAAGGAAAGTTTTAAGTATCATGCAATTGTTATTAAAAATTATCTACATATAAAGTTGTTTTAGCTTAAGCGAAATTACTTATTATTGTTTAACACTAGCAAAGCCTACAAAAACGTAAACGAGTTTATATTGTGGGTTTGATTTAACTTAGTTTGTTTTATACTCTTTATTACGTTGTATCAAACGGTGGAACTCCGATGCAATATTTTTTCTCAATTTTACCTCTTTCATTAAAAAATGCGTGCTTCAGCAATTTGGAAAATCACCAAAAATGCTTAATATTGTCGTTTCTTGTTTCAATTTAGGATCAAATCTTTTTTTGGTTTTTTTTTCAAATATTACCTAATTCCTGTACAAAGCTTCATCCTCTGTTTAATTCTTAAGGGAATAATTTTCTAAAAACACTGAAACATTGATTATTATTTATTTTCTCCAAAAACCAGATAGCAGTTTTGATAGATTAACTTCAAAGATGTCGGATTTTTCTACTAACTTACTCCAAACCCTATTTCCCAACTCCTTTTTGGGATGAAGTTCGCAAAATTATGAGTGTATACTAAGGTCATAAAAGTAACATAAAAAACTTAAATCTCAAACTACTGAACCGTGTTCACTTTAACAACAGGATATTTGTTAAGACAGACTTATGCAGTGTTATAAATATACGCTTATGGATACGCCTACCTAACAGCTGTGTAGGCCGAACTAAATGAGTTCGATTGCTAATTGATAATTTTTATAGATGCATATGGTATTTTAGTTGTTTACTTACTTAATGCACATTGCATCTACCAGTTGTTTTTACTTCTTGTTGTTTACTTTCGTTGTGCTTCCGTTTGTGCTAGGTCGACTTAGCTTATGTGCAATGAATGCATTTAAACTACACTGCGAAAGATTTTTTAATATGTAGTATGAGACTGATAACGATTCTTAAACTTAAGTTTATATAAAATTTTTTTAGTGCACAAGACAGAAATTATCTTTCCGTAGATTAATATAATAATTTTGGACAAACAGCCCCGTTTGGTTCCAAACTAAGCAAGGCTTGTAATTTGAAAACGGAACAACCGATACAAATACATGTATATGTATATACTTTTTTGTAAATACATACATATTAAACAAAGTAAACACCCAGAGTAAAGACAAACACAAATATAAATATTTGTCCTATGAGGGAATCGAAACCACGCCTCTGTTTCAGCAGTCCGGTCACTATCCACTTAGCCACAGAGGCTTTTCTCTGAGGAAAACAAGTTTCCTTAATATATATATAGTTTATTTGAAATTTGTTGTCGTTAATTATAACATTAAGATATTAACTATTTTTGTATTAAATCAAGAGTCTTATTAAATTTGCTGTCCCGGCCACTCTCGTTAATTCAATTTGTGTAGTGGAAATGATATCTTATAATATTAGGAGAGACTGTGAAGAGTCTTTGTGACCATCGGCAATTATTCGGCATTCTTTGTCCGCCTTGAGCTGACATCTGTCATATTATGTTAGCTTAATGGTTTTCGTCGATCATTGCACGTGATTTGTTTTCTTTTCGCTACTAGATCATTATTTATTTGGATATTTGATGAATGTCTGTGAGACATTCAAAGGTTTCACTGGAAGAAATCGCATATTGCATAAGCGTGCTTTTGTACACAAACGTTTAATTACATATATCGGAAGTTCCATTGTGGCGAACACTTAAGGAAATATAAAAAATGACAATTTAATTAATAAATATAATAATTACAATATTATAAATAAAAATAAATTATCACAACCTCAACTTCGAAAAGTTTCTCACTGAAAATTTTAATGAAACCTACCAGACCAACTAGTACCGGACTCTATAAATCTAGCACGCCTAAAGACTACACAATGTTTAAAATTGCTTAGGTACAATAAGCAGTCATACTTTCCTCAGCTTTCTGATGTGTTGGCACTATCTTCGTGACCCCATGCCAGACAATTTTATGACTATACAGAGTCTTCGTCACAGTCCTCTAAGCACACTATTTTAAAATTATTTGTTGCAGTACTTTCGGAGACCTTTATTTTCGATCACTCTCAGCTTGTTTGTGCATAAAAGACTGATGCTGATCGCATTGCGTGTGTGCATTATAATAACCTCCGGCCCCCTAGCACTGTGACAAGTACTGTGACATTGAATCAATCTAGCATCAACTTGTTCTGATAGTAAATGTGACCAACGTTAGGTGCTACCCCTAGGGTTACTAATCGACAGATCAAACCCAAATCCAATTTACTGCCAAAGATCTTCTTTGATATGTTGATATTAGTATGATATAGGTAGGTAGAGTTGCATTTAAAATAGTACATTTAATTAATAGTGCGGGAAATCGGTTATTACGTCGAGTTCCAATTGATGTTGGCCCAAGCCGAATGTTGGTATGACAGTCCCGCACGTGTTTTGAAGAAAAATTTTGATAATCCTTTTCTATTTGGTAAAGTAAAAAGTACTATTTCATAATCATCAAGCAAAACATCGTAGTATTTATCACTTTTTGAGCAACTGTATTAAAAATTATCTTAAAAAATTTAATTTGGTGCTAATGAAAAGAAATAGAAAAACAATGTATAGGAAGATACTACTTAGTTTACGATCTACGTTACAATTTAGGAATATATTAAAAACACTCAGTATTGCTGTGCAAAAATACGTGACAAAAGTCATATCTCTCCGCTAATATTTAAACATAAATGTATTAAATTTATTCTTATACTCAGTAACTGTAAAACCCAAACAGTTAATTAAAGGTTAGTAAACTAAACAAGGCTTATATAAACATAATACTGCACGTTGCGGTACTGTACTTTCAGTAAAACCTTTGAATACTAAATATGTCTAACATTGTGATTTATAATTTATTGTACCCCAAAAATAATATGAAAACATATTTGTGCAATATCTTTTAATGTAGACAGCTGGGGTCAAGGCGACCAGCGCACGCACGCCGCGGGTTATCTGCTGAACGCCAAGGCACGTACCAGTAGTATGGGCATGAGATTTGCAACGTGTTAGGTTTGGCACAAGGTATAAGTTCAAAAATATATTATTCTAATTTGTATTAAAACGACAAAAGCGCCCTATTTCTATGATTCTAGATTGAAGAAGTAGTACATATTATAAATTTCAAAAGTATAGTGGCTAGAAAAAGGTTTGAAAAAAAATTAAACAGAATTAAAAAAAAAAGTTTTTAATAATTACATCATAATGACGTCAACCTGAGATCTCGCTATTTAGACAGGAAATCCAATTATTTTTTTAATCATTATTTTTTTATATTAAAAGAAAAATCAGCTAGAATTTCTATATAAAGTCCATTTCAGTAAATTAAAAATATGAAAAAATTGTAAAAAACGCGTGGCGCTAAGCGTAACCTGCAAACAATTAACCAACTTTATTATTTCAATTGCTAAAGATTAGAGTATTAAAAAACGCTACCCTTTTCGTTTATGGACCACAGCGTAATTACAGAATCATGGACACAACACTGGGTCAGACAGACCCGATGGCGCAGGAGGGTCACACCACGCTTCCAATAAGCCTGTAATAAGCAAGGACAATGGTCTTTGACGTGGATTAGAGTAAATTTGTTGTAACCATAGATAATAACCATAGGTCTTTTTGCACGACTCTAGCTAAAACAATTTGCGACAGACTAAGCGAACGTTGCAAAAATTTACACGCAATCGAATATTTCAACAGATTATTTGTGTAACTAGATCCATCTGTAAGCTATGGACTAATTCGAGATTCGTACCTGCCATTGAAATAGCTATCATCATCACATGTTCTTACATACTCTTCATTACGTTTCCTTTTCCGCGACCTAAGGTATTTGATATTTGTACGATCGCGACCTAAATGAAAACATGTTTTTTTGAAGTGAAAACTTCTTTAGCGGCGCTGTGCACTTTTTTTGTGATGGGTAAAAACTGTTAAACTCGCGTCAGGTCACGTGTCGTGATCGAAAATTCGTAAGATGTCACTCGCGTTAGGACAAGTGACCTTTATTTACATTAGGTTAGTTTTTATTTTTAGTATATGGCGATTATGAGTAGTACAGGGAGGTGGGATATGGGATTTTAATTCTATGACAGATTGAGCTGTCAAATATACAACGTCAAAAAAGTAAATAAACAAAAGTTATTATTTTTAATAAATATGGATAAGAAGTGATGGGAAGTAAATAGCGAGTATGTTTTCACTTCTGCCAGCACTCCCGGAGTGCAACCCGTTTTTTTTTTTACTACATAGAAATAATACAGACAACGAATATAGAGTGCGTTGACACCGCAATTGCTCCCCATCAGTTAGTTTTTTTCAAAATGCATAAAAATCAGTTTTTGTAGGACAGTTATTAAATTAAAATATAAATAAAATTGATATTGGAAAACTTTCAAAAGTATATAAGTATTATTACTACGTCGTGTTTATTTAAAATTTTCTTTACTCAGAACTACTTCTAACCAACTTGTGACTTAAATATATTAATTATACAACTAAAACAACATGTTTTGCACTCTAAAAACTA
Source organism: Apoda limacodes (assembly GCA_946406115.1). Classification (NCBI taxonomy): domain Eukaryota; kingdom Metazoa; phylum Arthropoda; class Insecta; order Lepidoptera; family Limacodidae; genus Apoda; species Apoda limacodes. The sequence goes on along the minus strand of OX291550.1, from coordinate 8,806,365 downwards.
ATAAGCCATAGACTCCTAGTTCTGTGATCTGTCCTATGGACTGTGCGCAATAGCCTCACAAATTTAAACTTCCTTTATAAAGAGACAAAGCGATCCTCTGGTCTCTTTTCTCTTTCTAACGACGTCAGCCATTTGTTTGTTTATGTTTATTAAAACAAGTAAGAAAGAGACAAGAGACCACAGTTTCGCTTCGTCTCTGTCACACTTGTGCGACTATTTTTTTTCTTCAGATCTGGCTAGGCGATTCGCTGTCCAGTTCTCTATGTCTATGGAATAAGCATACTTTTAGAACATTTTGTGTGCAATGTTAACTAGTTAGCGTATTTAAGCCTCTCTAAACATAAAAATGGTGAAATGTATCTTATTTGTTAACTACTATCAATAAACTGGGACATGTGGCTCCACCGTTGTACCATTACGCCTGTTTTATTTGGTTTTAAAGAAGAATGGGAAAACACCCCAGATCTAGAAAAAAAAGAAAGAATGGGAAAACACCCCAGATCTAGTACCTATTCGTTTATTTTTTTTACCTAATATATTAATAGTACAAATACCTATATGATCATACAATAAAACCTGTAACTAAATTCTTGAAACAATTCATCTAAGTATTAATTTACAAAATAAAATAATAACATAAAAGCACAGTTATTTTCGTTCACCCCCAATTCCGTTCACCCACATGTAGTAAATTATCGCATAAAATGCAATATCCAGGAAAACACATGAAATTAATGAATTTATCAATTTTAACTTATTGACTACTTGCATTAGCTTTTGTCAGCGGTTCTGCCCGTCTAAAATTAAGGGATCATTCTGGTGAATTAATACTCCATTTACATGTAAGTTGAAGGTCGAGAGCCGACGACCTTCAGCGGGTGCGTGCATGCAAAATCGCGCGCGCGGCCGATCTTAGCTATACGCCGATCCGATACACACACCGCGCCATGCACGCAACCCCTGCGCCAGGGCTGCCAGCTTGTATAATTAGACACAAAATGCGTATAACACGCGTATACACCCTTTGTATCCTGTTATCCTGCATAATTGGATACAAATATAGAATTTTAAATGCAAACGTTAACAAGAATGAAAATATCATTTACTTCCATCGTAAGAGCAATCTGTAAAATTGTCGGTCTATATAATGAGAATAGATTTTTTATAATTTCGACAATCAAGCAGTATCAAATAGACTCTACTGGCAGCACTGCCCTGCGCTCTCCTCGACACGAACACATAGGTCGCGTCAGTGTCGCTTCTATTTGTTACATACCTATACATACTTTGATTGCGGCGTAGGTAATCAAGTAACAAATAAACAAACTTTCACATTCATAATATTAGTAAAAAGTAGAATGATATTGATATTATTTTTCCCTAATTTAGTATCCTTGATAGCATCGTTTCATACAGCAAAACTTTTAATTCGGAATATATAAAAAAAAACTTTTAGTGCTACTAAATCTCCTTTTCAATTTGGCGACTGTTTTCAATTTCGTCCACCTATCATGTGCAAAGTTGTAACTGTAGTATATTTTCTTATTTCATAACTGGCAGTTACATTGTAAGCTATTGTAAAAATCGGCCTAGAGCGAGTCGGACTCGCGCACGAAGGGTTCCGTACCATTATCTATAAAAATGGCAAAAAAAATAAAGTTTTTTTGTATGGGAGCCCCCAGTAAATATTTTTTTTATTTTTATTTAATTATTTATTTTTAAATAACTAAATATTCTGTGAATATTCTAAGCGTCTACCTGTTGCCGTTATCAATATCGAGCAAAATCGAGCAAAAATATAACGTTTGTTGTATGGGAGCCCCCTTAAATATTTTTTTATTCTGTTTTTTATTATTTATTGTTATAGCGGCAACAGAAATACATCTTCTGTGAAAATCTCAACTGTCTAACTATCACGGTTCATGAGATACAGCCTGGTGACAGACGGACGGACGGACGGAGAGCGGAGCCTTAGTAATAGGGTTCCGCTAATTACCCTTCGGGTACGAAACTTTAAAAATTAGGAATAGACAATTGAATGAAAAAATTTTTTGGATGTTTTTAACCGACTTTAAAAAAAGGGGGAGTTTACAATTCGTCGGAATCGAACGTCGGACCTATTTGAGAAATTCTTTTTTTTATTTACTTAGGTGATTCCATATTAATGTAGTGAATTTAAAACTTAAACTTTTAGAGAAAAAAATAATTCATTTTAAGTTGGAACTGTTGAAATGCCTTTTATGTTGATGATCGTATAAATTTTTTTTCAAAAATATTACATAGGTAAAAATAATAACTTATTTCCAAAAATTTGATCCAAGTTACAGTTTTAAGTTGGTGTCTATGTACCTAACAGTTTATAACACACTTCGGTTGCATTACAACAACTTCAAACTGTATTTCAGATCAGATTTTTGACAATTAATTATTATTTTTATCTTTTTAGTGCACCTTATTAAATCCAGTTCATTTTTGTTCGAAAGTTTTTATCTAAAATAAGATTAAGATTAAATAAATTATTAGATTACGTGCTAAATTACAACAAAATAGACTAAGACCGGCGACTTTGTCCTTTACGTCATATAATAACCCAAATATGGGTTGAATATACGTTTAATTCCGCCACAAATGCCTGCACGGTCCGCCTACAGTTTGAAACAGCGAGTAATATCCGTGATCTATAGCCTCCGACTCGGAATATGTCAATTATAAAGTAATTTACGGTAAATAGTGTGTAATGACTGTAAATCACGAGCTTGTTAAAGTTAATATATACGAGAATTTATTATTTACTTTGTGTGCAAATGTATTTTGCCGATGAGTTCTTGTCATCTTTCGATGCATAATTTGCAATGTGGCGAGTAAGTAACTCTTTTAATTATAATTTGCAATGTGGCGAGTAAGTAACTCTTTTTAATATAATTTGCAATGTGGCGAGTAAGTAACTCTTTTTAATATAATTTGCAATGTGGCGAGTAAGTAACTCTTTTTAATATATTAAATCAGATATTGTAACAGGTCGATCAAATAAGTGTTATGATAACAAGTAGTTTTTTAGATTTTAAAATTTAATATTTTCTTATTGATTTTTTTATAGGAGGTTCTTACATCTACATTATATTATAAAGAGGTAAAGTTTATATGTTTGAACGTAATATAGGAGATAACCTCCAAAACTTCTTATCCGATTTCAAAAATTCTCTTACCGATATTCAAAATGGACTTTTGGGGTCGACAAAGGCATTGCATATAATTCGTATTTTGAGTGACAAGAGTTTTTAGTAGAAAGTATCTCCATGTTGTCCTTTACGTTGCAACGAAGCAACGCAACGGTTTGATTTAATTTGGAGCAGGAGATGCTAAAGGGACAGAAAAGAATGAAAGTAGAATAACTTTATACTGGCAAGCGTTCTCAAGTAATAAATTTTCCGGCGGGACATTATTCACAACGTCACTGTTTGGCACAGAGATCGCTGTAGGGACTGAGATAAACAAAAAGCACTTTTAATCCCGGTAGTGAGTTCCCATACAAATTTTTCCGCGTGTGAAACCACTGGAATCGTTTTGTAAATAATATAATGAAAGCGTTGTTTATTGATAATTTTTTAATTTAGGTTCGCTTTTGTTTGAATCTTAACTATATTTCAGGCAAACACTACGCCCACGACCAGAAATAATAAAATTGGTTTGGTTAACAAAAATTTCGTTTCACCATGGAATCAAACCTGACACCTTAGATAGACATTTGTTGACTGTGCTAACATTAATTTGTTCGATGCAGACAACGTTGAAGTAACCAATCTACCGCAAATAACTGTGTCACAACAAATGGGTTTTGTTTTCGCCTAATAAATTCAATGACATAATGAAATCCAGGAAATGAAAAGACATACGATGTACGACAGAGTCATTTAATATCTGCTGACAGTGCAGCAAACTTTTCTCAGCCCGTATTAAAAAATCAAAACTACATTCGCCATTATTCATAGAGTCAACAAATACTGCATAAAGCCATAATAAACTGCAGTTAACTTACAGGCCACTATTAAACTGCAGTTAACTTACAGGCCACTATTAAACTGCAGTTAACTTACAGGCCACTATTAAACTGCAGTTAACTTACAGGCCACTATTGAACGCCACCGGTTTAGAAAAGTTTGCTGCACTGCACTTTAATCAGACGCTTAAGTGCATAAGGGTAGGCTGTGGTGGCTGGTTGAGGGAAGCAGAGGACTAGAAGAAATGGTGCATCACGAAAGAGGCTTATGTCTGGCAGTGGATCAAAATAAGCTGATATGATGATGATGTTGATGAATTGCATAACGTAACTTGTTCGGTTAAAGAAACCACGACTAAATATCATACTAAAAGAAAACCGATCACCGATTGACACGTAATACTTATCTACTTTATTATTATACATTTATCGGTATGATGAAATAGCATTGACGAATATTAAATGGCTCATTACGCTGACGAATCTTAACTAAACTCCTATTAACGTAGCGTGACATGTCTAAAACTTTTATTTTTATACAACTCCTAGTGACTTATAAAGTCCTAGTACATCAATCTCGTAAACACACAAAATCTCCACTACTACTTACTACTTGTACTTTTATTTTTACTTATTACATTTATTCAAAACTAGCTTCTCCCAGCGGCTCCGCCCGCGCTAAACTTCTTTATCGGCGTAGGTTCTTACGGCAGCTCGTCAATTATAGAAAAAAAACAAACTATCAAATATTTCCTCCTTAATGATAATGACATAATACATTTGTGTCTGTGAAACCATCAAAAAATCCAACCCAATCTGTCTTAGAAGTTATGTGAAAAAGATAAGTATGGAAGGACAATTCTTACTACCCGTTGTCCTATTACCCGTTTTTCCGTAAGAATGGAGCATTTTCCCGCGGTATACAGCAGCCTATGTTTATTAGGGATAATGTCGGCTTCTAATGGTAAAAGAATTTTTCAAATCGGTCCAGTAGTTTCGGAGCCTATTCAATACAAACATATTTACATACAAACCTTTCCTCTTTATAATATTAGTATAGATATAGATGTGACGTTGCGTATTACGTCAGGCGCCTTTACTTACAAGTCAAACAATGTTATATTTCGAGCGACATCCGCAACCATATGTCATATTAAGCCGTCGTCGTGTCATTTTAACTGGTCATTGTTTTCGGAGATCCTTATCGACTATTCTACTTTTAACTTGTTCTGTCCCTTACGTTATAGTTGGGTCGGGAACGGTAACGGCTGCATTGTTCCTACGTTTCTCATATAATATTATTTAATTGACAGTTATGAGCGAAAGCGACTGTTTCGGTATTGATAAACTCATAACTTATTTTCGATTAAGATATTTCGAAAGGATTGTTTTGTCCGTGAACGACTTCATTATTCCGTTTGTTGTGAAACAGTGCGTTTATTTGTGTTTGACATTTTACTGTTGTTAAATTGTTATGCTTAACTATTAGTATTTATTACGTAATAATAGGCTGCCTCCGAAGTGTAATACGTTTTTCAATATTGTATTTGTTATTATATAATAAGAACAAAACAAAAAAAAAGACAAATCTGAATAAAAAAAAATATTTCCCACAGGTATATCTCATTATTTTTCATCTAAATAACAAGGCGACAAAAGCGAGAAGTAAGCGAATTTTAAAAGTCCTTTGTCATGCTTTTTTTGAGTGCCTTTGTGATTTAGATATCGGACAGAAATACAAAGCGTTCATGCAAATATTTGTGAAATAAAAGTTAAGATTTTTCTTCTTCAGATAGCTCTTGTTGAGACAACGACTTAGATTTACATTGAACTGCGAATAATGCCGGCGTCTAGTATATAATATACCTAGTATAAAACACTGTTAGTTAAACTGGTATAAAACTGAACCAGGGCTTACACGAGGAAAACGATATGGGCCCGGTCTCAAGATTGTTCCAAGACTCATTACAAATTATAAAAGAATAAAACAACTTTGTAATATGAGATACCTTCTACAATTAATTACTCTTATTATTGATTTTTAATTTTCAATAATTAAGTACCCTCCTACTTAGTTCATCACAGCGCACACAGTGCCCACTTACAGCAAAAATTAAAATTTATCTTCTGGAATTATTTCTGTTTTACCAAGAACAACAGAATAAATACATAAGTCTGGATGATATACAACACATAGGTAATGCACATGACAAATTTCACAAATCAAATCACATTTTGTGACCATTTTATATAATAATAATGTAGGTATTTATATTTGATATCAGACCTTTAGAATTGAAATTGCGGTAATTTTTTTTTCCGTTTCTGTAGAGAATGCTCCACACAAAAAGCTTAGAATTCCTTACAGTCCCCAAAATTCTTAAGACACGTTTGGTCTAGATTCTCTTACCCTATTATTTGTAAGCAATGTGTGCCCTTTTCAGTGTTGGGCTTTGTTTGGCTCAAGGGTAGCCCTTTGTGTTTAACCCTCGGTCAGAAAACTTCGCAGTGGCGAAAAAACACATACCATATTTTTATTTATTAACAAATAGGTGATTTCCCTACACGGTTTGTAAAATAACAAAGTGTTAATTAATACATAATATGGAAAAATTGGCGAGCAAAACAATATAGTACAGTATTAATTTAGTGAGACAAGTCTATCAATATAATATATATACTCATAATTTTTTTTATTTATTCTTTTGTCTTATTACTCTTTGGAGAACTTTATGCATATTTTTAATTGACATGTTTTTTTGTTTCAGGTAAGTGCCTACAAATAGATAATAAAGAGAAAGCTTTATAAGTATATTAATAATATTCTACGTAATGAGAGGGTAAGTGAAAATTTTGGATAACTTTTTTTTTAATAAAAAAATACGGCTTAGATTATGAAAAGACAACTACCTCAACTTTATATGCTAGTATATATATGTAGATCGACATTTTTGAATAGGGTAATAGTTATGCAAGATATCCAAAAAAGAAATCGAATTAAGATAATGACGCAGGTGCTTACTTTTAATATATTGTAAGGGTGTTGTGCCTTAAGTCAATAATTTCCACAAAAAAATAAACTTTTGCGTTATAAAATCAAATTAAGTCAGCACAAACACAATGTACACTACTTAGAGAAAAATGATAAGTTTCAAATCCATTAAATCAAACTTGATTCTTGGTTTCAAATCGAAGGTATCATCAGCCATCAATCAGCATTGCTGGCTATCGACCTCGGGTAGATGGTAATCAAGGTAATTATTGTAAATATACATTGTGGAAGTGCAACTATCGGAGTCATCTTGTTTTAATGGTACATGTAGGCGCCGCCGCCACGGCAACGTACGGAACTTTTGTAATTGACAAGCGATGGCGATTTATATTATAATATCAACAGAAAACAAAAATAAATCTACTTCTGTAACCCTACAGTTAAAAATTTGATCATATTATGCCACGGTATTAGTGTAATCAAGTTTTTTTTCTTTTGCTTTTACTGTGTGAACTCCGTTTTTTTTTTTCAATTAAATTACTTATTGAAACTTTCAATACAACCTCATCATTTTTTTCATTAAAGTACAACAGTTTGAATCTTCGAAAACTCATGAAATAACAAATTATCCACTTAGAACAATAGAGGAAAATACTATGCATTTTTTTTTCATGATATTTTCGCGGTTTTTTGTGCGAAAAATTGGCATTGTCACACTAAAAACTCTACAGTACCCGGGTTATATTTTATGTCTATAATAAAAAACAAAAGGTTACCAGCCTCATTTGCCTCCACTGTTGGGGCACGGCTTAACATCAACAAACAATAAACATAATAAAATGTTATTACCTATTTCATTCGGCTATGAATAGTCGCTTACGCGTATGACTTGCATCTTATAAAAATCGCTACTAGCGAGACTTAGCCGCTCCTCCCATGACGAGCCCTAAAGATACTGTCCGCCAGATAAACACATCTCCGTTTGTCCAATGTTTATTTTGACGTTTTGATACGTAGTAGATACGTTGGACAGAGATAGGTACGACTAAAATTACAACAGACATCCATAGCCCTGAGGCTAAACCAAAACCTGCGTATTTTTTTTACATTTCAAAACAAATACATTTAAAAATATTTTACTACCTAGTCGTTGTTGTTTTGTACTACTAATATTTCTTAAATTTACTATTATTGAGCGGAATAAAAAAAAAGGGACACTGTATGTTTGTAAAATTGCATCCTTAGGGCCACTTGCGCTCCTCAAGGTTAGCGCCATTTTTGTCAAGTTATAAAGTTAACCTGAGTCAAAGTCATATTTGTCTTGCGCTACTACTTAACCCGGGTCACTGCCGAGTTAAATATTAAAAATTTAACCCGCCTCCATCGGAGGGTTAAGTCACTAACTCCGCCATATTGCGCCAACATTTTTAAGTTAAATTCGTGTTGATATCGGTTTTCTATTATTTTTTTATTAATTTATATTATTTTTCGACTATGAGTAGGTACCTATAACTATAAATAGGTAGGTAGGTAGGTAGATTAAACCATTTTAATAGAACTGTGCAAGAATAAAGTCTTTAGGTATTTTCAAAGTATGAGAACAAAACTTTTACTCACTATTCTCAGATAATAATTATGTGTAATACTGAATTCCGAGGTTCATTATTTTTGCTTCTGCTGCCTACAGGCATTCTAGGTACCTCGGTTTTTTTGCTATATTCAACACATACACATAGGCAAAGACTCCACCGTAAATTAGAGCAAGAACAAACGCCATAGGTCCATTTTTAACACTTTCTACTTGCACAATTCAAATTAAATAAATATGTAGTGAATAAACCGACAGACTGAGTACCTAAGTACGCCTATAATGCAAAACATGGAATAACACAATTTTTAAAAGCATCTTTCATTCCTAAAACGTCATTCATAAACATCTGGCCATCGGCTGCATGGCATCACGAAGGAGTCGAAGGACGACATAATAAAGTATTATCTTTGAAAGTTCATTGTAGAAGAATAACAGAGATTGTAAAACGAGATAGATTTATTGTTTCTAACAAGAGAGAGCGAGACCCATATATACTTATGCAAGAATTTCTTATTTAGGCGGTTTATAACAGGATGCACATTTAATTTTATTATGTTGTCACTTCTGAGGAATAGTTAACTTTCTGCTTCTGCAAGACAATTGACGAGTTATCTAGTTATACATTTGACCCAGGTTTAGTTATTTAGCTAGTTATTTATTTAACCCTGAATCTTCCGCAAGTCAGCCTTATTCGGTCAGCTGTTTTTTTTTATACCGTGTCACCGTGGCCTAGGGGCTCGCGCGTTGCCGACCCTTCTAGAATGGTTTATACGTATAACTAAATACAAACTCAGAATTATTATAAACAATAACTTTTGGAATTTAAGTGCAATTTAAACCTTGAACAGCTTTATAAACTGTTAAAATAATCGGAAAAAGATTGTGCCATCAGGATTCGAACCTGCGGCGGTATGTTTTGCTAAGTCGGGGCAGCCGCCTTGTACTGGGCCAAGAGCGACAACCAAGCCGAGGCTCCCCCCGCGGGGAGCCCTTAGACTCCTTCACAATCTCGCCTCAAAAGCCCGGTGGAGCAGTAATGGCTGCATAAGCCAACTGCATTGTCAGATAAGAAAAAAAAATCGGCCAAGTGCGAGTCGGGCTCGCGCACGAAGGGTTCCGTACCATTATCTACAAAAACGAGCAAAAATATCCCGTATGTTGTATGAGAGCCCCCTTAAATATTTTTTTTTTTTCTGTTTTTTTGTATTTGTTGTTATAGCGGCAATAGAAATAAATCTTTTGTGTAAATTTCAACTGTCTAACTATAACGGTTCATGAGATACAGCCTGGTGACAGACGGACGGACGGACAGTGAAGCCTTAGTAATAGGGTTCCTAATTACCTTTCAGATACGGAACCCTAAAAAATGGGCTGTAGGCCAGTCTACTCTATAGGCTGTGCAAAATCCTTCTTCGTTTATGTTACATATATTTTTACTGTATTACCATATTATCTGCCAACTAATAGAAAAAATTCACGAAAACAATTTAATAGACACTGTTATAATTGACCGTCGGACGACACGACAGAACACGATTTTATCATAAACGATTAGTGCGCAGTGTCCGTCCACGGCAAAATGTATCGAAATGTAACGGGTTGCCCTTACATTTCGAAACGTGTCGTGTCACTCGACGGTAAATTATAAAATCGTTCATTTAGTGAAAATATGTGTGCTACATTGAAACGGGAAACGAGCAATTTAATGACTGACAACACATGTGTTGCTCTTAAAAATTATGATTGATAAATGTTATTATAGTATGTACAATATGCTTCCATCTCTGATCTTGGTAACAACTACTCGGGAATGATTTGATGAAAAATTAAATTCTTAATTTTTTCGATAAATTAATATTTTTAAATATTTTTGGACATTACACACAGCGCTGTCGGGGCCCAAAGTAAGCAAAGCTTATGTTATGGGTACCAGACAACGGATACAAATACGTAAATATTACTTTATTTTGTAAATATATTCATATCATACATTAATACACCCAGACTCCAGACAAACTCAGATGTTTATATTATGACATAAATGTTTGTCCAGTGCGGGAGTCGAACACACACCCTCTGCACCAGCTGGCCACTAGGCTGCGAGGGAGTCCAACTTCATTAGAGGCGTTACACCCATAATATATGTAAATAATTACTTGTTTTATCTAAGTGTATAAATCACAAATAAAGAAAATAGTAGGTAGCTATTTAAGTATTAGAAATTAATTATCTTGGGTATTGTAAGAGATTGCTAATAAATAGACAATAATAAATGGATGGAATAGAAACATATTACACTACAAAACGCTGAGATGCTTAAGAGATTACGAATAGACATAAGTACCTATTAGTCCTTTTGTTTGATAGAACCCTCCCACCGCAGCGTAATCCAAAGCAATCTCTTCTGAAAAGGAAATGTTTTCTTCATTGTTAGGAAAGGCTAGGAATACGCGTATACAGACAATTGTGAGATATCTGAAAGGGGCTTCATATTGCACAGATATAGTGTGGCTAGCATGAAACCGTTTTCGCTACTAATTTTGGACAAATTTACATATTTGCGTGTTAATTTAAGAAACTTATTAGAATTTAATACAAGTATTTTGTGTTGTTATATTGCTGTGATGATAAAAAAAATATGTTGGTTTATTAACTAGCTTTTCCAGCGGCTCCGCCCGTTCTTAAGTCAGTTATCGGCGTGGGAATCCTAGAGCAGCTACGTGATTTTAGTAAGGAAGTATGCTAAAGGCAGGCTTTAGTTCGTTTACGAGGAATTCAATTATAGTTATTTCCGCGGAAAATATTTAAAAAACTAGCCGTTGGGACCGTTTCCGTTTCTTCAAACTATCCATGTCCCAAATTTTAGCTCAATTAGATGTGCCTTACGACGTAAAGGAAACAAACAAACAAACAGACAAACTTGCGCAGTCATAATATTAGTATGGATATGCACATTAGATGGTAGTAGTACCTGACTAATTAAATGCATTTATCTTTAATCTTCCATCTTTAGTATAAAAGACAGATAAAGAAAGCTTAGGTATCTTAAATACCTATTTTATTGAAATTATAATATACTTGCTTTTGCAATTTGGCGTAGGATTTAAACGGCAACTCCTCAATTAAGTATGGAAAAAAACCAACTCACACTTGACGATTTCAAGTAGTCTTTGTCCTTTTCCGGGACTCGAAACCATCTCCATGCTGTATTAATCAGTACAGCGGTTTAAGCGTAAAGAAGTAAGAAGAACAGATAGACAGACAGACAGAGTTACTTTCGCATTTATAATATTAGTATGGATTATAAAAGTGCGAACATTTTCGAGAACACGTTTGTCCAAATCGCCATCGGGTTTATTACTGACATAATCATATTTACTTAATTTTTAATTCGGTCCAATTGACGTGTTTCGTGGTCGTAATAAAACTGTTTGGTAAATGTTGGGTTGTTCAATTCGTTTTTTTTTTTATAAAATATGTGATGTATTGAAAAAATATCCATATTAATAGGTTTCTATATCCGTACATTGTAAAAACTAAATTGTCATTCTACATATTTAGGTGTGGTTCTTGCTCAATATGTAAATCTTGTTCAAGCCGTGTCCTAATCTTAAGTTGGACCGGCTCCCCTAATGATCCTTCTCCAGAGACAACGTTTCTGGGTTGTCTTCGGATTTATGTCATCTTTCGCGAGGATTTTCTTGATAACCGACATAAAATTAATAATTTCTTACTAGTTTCTGCACGCGTCTTCACCCGCGTTACATTCAGTTAGCAACGTAGGATTTCTACGGCAGCTCCTAGAATAGAAAATCTTGTGTAGCAAGCTACAGTTGTAGTTATAGTTCGTCCACGTGGCATTCATTGCGGCTGCTGCTGGAACTCTTGAAATTTTTCGGGATAAAAACTAGCCAAGTCATTCTCCGTCACTTTAACTATCCCTGTGACAATTAATTGCCTTAAAGGAAGGGACAAACTCACTTTCCCATTTATAATATTGAGGTGGAAACACTTTTATCTTATTTCTTTTTAAGGACTTACAAAATTTCCTCATAACTCCATTCGTATTTGGGTCAGCCTAAGTGTTACCTTTATACCAGTAATAAAGAATGAAATAACATTTCAAAGACGCCATATTCAGTTTATTTCCAGCGACAAACACAATTTTCCTTTCACGTTCACATTACTTTAAAATCAAATAAGCAAATATTGATAAAAGGCAAAGCCTATCGACTTGGCAGATGTTGATGTCGCTGTGAACTCCGGAACACACCCTCCTATATAATTTAATGTCGAAGGGGGAATCACAATAGCAATCGATTCTTTTGTGCCCGAGGGAAATCGCCTCTTCATCCAGGTTTTTACACTAAAACGCTGCAAAACAAAAGTTTACCGTGCAACCAAGATTATATAGTCTGCTTCAAAGTAAAATGGACAAAGCGGCTAACTAGCGTAATTAGATATTTTTAATTTTCTTTTAAAAAAAATTATTAATATACCTAAATGATAATTATGATGAATATAAAACTATACTAGTCATAAGCTATTTTTAGATATTTTTTTTTGTTTTTAAATTGTAGTATGGCGTTTCTGGTAAAAACTTTCAGTAGAAACGCTTTCCTATGCACTTTGTAGCTTTTATAACACATATAACATATTTGCAGTAATATAAACTACCAACGTATCAAGAAATTCGTAGAATTGTAGGTATAATAACGTGAAACTACCAACGTATCAAGAAATTCGTAAAATTCTAGGTATAATAACGTGGAGTAGGTACGGGCACAGTGCACGCCAAAAAATAGAAAAACTACTAAACGTCAAATATATAATCAAGCTGGTATTTAAATAAACAGGTATGAAATCTTTGCCGTAATAGGAGAAGGAAACTACGATGTCGAAAATTGTATGAAAATGCGGAATCCAACCGCGCATGCAAAGAGGGCTTTAATCAAACAAAACGGACCGTTTTGAACATAGATATAGAATTGAACGTAGTGAAGTAATCCTATGTCTATAGTTTTGAATGATCACCTTTCCGCGCCCGCACGCAAACACATTGTTTTCCGCACAATCATAATTATAATTTCGGAACGCACTTCGGTCTATACTGATTCACTCACGAATAATTGATGTGCTAAGGGAAGTTGTAATGTTCTTCTTGAATGATTATTGTTGGCCAAAAATCTATTCAGATTTAGTTCTGTAAAATAATGATTGTCCCGTCTTGTTCATTAATTATTTCAACAGCACTTAGGTTACCTAGTATTAATTGCAAAGACAATCGTAAAAGTTTGAAATTATTTAATTATAGGTAATTAACTCAAAAAACATAAAAAACCGGCCAAGTGCGAGTCTGGCTTGCGCACCGAGGGTTCCGTTAAAAATTATTTGTGGTTAGTTATTCCATCATGAGATCAGGTTTCACAGGTTATATTTGTGATGTAACATTTTTTTTTAATTTCATGATTTTAGGTCAACGGTACCTCATAGGTTTTGATTTAATTATGCCACAATATGCGACAAAAATGACCGTATTTTGGGCATAATTTTTTACTAGGTACGTTGACTCACTTGTTTTTTTACAGCTTCAAGAGACCGTAAGACCTTAGTATTTGATATTAGTTTTAACTTGATATCTTCTCGCGCTCTTAAGAAAAAGTGTCTTGATAGACAGACGGACAACAAAGTGATCTTATAAGAGTACCTTTTTTCCTTTTGAGGTACGGAACCCTAAAAATAACAATAATGTAAAAACAAAACACAGCAATCAAATACATAGTTTAAAAATCGGCCTTAGTAATCGATTGAATTGACGATGGCGTATAATAAATTATTTGTATTCACTAAGGAATATAAACTTATAAAAAAAAATTTTTATTCAGTTAAATGTGGCACTGTAATCCCACGGGTTTACTTTTTACTTAACCAAACCTTATTTAAAATAAACAGGGGGCGGTGTAAACGGTCTACGTGCCTCAAATTCGGAACGCGCAGATAAAAGTGTATTATTGCCACAGACAATAAAGAAACGCTACCCAAAACAATTTGTTTTTTTTTATCAATGCTAGTCGGAAACTACATGACGAAATAATTTCAGTATGGATAGACATTATTATTATTTAGTTTAGGAAACGATTAGAAAATAATCAGATTTGATTACAGCTGCTTCAAGTTACGTAAAAGCAAGAAATTTATATTTAACCCTAGACCAATGCAAATTAAGTTTTAGGTACAGGTTGGTAATTTTAGAGATCACACCTCGAAATCCCAAGATCGGTGGTTCAAACTATGAAGGGTGTAAAAAACGAACTACATTTTTATGTAACAAACAAGTCATATTAAAACTTGAGAGATGTAAACGTGGCAAGACTAGTATCTCAAAATGGTCTCAGACATATTTTACTGTCAGTCCAATTGTCCACGCAATCCGCGTTGAATGCGCGCGCGCAGACATTTTTAGCGAAATATTCGACGCCTACAGATCTGTGATCACTGACCAAATCCGGATTTACGACATTTTTATCTTTACAATCTTTAATTTTATTATTCTCCTCACTTTAATACAGATATTGCGCAAAAAATTTACGAGAACAGTTTCTTTTTTGAATTGCACTAAATAAATACAGTTAAGAGGTTTGGTATACTTCGGCGTTTTGTATTAACGATTTTTCGTACTTGATTTTTATATTTTTCGGGTCTTACACGCGAACAAACTTTTACCTTTCTGGTTCTTGACCGAAACGTCGACAAAAAATTATTAAAAAATAATTACAAAGCGCATAGCTTAACAAATTTTTTCATTATGCTCAATTTATGTGAAAATTCATTTCTTACGCTATAACTATAACAATCAAGCAATAACTTTGATTTTATTAACTTAATGATTCCGGTAGGAACTTCCAATTGGAATAAATATAAGTTAATCCAAAACATATGTATATGAACATCATTTATATGTGTGCCAAATGTATGCTACCAATATATTGAAGTAGCTTGAAACATACTAACACACAAACTTTTGGTGTTTAGTTCAACGTAAGCAAATTTAAGAGTACATTAAGATGACAATATAATTGATTCAACAATATATACACGATAAAAATAATTTCAAACCTAGTTTTCAAGCAAGAAGAACATTATTACAGGAACAGTGATATTTTTACCTAAATTCTCATTTTGCAATCAAAAATATTTAAAAATGTATCTGAATTGTGCAATAAGATAATAACTGGTAACAATAGACTTAAATATTTGGTGGCTATAACGCGTACACAACACACATTACCAAGACTTTCATTACACGGTGCTTTCGTTTTGTGTCATAAACTTTCTATCATTGAATCGTCTGCATTTCGCAAAAAATATTATTTTAGTTAAATTTAAGGAGCTAAGAACTAAGATATGATAACTAGCGCCACCAATAAGAGTGTAACTATTTGATTTGCACTCTGTACTAAACTAATTACAAAAATGTGTTCAATTAAGTATATGTTATATAAATTATAATAGGTTCGATTCCCGCACATGACAAACATTTATGTAATGAACATTTGTGTGTGTGTTTTCTATTTATAATACAAGTATGTACTAGCGGCCCGTTCAAGCTTATTTTTACAACATTCTGGGGTAAACGTAGAGTAAATGAATCATTATGCATGACATAATTTTTTTTTTTTTCAAATTACAATTTGTATATTCTTTCCTTGAAAAAGTTTAAAATATTTAATGTCGGTTGCGTCCACTGCATTGGGAGGGAGAGTTGGGAGCCGACCGCACGTATGAGCCGATCACGGCGCGGCGGCGTTTATTTTTCTGTTACGTACATTTTTAAATTCGTATTATCTTCTAAATGAAATGTTCGATTTCAATAATTCAAAAAGTAATCTACAGGTATTGAAAAAGTCTTGAATACGACATAATTTATTTGGATAAGAATTAATACAAAAGTATGCAGCATAACATGGTCTGATTTTGGTCGGCATTTCTATCAACTTTTTAAATGTAAAAAAGTAGTTATAGTGACATAGCCACAATAGTTGGTTGGACATATGGTATCGCGAAGTTTTCTATAGATGTTGTTCAGGGATCAGAACAGAGGTGTCGGTCAACGCAACGTCTTCCAAACTGAAAGTAGGAAATGAAACAAATTAAATATGTATAGTTACTATATGTGTTCGTGTTTTACACTGACGTTCTTATATTAACATATAAAATAGCATATCTGTTCTTTAATCTTCTTAATTGCGCATTTTTTTACTAAATTTGTTTTGTACTAGCTAGAAAAAAATTTGGAAAATCCAGAAGTGCACGCCTCATAGCGGTCATTCACATTTAAAAAAAAAATCTAAAACAAAAACACAAGTTTTTTAAAATAAAATAACAAATAAGGTGAGGAAAAAATATACTATAAAATAAAAATAAAAAATATATATATAGATATACAGTATACAGTGGTATATTAGTTTTTTATAAATTATAATTAAACGACAGTACTTAGAACGCTAATATTAACTAGGAATCAGCACAGTGTATTACTTTATATATTAAAAACAAAAGTATTCCGGTAAGATGAATTTTTCGACCAATTTCTCTGCCACATACATGGTCACATAAACACAGACTCACGGACGTCCAAGAATGATTAGTTTTAATGTTATTAAATGTTATTATATTAAATTAATTGTTTATAAAATGTACCATATGTGCTAGACAGATTATTTAACTTCATATTAGTGCACTCATATTATCCTGTAAGTGTTATATTAAAAAAAAAAGTCATTTAAGTTTCGAAAGACTGGGTTTTTTGACATGTCGAGAGTAGAGCACTACCTCCGCTCCGCTTATGAGGCGTGCAATAACCATGTGATGGTGACGCTAGTTACCGTATGTTAGCGCCATTATAACAAGTATTATACTACTTACTCAAAAGTTTTACCCGCTGAAAAACTTATACTCGTGGGAACTCAATTCTGATTGGTATATAAAGTATTTTATATGTAATCCAAGACGAATCTGTCTCAGTGCCAAATCTCATTGAAACCTGTTGTTCCGTTTATGCTTGATTGAATAACAAACATTCAAACAACATCACAAACTTTCATGTGTGTAATATAAGTGGGATTATTTAATTGGGTATTAGGTTGATGGTGGTGTGCATATACTATTATCTGTGGTTTCAGTGTCTGCTTACCGTTCTGTGGGGCCAAAGTTTGAGCCCTGTATGCTTGCATGTACCAATGAGTCATTTTCTTAATTACTCAAGTACATTGTCTATTTACACCACTGGCTTTTCGGCGAAGGAAAACATCTTGAGAAAACTAAACCGGCATACGTAAAAAGAAGACGTATGGGAAGTCCACAATCCGCACTAGGCCTGCGTATAGACAATCAAAATCGGTGAGTGTAGGCCGTGCCCCAACTGTGCAGACGTATGAAGGCTGGAAAGGTGCTATATAAAGGTATAGTTGATGCCGACGTCTTCGACCGCGTGAAATTATTTATTACTAGACAATGCCAGCGGCTCCGCCCGCCCTATATCGGCCTGGAACTCCTTTAATAACTCCAATTAATTAATTAATTATACCAATAAATTGCTATAGCATGCTATACACGGAAAAAAAGAGTTTCCAAGTTCTATTCCTCCAAAATAATTTGCATTCAGTCAAGAAATCCAACTATTTTGGACATATTTTGTTCACAGAAGGCAATATTATTTCCCAGAAAAAATTTCATTTTATCAATCGAAATTGATAATTAATAAAGTGAATAAGTAATAAAGTATCCTATATGCTTTTCAAGGATCTAACCTATATGTATGCCAATTTTTATCCCGATCCGTCCAGTGGTTGATGCATGATTGAGTAACAAACATCCATCCAGACATACAAACTTTCACATTTATTTTTTATAATATTAGCAGGATTTGAATCAATAGCAGAATGCATACGATTTTGCCAGTGGCAAGTAGCAGTTGCACAAGTTTTGGGTCATTTATAGATAAACTATTCGAGTCAGGCTCAGGTAGCCATCCCACACTGGCGACTAGCCGGCGCCAAACAGGTTGCGCCTGTCGTGTCATAGTGATTTGTTTTATCATGGAAATAGATTACAGACGTAAATTAATATTTGTCGAATAACGTCATGCTTGTCTAGGTTTTGGCCTATTGGTTGATTTATTTCAAATGTTTTTTTAATATAAGTCTTATTTCTCAAGAAATAATATATTATTTTTTAACTTTTAACTTTGTTACTTCAATAAGTGAGGAAGTTTTAATTTTTCATCTAACCAAGAAAGATATATAAAAAGTATAGTAGTAGTAGTAAATTCTTTTTTGCACAAGAAAATATTTAAAGGTAGTAAATACAGTTGATTGGTAGAGTACAATTGAGGCGGTATTATCGCTATTTAGCGATTTCTTCTAGACAACCTTTGGGTAGAGGAAATTAAGCTTCCTACTATGATAGCCTGTGTTTCCACTCGGGTTTATTTTTAAACTGTGTGATTTACTCCAGGCTACAATCTGTGCAATATCTGCATTAATAGTGTTTACTGATAGGTTTAGTTTTTCGAAAGAGGATTGCGAGTAGATTTTTGGATCATCTGCATACATATGGTAAAGAGAAGAAATTAAAGATGTTATAGAATTTATGAAAAGAGTAAAGAGAAGTGGAGACATCACGCCGCCTTGTGGGACACCGGCAGAAGTATCGCAGCAGGAAGATGAATAATCATCAACTTGAATGCGTTGCCGACGTCCACACAAGTAACTGTGAAACCAGTCAATTGCCGTTGGAGATATGTTAAGAGAGCGTAAGCGTGCTAACAGTATGTGTCTAAATCAACAGTATTTAAAGCATTGCTAAAATCAAGTTGTGCGATAACTGTCAGCTGCTTGTTCTCCATCCCCAATCCAATGTCATCAGTTATTTTAACTAGCGAAGTAGCCGTACTATGACCTGGACGGAAGCCGGATTTATATGGGTCAAGTAAGTCATTTTGGTTCAGAAAACTGCTGATTTGTTTCTGAACAACCCGCTCTGAAACTTTGGATAGGAAAGGAAGAATGGAAATGGGTGTGTAGTCAAAAAGGGAGGAAGGATTCGTCTTTTTTGGCAGAGGTATAATTTGAGCTTCTTTCCACAGTTTCTATCTTATCACTATAGAAATAATTTATCTTCGTAAAGACTCCTTTAGGGACGATGTCGTCATATCATACAGTATATTCAGCTTAGTCATATACAAATAAACATTTTTATTTCCATAGCAAAGAGAAAATAATCTAACCTCAAGCCAGGACTTGAACCTGCAACCTTTAAATTCCGTTTAAGTGTTTTTCATCAATTTCAATGTCCTATATTTTTCATCTAATAGATTAACATGCATATTGCGCTATTCTACAGATAAACTATTTGGCTTTTTTTTCATATTACACATCACATCATGTATTGACTTAGTAAGTACTGATTAAATCATCTCCTTAATCATCGATCAAATATAAATTACTAGTAAATAAAGTACTACTAGATTTTCTGTTCTATTGGATCGTAAAAAAACTGCTGCATGCGCATGCAACTTAATAGTGGATTACATATTTACAAGCTTTTAACTTATTACTTAATGACGTCGCGACGGCCGACAGGCGCCAAAGGCCAAGTGTTAGTATCGATCATTAACAGTGACCATGTGGTCTCAACAGTTGTCACAGTGTAATATACAAACAGTCAATAACAATTTTCGTATTCTTAAAGAGATTTTTTCCGCTTTAGATTCTATACGGTGGAGTGTAGCACAATCAACACCAGCAGAAAATACGTTAAAAATGTTAAAAGCGAGAATGGTTTTACAGGGATACATGTTCTGTATTAGAGTGACTGCTATTGGTTTGTTTACTGTGGTAGCTAGGTACTGGTTGGCGCCTATTGCAACCGCCGATAATAATTGTGCGCTGGTGCCTTATAATTGGCGCCTTTTTATTTAATAACAATGAAACAACCGGTTTTAAAACGATTTACTAGATTTTATGAGTTGAATTTAATAATGTTAATGATCGAGATGCCAGACGTGACAGATACAGGAATTTACCTCTTTGAAATTATACCTCAATACATCTATTTTTATGAGTAAGTACCACAGTTTTGCAGGGTGTCTATCTATTTTGCCGTGTTATTATACGATAGCAACAAAATAAGATAAGTTATACAACTGACTTTACGTTCATTTATCACACACGAATCAGATTTATACTCGTATATATCTGCAAGAATCTGCGCATGAAACTTGTAATATTTTGCATGTGAAACATTACATAAAGGTGATACTGATAATAAAGTGTCGACCTGTATTTATCTGCAGATACTATCCTGTCAGATAATATATATATATATAAACACCTTTGAAATTCCATAACCCTTTGATGCCCCACTCACTTCGACTCGCAATTCACCAGTATTTCATTCTACGAATATCTAAATGTTCTATACAAGTTAAAAACCTACAAATCTCGTAACTCTTTTTTTGTTAAGCTCGAAGGAGATAGTGATGAATTACCAGCGATAAATTACCTTAAACGGATTCTGTGCGCTCTGGCATTATTCCTCAGGGTCGACACTCGTAAGACATAAAAAAATATAATCTCCCATTCTGTCCAGAAGCCTGACTGACCAAGTCATTACTGAGTTATAAAACTAGTCTTTATTGAGACTTGAGGTAACTTCAAGTAAGTTTATTAGTTATTGAATAGGGTTGTCACATTTGACTTTTCACATTTATTTTTTGTAATAGTAGCTTTCCAATGAATTGTATCTATCGAAGTGCTGCCCCGTAGTGTTTTGGGCATAATAATAATACCTTTAAAATAAATTGCGGCAATATAAATACCAGGAGCTACACCGCCGTTTTACCCTAGCGATTCATTTTTCCCCGTTCCGTACAAAGTTTTACACTATTTTTTAATCCTTGTTTCTTTATGTACGCCGTATTAGGATAAATCTAGATTCGGAGATATGAGCTTTGTATTGATGTCAATCTATTTCTTCCATAAATATAATATCTACTTTAAAGCGACTCATTCGGTTGCACGCTAGTACGCAGTTTTCGATATTGTATGGACTGGCATTTTAGAAATGCAGTCAATGAAATTAATTATATTTTATTATATGCTGAAGCAAACTAAAGTCAACTTCAAAAAATTCAAACACTATATTAAATATGCAAAACCTGTTTGAGTTGTAAGTAAAAGTACTGTTCTTGGTATAATTTATTATATTATACTTAGTGTCACGCTAGCTAGTTTTCTTAGCTCTGTGTTGACAACCATGATTTGACTGAAATTGTGACTTAATTTACTTTCATGTCATATAAAAATAATTAATGTAAACTAATAATACTATAATCTGTAAATGGGACTCATATAATACTCATAACACCGACTCATAGTACCTATATATTTCCAGCTGAACTAAAAAGTTATATTTCAACAAACGTTATATAAAAGTTACATTCGTTGTAAACGAATTTGTGGAACAGCGTAGTGACATTTCGAAATAGATAATTTCACGCCGTAGTACACAGTCCTCATAAATACAAAATGGACGCTGGCACAATGCTTTCATTTTACACCAGTTTTATTTTACTTCGCCCTGTCCCACTAAAACATTTTGGTCCCTACAATAAAATAGTCTGGCGTTTTTTACGACACCTGAGCGTAAAATGTGCGTGTTTCCAAAGTGATTTTCGTTCAATACAGTCGGGTGTGGGACGATAGTTTGCTTCTTATATCGCTTTCCAATCGTCTCACGTACTGTAACGAATGCTTTGTTATTACAAAGTACCTATTTTGGTCGAGTTATAGACTTCAATATTAGTAACTTAACGTTATAAACTTAACTGAAGAGCCTAAATTTATCAGATAGGTGTTGTTACATCAAAGAAAGCTTTAAGTTTAATTTAAGGTCTGTTTTATTTTTAAAAAGGTTAGACAAAACTTTAATAATTAAATAAAAAATCGGATTGTCAACCCTATTCCATACTCGTCAAAAAATAGCAAAAGTAATTGCAGCATTTTTTATTTTAAAATTCAAAAGAATTGTTTAATTAACGCGTTTGAGTGTTTAAAATAGGTCCGACAAAAAACTAAGTTATGTACTAAAAAAGGGGTTTTTATCCGAGTAATTTTAAAGTCTAAAGAGAAACGCATTCTATTTGTTTAGTTACCGAAACCTTATTTATGTGCAACCTTAAGACCTCTAAATAGGTTAATACAACAATATTTTTTTTTCAGTGTAACTACTGTGTTTTTGTATACACTGTCAGTTATCTCGCACTATATCTCTCTAAAAGCCATTTACATCATAAATTTCAACCTTTAACAAGCCAAGTGACATTTCCAGTAGTTTTCAATCACAGACGGTATGCGCATTGACAACAGTTTAGCAACAGCTTTGAGTGTGCTTTGAGATTGATATACAGGGCTAATTTCGAAGGTACCCGTGCGGGCGTAGCTTGGCATTCCGCACGTGGGCATCAAGCTACCTTCATTCCTCGGTGGTGTCGAAATCTATTTCTCACTATTTTTAGTTTTGGTCTAATTTTTAATGTTCTCTGGCTACCACAAATTCTTTTACTCAAGAAATGTTCTAACATTCGAAAAAAGAAACACAGGAAGGACATCGATTCTGGATTATAAAAGAACATACCTACAGAGGAACCTCCTCCTTTTTTTGAAATCGGTTAAAAGAACACTTCTAGACAGTAAATACCTATAGTATATTCTTTGCATGGCCTGTGATAAAGATAAACACGCAAATAAATTCTGAAATTTATTAACTACTGTTTTTAATTCTGTTTTTAATCTTCTGTTTCTTGCTTAAGCAATTTCACTTTATATTAAATTATACATACGTTATATTATAGATATACAAATATTTGCATTTTGATATAACTATTAAAACTTTATTGCGAACAAAATTTTGGTTTGTAAGTTTTCCATAATATCTTACATTTTCAAAAATCGTGAAAAAACCTCAAAAAAGTATTCCACATATTCATACATATACTATATACTTTACTATCGACAATCTTCAGTTGAAAAGTCGGTAATTGGAATTGTATTTTCGTACGAAAATCATAATAATCATATGAGAATCCTTTTTTTAAATAAAGCCATTACCAATAATTATATTGTAGTTGAAGTCATTGTTTCTTATCTTAAACCGGACATGGAAAGCATAAAATAATGGAGAATGTCACAGTAATGACCACAAATCCCTTTCCCAGAACTATTCCTCACTCTATAACGTAATAATGTCAACAAAGAGAAAGTTATTCTTCGGCAAAGTACATTTTGTTATCTTAATCCTTTTCATTTCTTCGTTTGTTAAAGGAAGTGAGATTTTTTCTTTATTGAGATGCTTGTCTTAGTTACGATGTGTGGAAATGGACTTTTGTCGTTTGGGTTCTTCTAAATATCTATCTGTATTTCTATAGAAAAACCGTTTATAGCATTGATGCCTTTATCTGAGAAGACTGTAATTTCTTGGTTTTTTTAATTTTATTTAATTTATTATTATTATTTTTTGATATTATTATAAATAAATATATGAATAAATATTTTCATAGCAAAGATGCAGTCAAAAGATTAACCTCGAGGCAGGACTTGAACCTGTCCGTGTCCGTGTAAGTGCTCTACCACTGAGTTATCGAGGCACAAGTTTGGCTGATGAAAATCCCAACTTTTGATATTATTACGTATTATTGTTATTTTTCATGTTTGCTTTAAATTGTCATTTATTGTTTAGTTGCTGTTTTAATATGTGTAATACCTATTCAAAAAAATCTATAATATTTTTTACTATTGCTTTATTTATTATTTCGTGTGTTTATGTGGTGTCCCAATAAAACGATGTTTTTGTCCATATTGTCTATGTCTATTGTGGCTACATAAATATTTATTGGTTGGACATTTTTCCATTTTATTTCGGTTTTTTTTAGTAAATTGTTCGTAAAATATGGAAAAAAGTGCTTTGGTTCGTTTTCAGCCCTTAAGTTATATTAATATTCTATTACTTATGTGAGAGCATTGAATATAAAGCGTTTTTGTTTATCCGCAAACAGATAAAAAATCTAAAAATAATGTTTTGGCTTCTTTGTCTGAGTTATCGTTACTATTAGTTATCATTTCATTTTTTACAAATAAGTCTGACCTTACTTCCAGCCTCGAGTCGTTTAAACGAAATTAAGAAATCTATCAATTAGAATACAAATGCAATTGCAAAAGGCCACTTTTATTTTTGATCGGTAATTTTGGGTCAATGCCTGTCTACATCTATTCCTAGACAGGTTACCTCACTACGGATGTCGAACGTCTATTTGTTGGTCGAACAACGACAACAGATGACGCTTCTGTTCTGACGAAATCGTTGACGAATCCATCCTTACTTAACGCCGACGCCATATTGTTGCAGTCATATAGTATCTTATATCGATTTCATTTTCTACAGCTGTCTAGTAAATAACAAATTAAACTATTTTTTAGAGCTCAAATAAGCAAAATCGGAAGCTTTAATGATTTCTGTTCATTAGCATAACCAGTTTTGTAGATATTCCCATCAATATCATGGTAACTAGGTGTAGTAATCGAATATGAGGATATTGCATTTGGTCAAAAAATCATTATTCGCTCTTTTCGTGGCCATGTGGATATGGTGGCAATTTTTGAGTTTGCGACAGATGGAGAAACGATAATTATTCTTGTTATCAAAACAGAAAATAATACTCAGACTTTTTATATAGATACTAAAAATAAAAGAAGTAATGTACTTTTCTATATCTTTTTTAAGACGAAAAATGTATTTTTAAGACCATTTTAACATAAACATCACAAGAAGGAATCGTAGAATCGTATACATAGATATACTATACGTATCCGACTGAGTAACAAACGACTATAAAATTAAACAGCCATGTCTTAAATAGAAAACTAAAACTGACTTATCCAATATTTCTTTTTCTTCATTGCATGTAAGTCTCCTTCGCGCGTGACCAGACTCTGTATTTGAAATTATCTCAGCAACAAGTAGCTAAGTATGAACATTGAACGTTTTGCTTTGCGAAAAAAGTCCAAGTTTAAAATAGCTGTTATAGTCATTTGTTTTGTTTTGGAATCAAACTCTCAAACCAGTTAGAGACAAGCGACTGGCGCAAGGTATAAGCGACGACAAATTATGATTTATTTCTTTATTGTTTTAAAATTTGCATCAAAGTTGTGATAGATTTATTTAAACAAATGGATTAAGAATCATCATAGCATTTGATGGCATTATAAGTTTTTTATACCTAGATTAAAACATTATTTAATTATTAAGCTTACTATCTTCTTTAACTTCCTAGCCGTCGCCGATTCTAAACTGTCCAAGTCTAAAGGCAATCATAAGAGACATAGTACATTACGCGACTAAATTGTCTTGCTCGCAATTTAGCGTAGGTGCAGACCCAACGGTTTTAAGATATTTTGGTAGCTGATATGCAGCCACCTTATTTAATCACAATTATCTATCGTAACTCAATTACAGGATCTAAGCATATTGGAAAAGAACCCGCTTATTCTTGTAACTTGTATTTAAAATATTCCAAGCTAAGAGCTCACGTCATATCTAATTGCGGTAAATTGGTCCAGCACATTATCAGCTGACTATCCTGGCCCGTGACGCCATGCCAACAATCTGTCAGCGTTCACCAGTGTAACATGACCCGCACGATCTTGTTATATCTCTCACCATCTTATGGCCATCACAGGTCTTGTCACTTGAACCATAACGCTGAGAGATGACCAACGTAAAATGAACCGTTGTATTTCTCCATATGTTTAATGTATCTTGAATATGATAGGTCTTTGTACACTGTTGTTGTTTCTAATGATTACAGCATTCGAAGGTCGACATATGTTTCTGCTGTGTAGTAAATGTTATATAACTTTAATAATAAATGAATGATGACATTATAAGATAATTCCGGATAGTGAGTGTTTGTAGTGGAAAATGTGCTTATATTTTTTTAATACATGTTATTCATGGACGGATAGACAGACAAACACAAATCATCTATAAAGACGCTTGCCATGCCAGTTCCTATCAATTACTCATCTATAAAACCTTCATATCAATCAGTTTCTCACCAAGGTGATAAACAAGCTTACGGTCCACCTGATTTTAAGCGGGTAGCTCTTAAAATAAGTACATGAAATTTCAATAGTATTATATTAGTATTTACAAAAATCAAAGAATATGAAATAGGGATTTGTTTTTTTTTCGATAAAACCAAATTTAGGTACTTACCTGATTTGCAAATTAAATTTAAACTAAACATTAAAAAATAATTACATTAATATTTACCGTTAAAATTAAATAATTATTTATGTTAATATTAAATTTATACAATTAAGCGTACGCAATTTCACTTATAGTTTACCTAAGAGCTACCCAATAAGAATAAAACGTCGTACGTGAGCTGCATATAAAAGTCAAGTCTAGACAAATAAACCAGATTTACGTGGTCTTCAAAACCTCTTTGGATACTGTTACGTAAAATATAGTCGGTGAAATTTTCATATCAGATAAGAGGTCTTAGTAAAGTGGATGCATAACTATTGTATGGTGGACTAGTATTATAGATACTTATAGGTAAAATAAAATATCTTGACACCGTCGAAACTATTTACATAAATTTTGTAACCTTTTTTATATTTGTCAGAGGTGTAAAGTGATTTAAAACATTAGCGCTATACAAATTTTATTTAAACCAGAAATATCTGCAAGTGGGGAAGAGACCACTGGCCAAAGTCGTTGACCCAAATTATGGCTAAAAAATAATTTGTGCGTTTGAATGTGTGCTTCAACACATTCGTTGCAAAGTTGACACAAGTCCGATATAATACCTATAGTAAAAAAATATTCCTAAAGTACAGGAATTCTGTAATTTTTTTTATTATTATTTTTGCCTTACGCGTACCTACTTTAGAGCAAATTACCTTTTTACTTATGCCACCTTCAATTTACCAGTTATAATGCGCAGTTACGTATAACGGTCATATAACCTACGTATCCAAACAGAATCGGCATTTTTTTATTTTTATGGAAAATAAAAGAACATATTCAAAAATTGTAGATAAAGTGTAGTGTGCTTATAATTTTTTGTTTATTTACTGTTTAAATAAAACAAGAAAAACAAATTTCCATTTCTTTCTGATCTAATGAAATAAGAGATATTGTCAAGTGATCCATATAAACACCTAGTAAAAACTAGTTGGGCAACTATATAAAAGATTTTTTTTCCAGATAAATAAATATTAAACATTAGGTACTAAAAGCACATTGTTCACCAGCTCTTAATAGGAACCATAACCGTTGCAAAGTTTACCAGCTCTTAATAGGAACCATAACCGTTGCAAAGTTTACAGAGAAGACTTTATTTCAAATATATACCTATAATAGGTCGTTCTATGGTTATTATCCTGGCTATATTTCTACATACAAACTTCAGAATGGATATAATAATCTTCTAATTCCTTAACACTAAATATACACTAATTTAATATATAGATTGAGCTCTGCCAACTAGCTTAATTAATAAAAAGCTATTTATTTAAAAAACTGACAAATTTTAATTAATATTATATGTATAAAATTAATTAGAGGATTTTCCTTTTTAATATCACCGGTAATATAATATTATAATGCTCGTGCCAAATTGTTATTATCCATTACATTTGCCGACAACATTTCTTGTCCAATTTGTCGCTAATTTTTTTACCAAATTACACCTACTGTATTTATTGCGTACGTGTAGCTCCTTAAAACAAGGGAGTAAAGTTGGTATTTATCACTGCAAAACGTACGCTAATCTTTTAAAATCTTTAACGGTGCATTCCATGGTTGCACCTTGTATGGACAGAGATATCATTCCATGCTATTTGTTGCGCCTGTATCTCTGTCTCTCATTTGCTGATCATCCGCATTCTGGAGATATTTTATCTTCCTTAAAAGTACTATGTCTACAAATTTTATGTTGTTTATCAGTAAACGTTAAAAATTGGGTCAAAATATTCGTACGTATATAGATATGCAGCGGATATGGATACTCTTAAAATTTTCTATAAATAATATTACAAAAACCTAACCCCTTTTGTTTGACCTGAGTTATCACAGTCTGTCACACCGCAGTCTAACTGTAAGATTGTGGTCACACGTTCTTCAAAATTAAATTAGCAGTAACAGTACTGTGTCACACGATAGTAAACTCTTATCTAATCAACAATTCGAAATTTATTAGTTCCGAATCAACTGTTCCACATAAATGTTGCTGCTATGAAAACTAGTAGCTGATAATAAGTATAGTAAAGCTATAAATATTTTCTTCCTTATGGTTTTCTTATTGGAGTTGAAAATCGTTGAAACGAATCATGCGTGCTTTTGCAAAAAAATAATTTTTAATCTGTCATCAAATCACTGTCACAATCGATTCGTGGAACGTTTCGCTGCTGTGTGATTTTTAAACATGCACGACCTAATGTTTTCAAGGTTGCTTCATATAGATATATTTTTGAAGTGAAAACTTCTTTAGCGGCGCTGTGCGCTTTTTTTGGTATGGGTAAAAAATCGTGCAGGGTAATCGAAAAATCGTAAGACGTAAGACGGAAACCATAATGCCACTCCATAAAAAATCGAGAAACGGAAACCATGATGCCACGCCTATTATATTTTGAAGTGAAAACGTCTTTAGCGCCGTTGTGCACTCTTTTGTGATGGGTAAAATATGTTTAACTCTATAGGAAGAATAAAAAGTAAGAGGAAAAGATGAAAGTGCGGATTACACATGTTAAAATGTTATATCCAGGTTGTATGTTTTACTTCTGCCGGCACTACAACCCGTTTTTTTTAGTAACTGTTTACATAGTGTTTTACAACAAAGAGTACAGACAATTACCCCATTAAAGCTAGTATTTACCAAAATTTGTGAGTAGCATATGCATTTATTCTTAGTTACAAATTAATTCATTGCATAATAGACTTTTGATTAATCTATGTAAAGCAGTTGACAACGCAAAGTCAGCTTTGAGAGGCTTAGTGCGTAATTGACCCGACTTTTTGACATAAAAGAATAAATAATTATGTATTTTTATCCGTTGTCTGGAAACCATAGCTCAGACTTAGCTTAGTTTGTAATGTCCAAAATTTTTTTATTATTATTTATTCATTATTTATATTAAATTTTAAAAAAATTAAGTGGAGTTGGGTTAGATTTTTTTTTATTAAAAACAAGTACATAGATCTAGAGAATATTTTATTTTATTCAAAAGATAAATGTTTAAGGTGTTTCGTAGTATCAGTATAATTAGAATTATTGAGTATATTTAAGATAATAGTTATAGGGCTGCCATTCAACATTTTCTTTCACGAATATGCATCGCATGTAATGTTTATTTTTTACAGTCAATATACTTAATGTGTTAATCGAGTTTGCATTTATCATAAATAAAATGATATATTTTTGAAAGTTTATTAGCTTAAGGCGAGGGTATAGGCCAGACCGCGAAAATACGCCGTTTTTGTGCAAATTTTGTGGTTAAACTATAGCATCTAAAGCATTGAAAAAAATATAAGTTATAAAACTTACTTTTGTCTAGTTACTTTGCTTACTGAATAATTTTCATTTATTGTATTTAATGCAATAAAACAGCTGGAAGTGACCGTTGTTTCAACACTTGTGCAAATTTTTAAAGCGTGTTTTACATTTGTTTGTAATGAAAGTTGGTTAAATAATTGGAATAGCTTGTTATCTAGTGCATAGACTCTAAATTGTAGCAAAAAGTCAAAAAATGTGACTACAAAACGGTAATAACGTTAAATTGCATACAAAAAAATTAAAGTTTCAAGGCGTTATTACGGTACAAATTACTTATAAAGTATATAACATATATCTCATAGTAATGTTTATGACATTATCTCGTGATTTATAGTACATTTACATACACAACGTTAGAATTACAGAAATTAGCTTTCTGGCCTATATCGCCCTCTTTAGCAGTTGTCATGTTTTATTACCTAAATTCAAACAGTTCTAACAAAAAAATAGGTAAAGAGGTGGCTTTGATACTAAAATATGGTAAAACATATTCGTAAGGGTATGTACTACTTAAAATAAATAAAAAATGCCTCAAAATTTGTCCACGTCAGGCCAAAACCCCTATACAATGTGAACTATTCCCTTTATCTACAGACTGTACTTCGAGGCTTTGTTCTATAACGGTGATGAATTGAACAGTGCTAAGTAGTAATGGCATTATCATTTATAGGCAGTACTAGGTGAAAAAACTTAAGTAAAAACAAGGATGACGCGAATTGTAAGTAAGCGTGCGTGAGTAGTGCAGCATTAATAGTTTATTCTACATCCCGAAGAACACAGCCATTAAATTTTAGTCAGGTCTGTGTAGCGGATCTAAAGAAACCTTTGCCAAAAAAATGAAATTTAATAGCCTCTTAATATGAAGGAGAGCATCATAATTCACTCATAGCTTCATCTTTACTTTTATGCTATTATTGTATTGTACTAATTTCTTGACCTAGGTTGGTATTACCCTTTATGAGCAACTCGCCGGATTCTGAATTCGCCAGAAATGGTACAATCACTAACAGATAGCTTTCCTCAAAAAACATAAAGAGTGAGTCAGTGCACTTTAATTAGTGCATCGGTATTATATTTAATAATAAAATGCTAATACTATGAATTTACTTTTTATACTGCTTGCAGAAGGTTTTTTTTATTTTTAGATAAATCGGACGCCAATGGAAACGTTTTCTAAATAGAATTGCGTCTCACGTCTCAGTTTTCTTGCCATCCGACACAAACTCGATCTCAACAAATTTCTCGGAATACGGCTCTTATATCAGTGCTTTGTTTTTGCACTGTTATGCCGACAACCCAGCGAGATCGCAATGGTTTATTCTATAAAGTTACTGGATATGGTGTTTGTATTACTTATACTTGTGTAATATACATGGTTGATAGATATTCATAAAATGGCGATGTATACACGTTGTATACAAAGAGACAGAAATGGAGATTTTAAGAATGTGCCAATTCAAGACTGGGGAAGCCAGATAAATTAATACAGAATCACGTGCACAATATGACACGGAAATATCCTAATGAATATGAAAGTTTGTAGGTTTGTTTGGTTGTTCGTATCTCAATTGGTCAGTCATCTCAGTTCGTATTATAATGATTAGATTTGCCGTACGAATCCCGCGCTGATAACCAAATTTAAGGCTATAGCATACCCTAGCAAATTCGTGCCGTTTGGACCAGTGTACGAAGACATATTACACTATTGAAGTCTATAAAGAGATACAGTTCCACGTACGATAAGCGCTAGCACGTGACCGCAAGTTGAAAATCTCGATTTTCTCGGTTTCTGGTCGGTAAACAATTTAAATAACTAAAATGTTGTTGTTAATAAATGTGAAATTCAACATTTTAAATTCAAATTAATTATTATTTTTGTTAAATATTGGTGTTATGGAGCAGCCTACAGTGATTTTTACTCTCCACTTAGGTGTTTTTGGACGTATTCTTAGATATAATAATATATGTCCACTACTCCATTTTTAAAACAAATTAAGAATTTGTGGCTTCATTTGCAATCCTGTAACTTAATAAACGTCTCCGCGTTGAGTATAATTTATTCCTGAGCCCATTTTTGTCCAAGGTGGATAATACTGGTAATTAATTATGCATATTTAATTACCTTCATATGCATAAATGCCTTTTTATTGCTTCTATATCTTTTATCAAGTGCAACTTTAAGCTTAATGTTAAGTTACTTAACTCAACAAAAATGTTTTAAGACATGGTCTTCACTCACTCAAAACTGACGAGCTTTTATTTTACTAGTAGATTTTTTATTTTATTTATTTAAACGTATTATAAATACACAGGCTATAAAGTTCCTATTTTGACTTCTTCTATAATTTATCGCATGAAAATGTAACGTTACAATTTTTTATCTTTACGATATCTATAAAACACACATATTTTATGATCTCTTGACATAATACAGTTACAAATATGATGTTAATTTATAGACGAGATTTAATTAAGTATTAAAATTTTTTTGATAAAGATTATTTTAAAGATATGTTTACTTTATCACTGACATGTATCTATTTACATTGAAATATGAATGTTCAGTTCCTATTCCGACCCTAATTTAATTATTATGTCAGATAGATATCAGGTAGTAAAGTTAAATTAAATATATCTCAAATCTTGACGCGATTTTGCTTTTTCACACCAGACCCATAGTTAGTGCTTACTGTTCGACATTGATATTAAAGTCCTTTCACGTCAACTTGCAGGCAATTGTAATAACACTACATGCAGCAATCACACCTATCAAAAATATTTGCATAATAGGTATAAAATGTACAAAAAGCTAAACTAAGTTTATCGTGCGCCGGGCTTGGAGTAATTTTGT
The DNA here is from genome assembly GCA_946406115.1 of Apoda limacodes. Taxonomy (NCBI): domain Eukaryota; kingdom Metazoa; phylum Arthropoda; class Insecta; order Lepidoptera; family Limacodidae; genus Apoda; species Apoda limacodes. The sequence goes on along the minus strand of OX291550.1, from coordinate 8,773,255 downwards.
ATGGAGCCTGCCTGGGCGATCTTCTCTGTTTTGTAAAATGTCAACTTTATTAACTGGTAGACTCTGTCGTAAGGCAATGTGATAATACGCTCCCAGTTATAGGACTAGACATAGGATTTCTACGCCAACTCCTTGATTATACTAAAAAAGTTAGCTAGCAAGCTATAGTTCGTTCAATTGGATTTCGGTTATATAGTTATTCCCGCGGAAACTTTTGAATACTTTAAAACTTTTTATAATATTAGTTATAGATTACATACCGGAAACGATGATCAACAACCACATTAAATAATCTCTTTGGAGTGGCGGGGCAAAGCTAGTATTAAAGTAGTGATAAAAACCCAAACCTCCCAAATAAGCGCTTTTCAAGGTCGTAAAAATCGCATCAAAAGGAGTCCATTACATCTTCATTTACAAGCAAACATATATAGAAATAGACATGGCGTTTTTAAAATATTAAGAGAAGTCCCCATGAACATTTTAAATTGCGTCGTTCCTCAAATTTTATGTTTTCCTGTGAACGAAACCAAAGTGGCAATTACCTGCACATGAAAATCAGCATAAATCTTTCTTCAGCACTCAGTGAGTTCACAATACTTGGACATTTCAATGTCGTAACATTGGAACACTGCAATAAATGATTTCGTAAAGTTACAGGATTGCAAAAAAATTACGATTTTAATGTATTTTATTTCCAATAGGGCTTAGACCTAATGATAAATATGTGATTCATTATAAACAACGTCACGGTTTTGATACATCAGTGTCTGAAAACCATCATTATGTGGTGCACAGCCTCTTTCCACCAACCACTTTCTTTAATCCTGCATGACAGGTGGTGAGACCATCTGGACTAAAGTGGCTTAAACACCAGCTTTATAGTCATAAGTGGTAAAATAAAAGACCAGCGACGGAATCATAAATCCTCTTAGCCAATTCTAGACAAGTACAAGGTGTAATATAAGGCACTGTAATGTAAATTTTGGCTGGGTAATCCAGCTCTTATGAATCCGATACCTCCAGTAGCCTGGCCTTCAACATACTGACTCTGGCAGCTCTTCTGCTAATCAGTCCTGCATTACTTGGGCGTATTCTAAGCCCAGATAGTTCGTTCGTAATTTTGTTTTTTTTTTTCTATAGTCGTCTCTAATAATCCGGTATTTTCTGATAATCTGGCAAAAAAATTTAGGTTGCCGAATCACTGAAACCCTGTTATAAAATTGTATTGCTTTATTATTATTAGATGATTTAATAGCATTTTATATCTTATCTCAGGTTTAGCGCTAATTCAGCATAAAAAAACTATTTTAGAAATAGATTACATACACAATAAGTAAATCAGTAACAACCATAATGATTCATATGGAAATTAAACACGTATTTTTGTTACTATGTAACATCAAGTTTTACCCGACAAAGACATCCCAGAGATAAAAGGCAGTAATGATAATGATGTAACAAAGGTGAAGGAACCCAACTGCCCAATGGATAAGAGCAGAAGGGAAGCGCAAAACAAACCAAAAAAAAAGTTACGAGTACTTACATTATTGTCATTGATAGCTTTTTTCACTACAGAAAAATAAAGATTATGATGAGAATTTTTTTTTAATTAAATAACTTCGGGCCTGAATGTAATTATCTAAGTTTTCCTTTAATAGCTCCATGTTCCTTTTACTTCTATTACTTTATATCTCGCAAGGTTCCATCCTTTATTATGTACATATTTGAAGAACGATCCATTTAATATTTTTACAGCTCCTGTATATTTTATAGTGTTAATTTCCGCATAGTCGTAAAAATAGTGAAATGATTAATAAAATTCTTGTTGAAGGTTCAATAAATTTTACATTAATCATTACTCTTTAAAGTGGTCGTAAAACCGTTTTAATATATTATATTTTTCATTATCTATAATAAATGATATTCCTAGGTAATAATAAAGCATTCTATAAGCTATGATTGCTTTTAATTGTACATTCAATTAAATTTGCACTTAAAACTTACGCGGCGAGGTGTTCCGTAAACGCCTTGCTGGAAATAAAGTACTTTGCATCTGTCAGTCATAACTTTTTAACTACATACATTTAGTACTCGTGTGAGTACAGGATGTTGTAATAATAGAGGTGATTTGCAGCTAGAAATGGCGTAGGCGAGATAGATCTGGTAACTAAATATGACGTTGAAGTCGTTAATGTTTAACATCATATTCTTCGCAATCCGTACCTTCATTCTAATAAACCTTTTACACAAATGCTAGAGACTTCTGAAATACGAGTAGATAAATCTTACAAATATACACAAATCATCATAGAATTAACATGATAAATATACATAAATAATATTTCTTCGTTTGAGACTCTTTGAAGGTTGAAGTTTTCTAAGAAATCATTTTTTTTTATACCACTAAGGTGACAAACAAGCACAGGGTCCGCCTGATGGTATATTTAGTTAGTTTAGTTGAAAATTTGAGAATTAATAATATATGTTTACATAAACAAAAGGTATAATAAATTTCTTATAAAAGGATTTAACTCTAAAATGTAAACAATGTAAACGTATTTTTAAATACCTAAATATAACTCGATATTAGAAATTCTTGAGGTATTGTGTGATTTAAAGGTTTTAGCATTGTAACCAACTATTTTTATTTTGAAAATTTTTAAAGTTCCTGTGGGAATAGCTATATCCTAAATCCACTTAAACTAACTATAGCTACATCAAGCTTGCTACAACAAACCTTAGTATAAGTATAATCAAGCAGTAAGCTGTATAGGAATCCCACGTAGGGCGGGCTGAGCCGCTGGCAAAAGCTAGCGAGAAATAATACGCAGACCTTTTATTCTAATGGTTTAATCATATCATATTTTTATCTCTCTCTCTAATAAAAGTCCCGTCAAAATGTGTAATAGTGAAATGAAATAGAAAAACGAAACATAATCATTATAAATTAAATATTTTTGTCAGATAATGCTTAAATAGTAGTATGCGTATGCGTGTTATAATAATGTTTTTATTATAACACGCATTTAAAAATTTGTTCTTATGCAATTATCAATGTTATATAAAGAATGTGGTTATATGCTTTTTGAATTATAGGATTCTTATTGTTATCTCTGTCAAATTTATGTTGTTATACATCAACCTGTACAATAGCTGAAAAAATGCTGCTACTAAAGTTAAAACTTGGTAGAGGCACTTACCACAATATTGACCATTAAGTAATATACTGGTCATTTGTTTACTTTCTACAATAAAGGACGTCAACTTCAGACTTCAAGTAACACCTTTTACTGGTACACCATGTAAGTTGAGAACGACCAGTGTATAAAGTGATCAACTTTCTTATGTCTCTCACAGCTGCCTAGCGGCGCGCATTAAAGAAAATTAAAGTAAACATTTACTTTTATAATATTGACTACACCATAATTAAGATAAGGGCTGCCTTTATTTCCTGGGAAACTTACAGAGCGGTTTTCGTGACATGAATTATTAAAAGCAGTTCTAATTTACTGAGAATTTTGACTAGCTTGTACATTGCTCATTTGTTAAGGGTTTCACGACTAGGAAATTTATAATAAAGCTGACCAACAATAGCAGTAATCAGTCAGAAAAAAAAATTGCTGTTCAATTTGTCAACCATTGCGATTGTCGCGTGCGAATTGTTCCTTAAACGACTATTTTACCGCGTTTAGTCGTGTATGAGACTGTACGGGTGCTAGATAGAGCGTCTACGCAGGGACTATATCCCATTTACCAGCAATTTTTTTTTCTGACTGATTACTACTATTGACTGATGCAACCATTACTGCTCCACTGGGGTTTTGGGGCGAGACTCTGAAGAATAGCGCCCAACATTCATAGGCTCCCCTCGGCTTGGGTTGTCGCTCTTGGGGTCGTCCCTTCGGCCAGCGTGAGCCTCGAACCCGAAGGTGAGCTAGCGCCAGGAGGGGAGTTTCCCACATAGCAATGGCATGTTGCATATAGTATAAGTAATTTTATAACTAATGAAGTAGGTATAACTGTCTAGTTTTATAAATCTGTATATCTCATACAATAGAGCTAAATAGTTTGTTTTTTAGTTAATAGTTAATAGTTTTAACTTCTCTTGAGGGAAGTTTAAAGTTATTATGATAGGTCTCAAAATCGAAATCGCTAAATTTGCGTTTTCTTTACGTTTTGAGACCTGGAGAAACGTTTACCATCATTATTAGAGTGATGCCTGTGTGTGTGTGCTCCTCGATATCTCAAGAACCAATGGACCAATTGGTCTCGTGACCATATCAATCGCTACGCCACTTCTTATATCTAAAAAGAGTGTGAGCAAAATCGGTCCAGCTGTTTGTTAGTTATTTATTTTTTAAAGACGCAAACGATATTCTCAAGAGAAGTGCTCGTGCGATACTTGCTATCGAACTATTTTTTTTTTGTTTGAACGTGCTAATCTCTCAAACTACTAGTAGGATTAAAAAAATCTGTTTGTTTTTGATAACCCAATTCTTTTGAAAGGTCATTATTAAGGCTATTACACACGCCCTTAGGAGCCGAGTAAAAAGAAAAAAGGTAGAAAGAACCCTGAGCGGAAAAGAAGTTAATATTATAATTAACGGAAAAGAAGTTAGCAACAGAAAGGGCAGAACTATGTCTGCCAGGTCAGCTGGTAAATTATCCTACTAATATTATAAATGTGAAAGTTTGTCAGGAAGGATGGACGTTTGTTACCTAATCACGCTTCAACCACTGTATGTACCGGGATGAAACTTGGCACACATATAGGATGGTCCTGGACATATGCTACTTTTTATCCTGAAATATTCAAAAGTTTCCTCGGGAATAACTTAATACAACCGAGATGAGAGAAATATTCATTAGTATAACTAAAGAGTTCCACGTCAATCTATAAATAATTCGGTTTAATTTATAGATCGGGCGGAGCCGCTGGCAACTTCTAGTATATAATCAGACCTACATATTCACACATGGCACCACAATGAATGATCATCAGGGGGCTGCAATTTAGTAGAAAGTCTTGTATCATGCGCACTATGGTATGTGAAATGCAGTATGGTCTGAGTCATCGACGCTAGCCTGCCAAGAACCAGAGTTGCCGAATTAACATATTAATAATAACCTCTTTAATATCGACAAAGCTTCTGCTACAAGCAACTGTTTAGAGGTCCAGCAACTAATTAGCTGCTAAAATTATGCCCTCCAGTGTGGATCCCAAACAAAATTTAGTAAAGTGACAAAACGCTCGAGCGATAGTCGCCACAGCAGCGATGCAGAAGCAACAATGTTTGTGATAAGCATTTCCAAATCAGTCGATTTTGACTTTTGGTTTAAATAAAAGCCTGGCTACGTTTGCTACATTTGCCCATCGAAATACAATACGTAATAAATACATGTATGACGTGGCTACTGCTTGAATAGGCACGTCATATGAATATAGCAACTGTCAAACCCAGTCAGATATTCGGGTGGCTTAGAAATCTCAGTAGGTGTGGCTAATCTGATATGAGATCAAATCAAATCTGAAAAATCCTTAACGCATAGCAACCATCAACATTTCAACGTAATTTTGATTGTGTGAAGTATTTGATTTTGGTTTGAAAGATTCCAAGAATATACTTACAAATTAAGAAAATTTAATCCAAATTGTTATCTAACTTCAAACAAAAATATTACAAAAAACTCTAGAGATACTTTTGAAGCTAACGTAATTTACTTAATTACAATTAATAAAGAATATACACGCATTTGATAGGGATTCATAAAGGGCAGCCGTAGACGTAATTTACGACTCCTTGTCAAATAAAACCTACCTACACAAGTTATGTGCTGGTTAAAAATCTTATCTAAGTAAAATTTTTCTTTTTTCGTGTGAAAATGCAGTAAATTAGGCTTGGTTTACAAAGAAGCAATCAATTTTGTCTTAAAAGTTATTGAGTTATCCACCCCAACAGTTTCAATTTCACTGACAAAGTGAATTGGGGTGCATATAAAGAGGACGAGTAACAAAGTGAGAAAGAAACAAAGATAACAGGGATTTTTGAAACGTACTTTCTTTTATGATAGGCCGGCTTTCACAAGAACGTTTTATAACAAAAATTTTAATTAATAAGTAACTTTATAATACATTAGTGAGTATTACATTTTTTTTTTAATTTAAGCATTACTTATCTACATAAATATATTCAAATACAGTAATGATTTTCAAAAAAAAAGACTTCATACAACCTGTATACATTAATATCTAATCGACAGATTTAAAAGAATTATTTCAAAAAATCCACCGCTCTTAAAAATACCCTTCAATCTTAATAAATTACTATAATATGTAAAAATTTAAAGATTGTTTTTTTTATTTGTGCAAAACCATTGACATAGAGTACTTGGTCAGCGCATTTCCCAGGCAGCAGTGAAAAAAAATGGTCACAGAAGTGTGACAGAGACAAAGCGAATCTGCGGTCTCTTGCCTCATTCTAACGTTTTGTTATTAGTTTACAGCGCAGTGACAGGTAGTAACAGCACTTTAGCTAGGTCTTTGTATAAAGTGTGGCAGAGTATGGCTATTTGCGCATTCCATAGGACAGATAACATACCTCGAAGTCTATTGCCAAAACACGTTCCGTGCCAAAGATTAACATCGGGAAGTAGCTATCTTATGAGTTTTGATACTCAATTAGTGATTTTAGTATGGCAGTACATTTGATTTTTAATACATTAAACTAAATAAGTATTTGATTGATTTTACAACAGTATAAGCCTATAGACCATTGAATACCTTAGACCATTCTAGAGCAAATGGGCCTTAATACAGACAGACAGACAAACATAGAAACAAACAAAACCATCCTATTAAGGAACCCTTTAAAATCAAAAGTGAAATAGAACTAAAATAAAATCCTATTTTATAATAATCCAAATAAAATAGAGGCGATTTAATAGCTAGAAAATTGTTCAAGATTGAAGTTAACAAACTTAAGAACTGGGGTCAATTTTATGCTTGGTAAGTTTTCCAGTGGTCAAGTTGGATAAGTTGCGGATTTACGGAATATGATCTTTAAGTTAGAACTTTCAAAAGGCTCTTTAACTCCGGCGTACAACGACGCTGGTTAGACAAAGTTTGACGAAGTACTTTATCTACTATTCTACCCCCTGATTTAACCCCTAGTCTACCCTTTGGGTTACATAATATATCAGACGATATTCGCGTGTGCGTGAGTGTGTGTGTGAAGATGTCTGCCGTCTTTGTATGTCCTAAGCTACTGGTCGTATTCGGACAAATGAGGTGACGTTATCTTTGTCTTACTGGTTCGGTTATTATAAGCCATGTAACATCTCTCATTAAATTTAATATGGCGCTTAAAAAAAACACGGCAATCAAAATGTCTCGTGTTTCGAATAAAAGGTATCAATGAGCCCTTTCTAAAATACTATGTCGTTTTTTATATAATTTGGGAGTCGGGTATAAGTTTTTTTTAACTGCCACTTGTTCAAGAATAAAATCGATAAATTCTGTCTAATAGACATAACACACTAAAACACACCACACATGTCACTAAAACATATTTGTCTGTATCCAGCATCATAAAATATGATATAAAAACTGCAAAGGAACTGGCTTGTCTAGTCCTGTGTCAATCTGTCCCTGTTAGTCCAGTTCCAAGTTACATAACATCTCATAAAAAAACATGGTGTTCAGGTACACGACAGCTTACATTAGTTCCAGCTTCCCTATAAGGCGGAGTGTGGAGGCAGGATACTGACATAATAAGTAGTTACACGCGCGTCATTGACACCAATGTCTCATTAAATGTAATTATTACAATCAGGTCAATGTACGCAGTGTTGTAGTACGATATTATGAACTTGTTTTTACGATGATCTTGGTCTTATTAATAATTAATAATAATAGTATTAAACCTATCAATGCAACTATAGCTCAAGGACGAAATCAACCAGAAACCAAATACAAATGATTTTTGGATACGAACAAGCGTATCAATTTCCACAATTGCTCTCCCATACATGTCATTTGCTCTACATATATATTATATTGCGAATAACTTCCTTATTTGTACCAATACAAAACTAAACTTGTGCCAACCGCCATAGCAACTCTAAACCCAGTTTCAATTTTAATGCATCACAAAATAGGTTTGATGAACACTACTCAATTAAATTCAATTATAAACTAATTTACTCCTAACACTTACATAAATTAAAACATGACGTTACTAACGACTTATCTGTTGTTTTATTGGAAAAACAAATTGGATTTAGTAATTGAATATCGCCTTGCCGACACTTTATCCACGGATTAAAATTAATTATTAACCTAATGAATAGATGCATACATAAAAGATATTTAACACCATAGCTTAGAGAACCGTACATATATCGTGACACGTACGGTCACAAAACGTTCATCCCCTGCTGTGGGAGACTTAGGGTTGGCAATAATATAGGTATGTTAAAAAAGGGCTAAGAATGCACGTTACAAATGCACGTGTAAGAAATAATGCATTGTATAAATGTATGTAATTCTGCAAGTAAAAGTATGTTATTGTTATTATGATTTATTTAAACACAACATTTTGATTTTCATATTATTGTTTTTCGCAGATTCAAACAATTTGACCCCATTCCATTTTAACTGTTTTTCATCAGAATGCACGTTGCAACCTTGTATTTATAAATATTAATTCTTGCGTTGTATATAATACGTGTTCGATATTTATAAGAAGATGAAAAATGGATTTTACAGTCAGCCAAATAACATACATTGTAATATAGAAATATTTGATATCTCTAAAGCACAATACTACATTATAAAATAAGTTTGACAACCCTAGTGGGACCAAACCAGAGAAAGTATAATAAACAATTTATGTGTTCATTTTAGACACAATAATGATTATTATTATTTATTATTGTTTGAAGCTTAACTAGCTTTTATAGAAAGTGAAATGCTAAAGACAAGCTCAAGTATGTCTTAGGTCAAAGAGGTTCAATATTTGAGCAAGCATACGGCATGATATTGACATTCCTAATGTGACCTGAAGTCGTGTGGAATATGTCATAAAAATTATAAATACATCAAGAATGAAAGTCACGAATGACATACTGACATGGCAAAAATCTTTAAAAGACATTAATAATAAAAAAATTAAATTCAGTTATTTTTAAATTTTTCATTTAACTACTGATTGTATCTGACACCTACTTCAAAAAAACTAAAAAATGTTATCAATCCAGATAAGTGAGTTATTCATTAATTGATGCCATGAACGCCAGTAGGTATAGCATACTGATTCTTCGGAAACTTTAAGTTTATCGTCAATACCTATTTTATATGGCCTATGACAAGAAGAAAAATATGTGGTGTGGCTGTATTTCTTTAATAACAGCCACTTTTTGCTTAAAGTTTTCCATATTGAATTTATGAGTAACGATATGAAGCAGCAACGTAGGTATGTCATATAACTATGTATCTACATCCTATTTTTTCTTAATTGTCTTTGTATACTCAAAATTAAGAAAACTATGATTTTGGCTCAAAATGCACCATTATTTAAACAGAGTAACAGAGAGATTGAACTACCTTGTGGCCTTTTTTATTTGAGCCTTAATTATAGTTTTCTTGATTTCGAGTTTATTGTAAGACAATGCAAAAAAATAGAGTGTAGAAAACACATGTTGAATACCTAGGGATCCACCTGAGCTAGTTATTCTGTGGCTATGCGTGGAGGCTATGGAGGACATGTTATTAGCAAAACGATCTGTGAAATAAAAGTAAAACCTGTACGGATACTCCCACACAATCCGACCAAGCTGGTTCTGCAAGCGGTTCTACCTGGGACAGCTTGTTTCTACCTACCCAGACCCAACGTTCAGTCATCGGCTAAATACTTAACACTTTTGTTTTTATTGTCTTGCTGTTATGGCGGAAGGATGATATCAGTATGTATAAACAGATATTATTAACAAGCTAAAATAGGCAGCTTACATCATTTTTAAAACCAATATATCCTAATATTTTCCATACTGTGTAGTTGGTTCCCCGCGGTGTCAGTGTCAACCGCGTGATTTAACTTTTCCGTCTCATACATCTTTGACAAATCGATTTTTGGCTAATGGTTATCTACACCGAATCTACACAAAGATTCTATACGGTACCGTATAACAACCACCAACTAACCAATTAATTTCAAAATATGCAGGTTTGTTGGTTTGGATGGCTTGCTCACATTTCGCTTACCTACATTTAGATATTCTTACTAAAGACCTTTTAAGTACTTATATGTACTTTTTGGGTCTATGATATTATGTTTTACTTTGTTTTTTTGTTTTATTACTATTGTTACGAAATTCCTAGTTTTGGATAGTAAGAAATCTCTGCAGGTCACACGTTAAGATGTAATTTGTATCGTATGGATCTTAAATTCTGTTTTCCTGCTTGCTGACTCACTTTTAGTTAGTACACACTAACACATAGTTTTGTTGTGATGTCAGTTTTAGCAGTTAAATATTGGTTTTTATTTCATTGCTCGTATGTGATGACTTTAATACCTACTATCAGGATACTTATCCGCCGTCTAGGCTAATGCATCGTGTTTTTACCAAATACAGGATATGTAAGGTACAGTGGAGGAAAAGTGAAAATTAGCTGTCAGATAAACTATGAATAAATGGTGAGTTGGTTTTAACACTGATGTATTGAAGTGAAGGTTGGGTAGAAAAAACGAAGCATGAATGTAGAAATAATTCTTTAGAAATAAAGGCATTGAGAACTACATATGTTGTATCTGTAGTGTGCGCAACGCTTAATGAAAGAATAAGAAATATGTAGTGTAACAAAGATTTAGAACTGGTGGTTAGGCAAATTGGAAGGATGGATGAAAGGAATAAAAAAAAGATGCATAAAACATGATGACTCGAAATGCAATGGACAATGAAGTCCGTTCTCAAGAATGGCGAGGCCAAGTTTATATTGCCAGTCGTTGAATGTGTGTAAAGGCATGAAGCAAAGAAGTGCGCAAGGATCGTAATCATAGTAAGTCATAGTCTTTGGTCTCTGCCTTCACCTTCGGGAGACGGGCTTGATGTTATGTACGTATATAATATATATTCCATTCCAACTAAACAGAGGTAGAGTATATTAATGTAGGTACCGGACTCGAGAAAACCTTAAGCTACAAAATACACAAATAGAGATTTTTGTTGTCCCTGTACCGCAAATCGAATTCGGCACCAACCACTCCGCAGGCCCCGCGGTTCTGAAACCTACTTATAATATTTTAAATATAAAAAAGTACGGTATAAATATGGTCTCGAAACTATAAATTTCAAGTGCTTACTGAGTTTCTCCAATATTTTTGTTTTTGCCAGAAATTTATATTACCTAATTAGATTAGATTAGAAATGTCGTCTAAATTAGCTTTCTGTAGATACTATTATCTAAAATATACCTATGTTGCGATATTTTTACACTGTATAAAACAAACAAATATAAATATATCACTTTATATATTGTTACTGATTCATCATCATACATAATGTATGTATGCTAATAATACGCAGCTATAGATAGACATATACAATTTGTTAATTTATGTAAATCAAACATTTTATCGCCTTCAAACTAAATTATCAATAGGTATACCTAGTCTCGAAGTTCAAAAATGTAACTATTTCTTACGTAACGTTCATCAAATATTCTGTGACGCAAATTATTGAATCATGTGATATTGACCGTAACCATTAACGTGGCCTTAAACTTGCTAACAAACAAGTTTTAACAACCAAATCTTTGCTAGTTATAAAATCGTTTGATATAAGTGGTATATATTTTTTTCAACTCAAATACACAAACTTAAGGGAACTTTATTTACGAATACTTATATTTCGAACTAAAAAGTTTTAACAATTAAAACGTAATATAGCTTATGTTACTTAGGAGAAGTGTAATTTTCAGAGTCAGCAAATGCAAAGGTTCCCCCTACATACAAACTAAGGAACAAACAAATTTTACCTCTTTGTAATGTAAATAAATACTCAGGAATAGAATATTTTTCTACCTGTAAAAGAATTTTCAGAATTGGTTCAGTAGTTACAGAGATTACCACCGTACATATTGTGTATTTTATCTCTTTCTAATCTATATAGATATATAAAAATCCCTGTTTACCTTGGTCACGCCATAACTTCCGAACGACTGCACCTAATTAGATAATTCTGTTCTTGTTGTGTTCTTTATTGTTAGGGCAAGATTTCTATGAAAAAGTTGGAGATTTGGAATTTGGAGAGAGTGAGTTGGACTCGCGCACTGAGGGTAAACAGATTGTATTGAAATTTTGGTAATTTGTTGTGCACATGACGGGGAAGGTTTCTGAATAAGAACAACCCTTAAACAATAGGTGGCGCGCCAGTTGTTTTCAGAAGTAAAAAAATCCTAATTCTATGGACATATACTACGGCCGGGGCCTCAGCAATACTGTGTTGTTATAAACATTCAAAAATATAACCTAGAAAGCATTTCAAAGAAAATAATCCTACTTTTGCCAAATGAAAATTAGTTTTATCTTTTATTAAAATTAAAGCTCGTCATAGAAATATGTCCGGACTTAGATATTCATTTAGTTTGTCTAGACATGATTTTCAGTTGTCATCTTTCTTTCGTGGAAAAAAATGTAAGGCTTCTATGAAAAGCTACCTAAATCTTTTATTCTTGGAGCTCTTTGAAATGTTTACGTAAGTACGCTTCTAAGTGATGTATCCAATTTAATAAAGGGAGGTAGACAGTTTAGGAATTGCGTAAAATTGAGATTAAGGTCATACTAAAAGTTTCTGGATTCTGATATTTAAGACCAGATATAATACTTATGATAGATTTATTGTTTTTTGAATTATGTGCCCTCCTCATCATTTATATATTTTTGCATTCGCCATTTTAGAAAGCAGTTCAGCCGATGCAATTTTCGAATAATACAAAATTGCATAAAACTGAGCAAGTTTGTAAACATATTTTAACTGTTAAATATGACATGAATTTAAGAAAAAAATACATAGTAGAAAAAATATAAGGATTAACATGGTTTTACTTAAAAAGGTTTTACTATTTAATTTACAGAAACTATAGACAAAACTTTTAACTCACTCTTTTTTTCCTAGTTGTAACCCTATTACTTCTACATTTTTTATCAAAACCCTATAAAAATATAGTTGCCTACCTTTGAAAGCAATGAGGAATAATTTGATTTCCGTATTTTTTTTTAATTATGTTTTTACTATTTATTATAGAAGTAGTAGGGAGGTACGGGAACTGGCTCAACTTTGAGGGGGCCTGTGAGGGGTTTATTGGGGGCCCGCGAAAAAGCTCTCTACACACTCGCGGATCATATGTGAATCAACTTTATTCGCGGTCTAATTATTTTAATTCGCGGTCCAATTACTTTAATTCGCGTGTGGATCTATTTTATTCGCGGTCTAATTATTTTAATTCGCGTGTGGATCAATTTTATTCGCGGTCTCATTATTTTCATTCGCGTGTGGATCAACTTTGTTCGCGATCTAATTATTTTAATTCGCGGTCCAATTATTTTAATTCGCGTGTGGATCAACTTTATTCGCGGTTCTATGAAATGTTCTGCGTGCAGTGTCAACAATGGTTTTTAACAACAATAGATAATTCATTATTTAGTTTCTTTCAGTTTCTTTTATCTACGAGGTTTAATTTTTTGTAAGTCTCTGTGGGTAGCAACGATTTCAATGAATTGTAATAACAATAAGACGTTGATTTATTTCTTAAATGCCGTGGGAGGTCCCTGCTAACAGGTTGATACATGTTTTACTACGAAGAGGCGTCATCTTTAGAAATTTTTTCAATTGAAATTATTTATTTAAGCTCTGTGACAAGCAAATACAGCTACTTACAATGCCAATATGGATTGTGATAACAAAAGATAACTTATTGTTTGGTGTCCTTTATTTTGAACTTAAGCTTTAAAATTAAACGGCAGATTATTTCTTCAATGCACTTCCGAGGAGGTCTGTTAACAATTAGACACATGTTATCTATAGAAATATTTTCTATTAAAAATATTTATTTAAGCTCTTCGTCATGCAAACATTCCGATACCAGGTACTTACAATGCCAATATGAATTGAGTGATAACAATAGATGGCTTATTGTTTAGTTTTTTTTTTCCGACGTTGATTCATATCGTGTGAGGTCTCTGTCATATCCTGTTGGAACACGCAAAGACATGTAGGCTATAACCATATATATAAGGAACCACAGTAAAATTCACACTGCAGTCTTATTCGTGAGTTTCAAAGTTATACCTACAGTGTTTTGTGTTCATATTCCATCAAATGGAGGTAAGTTTAATTACTTAATTTTCTCGATAGTGTATGTTTTATTGTTTTTTCATAATGTATGTGTGTAATTGTTTTATTATTGTCCTGTTTGGTCAAATGGTTAGTGCAGCTAACTGCGGAGCCAAGGGTCACGGGTTCGAATCCCACAAGGAGCAGGTGTTTTTTGTGATGATTAAACATTTGTTACTGAATCATGGATGTTGTTTATATGTAGTCTATGTACTGATATTCTATGGTTGTTGTTTCTGGTTACCATAACACAAGTTTAATACTTAGCTTGGGGTCGGAACCATCTATGTGTATACGTTTATGTATATTATTTTATAACGGTATTACATAATTAGCGTCTAACCAATAGTTAAAGTACTGAGTTCCAATATTATTATTTTTTTTCTCTTATGTGCTTGTAACAGCAATTAATGTGTGTTAGTATATTATTCAATCGAATCAAATAGTGAAGTTTGTTTGTTTATTGTTCTTTAACCCAGCAATAGAGATTATTAGCACTATAAGGAAATTTTATTAATACAATTTTATTAATTTCATTTTTATTAACTTATTGTTTTATAATTTTTATTGTTCCAGCCTTTATCCCCGGAAAATTATACGTTAAAAAATTATTACTTTCCTTTGGATATGAGTCAAGAAGAAACTAAAGACTGTACTATTCAAAAAAATTTGAAAAGCACAACAAAGCGGAATATCAAAAGTATTGACGCATTTTTTGAAAATCCTAAGAAAAGAAAATCTCAAGCAAAGTCTTCGTGTGTCAGTCAAGGCAATGAAAATGGAATCTCTTATATTTCTACCAATAATGACGACACAACGTCTGCAAGTCACCTATTAAAAATTGAAATATATAATATGAAAAAGATAAAGGACATACCAGCTGAAGATCATTGGAAATACGCAGACTTAAAAGTTAAATATTATACACAATCACATGACGACCAGCATTATCTAAGTACCCGGGATTCCATATATAATATTACAAAACAAATAGCAATGAACTGTGATTGTAAAAAGTTCTTCATTGAAACTAAAGATAAGCGGGGATATTAATTTCATTCATTCATTTACAACTTCTTAACATTACTTAACAGAGAACGCCAAAGCTTAAAAACAACAATAGATTTACCCCCACGCTTCATTCAATAACAAGTAGCCATTGTCAGAGTCAGTGTATTTAAAGACGGGCAAAAGACTTCTAGTCAATATTTTCTCACCAGCAAACACCATGGATGTGTTCAAAGATCGTGAATACGACAAGGATTTGCTTAACATGTGTTTTGAAGCGGAAAGAAAATATTTGTTACTCAATAGTGGTTACTCACTTCCGATATCACAACCATACGAGGAACGTAAAATTAATATTTTGACGGTGATGGACCAGTTGGAGCAAGAAAGACTTGAAAAGGAAATGTGCATTTCATACACACAAGAAGATTTATCACCATCTTTCTATAGTCCTCAAGATTATGTTTAGCTTAAGAATGTAAAACACTGTTTATTAAATAAATAAATGTTGAATTAAAAATATCGTTTGTTTATGTAATAAGTTTCCAACAAATAAAACACATAAATTCATAAATCTATAAGTTTATTTTAAAAAAATTGCTTTATAAAGTGCTCTTAAAATTAGATCATTATACAGAGTGTTATTTGAAAAAATGTTTACAAAATCCATCATAGAAATACCAATAGATCTCATAAATAGATACACTAAACAATATTCACCACAAACTGATGTATAATAATTTTGTATCATTTTTGCATTAAAAAAATATTTTTTAGCGTTCCTTTGCATAAATATTTTATGATATCCAGTTGGTTTTCGGCCATATGAATCGAAATATTCACCGAAACCATTTTTGTCTATGTGAATAGCAATCCAATGAGATCCTGGTTTAGTGTCAGGATCTAAGTTACTTACAATATATGATGGATACGAAATGAAAACGGGCATGCGATTTGAAGCAAAAACATTGCATTCTGCTAATGGATTAATTTTTTTTAATAATTTACGTATTTCATAAGTATCCATTACACCTCTCGTAACTACAAAAGTTATTTTCAGAATGAATAAAATAATAGCTTTAGAACAATATATATGTTTTTTTAACTATTATAATCTACACTTACATCACGATTTTTATTAATTTCTATAATGTTGTCAAATTCTGCATATATAATACAATTTACTGTAGTTTTTAAAGAGTTTTCGAAGCGGACTTCCAATCTAACACTTCCATGTCTTATTAGATTCCAATGCGATTGTGAATTGGATGAAAGATCTGGGGTTAAATCAAAGGCTAATAAACAGTATCCATTGGCAAATTCTTCTCTAGATATATCATTACCTTCATTCAAAAAATGAATACCAGTTCCCGAATATAAAGTGTGATATGCTGATGTAAATAAACTGCTATCAAATGAAGGTTGCAATGTTTTAGAAGGTATTTGTTGGCCATCTACATATAAGCTAAACATATTTAAATTAAAGTTTTGAAAATTATATGGGTTCATATTAAAACTTCCATTAAAGGCTGAATTATTTACAAAACCAACTATACATCTTTTGGGAACTTGACCTAAAAAAATATTATCAAGTGTTTTTCCTTGGATTCCTGAAGGTAACGTCATAACCTTGACTTCCGCACGCGTTATAGGGTATTTGGCAGTAGTGTTGGCTAAAACTTTTTGATGAGCTAATAACACAGAAGGACTTATCCTAGCCCTTCTTATTAAAAGTGTTGCATCATTGATTTGCACTTTTAACTTTAAATCTGTACTAGATGACATTAAGTTAAATGATTCTTTGGTACGTACTAATTTAATACGTAATTCAACACCGTTTATCAAAAATTTGTCTTGATTAAATATATCACCATGTAAATGACCAATCAATTCAACTTCCTTGCTATCTTTCGTAAACTGCTGTCTCTTGGTGTAGCCTTCATTGCTTTCATCAGCAGAATCCATTTTGTTTGAGGTATCTTTATACCACAAACCACATGTAAGATGAGATTTTTTTGCAGCAGGACCATAATTTAATAAAGTTTCAATATAAGAACGATAGGCATAGGTGTTGTTTGGTGGGGAAACAAGCTTTTGATTTAGATAAACATCCATTTGATTAAAAAGAGAATGTAACCAGTTATTAACTGGGGCAACACTTGTCGCTGCAGTTAATACAGTTGAATCATGATTTAAAACTCTAACTTTTAATTGGAGTAATGTATTAGATAAGTCAATATAGTCTTCTCCTGTACCAGGAACTTGAAATTCTATGGGACCTTCATCACTCAAAGATGAAATCGGTTTATAATGAATCCACTGACCATTCTCTATGCTTGTTTGTGTTGTTGGTAATGCAAATAAATCTAATTCAGACTTAGCACATTCACATGAAGTATTATGTAAGAACGACATTATTATTTGTTTGATTTAAGAAAAAATATCACAACTATTCTTATTAAAAACTTTTTTAGTAGTTCTTCTTTTCGTTGCTTTCAGAGCAATGGCTGATCGTTTATTACGTCTCTTGTTTTTATACCCTGATCCAGTCATAATGCTATCAATTTTACTATCTGCTTTCCGTTTTAAATTACTTGTTGCATCTTTCATGCGAGATTTAATAGAATCATTCATAGGTTGTGCATTCATCATATCAGACAGGAGACCTACACCCATATTCAATGCTTCTTTACTGACTGCCTTTGCTCCACTCGATAGCAACGGAAGTACAGATCTAAACAATCCCCCTAAAAAGCTTCCGATTCCATGGCCTCGTTGATATGGGACACCTTTGTAAATGATCCCCACTCCTGAACCAGCTTGATGAGAATAATAACTTTCATATGGGCAAATACTATGATTACGATTATGAGAATTCATCTTATTCGTTTAAAATGAAGTTTAGCACACGCAGTTCCAAATTGAAATGGTATTGTTGCACCTGTGTTTGTCCTTATATCTATTTCTATAGTATCAAACTCACGACGCATAACAGGTATATAGTGAGCTGGTGTAAACACATTCATTTTATAACCACCGTAAATATATTTTGTTGGGTCTAATGGAACTATTCGTAATAGTGATGTCATTACATCACCCACAATTTGAGGTTGCACAATATCAGAGTACAAAAAAAGTTGTGAAGGCAATCCTAAAAACAAATTAACAGGACGTTTAGCTATGTTGTTTGCAATTAAATTAGTTTTTGGTCCAAAACCAAGTTGAAGACTTAGCTGTGGTGACATCCTTAAAGATAAAATGTTTTTATTTTGGGGTGTTAAAGAAAAGAGTTTTGATGTCTCATTAAAACGAAACTTTATACAATCTTTTAAAAGGGGATTACTGTTAAGGGCATTTAGAAGCTGATCAATGTCATCATATGTTGTAGCGGGTATGTGGGTTTTATATTCTGCAACACTTTCAATGTTGTCGACCAATATTTTTTTTCTAAGATATAGAACATTTTCATGTTCTCTAACATTTAAAATACTAAAAGGGTAATGAAATTCAACTAGTCCTACCAGCCACTCCCCTTCTAATTTAACTGTTTTAGGAAGCTTCGTCAAAAAGTTTGTTGTTGTATTGTTTGGGAAATAGGTCATTGAACTGTTACTTAACAGAGTCAAATAAAAGCTTTCTTGACTCATATTAATTCAATGTTAGATGTTGGAATCCAGGTATTGAATTTTGATGGATAACCTTTCCACTTGACCAACACTTCTTTTCTGCCTCTAATATACCTAAAACTTATGATTTTATCTATTTTGTGCTTAAGGGTGGGGTCGTATAAAACTTTTTGTAGTTCTTTAGCATAAAATGTACCTGATATTGATTCTCCTTCTAAATCATTAAGTGTATAAACTTTATAAGGCGACCTATGAATAATTGATGATATAACAAATACTTCATCACTCCAATTAGTTTCATAGCCTTTTTGAAATATATGTTTATGCTTAGTTATTCTTACATGGTCACCAATTTGAAACTTAGGAAGCTCTGGATATATATTTTGGTTTTTATTTTTCCTGTCATATAAATTAGACCAAACAGTCATAATATTACTAGAATTGACGTCACATGGACACATTTTTATACTCGAATGGTAACTGTGATTATATGAATACATCAAATCTTGCAAAATATCTACATATCTATATGTATTTTTGTGAGTGAAATAACGCCACATTTTCATCTTAAGAGTTCTTTGAAATCTTTCTACAATACTTGCTTTAATATCTGGATTATTCGTTGTGTAGTAATTTATGTTTTTACTCTTAAAATACCTTCTAACATCTTTTGCAACGAATTCACTACCCTTATCAGATTGTATATGTTTTGGAGTTGCGTTAGCTTCTGTAAATATACTTTCAAAGCATTGTATTGTAGTTTCTGAATTCTTTTTTTTCATACATCTTGCAAAAGCATATTTACTAAAGACATCAATGACACAGATAATATATTTATAATTATCGTTATATTGACTATAGGTTCGCATATCGCTTAAATCAACTTGCCAAAGGTCGTTATAGTTAGATAAAATGTATTTATTTCTAGAAAACTTTCTCTGAACAGGTCTATGTAAAGTATATGTTTCTTGCGCCTGTAACCATTTTTTTACTTCTTTTCTATTCATCTTTCCATCCATAGCTTGGGTTAACTTATCAATACTACTATAACCAGCTGGATTAGAAACATCATAATATATTTTGTCTATATCTAATACGGTGACCATCTTTCCCAGTCAATTTTCTTGCTTTTTATATCTTTTAAAGACGTTCTCGGTGTTTCACTACTGGGCGTAGCATGTTTTTCAGGGGGAGAAGTTTCTTTAAATTTCTCTATATGTAGTTTCTTATCATACTCCAATGTTGTAGGATTACCGATACAATATAAAGGTAAACTTATATCAGTTAATAACTGAGAAAATTCTTCCCACCCCCTCGGTTTTGGACGTTTTAGCTGACGTAAGGTATCATTAATCAAATCTACAATATTGGTCCCAGGTATAACCTGCTCATTTATAGTGATTCTCCCTTGTGTATCCCATTTGACTTTATCATTATTTTCTATCAACGTTTTAATTAGCAGTTCACCTTTTTTTTTAAATGTCCTTGGAATTAATCTCATTAAATAAAAATAAGAATAGGGCTTATTGTAAACTACGTCCCTCTCTTTGGATGGTGACTGTGTAAGTAATGGTTCAGCTTTAATCTCTTCTTCTTTATATTTTTCTGTTAATTCACTGTCATCCGACACCAAAGGCAATTTTAGTGGTTGTCTTTCTTCACCAGTAAAATACAAATATCTTTGTAATGTTTGTGAATAGAGCTTCCACTTCTCACGGTCTTCTAATTTCCTACTAAGAATATCCCGCATTTCCTTATCTAGTCGCGACAAGGAATCTTCAGGAATAATTTCTCTACGTTTGAGCCTTTCTAAGACGTTAGGTTCAATTAATAACATCTTTTTAGCGTTCTCCATTTTCTTATATGACAGAATTGAGCAAAGAACTAAGAACTGCACCCAAAATTACAGGTAAGAATGCACCACCTTTCTGTATAATTATCTTTTTTCTGAATTTATTTCTTCCTTTAGAAACTAATTTCCTGAGAACCACTTTGTGTTTTTTTAATTTAGACTTTTCTTGCTCCTTTAAAGGAATTTTACCATTTAAAACATTAAAAATACATTCACAGAGACAGTTTATTTCTTGTTCGTTACAACTTTTTAATAGTGCCTCACAATACTTTGGTTTAAGTGTATGTAAAGCTTTTAATAATTCTTTATGTGCCTTAACTCGTCTCATTATTATTAATTATTAAAAACATTTGTTTAAATAAATTTTGATAAAATAACTGCCTATAATACTGTTGACACTAAACAATTTAAATTCAGGGACCTCAGTGAATATCTCTTCGTTTTTTTATTTGTTTTTTCTTTTAAATTAATTTTTTCTGCTAAAATAAAATTAAGCTGTTTACAAATATTGTTTAATTCTTCTTTACTAGTTGTTTCTTGTAAAGTTTTGCAATACTTTCGTTTCAATACTTTTAATATTACACTAAATGAATTATTATTACACGTTGTTACGGTTCCGTGCATGATGTTGAACTAATTGATATTTGATCCTTCATATTACATTTAAATCCTTTTTTTGGTATGTAAACAGTACAAAAAATATTATTGAGTGGAAATATATTACTTTTAAAGCGATACATGTCATTTGTTTTTTGTTTTAGATCTATCATCAAATAACCATGCGGATCACTAGTGGCATCTTTATAGGCTTCCTCTACAAATTTGGAATTATCAGGAAAAACTTGTCGTGCTAAATGGCGTATTTGAGTTCTGTCCCGAGGATTTTTGAAATAAATTATATAAGAAGAGTTTAGTGAAATATCACGTTGACCTTTACCTTGATGAAATAAATTTTGAGTTATATAGAAAACGCTTAAATTTCTGTGATGGCTCCCTTTAGTAAAAATATCAACAACTCGTCCATCCGATTCACGCATTAGGTCATCTATAACCAGTAATTGAGGTTCATTACCATCAAACATATTTAAATCTGGAATTCCTTGAGTGTATATAACATTACTAATATTATACAGTGGCTGCATTTCATCGTAACACCAAAATATATGCTTAAAATCTGTGTCACATATTTTTTTAGCGCAGTTTATAAAATTTGTAACAAAATTAGATTTTCCACATCCACTCGGACCTGCTACTATAGCTGTAAAAGGGTGTGAGAAATGAAACATCGTTTTTTTTTTAATACGTGTTAGCTTCATAAGGATTTTAAGTCAAATGTCATTTGTTCACATTGAACATTAGTTTTAAATAAAATACAGTAATACTATAAAAATCATTTATTAAATATTTTAAATAGTAAAATGTAAAGTTGACAAAACAAATAATTAGGGTTCCTTTTTCTTTTTTTTATTAAATTAAAACAGTTTAATTCAGGCACAGAGAAAACCAATATACATTGTTAGACATGACTCATCAATACAAAATTAAAACAGTTTAATTCAGGCACAGAGAAAACCAATATACATTGTTAGACATGACTCATCAATACAAAATTAAAACAGTTTAATTCAGGCACAGAGAAAACCAATATAAATTGTTATACATAACTTATCAATACAAAATTAAAATTAAAATCAAGTCAAATTAGATGAAAATGAACATAACAGTTCAAATTAAAATTAAATAATATTTTAACATAATACAAAAATAATTTTACAACTTCTTTACATTTCTTAAACAATAATATATTTTTTAATGAAACACAGTACTTTTTAATTAGATTTATAAAAAAAATAGTTTTACAAAAAACAATTCAGAAAGTTTTTACATTATTTTCTAACTAAACATTTTTTAAGCTATAATGACCCCATGCCAGAGTATCGGTAGAATTTGGTTTTATATACCTTTTGCTATCATTGTAAGATAAAGAAACTTTATTACATTTTTGAGTAAAAATTATATGTTTAATAGATTTAAACCGAAGCATTTTACAAATTTCATTAGTATTATTAAATAAACAATTTTTGTAATTGTCAATTTTAAAGTTTTTGACAATGCTTTTGTTTACACCCTTTGCTTTAGCAACAAATTTATCTTCCACGTCAATCGCATACATTTTTGAGCGTAGTCCTACAAACTCTCTAAATATTTTACCATTATTTTCATCTTTAAATAATCCTAATTTTTTTTTATTTAACAAAGGTATACCATATTTATTGTTAATTTCATAGTCTGAGGTGTCGAAATGTATGGCAACATCTGATTTAATATCGGAATAAAAGTTTTTTGTAAATACTTGATAAACTAAACTATCTGTATCTGTGTAAAGTAGTTTTAACCTATTCTGAAACTTCACGTTCATATATTCGTAATGGAACTCATACATTAGCGTTTTTGATATATCTAAAATACAAAAACCTAAATAAATTGGTTTGTTATATAACATTTTTACCTTTTTTAATTGTATAGCAACTAATGACTCTGAAAAGATAGATAAACTATGAAATTCAGGTCTTGCTAGCAGTGATTGAGCACCTTGAACATTTCCGCGATTCTCCCAATGAGTCACCAGCTTTACATTTACTCTTTTTTCAATATTTTCCATAGTTTTACCGAAAACAGAGTTATTCATTAATTTATAAAAATCCTTTTGAAACTCAGAAACCGCCGATGCACGCAGGTTAGTATTTAAATCAATGTATTTTTTTAACCAATCACTTTGTTTAAATTTTAAAATTCTATGCACTTTTAGTAATTTTAGTCCAGTTTGTAAACATTGTTTTAAATTTCGATAATGTATTATGTAGTTATTTTTATTGTTTAAATTTAGAACTAATTTTTTTTCTTTTGTGTTACCAATACATATCTGATCAGGACAAAATGGAAAATCTGAATGTAAGTCATGTAAATGATCTGGATATTCTAAATCTACTTCCAATATATAACCATATTCTGAGTTATCAGGCACTTGAAAATTAGTATTTATGTCAACCCATTCAAACTCACTCGTCGGAAGGTATTGTGACATAGCCCAACCATATAGATTATTAGCATCAAGGTAAATTAAATAAGAAGAAGGTAAGTCACTATTATAATTGTCCATAAAAATATTGTTAGCTTTTGCATAACGGTTACTACATTGAGAAACCCCACCTCTTATTCCTTTTTGGATAAAAGCAAGTTTATCAAAATCTGTTAAAAGTTCTAACTTTTGTTGAGTATGTTTTAACATGGAATCCCAACTCAATCCAGGTGCAGTATAATACTGTGCAGCATCAAGACCATATGTTTCAAGACATAAATTTCGAAAGTTTTCAAACACATCAGCTAATAATAATACATCAGTTTTTAAATACAGATTAGAATAATCTAACATATTTTTACAGTTAAAATGATTCCAAACATCATTTGCATGTGCATAGTCCTCGTCAGATACATGCTCGTTATTCAAGGAACTAAAAAAAAATTCTTTTGTTGGTAGTGTCGTGTTTTGTAATTTTTCATAGGATGTCATAAACTCATAGGGATAAATGCCTTTACGTGTTAAACGGATGAAATCTTCGTTATTTGAAAATTTTTTACTAAGTTCATGAAATTGATTTGTATCAAGATTTTTTGCTAACTGAGAAAGACTACAAGACATGAATTTGAAAGAATCTACAAACCTTAATTTCATAGTATAATTATTTATTTGAATGCACTTTGAAAATGATATGTATTTTTCTTTATTTTGAGGTATTATTTCTATTGCTCCGTCTACACTGTTCAGCGCATGTACTATAAAGTGACTATCATAATTACTCAAGTTATGCAAAAAAATTGGAACGAATCGCGGGACTTTATAATTTGAAGAGCAAATCGAATGAGCTATTCCTCTATATAAACCCGTGTGTGTGTCATAATCTATAACAGACTCATTATTTAAATCTTTTTCACAAATGTAACAGGTTTTACTTTCTAATATATTTCTCTCATTCTCGACCGATAACGGTTGAGGACTTTTATGGAAACTGTTTTTTTTAGCAATTTGTTTTAAATCATCTACTAGAGACTGCATAAAAACCTTAGCACAGTCCTTTCCAGTATAGGTCCTATAAGTAGACAGACTATTATCGTACGAACATTTAATATAATAACCGAAGCTATATACTTCATGTTTTTGAATATTATTACTAAACGATTTGTTTGGGTCATTATCACAACTATGAATTGGTAATAAAAGGGCTTCAAAATCAGCATAAATGACAAATGGAATTTTCAATTTTCTATCAAATTTATCAAATGACAATATATTATTTAAAATTGGTTCACCAAACCACATCTTTTTTTTGGGAAGTGAATTAGGTAAATCGGTTTTAATGTGATTACAATCAAACCTTTGATGGTTAGTTAATTCATTTTGATTTCTAAATATTAACAAGCACCCGTCACAAATATGAACAGCTTCATTTTTTGATGAAATTTGTTTACTCACTAATCTAGATAAATTTTTAATGTAACAATAATGATAATTAGAACCGGTATTAATTAAAAGTAGATTAATGTGTTTTTGTTTTCGACACTTTGTAAAATGAAGCGGTCCTACTATTTTATTTTTTTTATTATTTGCATCGTACTCTAAACCAAAGACATTAATACTTACATCATTTAAATTTTCAAATTTATTTATATCCTTCAATTTAACGGGAAATGGAATATTATTAAAATTTAATTTATTTTGGTGACTAAAATATGAACAGACTCTATCAGCGTTATTATTTACTGGATATAAGGCTGAAAGCACAGCCCATTGAAAACATTGGTGGTCATAATTTTTCACATTAATTACCGCTTTTTTGTGTTTAATATCTAATGGTAAATCTATATACGATGAACCACGTAAGGGATTAAATTTATTAACATTCATATCTATATGTTTAATTGCACGTAAGCTCCAGCCGCTATCTTTTTTTTCAAAATTGGAAATCTTATTTGTTATCTCATTAATAATCATTGAAAATATTATTTCAAAATCATCTCCACGACAATACACATAGTTAAAAGTTTGGAAATCGAAAGTATTTTTTAAGTTTTTTGTTGGTTGTATAAAATCAGCATTTAAATTAAAATTTACTTTTATGACGGTTAATTGATTAATGCAATCACTTATTAACTGAAACAAAGTTTCTTTAATACCTTGGAGAAACGAGTCAGGCGTCTCGAATTCTACCTGGGCTACAGTTTGTTTTGGGGTTATTCTATAGGTTAATATGCGTGCTCCAAATGCAGTTTCAATTAAATGAACATTTGAAAACTTTTCATGACATATTATTACATTGTTTTTATGGGAATTACTTTTTAAATGACTAGTAAAATGTTTTTTGTGGATAAAAACTTTACATTGGGGGCATTCAATCTTATCAATATTTGAACTTACATCTAAAAGAAAAGTAGACGATGCAGCTGCTGATGATGTCGATGGTACTGCTTCAGGGCCACCCCTTGATGTAGTCGCTTGTGGTTCTGATGTACGAAGTCGTTTTTCCAGTACATTTTCTCCATCTAGAGCAATTTTTCTTTTTCCACCAACTTGGCTGTAAACAATAGAAAAAAAAAACACAATTATTATAAAAAATAAAACAGAAATATATAATTAGAAATTTAGAACATTATAAATAAGTCACATAAAAAAACCATCTCACGTTTATTTACTATTTTTACAAGAGGTGCAATATGCTATGACCGGTAATAATCCGTCAATTTCATCACCCCCACTGATTAAATGCGTATTACATGGCGTATAATACGGTTTAAAGTCTGGATCCTCAATCATTGATTTAGAAAGTTTGCCATTTATAAACCAAAATCTAATATAACGATGGAATCTACTTAAAATAATTGCTTTGTCGAGTAAAATTATTTCCTCACTAGTAAGCGACCACATTTTGTCAAACTAACAGTAACAATAATCTCAAACCAAAATACATTATTTTATATGATCCACCCCTCCAATGCTATACAATAAGTTGTTACAAATAAAACAAGTCGAGACAAGACAGCTAGTAAACCCAAATACTTACAATGTCTGTTCTTGTTTGTTGCACTGGTGATTTTTTTCTTCGTGTAGACATATTTTATAGAGCAATTGATCGTATTCATCAATGAGTTTTCTTTCTTCCTGTATACAAAGTTCATACAGTTGTTGGTCGAAGTAATCGTTTTGTAAATCTGAAGCGTCCATGATGATGTTAGTTTGTATAAGAGTATTGAAAGTGAACGAGGTATCGCTTAAATATAACTTGTAGCCTAAGTACCTGCGGACGAAGGTGTGAGAAATCTATTGTTGTTTTTAAGCTTTGGCGTTCTCTGTTAAGTAATGTTAAGAAGTTGTAAATGAATGAATGAAATTAATATCCCCGCTTATCTTTAGTTTCAATGAAGAACTTTTTACAATCACAGTTCATTGCTATTTGTTTTGTAATATTATATATGGAATCCCGGGTACTTAGATAATGCTGGTCGTCATGTGATTGTGTATAATATTTAACTTTTAAGTCTGCGTATTTCCAATGATCTTCAGCTGGTATGTCCTTTATCTTTTTCATATTATATATTTCAATTTTTAATAGGTGACTTGCAGACGTTGTGTCGTCATTATTGGTAGAAATATAAGAGATTCCATTTTCATTGCCTTGACTGACACACGAAGACTTTGCTTGAGATTTTCTTTTCTTAGGATTTTCAAAAAATGCGTCAATACTTTTGATATTCCGCTTTGTTGTGCTTTTCAAATTTTTTTGAATAGTACAGTCTTTAGTTTCTTCTTGACTCATATCCAAAGGAAAGTAATAATTTTTTAACGTATAATTTTCCGGGGATAAAGGCTGGAACAATAAAAATTATAAAACAATAAGTTAATAAAAATGAAATTAATAAAATTGTATTAATAAAATTTCCTTATAGTGCTAATAATCTCTATTGCTGGGTTAAAGAACAATAAACAAACAAACTTCACTATTTGATTCGATTGAATAATATACTAACACACATTAATTGCTGTTACAAGCACATAAGAGAAAAAAAATAATAATATTGGAACTCAGTACTTTAACTATTGGTTAGACGCTAATTATGTAATACCGTTATAAAATAATATACATAAACGTATACACATAGATGGTTCCGACCCCAAGCTAAGTATTAAACTTGTGTTATGGTAACCAGAAACAACAACCATAGAATATCAGTACATAGACTACATATAAACAACATCCATGATTCAGTAACAAATGTTTAATCATCACAAAAAACACCTGCTCCTTGTGGGATTCGAACCCGTGACCCTTGGCTCCGCAGTTAGCTGCACTAACCATTTGACCAAACAGGACAATAATAAAACAATTACACACATACATTATGAAAAAACAATAAAACATACACTATCGAGAAAATTAAGTAATTAAACTTACCTCCATTTGATGGAATATGAACACAAAACACTGTAGGTATAACTTTGAAACTCACGAATAAGACTGCAGTGTGAATTTTACTGTGGTTCCTTATATATATGGTTATAGCCTACATGTCTTTGCGTGTTCCAACAGGATATGACAGAGACCTCACACGATATGAATCAACGTCAAAAATAATGAGACCGCGAATAAAATTGATCCACACGCGAATTAAAATAATTAGACCGCGAATAAAATAGATCCACACGCGAATTAAAGTAATTGGACCGCGAATTAAAATAATTAGACCGCGAATAAAGTTGATTCACATATGATCCGCGAGTGTGTAGAGAGCTTTTTCGCGGGCCCACCGTTGATGTGCGGGGGATTCGACTCATAGAAAAGAGCTGAGAAGGTCGTTGGCGACTGGACAAGCCTTAAGGGCCTTCCTCAATGGCTTCGTGGAACGCATTCCCCGCCGATTCAGGGCTCGTAAAACGCGTGCTTTTAAGCTGCTGCTGTTAATTTAAGGAAACGAAAATAAGTCGTAAGGAGCGAGGTCTATGCTCCATGTAAGTCATCAGTTCTATACTTGAAGTCCTCAAATACGTTTCTGTTACATTAGCGAAATGTGCGGACACGTTATCGTGATACAGGACGATATTGCTTCGAGGACGCTTTTTGCGAAACTTTTTTTTAAAAAAAGTAGTAATCTGCATACACTTTCCCATGGTCTTCAAGTGACACTGTTGCGTAATGTTATTTGCCGAAAAAAGAAGCAACCATTTTTATACCAATGCTTCGACTTTCTAAACTTTTTTTGGTCAATTTTCTCGTTTGTCAAAATTCATTGTAATTCCAAGAACAGTTTATAAACTGACACCAGAATGAAAAACCAAATGACAATATCCCAAGATAAAAATTAATATGTTCTGAGGAGTTGCATTTTTAAATTCTGTAAATGGTTTTCTATTTCTTTTCTTATCAGCAGCCAGTTCTTTTTTTTCAGTGTCCTAGATAAAATGAAGATTTAGAGCTCTGCCTCACCGAGTTGCCACGGCGACGTCGCCAGCTACGTATCCAAATAATTCATATGGAAATGTATCGGCTCTCACTCAATTGGCGACGCTTTGGCTACGTCGCTATTTGGAAGCGTAGTCACGATTTACGGCTCCCTACGTGGCGACTGGATGCTCTGGCAGCCTGGCTACGTCGTCACTATAATGTATGTGCATAAGCTGCACCTCACTCACTCAATCGCCAACCGAACGCCATTTTAGACGCTCGCTTATATTTTAGTACATTTGCGTAACGTTGAAAAAATGAGTTTTGATACCGGAAGATGTATCGTGAAAATTCAAAACCGTCCGTGCTCATAGCATGACGTTATCAGGATATTTTCTTAAATCTCTTATATAGTTTTAAAAAAACACCATTTCGGCTGCGATCCGATATACAAGGATGAACCCATAGTTTGCTTTTTTTCTTCTTTGAATTTTTCTTCGACGAACATAATAAAGAAGTGCCATCTCCTCTACGTCCATTCCTACGACGTCTTTAAACTGACTGAAGAGTAGCCATGGCTACTCTGTTTGGCGACCTTTGGATGCCAGAGGTGCATGCGTCGCCGGCGACGTCGCTATGGCATCCCGGTGAGGCAGAGCTCAAAGAAGAAAGATAAAGGGTAATTCTTATACATAGAACTAAGAAATGAAAATATTTTTTTTAGCTAATTTTAGATGGTTAGGGTTAGGTTAGGGTTAGGTAGTTTTAAAAATACATACATTGCAACAACAAAGCTTTTGAGTGACTTTTATCTTACATGTCTTGTGAGTTGTTAGCTTACGTAGTCGTTAATTTTGTAACTTTTATACCACGTTATTTGAAAATAATAGAAAACAAAAAGTTTTTCTGGTTTTTTCTAATAATTCTAATATTACAGGACATGCGACACGCCGTCGGCCTGTTTTCTTTTTCTCGACCTAGTCAGTGTCTTTGCCAGTAATAAGTTTCATAACCTATCATCTTAACCTTCGCGTCAGAGCAAGACTACTGGGCAGTCACAAAATTGTTGTTTATTAACGACTTATGTTCTTATAATATCAGGCGTCTCAGTGTAAATATTTCGACCAAATCGTTGTTTTATTAGGTTGTAAATCTGTGCCCAATGAACCTACAGTGATATTATGTAGTGTATAAGTCATACTGTGTGCTACATTGGCGCCCCGCGGTGCTTCACGCGGCGCTGCAGCTATGAGCACACGAGCGCCTGTCGCCCAGCGCCGATAGAGGCGCCACTGTATAGTTTGTTATTAAAATGAGGCGTAGTTATGAAGACGACATGGAATATTAGCCTTTATATGAATAAATTGTTTTGACTTTATTAAGTGAACGATTTTCGAATAACGTGTAGTATAATACATGTACCTAGTAAAAAAAACTTTTATTTTCTAATTTTTAACGAAATAGGTATGTGATTACGTTTTGATGTTGTGTTTTGACAAAAGTCCAACAAAAAATTTTAACAACATTCAATAGAGGCGTTTTGTTGACAAGCATTTTACGCATTGAATGCGCTCAATGCTGTCTATGAGCATTTTCGATCGTTCTGTGGACCTAAACTGAATGCGCTATGACGTCACTTCCGGACCGCATTCAACGAGTTGGCTGCACATACTCGGGAGGTAGAGTAGTGGATGCGCTACATACGTTTTCTTAAGAGTGTTATCGGTTAACGGCCGTCCGCCGCCCGCCAAATAAACCCCCGATTTGTACTCGAAAATGTGCGCGACTCACAATCTGTGGCTTTGATAAATAGTGAACCTGCAGGAGGTATAGATATAAGTAACTTAAGTGTAGATACTGGCAACATGAAAAAAAAAACATATTTTATACTTTAACGAGTAACTGCATCTAAGGTTATGGCATTACACAAATTCTTTAAATTGACTTGTCTGTGCGGTTGGGCTTACTTTGCCTAAGAGGATTGCTACTAACAAATAAAATTACGTAAGCGGTAACTTTTTACTGCCACAGCTGATGTATATTTCTTTGACAGAATAGGCAGCAAGGTTTCTTGGTTTTTACTTTTTAGTAATTTTGGATTGGCTATATTTGGAACATAACTGGGTCAGGTGTTCTTAACCGACTTCAAAAAAAAAGGAAGTTATCAATCCGACCTGTATGTAGGTATTTGATATTATTATAATTGCAGAATATTTATATACATACGTTAGTCTATGTGTGCATCTAAGCAGATGTACCCAATTTCATAAGAGTATGTTGGTATGTTTGTCTACGTTGTACAGTCGGGGTCTAAAAGTGTTTATCACTTTTTAAATCACTTTTTTTATAACATTGTGTGCAATAAGGTCTTAAATGCCATATTAGTACTAATTACCATTTAGTTTTCTAAAGTATCGACTCTGACATGACTTTTTAATGACAAACTCAATTCAAACAAAGTGACATTAAATTTCATCAAGTATTATATTTGTTTTGATACGTAAATCAATAACTAAGATCAGAAATAATATTTTTACACGAAAACGGCCAAAATATTAATGCTATATCACGAGAACTCAATATATCTCGATTTACCGTAAGCTTTTGGATTCGATGATATGGCGACGAACGCCGTATAATAATTGATTATTGAAGAAATTCAGGACGACGGCGGATACTAACAGCTACACAAATAACTAATATGGTACGACATTATGAAGTGCGCCGTAGTGGGCTACACTACAGACACCATGCTTTAAGAGTGGAACTAAAACCTCACCATAAAACGGTGCGCGACAATATCTTGATTTTGTTTGATCAAAGGTTATATTGCACACGGTATGATAAAGCTCATATCGTGCCTCGCAACGAATCTTGGCGCATAATAATCAACTTGGATAAATCACGATGCGTAGGAGATCTGTCGTGATTAGAAAGTAGGGCTACGGCGAATAATTATGTGTCGCTTTTGGAAGAGGTGATGCTGCCCACCGCGCGCGTTGTGTATCCGACAGAAGATTTTCCACAAATAGATCACGTACAGGATAATGCGCCAATACACACAGCCCGGGCTACTATGGAATGGTTCAACCCGCTGACTGCTGCTGATGGCCTGCTCGTTCTGCCGATTTGAATCCGATCGATAATTTGTGGGGCTTGATGGTTCAACGCTGGGACTGTCAGAATGAAAGAAACCCTCAAGATCTTAGATCACATTGTACTCAGGTGTGGGACGACATTAGGGGGACTGATCTGTGCGAACGCCTTGCCTCATCAATCAAGTGATGTACGGATGGAAGTAATCGCAGTAAAACAATATTATACTTTTGTTTTCTTTTCCCTTGGGAGTAATAAATATATTACACCGCTAAAACAAGTCGCTTATCGACCTTGTTGCAATTATGAAATCTAAGGTGGTTAACATTTAATTAAGACTGCGACTGTACATGTTATAGAAACGGATTCAAAACGTTCAACTTAGGGAACAGCGCAAGTTTTATCAAAATTGATAAATTATTGTTTCACTGTAATTCAAAGTGTTTTGTAAAAAAATGTTTTACAGAGAAATAACTTCGTAATTAATGGGTGGCTATTCGATAGAAGTTATCATTGGTACCGATGGTAAAATATAAAAATGTAAAAGGCAGAAAAAACAACAACAAGCAACCCGTTAAAACTTTGTAGGGAACGAGTAGTCTTAACAACTATTTCACGAACTTTTCCGCATATCGCAATACTGCCTAACCCTGTATCTAATGCTAATATTCCAGAGTTACGAAAAGTGGCGAATGATTCGATTAGCAGTTTCGCAGTCGGAGCCCTGATGGACACGCATGCAAATTGTTTCTAATAGAAATTACAACAGGCCCTCCTCGCACTTCTGTGAAATTTTCTTGTTTACATTTCCTATCGACGCATAGCTTGGCATAGCTATATATATAACTATCTAACATTTATGATGTCCTCTGATAGTTAGTAAAAAAATAAATATATATTTTTATACCCCATTACTAAAGGGCCCCATCAATAAATTTTTCCATTATTTTTTTAAAGGGTTATAAAACAGTAGGTATAGCGTTTTACAGACACCTGTAAAAATTCATCAAAATCAATTAATGTAGCGCTGAAATATATTTTTGCTCTCAATTTTATTACAATCAGAACAAATAATCTAAAAACCCTCTTGGACCAGTTTTATTTTCATAACATCGGTTTCAAACCGGTGTAAAATGTACTTACGTAACACGTTTTTCCAAACCCTAGCTGAACGTTCTGCGTACTTTATGGGCTTATTTTCACTTTTCAGACTTTACACAACTTGACCAGTCACCCTACACAATATTTTGATTTCTAAAGATATAAAGTTTCCGTGTAACCTATAGATACGACGACCAAATAGTCTAAACGTCCGCTGACATGCGTGCTGGGTATACCGGTACCTTTATACGTGAACAACATGGCATGATAATGCCATGCTCACCTCTGAGATGTCTCACTCGCGTCCTTAACTACAAGGTAAATTTTTTGACTGCATGTTTTCTATGAACTTACATATTTGTATATATTAATTAGTTAATGTAGCCATAGTTATGCGCTTTTGATATAGTTACTTTAACAAATTCTACTATCAAGGAGTCTCAAACCACAGTAAAAGATAAATTATTTCTATATATGGGTGAAGCGGCGGCAAAGGGGAGATCTCCTGCCAGGCAAGTGTAATGTCTTGGGACCGCCGCGACATGGTCCACTTAACTTTCGCTTTGGTTTCTATATATGCTGAACTGCCGAAGAAACTTTGATAGCGCGATGTAAGACGCGTGACGTCAGCCTTGCTTGTAACGGTACGATATAATCCGCTAAATAGAGTTGCATACTAGGAGAGCATGAGTTCCCTAGTAATTGTGTGTCTACTTCTCTTCTATAATTATTATGTTATATTTTTTAAAACACTGAATAGTGTTCTACCGCCCATTCTCCGAAGTGCAACTGAAATCTATAAGTTAGGAACAAAAATGAGAACGAATATGCAGTTTTAGATAGTTTCTTAGATAAAAACGAAATCTCTACCCCAACGCAATTTGTATATACAGTTCTGAGTGTCACCCTAATGTCGTTTGCGTGTAATGTATACGAAGACCCAATGATCTAAACGACCGCTGCGTGCTGGAGATAGCGACACGGGAACAGGCTCACCTCTGAGTTTAATCAAACAAGTGGTATACGTGTATATCTCTCACCACTGTGACCGCTTTTACAAAAAATTTTGAACAAATTTTCGGTTTAGGTAGAAAAACTGAATAAAGCCATGAATGCTTTGAATATTAGGCACGTGTTCCTAAATTCGAACCAGCATACTGGCCAGTACTGTGTGACGTCATTATCTAACGTCATACTGCTGTACTGTTCCGAAATATGACGTCACACCGTACTGGCCAGTATGCTGGTTCGAATTTAGGAACACGTGCTAGATATAATGTTAGTTTTCTTTTTTTATATTGAATGGCTATTTGCGCAATTGTTTTGAATGTGAGAAAGTACCTACCTACTTTTTCATTTACATTTCATGAGTATGATACCAATTTTGCGAATATGAATCTTAACTCAAGCAAATTACGCTGGAAACACGAAGCGCCATCTAGCGGAAGCGTGTTGAACGACATTTTAGTAAACTCGTTACTCGTGTCTTAATGTTGCAAGTATATACTTTATGCAACAATTTGCTGAAAAGGCTACTAATATGATACTAGATTTGATGTCCTAATATGAAAATTAAAGTACTTTTAACTATAAAAATAACATTATACTTAGTCCTTTTTCCGAAGTTTGATTACTCTGGGTAAAATGTGAATCTGAAATTTTCTTCATACAATTTTCGTAACATTAATCTTAAAATATTTCGCTTCTCAAAATGACATAACTTATCATAAATATTGCATTTTACTAAAGTCGCAAGAAGCATATTAATTCAAAAAAATTTCAGTAAATTATTAAAGAAAAGCAAAGATTTTATGAATTCAGTAAAAACTACATTATAATTATTAAATAATTTTCTGGTTGTATGAGGTATATGTAAATCGGTTTTAAGGCGATCCTTTGAGCGTTCATTCTTTGTAATGCATTCGTTACTCATTTAATCAAATTTCTTTGAAATCGCCAAAACAAAAAGTAAGTTCCAATTTTGCAAAGATTCCGCGAATTTTGTGGTCCGTTGTTGTGACAGAGTGGTTGAGGAACGTGGGTGTCACCGACTGGGTGGCTCTTGCGGGTGGTGTCACTCACACTATAGTTACCGTTATTTAAAACCAATAATTTCTTAGAATTTTGCATTGTAATGTGGTAATTTATTTTAATTTCTTTATTTAAATTGCTTCTTTACCTATAATATTGATTTCTGCTTTGATACTTAAGTAGTTACTATATATTAGGTATTTTATTTAACTACATTTTTTTTCTGATAATTTGTTTATATCTAATTTCTGTTTACCATTTTCAACATCTTCTTCGAACTACGATTCAAGCAAATTGTATTCATTATCTGCCTGGATATCCACGGCAAGAGCACGTATTGTGTCAAAATTTTAGTATTCTACTTATAACGGTTCAAAAGATGCCCTTTACAGGGTAGGACAGACAGACATGCAGATAGCGTAGGTTTAGCAGTAGGGTTCCGTCGTTACATTTAGTGTAAATAAATACCTTCTCATGTGTCCATAACTGTACCAAGGCAAAACAGTCGCCAGGAACAAAAACAGTATTCCGAAAACACATAAATACCTATTAAAATGCGATCGAACCCGGAAAACTAAAAAAATCCCTTCTGTAAATAGCTTAGCTAAAGCCTCTATAAAGCTTCTACAAGACTTTGTAATTTTAAACATATTGCAACAGTCAAACCTGTGAAGGTATATTCAACTCAATTCATCCATACATTTGCATAATCAGCCGGTGTGTATGCACTAGCTCCGGCCCATTACCGCTCCAATCATCCAATAACTCCTCGCGACAAAACCGCATATTGCCGCCATATTGCAAATTATCCGACAAAAATATAGCTTATCTACACTTGTGTGTGGGTTTTATGAGTATCTCTCCATGTAGATCTGATGACATTTTAATTTTGGTTCGATCTTTATCTGGAGCTTGTTTGAGAGCTTCTAGTTTTTTTAAAGAGTCGATTACAATCGACTTAAATACATTTTGTCTCTCTGGACGTATGTACCTATAGTTGTTTTAAACTTAGCCTATAACGAATAAAGTTAAATTTTGTCGTTAAAAATTGCAGTACGTTGGATCGCGTAAATACGTCGGTTTTGTGTAAATTTTATGGAAAAACTATAGCATTTAAAAAATTGAAAAAAAATTGTTATAAACTCCGCTGTCCGTTCGTCCGTCACCAGGCTGTATCTCATGACCCGTAATAGTTAGACAGTTTAAATTTTCACAGATGATGTATTTCTGTTGCCGCTACAACAACAAAAAACTAAAAAACAGAATAAAATAAATATTTAAGGTGGTTCCCATACAAAAAACGTAATTTTTTGCGCGTCTTTGCTCGACATTGATATCAGCAACAGGTATACGCTTGAAATATTCACAGAATATTTAATTATATATTCACTTTAAAAATAATTTTTAGTACTTATATTTACATGACCATAGCTTTCTGGCCTATATAGCCCTCTTAAAATAATAATGAAACGCGTGAGTTGCAACTCTATTATACAAGTTTAACAAATATCCATAGGCTATTCTAACCGACTAACGTCAGGTTGCTGCTCGTTTTCTATCTTATTAGATTAAAAAAAATCTTTGAGCTACCGAACGTCAAACAATAAGCAGCGTAACTTGATGTTTTGCTGACTTTTTATAAGCCTATATATAGAGATTCGAGAAGTTGACTCGCCACATCTATACAACATTGCGTATGTACACGTATCTGTCTAAATTCCATAGTAAATTAGAGGTACCTACTACGCAGACGTGGTGTCTTTGTCGAGCTAATATTTAGAAAAAAAGCATATCCAGCATGCATATGCTAGTAAAGTTATTAAAAATAGTATAAAATTCTAAATAAAAAACGTATACCTATATAAAATGTTATTTATAGCAAGTATAATTTATAACAGGAGCATTTATAGTCTGACATATAAAATTGGTCGTCGCGCCGCGCCGTACGTAACGTAATTATACGGAACCAGCCGCAGCCGTCTTTGAATAATTCATGCGTGCGCGCAGCTCTACAGATATCGAGTTGAATTTCATTTGATACACAACAATACACGACTGCTTTGGGGTATACTTTGGTATCACTCAAGTCTAATCTATCTCTAATTTAGGCTTACACTTACTTAGTTTATTGTAACGTTGCGTTACATATCCAACGGCTTATTACCAGATTATTAGAGTTACGTAACTAAAAAAGAAGAAACCTTAGAACCATTTCTCAGGAGCCGTTTAGCGAACATTTGAATCAGTATATTTTTTCAGCTTCCATCAATAAATCTTAAAAAACAGAATTATTGTACCTCGATTGTTCAGCTCAATTGGCAAGAGAAATCTTAGAATTGCAGGTTCAAATCCGGGCTTGAAATCAAATCTTTAGACTATTTTAATTCAATGAAAATAGAAATATTTGTTTATATTGATGATCTAGCCAAAGTTACCACTTGTATGATATGTTTTTTTAATGACGCCTTTTTTAGGAAGTCTCAAACGAGGATAGTATTTAGTATTCTATGTAAGCATTAATTCTATGAAGAACTGTGTGTTGTATCATCGTTTGCCTAGAATTTTAGGGTACCGTACCAAAATATAGATTTTAGATAAAAATCATAATCCATAGTTTTCTTTCTCGGTGAGCAGCCAAATTATTTCTTATTATTATTCACGAGGTTAAATAACTACGGGCAACAACCGGGAATACCGC
Source organism: Apoda limacodes (assembly GCA_946406115.1). Taxonomy (NCBI): domain Eukaryota; kingdom Metazoa; phylum Arthropoda; class Insecta; order Lepidoptera; family Limacodidae; genus Apoda; species Apoda limacodes. Next base: position 8,734,960 of record OX291550.1, on the reverse strand, counting down.
ATTTTTAAAGTCAAGATAGTCATGATTACGTCGAATCTTCTATTCAACTTTGGCCAAGAATAATTTATTGTACCATCATGATGATTACACAATCTTGATCGTAGAAATTCTATGTTAGTAGTATATCTCTTTTTAGTAACATAAATCTTGGCTTGTCAAAGAGAATGTCTCAGCTCATAAAAACCACGTCTAAGAATATAAAATGTGATTACTGGTGACGCCAACCATTATCTTAGAAATCGCTTTAACTACAATTGCCCCTTAGAAAACTACTAACCTACATAATAATTGCTGTAAAGTAATATGATTACGAAATTAAACACTTTTTTTGTTATATCATAAGGTTTATAATTTGATAATTGGTTCCTAATTCATCAAATTATTGAAATGTCGAATGCCTTCCTAAGTATAATTGTTTTCATTTGGAGCTCTTCAAACGAGACGAGGAAAGAATGCACTAATTAGGCCGTTTCCTTTGGTGTTGATGGTTTAAAACGGTTTTCGGAAACCTTCTTGCTAATATTTTTTGATTGATTGATTGATTGGTCAAGTGAAGGTTAGAGATTCAACTTGTATTTCATAACCCTCTGATCTTTGTGTGGGAAAGCAAAACATAAGATTTCCTTTTCAGACATTTTGTCATAATGTATGCTGAGGCAGCAAGATTTTGTAAATGTCACCAAATTACTAAGTAAAAATATACAAATTTGTATTACTTTTGTTTTTCTTTCTATTCCTGACAATATAATAAACTTTTCTGCTTTCCAGAAAGAGGTCCTGAATTCCGGACATGTCAAAAAAATCCTGTCGTCTAGTATAGTGGGTGAATGCTCTCGCATGTCGAGTTATAGTTAAATAAATGTACGTTGCTCAAAAAACTTATTTTGTTTCAGGACGGTTTTTTGACTAGTGGAATGTCTATTACAATTATTTATAAAATCAAAGGTCGTTTATACTTCAAACAACAGCTGTACAATCGATTAAACAGATCTTTAATGCGACATGGGAACGTTACAATGAATAGCTTAACCGAAATAGTACCATGTCACTGCATAACTATGAACTCTGACAAATGATATCGCGTGGAGAAAGAATAAACCGCTAAAGAGATTAGTAAGCCTCTAGATAGTTCAACATTAGTAGGGTTGCCACATTTGTTCTTTATCATAGAGGATAAAGCTAAGTCTAAGTGGGTGTTACCTGCACTAGAGGGATCCATAAGTCTTTCTTTCTATGTACCTAATAGTTTAAATTGTCAATTTAAAGAAGAAAACTTGCTGTGAATGTGTAATTTGCCTTAATTATTAGTAATCATAATCCATTTGAATATTTGTCACTCAGAAACAGCTTTGAAGGAAAAGAGAGAAGCTATATCTTCCATAAAATTCAAAAACATTTGTTCCAAAACAACCAATAAATTAATAAAATAAATATTCATTGTGTTACATCAATAACTTGAAAAAAAATACAGAGCATATTAGGCTGCCCTATCAAAAAGAAGATATATTGGTTTAATTAGACAAAAAAATAAAAAAATGTTAAATAGAATCCACTTTGCCAACAGTTTACACCTTTAGGCATTACTAGCCAATAACATTTTCTATCTCTAAAGGCCCTTTCAAACATTTTACAATTAACAAAAATTGATGGCAGCCCTAGGGATTTGTAATTGTAACAGTGTGGGAAAGCAACGTGAATTACTGGAGTAACTTTTATAATAATGGTCCACAGAGATCGTTCTGGAGAATAATGATCTGTGAAAGTGCGACAAGATCAATACGAGCTTGACTTACTCTCGTGTAGAACGTGCTTATCATAATGGTGTTTTTATATATGGTTACCATTATTTATTTGGTAAAGAATAGCAAATCTTTAAGGTACCTATATACGACCATTATGACTCTTATTATTGAGCTATTATGTACGTACTACGGTAAAAGCTTAATGGCTTAAATTAATTTATATCTACGGTAAACAAAACTGAGTTATTGGCAATGAGTGAATACAGTTATTGTATAGTTTGTCTCGAGTTCCATTAAATAATAATTTCCAATAGATACAAGCAAAAATCGTTGTGGTATTCGTATATAACACTGCGAGTGAGATCCAAAAATACTGCTGATACTTTATATGCATTTATAATTTTTGAAATTCTACATTTATCGTGAATATATTTTTTTTTTACCCACGATAAAATTGAAAATTAATCGTAAAACAAAATTATTATCGATACTTAAGTACCCCAAAAAAGGATAAGAATTGATCGCCTAGACAACGACCTACTCATCTAACAAGAAACAATAAGCCATTTCATTCAACACAGAAATATTTGATCCGTATCAAATCCTTCGAGTTTCAAATACTCGCAGGTACATACACAATGAGCACACGGCCAATATCTAAAGAGCACGAGACAGCGGAATCGTTTGAAAAGGCTATATGCTACTTGAACAAAGAACAAAGAAAGCAACGATGTCGTAGAGATGGTAGAAAATTGTTTAGATATCAAAAGTGTTTCAATATTTTATTCCGATTGTCTTATAACATAATTATCCTAATAACAGCTAACAAGATCATGAGTGAAGATTTGCACAACATTATAATTGATTTTGATACCAATATTTTTAGGGTTCCATACCCTTTTTTTCATTAAAATTAAGATAAGAGGCTATTTTACCTGAATTTAATTTGTTTTTGCAAGGGTTTCCATATCCTCTGTGCAGATCCGACTAAAATTTAATCACTGTGTACTTCGGGATAAGGTTCAGACGCTGAAAAACGTGAAAACACGATTAACGAACTTTTGTTTGATAGAAAAAAAACCAAAACTGTCCGCTTTTCACTGTTTTTTTTTTTAAAGTTTTGGCAAAGAAATGATAAATGATGTATTTATTTATTTCACGTATTTCAATGAAAATCTCAGTGAGTTGAAATGTAGCTGCACTACTCACGCACGCTCAGTTACATATTGCATCATCCTTGTTTTTACTGTCACGTAGTACTGCCTTTTAATTAATACTTCAAGACTTATTTACAAAACTACTCAAAATACTCAAGCAACAATATCCTAAATCTTTAGACTTATACTTTATATAGACCTTTGATTTAAAAAAAAATCAAGCTATCATAAGTGACATATTTTTATTGCAGAATTAGTAGAATCGCTATTTCCTTACTCATTCGAAATTTATAAACAGTAAACTGCCACATTTTTCCACAAATTACTGTTGCCAAGTGTACTTACATAGCTTCTACTACATTCCTCTGCGACTGTAATGCCACATGCGCGTAGTGCTACGACTGTGACACGTGTCGCGTGCTTCCAAGGTTCAAAGACCATCCTAACGGAGTAAGTGCCCTTAATGCACTAATGTGCCTAGCTGCTTTAATTTCGTTACACTCTTCTTTGCCTTTGAACTGCACAAAAGGATAATGCATTAATTTCATGCACCTACCTACTTTTAATGGACGTCCATTATGGTTTCCCGATGTATACGAGTTTTTTAAAAAATGTTAAGCCTTATTTTTTATAAAACCCTCGCCCAGTAAAATTCTGACTTAGAATTGTGAATGAATACAATATGGGTGGAATGGCGATTCAAAGGTCCTAGGTTTGATTCCTAGTAGCAGCAACAAAAGTTACTATTTGTGTACCTAATTGTAAAAATTGTTTCCAGTCCAGTTTGAGTTCGTTATATTATGTCTAACCATATCTTTGGGGATTGGATGTCGTAATGGTTTTTCAGTAGCTATTAAGAATTTAGCTAAATTCCACTTTTTCTTGATATTGATGATAATTTCCAAACCAAATTTACATCGTCTAAAGTCTAAACTCTGACTGGGATTTTTATCTGACACATAAAACCTAATAATAAATTTACAAAGTATACATACGTCACTCGCTTGCTTGATACATGGTCTCTTCAATGCTTTTTGAATAGCCTGGGCGCAAGTCGCAGACTTTGTCAGCTGATGCCTAGTAAGGAGCATCGGCTGAAATCCGCCTCACGAACAAACGTCCTGCATAATTGTAGTTGCTAACTTGGAAGAGAATAGAATATCATTAACATCTCATTATTGTCAGAGGTTTAGATGCAAACTTGAACGCGGCTACCTTGTTCTGTGTACACAATACATAGCCGGTTTATTCATTAAGACGACGATATACCGTGATCCGTCAAAACTGTCTTATCTTATTTATTCTAGTTTAAATCTACAAAAGAATACAGAAGATGGGGAACGACATAAAAAAATGGATATATATGTATTGAACAAAATTTTTAAATAAATTATTGGAAATTAAGACAATAAATTCTAAACAATACATCAAAATAAGTTGTCGTCGTAGATCTCGATATTCTATGTGGGTACTCAATTTTTTTTTAATTGCATTAATTAGGAATTGTTCTTATTAAAATAACAACATGTATAAAAAAACAGTCAAAAACGTGTCGTGCTGTGTAAAGAAAACACAAAATTTCAACATAGAAGAGTACGTTTGACTGATTTTAGCTTGCTTTGTATTCAAGCAAGGACACTAACATATATCGAAACCTTAAACGTATAAAGCACTGAGGTTTGTAGCAAGGCACATTTGATATTTCATATTTACGAGCATGTATCCTGTATTCCTCTACCCCTGTTTCTAGTTTCTAGTAACTTTGTGTACATAAATTTTAAACTAAACGTATTTTATGTACCAAGGTACATATTTAAATAATTTATTGTCTCGACAGTTCCATTATAGTTCCATTTATGTTTATAGTAGACCCACTCGAACATCATTTCATTAATTATCTAGGCCTACTTTGAAACTAGTGCATGGTTAACGATATGATATGGCAAATTTTAATGGACGCAAGGAGCCTACAAAATTATTTTTCTCAATATAAATGTTTAAGAACAAACGAATTGGTACTATAGAAAGAAAAAAAATGCCGAAATAGTGAATGGCAAAAGTTTATGTTTATACAGAATACAAAAAAGTTTTTTTTCTTTTTTTTTCTTTTTTTTTTTCGCAGCTCAGAGCTTTCCTTGCTATTCTAAGAAATATCTAGAGCTAACCCAATGGTTTTTATCTTGATCCATCAAGATCCCATGATCCCTTAAGCCCTGCGTGACTTAAGGCAGCCCACCATTCCCACCTACATCCACTTTTTCTAACATAATCCTTGTCTTTATCATTAGATTTTCTTAAATCACGTTTTGAAGTACCTTAAGAAGATTTCTGTGAAGATTTATTCGAATGTATATAAGTCCTAATTGGCACTTAACAGGAAAAAATTAATGCTTGTTTTACTCACAGTTGTTGATAAAAAAACCATCACTAATTTTTTTATTTCTTCCTATTTCACTCTTGAAATTAGTATGAAGTTAAAGTAAAATTAAAAAGTTAAGTTTTCCTTTTATTAATATTTTTAGAAACATAGTTAAAAAGGTTTCGACCTAAAAAACTAAATGCCTCTGAAATTTTGATGTCACTGATTTCTGTTCGTTGTGGGATTTTATGGCGATAGAATAATTTTATTTGCGCTTACATCTTGTAATAACGAAACTCGAGGAATTTTACTAGAAATCCGTAAAAATAATGTTTCTTTTTAGTATCTTGATCTTACACTATACGTATGTTATTAGATGCTGTTTCATATCTGCATATGTTAAAATTCTGTGTAGGTACCGTTAAAATCGTATATTTCATTAGGTTACTGGTTACTTATACCGCTGTACATTTGTTGGTCGACTGACAGAAAATACTAATAGCATTAAGTCCGTCTTTCATACAATTTTCTGTTGCTGTTCAGAAAAAAAACACCCTATTATATTCAAGTTGAGTTAGATTATATAGTAGATGAGGAGTGCCTATAACCGATTTCTTTGTTTGTTATTGATTAAAGTCGCTGCACAGCAACCAATTAAGCTGATTTTTGGTACTGAGATTTTTTAAGGGACGGAAAAGGACATAAAATTAATCCCGGAAAATTCCAAATTTACTGTAGAATTAACTATAGCCGAATTTCACGTTGACAAACTATTGCTACGGGTACCTATAGCTTGCTACAGCAAATTTTCTCTCTATAATCAAGAAGTTACCGTAAAAATCCTACGCCGATAACCGAATTTAGCGCGAGTGGAGCCGTTGGCAACAGCTAGTACACGATGAAACTGAGTTCTAAACAAAAAAAACAAAAAGACAGCCATCTTATGTATAGAAATTCCATTATATCCTTTGGCTATAGATAGCTTTCAATTCAAAGCAGTAGTGCAAACTCAATCAATGCAGAATAAAATTTACTGTAAATGATAACCAGTTTATTAGATTATTTCCAATCCACAAACAAGGTGGATATCTTGACTGCCTCTAATACTTTGAACCCATAAAGCGTGGGTGTTGGTACCGTGAGAGCCAACCCTGGGCGCCAGCACAAACCAAAGATTAGTATAGTTTCAGTACAGCCTGTGTATATAGGCTTGTTAAAGTCCATTTTAGCTAGTATTGCTAGCCTTTTCAACTTTGTAGCAGATTACGTAAATACCCTCTTATAATTATCCGCTCCATATCTGTATGTTTATCTGTCTGTTTGAGATCTTATGTTATATTAGTGTAAGAAAGATATTGATAACTGTTATAACTTTGGTAAAAAATTTAAAGTTCTACCCAAGATCTCCAAGATCTTCGCAGCTATTTAATGAACCATTTAAAGCAAGATCTTCTGTTAGCACATTCAAAATATCATCTTGTATTTCATTTAAATGGTATCTTGAATGTTAGAAATACTTCAGACGACAGGTGTATGCGCATGTTTCTATAAATACCGAAGGTCCCTTTACTAACACCCACGTGCTTGGACTGGCGCTAACTCTGTGGGTGCGACATTCCACGCTGTGAGCAACGTAATGCCCCTTCTGTTGTGATTATGTTATCCATGTCCATGGAGAGATTAACATCTATAGCAATTGTTGGTAAGCTAATTAATTAGTTGAGTTCACAATAAAAAAATATTATACTAATATACACCATTATCAAAATCATTTCTACTTCGATCGTCCTCAAGTTTTATAGCCATTATTAAAATAATTTCTACTTCTTCTTCTTTCTTCGCTTTGGAGACCAGGTTTCGCATTATTGCATATCATTTCTCCAGAGTCATGTGTAAATATAGTCCTGTGCTTATATCTAAGTTTGGCGAAGCGCCATATTTAAATTTTATCGCGCGTCCTCGTTTACATGTCCGAAGATAGGATGGGAGTTTTGGTGTGGATCCTTCAGAAATTGCGAGTCATGTCCTGAATTTCTACTTCGATCGTCTTCTTTTTTTAATGTTGCCAGTTTTATTTGCGAACTTAAATATTTATTTTTAATTTAGCCAACATGTTTTAAGGATGATCCCCTTTACCCTCTGTATTATTTGATACTATTGCTATTGGTTTCTTTATTCTACTATAAGGCGCCAAGTGGATGTTATCCGACGTCTGTATTTGCTCGGCTTCTAAACAAATAGATACACTGTTACTAATCAGTTGCTGCCTTTAACTAAACGTGACTTTAGTTACCTGAAGCTAATTTAGTTAACTCTGCATTACCTTAAAATAGATTCGAAACCTAGCTTAAAACGAAAACTGTGGTCATTAACTTAGCTTTTAGTTTGTTTAACTATTTCAATCTATTCTTTTTAGTTAACATGTTAAGTAAATACGAATCTACTGAAGTAAAATAGTAAATGCTCCTAATGAATTTAAAAAACTGATGTAGCATTCAATATTTTTTGTTATAAAAATTACAAATATTTAAGTATAACATGGTATGGTATGAAGTGCTATTACTTATACTATGGAATGGAAAATTTTGATTCCTACACTTTAACGCTTAAAATAAATTTCTTACAATACTTCAGATCAACGAGGTAGCGAAGTATTTATGGACAAGGTATTTTACAAATCATTATTGACAGCTAAGCATTCTTTGGCGCAGCATATGGTTGCAATGTGGATTTTAGCATAACCAATAAAGTTGATCATAAAGTTTTATGGTCTATGACTCGATAAGAATGTACTGTTTATAATGTCAATACCTACTTAAATAATGTCTCAATCGCCCCCAACGCATTCTTTATTAAAATTTACAATATTATTGCATTTGGCTGAATATGGCGTTAATTTTGTTTGGGTCAGGGATTTTCGCCCACTAGAAAAAGCGTGCGCGGGCGCATGCCTTTTTTAAAATAAACTTTAAAATGCATTTATGACTACAAGATGAAATTGATATCTTTTGATTAAAACGATTTTATCAATGAACGCCCTCGTATCTTTTTTGGTTAACTTAAATGGTCAAAACAACTTTGATGACATGATTTTATCTCATACCTAAGAACAAAGGTCGACTGTCAATTTAAAAGTTATACACCTACCTATATGTTCTAATAAAAAACGTAGGTAAGATAGACATAATTAAGAAAAAAAGCAAAACCCAACCTCACCTCAGCCCGACTGCAGGGACACAGGTTTTTACTTGAAGAAGGAGGCTAAGGCCATAGTCCACCATGCTGGCCTAGTGCGGTTTATGGACGTTGTCGAGCTATTAGGCCTCTGACTTGGCGACTGATGTCTTATGACGAACGGCCAGGACCGACGGTCTTTCGTTCGTGGCCTCCGAAACACAGAGGAACTCCGAAAAATGTGTGATACTAGGCGGTCACCCAACCAAGTATTGACCACTCCCTGCGTTGCTTAAATTCACATATTATTATCGATAGACGAGTGTCACTGGGCCACGAGATCCTTTCTATAAAATACTATTTGCCATTTATACAATAACAGACAACAAATGATGAAAGGACAGACAAACCTACGTTTCACAGAGATTCCAATTTTAGAATTTTGCATGTGCCGCTACTAGCTTCTAACGTAGTAAATATCCACTCCTAGCTAAAATAACATGTTACTATACTAATATGTTGTAATTACCTACTCCTAGCTGTATAGTTAGATATGTTGTTTGATTTCTTACATTATAATCTAATTTCCTAAGACTCACAAATATACAAAAACTCAATTCAATGTGGAAACATCAAAACGTAACACTGTTACTATTTTATATCAAGCTGGATAAATTTTGCTCTGAAATGCAGCTGACAATTTAATTATCTAACAAACGAGTTTCCATCATCCTGCGCCATAAACCAAGTTGAAAGCTCTTACTCTGTACCAGGACAGCGACAATTTTAAAGAGAACGCCTGGAAAATCTGAACTTAACGAGCAATTAACCCGGGTATTCCTTTATAGGCTATTTTACTGCCCAGTCGGTATTGCATTTCTTTATATGGTGGGGTGAAGATATTGTGAGTTGCAGAATACTTTTCTATTGTTGGGCATCGCGAGTTATGGTTAGTGCTTCTATCATAAAGTGCCATCAAATATGGCTTAATTTAATGGTATTAGTACAAATTATATGCTTAAGATATTTAGAATTGTTATTAACTTAACGGTAAGAACTGATTGACCAAGGCATGCTTATGTCGTTATTTTGTGAACTAGGGAATTGGACCTAAGTATACAAATGTCACAGTCAAAAAGTGAAATCCGTTAAACCTGAAGATTGATTCAAAATTAAAGTACCTAAATTGTTAATAGTCATAGTCTCCCAATTGAGCTGATTTTTGGTAGGAGAAGGAGCCTTTTTATCCCGTAAAGTTCAATAACCCAGCAGGAATAACTATAATTAAATTCGAAGTAGACGAACTATAACTACAGCTTTAACTTGTTATAGCAAACTTTCTGTCTATAATCAAGGAGTTTCCGTAAAAATCCCACGCTGATAACAGAATTTAGTGCGTGCGGGGCTGCGGGCTAAGGCTAGTATTAAATAGAGTAGATAGAATTCTCTTTTTAAAGGTTCTGTAGACAAATGGCAAATACGTACCTTACCTCTATATCTTTGCATCAATTATGATTTTATTATGATAAAATTTTTCAGGAAAGTGACATGACCACTGGCATATAGTTTTAAATGAAATTAAGAAAAAAAAATTAGGGTAGCTTTTCATACATTCAACTGAGAATATTTTTTTTTTTAAAACTCCATTGTGGAGGTCTTCTAGGTATTGTATAGCTTGATACTTTTTGCAAGTTATTAGCTTTATAGGGTTGAACATTTTTTTTATACCCTCTCCCCACTTTAACCTCGATAAAAAATAATATTATCAAATCATAGACACCTACATTCACATAAGAATACCCGTCGTAAAATACACTAAAACGATAGTCGAAAGTAGTTTAGTAAACAGAAGTGTGTACTAACTACTAAAGTACGCGTGATTTGTTAAATTTACATATAGGTAAAGTTGTATTAAATATCGATAATAAATGATAGCTTTATTAATTAAAAAATAATGACTCGTTTTAAGTTATCTAGTTTAAACAAAGACAGACAGACAGATATGTTGGTACCATCAACTCATCTGTTGAACGTTGAAGAGAGGTCTTGTTAAGTATGGAAGTTGAAATCTGTATAGATCAGTGATTGATAGACGCGCCAAAGTTCTGTTGGCTGAATAATTAATTTGTTGCCTAGAATTAGGTTAGCTTTGAAAGGAATATCGAGTAAAAGGGAATGTTGATTAAATTACAAGGCTGTACTTGTAAATTGGCTCAAACCTGAAGATCCTTTCGGTTAGAAACTGAATGTTTCTCAAAATGATTTCATCTCAATCTATTTAGCTACTACTATATACTATAGTTAAAGTATAAATAGATATTTCTTTAAAATCTATCTGTCTGTAACAAAAATAACTTCTCTACATTTTAGATTTCTGTCTGTCTGTCTGTTATTTTTTCACGCTTAAACGCTGTACCATTAAAGGTGAAATTTGGCATGGACATAATTTGAGTCACGGGAAAGGACATAGGGTACTTGAAAACGTCAAGTGTGAGTCGGTTTTTTTATATAATTATGTAGTTGCCGTTGAAATCCTCCACCGATAACCGAATTTAGGGCGGTTGGAACCGCGGGCAAAAGCTAGTTAGAAATAATTGCAAAAACAATACCTAAAGATAGAAAATTATCTTTTTATTTGAATAAATTTAATTTGAAACAGGTATACCACCTGATTGAGCTATTATTATGTGATCCATGACCAGCTGCGTATCGAGTTGCGCACGTTCGTTGCACAACTTGGTCTCGACGGCGGCGCCATCTACCGTGATCTATCGGCGCCAAAACCGCCTCTCATTATATACTGTTATCGCCTCAATGCAAATCCTACAGCATTTTAATCTCAGAAAAGTCCATTTTCAAGTAAATACTTCACTCGTTATAGATTTCACGTGGGCGGAGATTGTGAAATTTGGTTCACTTTTCTATACGCGTGGGCAGTTAATTGCAGTTGTGACGATTATTTATGTTTGTTAATATCGTCAAAATTAATCTAGTAGTCGTTCCGGAAGCTTACGATCAGTAAATAATTATCTAAAGTTAACGTTTGATCGACTTTATGTAGATTTGGGGTCACTAATCACAAAAAGAAAACATAATCACTTAAAACACAAAAAATAATATATTGACAATGTGTGAACTTACAACGACACTAGCAATGGAAAGCACAAAAATCAAAGTTTGTAGTTTGTCGTTTTTTGTACCCCATTAAGCCAGCCGTACACGTCAGGGCATAGGCACATGTACTGTAAAACTGCAAAGCCAAACCTACTTTTACTTTATAGAAAATAACCCTGATTTTTTTTTTTTTCAGGTAAGTTACAGTTCATAAGCGGTCTTATTTCATCTTTAATCATTCTGTAGGTTTGAAACGCAAGTAAGTATTTTCCAAAAGAAGATTTATTTAAAAATTTAACAACAATATTTGTCAGTAAACGTTTTCTTTCTCCAAGAAGAATTTAATAATTCACACACGGGCAAGGGTCGTACATTGGAAGCCATAAACGCAATTCTAAAACTCGCGGTAGACTCGTAAAATTGAAACTGAATGAGGGTAAAGGTTTACGGATCATTCCGAGAAGTCGGCGCAGATTCGGACTGTAAATGAGGTGAAACTTACAGTCAAACAGAAAAACGTCCTAAATGAATAACAAAACACTTTATTTTTAAATAAATACGTATAATAGACAAAACATTGAGCCAAATGTGAACAGCATCAATACTATTGGTTAGTAATTACTAAATATTTTATGTTATAATTACATAAATTAGCACAATGTATAAAATAACTACGTAATAGAAATTTTATTGTAATTTCAAATGTTAAGTATGAGTGTATTTTGCATGGTTTTTGTTTTGTTACTCAATAAAGATATTTCTATCATTATGTGAGTATATTAACTAGATTTTGACAGCGGCTCCGCCCGCCCTAAATAACTCCTTAATTAGACTAATGAAGCATAGCTAGCTATCTGTAGCTATAGTTCGTTTAAGCTTGGTTATAGTTATTCTCACGAGAACTTTCGAATTTTTGGTTATAGAAAAGGTAGCCTATAAGTTAATCTGGGCAGTAACAAATATATGAATAATTGTGCCAATTTTCATATCGATCCGTGCAGTCGTTGGCGAGCTATAGGGTTCCAAACATCCATACCAACATACTTTCACATTTACAATATTAGTAGGATTATTACAAAAAACGTTAGATGTCAAATTCTCTGAAAGTATTTTTACTTATTACATTTCTAGCATTTGGTTTAAAGGAGGACGTCAGTGTTCGGCTGTTTTTCAGTGATGTTTTTATTTACTGTTTACTGGGTTTTTTACTATAAGAAAAGGCTTCATATTTTTACTAGATACATTTTAAATTTGAATTTTTAATTTCTGCACACAGTAATGTACTAAACAAATTCTATTACATCATCTGTATAGACAGCAACAACAACTGATCTCAGAACTACATTTTCTTTGGTTCTTATGCATAATCACATGAACATATTTTGAAGGTAAAGTCTTAATTTTATTATAAATCGACAAAATTAGGTTGCATATGTCGAAGTTATGCACTTACTGACTTACATGATTATATAACACGAATTGACTTTATACTTCAATAACTTTTTTGAAGTTGGTGACAAATACCTAAATCGGTTTCTAAATGCCGGAAACTTAATTAACTTACGCAAAAAATCTCTAAACAAAAATATACAGTTTACTATATACATTTTTTTTACAACACTTTCGTACTTCGTCAACGCCCGTTGATTTATCTTAGCACAAAAGTTATCATTAAAATATCTTATTCTTATAATGAGACTATCACTGGTAACTGCACCCAATCCACAACCCATACAACATTCGTTATTTTTCACGTCTTCGTTATTTAACGGAGCGGCAGGTTAACGTTTTGTATGCGCATTGTACGCTTAACTTTAGCAATAATCCGCGTGGCGAATGCGTGTAGGTGTGCGCTAATAAGGCCCCGAGGAGACTTCAGCCTCGAGTAATATTGGAGCCTTTTATTATTTTATTTTTTAAACTCGTATTTCACTTCCGAAGCGATACTTCTTAGAAGTGTTATTAGTTTTGACTTAGGGTCGGAAAATCGATTACGCGCTGGGAACGCTATTATCTTGGTAATTAAATTTATATTTTCATAGATTGAAAATTAATTATATCTATTTTGAATATTAAAATTTCGTAATAATATAATTATTTTAGGTTTAATTAATATTAGGTTACTTCATTATTACCTAATATTAGCATTATTATTATATTATATTAGCATTATTAATTATTAAATAATTCTATCAGTCTATTTGTCAGTTTTTTCCCTTGCTTCTTGATAATAGACGTAGTAGTATAATAAGTATTATAGTAAAATATCTAATTCTATGTCGGCGAAACAGCGAGCATCAGTTATTGTATTTCACATAAGTAAGACCAGAAAGTTATAACAAAGCTTTTCACTCATAAATAACTTTGAATACATCCGTCTACATTTCTTCGCTTAGAATACTTTTGATTTCTTTTCATTTCAGTAGGTATCAGTATTTTCCATACATCAATGCCTCCCTCTGACTCGGGTTGCTGTACCTACTGCTGCTGTAACTGTAACGAAAATGTGTTCTGCACCTTTCGATAGGAAGTGTATCATTACTTCGTCGCACCAGTATCAAAATGTATCACAATCGAAATATCACATTTCTCGCTAGAGTTCATAGAAGGGGAAGAGATTTGGCGGACGAAACGAAGGGTGCCGAATTTCTTTTGTCGTAGTATAAATTATGTATCAGCCCTTTCCGTTTGTTTAGCTTTGAATGTCAAGTGATTCTTGTATTATTTATATCTTGGAGATTTTGTCTGCTTTAAATGTATCTTTATGTAATTTCATGGTATCTTTTAATAAAAATACTTACCGAGTGTTAAAATAACCTGCTCTTTATTTTGCGTTCCATTATTACCTACTTTAAATACTTTATTATTTAAATGAATACACTTTATAAGTGTTTTGCTTTTTTTTTAATAGTAAACTATTTTGTACGTAGATACACGAAATATAAAAAGTAAATATAAAAATATAATCAGCAAATATACAAAGAGTAACTATACTACTCTTTCTGTATTTAGCTGATTATGAAATCTGAGAATGTATTGTTCATAAAGAATTTTCACAGTAAAAGCTGGACCAACGAGCGTTACTCGTAGGGGGAGTTCCCCTAGCGCCAGACGCACCTACCACCGCTCACATATAGGTGCTATCGGAACAAGTTGATGCTCGATTGTTGCAATGCCTCTGTGCCAGGGGGCGAAGCTTGTCACACACAATGCACACACACGTTATGTGATAAAGCTTGTCACACACAATGCACACACGTTATGTGACAAAGAGTCTCGTGCACAAAAAAGGTGGGAGTTATTGAAAGTTGAAGACTGTAGGAATATAGTCATCAAACAGTCATACCTAACAATTATACTAAATTTTTTACATTGTGTAGCCTTAAGCCTTCTAGGTTTATTTTATATTATCCGGTATCCGGTATGGCGGTACCTAGTACCACTTTTTGGTCCCAAAAAAATCGTATACCAAAGTATGATCGACATTTTTGGTGATAAATCATCTAGAAGTTGAGTTTTTGTGAATTTATTTTGATTTATTGCATTGTTAACTTTAATAACCCATAATTAAATTGACATATTCTGAATCACTTTCTTATGTATGCCCATTTAACGTTAACTGTCCACCACAGTTGAACTCCGCCTAGTGATTAACGCATTCAAATTTTCAAGATAAATGTTTTTATTTTTATTTCTCACAATTTACTGTCTACTGTAAGTTATAAAGATTATTCATAACAAAAAAATATGTATAAATGTAATACGTCATACAATATGCATGTATCAATTGACCATCAACATAATCCATCTGTTTAGCTAAAAAAAAAAAAATATACATCACGCACAAGCTATGAACGTGTAAATTGGATAATTAACGTGTAACCACCATAACTTAGAAAGTCGAAAACCAGACAATGAAACAGATAACCTACGCATTCAGTTAACCTCACCGATGAACCCTAAACGATATCCGCCCACAAAACACCTTATATTTGAATAATTAAACTAAAACCTCCCATTTAATTATTAATTCTAATTCTTGATAGAAAACGCTTAGTGACGAGATAACGAGGTAAACACAAAAAAAAATAGATAAAAAACCATATATACAATCTGCCTACCTGTAACTCTAACTTTCGGTAAAATATAAGTATGTAATACTTATATTATTCAATGTTCTTCGGCCTCTCCTTACCCTTTTGGGAAACAGCCGTGATGGTAAGTATGTATGTTTGTACACACTTATGGACACTAGACAACATCAATCTGCATTCTTTTAAATCTTTAAAAAAAATTTGACTCTATAATGTCGTCTAACACCATTACTGCCTTGTAAAGATTAATTATAACACAGTATTTTATTTTAGGTGCAACGCCCGTAGTGAAAATCATCGCATTTCTTCTCTTTTACCTAATATCAGCCCATTTACGTCAATTGCTGGATACAGGCTTTTGTTAGTACATGCTAATTTATTCGAACCTCCTTGTCCGTTTTGAAGTAATTAAATTCGTGAGCAATGAAAAGGATAACTTTCCAATTAGTATTTCGTCGATAACAAAACGAACGTTTGCGAACATAATTTATGTCAAACACTCGTTTGGAGTCTGACCAGAGGTTAACAACTCTGCAACGTTTTTTTTTTGTGGTGATAACGAGCTTGGGGTTATCGGCTTGAGTTACATGAAATGTTTGCTGTTCCCGCGGTTGATAACCGAGAGTGATTTATTTCTTTGCCAAGATATCAAACTTGTAGGTAGGCACTTGGGATAAGCTTCCAAAGCTTTTAGGTTAGACGCTGCGCACTTTATAAGAAAAACTACTTATGTCTAATAAGGCGACACTAAATGATAAAAGAAATCGTCTTTTTTGTGCAAGGCATCTGTTCTTATAAATCGTTTGGCTTCTTTATTATTTTACTATGAACGAAGATTTTTCTAAACAATTCTTATATCTTTTAGATACAAATAGAAATCGTCCTTTAACTATAATAATAATGTATTCTTTATTGCACAGTAAGACATTTATACAATATACCATAAAATAGAAGTACAATAAGGCGGTCTTCTCGCTAACCATGAGATTTCTGCCAGACAACATTCGGGTAGAGAAATTATGAAAAGAAGAAAATTATGTGAGGTTTACATATTTAAGGTTTTTCAGTATTTTTGAAATATTACTTGTGTATACATGTATATGTACATATTACCTATATGGTCTAAGTATAGTGACTTAGTAACAAATATTATTAAGGTAAATACTTTCTTCTCTTTGTTAGGTATGCCGGTTGCCTAACTCTATTTTCCTTTACAATAGTCGTACCTGCTTGATACCCTGTGATCGATGAAGCCAGTTGTTGGACGGACGTACGTGCAATTTCTTTAAAACTCATTAATGTATTACCTATCTCAATCCATTAAAATATCTCTCAAAGTTTTATCGATCAAAAATGGGATACGCAATTTTTGTAAAACTGCAAAGTACAAGCGAGCGTTCGACATGAAAGATGTCCTCATAGAAATAATTTAAATTACCAGTCACAAGTCCAAAAAGTATAATAACAGACTCAAAAGATTTCATTACAGATAGTAATAAAGTTTTTCAATTTTGTCTTTGGAAATGTAGATACGTACTTATATCTACAGTTCCTTATTAGAATCCGGATGGTAAGCCGTCCAAAGTTAATTTCTTCGAGAAAGTCGCGTCTGTTCAGATGCTGGGACGTGTAATTTTTCTTTCATTATCGCGAAGAAGCCCCCTGGCTGGGAGAAATGATATCTTAAAAAGCATTTGCTTATACCCCATTCAGTTCATCGGGGTATTCGGGGTTGCTTTAGATGTCATTTTTGTGTGACAGTGTGATAAAAAATTTCATCGTTCTTTCTTTATTAACACATTTTGTGAGAGCATAGTCAATGATAATGTATAATTAACCTTGTAGAAGTCTATTTATAACTCCAATTTTTAAATGGATTTTTCGGTGATACTAGCCGTGTCCCGCAAAATTAACCATTTCCCTGGGAATTGTCGACGGAACTAAGACCATGGTCTATTGGTGTGTGGAAATTTATTTGAATCCCTTTCAACGTTGTTGATAGGATTAATGCTAACTTATGTTATTTTTAAGGTTGGTTCAATAGTTTTTCTGTTAACAGCATCGATTCGACCTCTTTTCTTTTTATACATGCAGCAATTTCTTTATCGCAATCTTTTTTATCTAAGCTGATCATGTCGACGTTCCTACATTATTTTTACAGACAGTATTTCGTAACATTAATAATCAAAAGTCTCAAACGACTTCGAAGTCGTTTATTACATTAATAAAGAATAGACAAGTTCCTCGTCTGAAAAAAACTGAACCGGGTCACAGCGGAGTGAACTGTGAACGATCACAAATATACCTACCAAGAGAGTGAGAGCGGTCCACTTTATTAATTTAAAATATATGTATGTATATTTCTACAGTTGCATTCCCCAGAAGTAGTTAACTAGCGGCTAAACACACACACTATGATGTTTATCAGGGACAAACACATTTCACCAACCACTTTGTATTTTTGACTTGATAGTTAGCGTGGCCATCATCGCAATACTGCTTGTGGTGCAGTGTATCTAGACTAAAGTGGCGAAATATTTGTCCCATAGATCGTAAATTACCTTCTTTAAAGTAAAAAGTGGTGAAATAAAAGACCAGGGACAGAAATTTTAGGTAATAAGGTATATTGATACCCACTTGCAAGTTCTAGACAAACTCTGAGGAATAATTCAGGTTGGGCAGGAAACAAACGCAATTTCCAAATCGATTGTCAAATAACGTCATTATAACCACGAGTCCAAAACCATAGACATAGAGAACTGGACAGAGCATTTCCTAGCCAGCTGTGAAAAAATGGCGACAAAAGTGTGACAGAGATATAGCGAACGTGTGGTGTCTTGTCTATGATAAAAGATACCACAGTTTAACTTCGTGTCTTTCTAAGGTGCGGCCAATTCCATGAGCCTATTGTGCAGTCCATGATCAGAACACAAAACTCAAATATGGGTGGTATTTTAGGGTCGGTAACGCGCGAATGAGATACCCCTGGTGTTACATAGGCCACGGTGACCGCTTACCATCAGGCAGAGTGTGTGCTTGTTTGCCACCTTAGTGGTAACAAAAAAAAAAATTGCCAAAACTTACGGGTCTTAAAACAAAAATCTCGTGATTCGTATGGTAAGGTGAACTTAAGAGAACAGTAGACAGTGAACATACTAAATAAAGTAAGAAGTGCTATTGTTTATATCTAATATAACCTAGATGTAACATAGGGTTATTTTCTAAGTACCTATAATATTTTTTGTTGAGATCCTAAAACACAAACAACCATGACCATCGGTTCAGAAGGAAAAAACAGCTTAATCGTGCATCTGGACCGCACTCTTAATGGAACTGAATGAGATGCTTTGTCAACATAGTTTGGCGATGCGCCAGCGCTGGAGTAATCTGTCCTACGCGACAGTTGCTAAACGAAACAACTAATGACTGATAAAGAAACGTTTATTTTATTTATAGAGAGTTTTTAATTAGCTCTCTAATGTGCAAAAGTGTGATAAAATAAACAAGAAAGTTAAACCTGTAGAAATTAGTTTGACCTTTACATCGCACTTCTTTATTAATTTGGTTTGTTTTTTGTACCTAAAATCACACTTATATTATAAAGGCGAAATTTTGTGTGTGTTTTTTAATACTTCACGCTCAAACGGTTGGACCAATTTTGAATTTGGTATGGAGTAGCTAAGACCCTGGATTAACACACAGGCTACTTTTTATCCCGGAAAATTCAAAAGTTCCCGTGGGAGTGAATATAATCGAATTCCACGAACGAACCCTAGCTGCCCTATGGCTTGCTATAACAAACTTATTTATTTTATGTATTTTATTTTATGTACATGCTAAACAACAGAGCTACGGAATATAATTGAAAACTGAAACCAATAATCAAACATTTATTTTATTTGAATTCCTATTAAAATCGGTCAAATCAATAAAAGTGTTTACATAACACGTAACTTTAAAAACATTATTTTAAATAACGGGTCAGTTTCTGGTTATTGCTCTTAATTACTTTGATTAATTAATCAACAGTGTAAATTAATCCAACTAAATGTATCTAACACACAGTCTACACTAGATTAATCGACTAGGTGTTGCTGAAGTCGTTTAAAGTGTGGAGTTAAATCTACCAAGTTACAAGTAAGGTTGTTGGATTGACTGATGTGATTTAACATCCCTCGCAGCCTGGTTGGAAGTGTGGCCGGCTGCTGTGCATTCCCGCACTGGACAGACATTTATGTGATAAACATTTGTGTTTGTCTTAAGTCTGGGTGTATTTATGTATGTATTTACATAAACAAAGTATAAAAGTATTTGTATCCATTCTTCGGTTTTCATAATACAAGCTTTGCTTAGTTTCGGACTAGATGGCGCTGTTTGAAATTATTATTACATTATTTTTATTATATTGATTTGATTTTCAGCCATAGAATAAAATGTCTATCATTTTTGTTGTAGTTTTTAGGCGTTAAAGTACTCCTACAATATTGGGGTTCACAACTTACGGTTATCAACTATTATTTCGTGGAATATTCGCATAATATGGAAAATAGGAACTATACAGTTGCCTCTTTCTTGTGCATTCGGTTCTGTATTTATTCATCTCGCCCCCTTAATTATGCGTAGGCGCAATCTTAAAGCCGTCTTCGATAGAGAAGAAGATAATGCAAAAGACTGCGATTATAGATTACACATCATACAGAATTCATTCTTACACCTTATAACCTTGGTCACCCACAGTGAGTGGTTCTTTCCTAGCCTAGGTTTTCTTTAAGGACTAGGACAGTATGGGCTTCTTCAAGAAGGGAATGATTCGAGTTTTATGGGTTGGCAACAAGAGAGTAATGCCACCGGTATTGCAAACGTCTATAGGCTACAGTGACTATTTAAAATCATGCAGACCGTATGCTTGTTTGCCATACACATGTAAATCAAAAATCTGTGTCACATTTTCGTGTCACAACACTGTTTGTTCCTTTACCGGTTTACCGTATTCAAAATATGTTGGCTGTTAACTTTATTTACACTGCGTCCTAGATATCCTTATAGTACAAGGTTAAACACATAAACTTCGCATGCGAAACTTTTATCTCCTTCTCACATCCTGCCTGCTGTGTATCTAGGTCGGTCGACCGAAAAAAAGAGTGTTTTAGCGATTAATTAGTCTATGCTAAAATTAGAAGACAGAAGAAATGAGCATTAAAAAATAATTTATCTTGTTGTTTGAAGTTTGTGTTATCTGATGGGCGGCTGCTAATGCGAAGTATTTTTATTTCAAAGGACTAGAACGGAATGAGACATTTTTGTCTTAATTTACTAAGAAACCAGCAACTCAATAGTTTATGATTTTCCAAAATTTGATTTCGAACCAGAACTAATTTTAATGATCAAAAAACCGTCTCATCATCAATATTCATCAAAGGTTATCATATAGCCAAATAGATAGTAAGAAAATCTAAGTTTTGGTAATATGACCGCTTACTATCAGGCGGGCCGTAAGCTCGTTTTCAACCTCAGTGGTAATAAAAAGAAGCGATGTTTTCATTGACATGTTTGCGTACTATAACTAGGGTTGCTATAATTATTTGAAACTGACACGGTTTGTTTATGGTGATATCTCTTGATAATAGCATTAGGTTTAAAAAAAAATATTTGGTTGCCATTTAATACAGTTTCCATTAAAGTTTTAATTAAATTGACGATTTGCGACAGTCGTATTGCTGAATACGCGTCTTTTAACGAAAAAACGGGACAAAATAGCAGTACGGGACAAAGTTCTTAAATATGGTCCGACAGTCTCTATAAACGGGAAGTGTGGCAACTCTAACTATAACCCACACATATTTTGTGAAAACACCCTTATGGCTATTACTATTCAAAATACTTTAAATGCCGGACGGACTGACAGACAGCGAGGTTTAGTAATAAGGCCCCGTTGCAATCCTTTGGGTCCGAAACACAAATGATGACACAATGTTATTGTCACGATATTAAAATGTACCAATATGTTCCATACCTAACATAACAAATCTTTTGTTAAGTAGAAAGGTACACATGGTCACAACTACAAGTATGCACACTAAAGCTAAATTATAATTAAAAAACAACTGTAATTTTTTTTTAGCAAATATATTTCATGTCAAGCCAATTAAATAACCTAAACAGTGTAATTCAGCAATGGATGTGTAATGATTGATAACGAAATAATGATAAAACTTCAAACGATTGAAATCTCACGATAGAGTTGACACTTAAACCTAACAGAGATTTAAGACCATTGACCTTATTACTTGATATTAATTTCAGTTTTATTTGTAGCTGCTCTGAAGAAAAAGAGACAGACAAGTGACGGACAGGCGAATAATATAATATAATATAATATATATGTATAATTCATTATAATATAATAAAATAATATAATGGATAAAACAATGGTCATAGTAGTTCTTGAGTTACGGAACCCTAAAAATGCCAGATACGAAATAATCATTACTAATAATGTCATTCGTAGGAGTTCTGAATTATTGTTAAATTGCCAAGCCTATCTCTTGACCCGTTTTGACCTCAGCTAATACAGCCTCCGCAATCTCATTTATTACAAATCAGAGTTATCTTTCGTTTTGCGAAGTTAAATGTGTATAGATAGACCCACATACTACAATTAATATTATTTAAGTACAAGTTAAACAAATAAATAACCAATAAATAATTCAGTATCGATAAATATAAAATGACAGATTTGCCTAAACTTTTTCTTTATTTCGGAAATATTTATTTCTACTTTTTGCCCACGGCTTCGCTCGCGCTAAGTTCGGTTATCATCGTGGCATTTCTACGGCAACGCTATAACTGTATGTAGCTATAGTTTTTCACGTAGACTTAGGTTATAGTTATTCCTTCTATATTGCCGAATGTATATTTTTACGGAATAAATGACCTACTCTGTCCCCTCAACAAACTCTGTACCAAAAATCAGATCGATCCGCTGCGATGTTAGGCAATAATAAACAAACAAATAAAAAGACTTTAAGAAACAGTATATAGACTGGCAACATTTTATTCTATATTAAAAAAACCTACGTATAAAAAATCTGCAGTGAAAGTTAGAAAGTAAGTAAACAGAAATACAATAAATATATATACATACATACTCAAATACAAGTTTTATTAAACACTTAATTTCTTACTTCTCAGAGACATATCTATCGTACGCTATGAGACTTTTTTGCTGTTTTTGCATCAACAATTTGCTATTTTTATATCTAAAAACCGGCCAAGTGCGAGTTGGACTCGCGCACCGAGGCACCTACCACCATTATCGTAATTTACAAACATAAACAAAAAAGTATGCCGCTAAGCGGTCACCCATCCAAGTATTGACCAAGCCCGACGTTGCTTAACTTTGAATATCGTTTCCAACAAACAAATGTGTTGCTGTTACTGTTAATGATAAAGATGGCGCTGTATCGGTAATTTTAAATAGTAATTGCTTGACCGCGTCTCACATTTGGCCGGTTTTTATTATTTGTTGTTGTACTTAAGAGTTCACACAATTTTTCATTGCAAGTTTGTAATTTGTATGTCTTTCTGTTTATAATAGAGCAAAAACAACGGAAATGTTTTTCTTGTATGGGGACCCCCCCCTTAAATTTTAACTTTGTCAACTTTTTATTATTTTTTAGATAAACCTCCATTATAACATATATTGTGTGAAAAATCCAGGCTACTACCTATTTCAGTCTAAAAGATAGAGCCTTTTAATAGTCAGACAGACAGCGTAGTCTTAGTAATAGGGTTCCTTTGGCACCCTCTGGGTACGGAACCCTAAATATGAATAATCTAGCGACAATACCGTTGATAGAAAATACTGTGATAAAACAACTAAACGCTTTAATGCAAGTTTCGATGCTAGATTTATATATACATTTTGCGTCGTTGTTAAGTTTCAAGAGAATAGGGACATAGACATTGATTTAATGGCAAAGATAGCAGCATCAAATTTCAACAAAGTACTTAACACGAATATGCAAAATCTACTTTCCCTAGAACTAGCTTAGAGAATGGGTTACAGCTTTCCAGCGTGATATTCTGTGCTGTATCAAATCGTTATCGTTGACGAACACTATGGTGTTTATATATACAACTGTATAATACGTCATATTACCTCAAATATGATTCTACATTGAATGTCCAATATTAAAATAGTGATTGATTATCAATTCAGCCAACTACTCCTAAAAATATTTTGAGTTTACGGGATTCTAAAGGTGATTGGTCGAAGGTACTTAACTCCTATATTACATCGCCTAGTCATGGTAAGAAAGAACCACGTGAAAAAAAATATTAGTAATATTAATGAACATTGTACTTTCAAAAGTAAATGGTGAAGATAATGCAGTTTCAGAGATGCTTCCTTCCGCGCATGCATATTGTAGAATGAGAAGAGTATAGTGTCCAAGGTTTCCTTAGGGACCTAGTACTATTTCTTATTCCGTGGTATGGAGTTCTTCGTGAAGAAAGTAATTAAATTTCAAAAGAGGCGCTACTGGCGAAGTCGCGAATAATGCCGACAAATGCCCCTTGGTGTCGCGAGCTTCCATAGGCACCCGTTACCGCTTAACACCAGGCGGGCTGGACGTTTCTTTGCCACCTTGGCGGTAAGATAAAAAATAAAATAATATGAGATGTTAAAATCGTGTATATACTGCCTTACAAACTCACGAGCACCGTTCATCACACACGGTTATTGTCAAATTATATCATTACGTAGCCGACAAGGAAGTCTTCATTACAATAGGTACCATTGTTCAACTTCATCAGTATTCCGTAAAGTTGCTTTCTTCGTGATCATCACATCTTTTGTTGGACCGCTTTTTTGGCGTCCTTATTTTAAAATTCAAGCTGTCGAAAGAAATTATTTAAAAACGTTTGTCGTCTAATAAAAGTAATATCGTCTATATATTCGCTACTACAAAACGGTTAGAGATTGGTATGAATAACTTGTTTTTTGATACTGCGTACATCATTTGTGTGTATGTATTTAAAAAAAATTAAAGTATTTGTATCCGTTGTCTGGTTTTCATAATACAAGATTTGCTTAGCTTAGGACCAGATGACGGTGTGTGATTGTCCAAAAAAAATATTTAAGGATAACTTAGACGGCTTGACTAAAATATTTTTATCAATCAATCAATCAATCTTTTTGCATGCCTCTTTGTTATCGTAGGTAAGAAAAATTTTACCCAATAATAATAAATTACGCACGCACACTTACATATTTATTCGAAATTCGCGACGCGATGCAGTGGGGATACTACGTAAGAGAGCAGCCAGTGTGAGACGAAATAATAAATTACGACTATCTCTCTTTCACGACTTTTTCGCTGCGTTGCGCCTTGGGTTCAAAGTCCATTATGGTTAGGTTGATGCGTCGCTTACTGTACCTTCAGGTTCTAATGTGTGAGGATAAATTCCCTGCTGATAAGTATTACGGTATACGGTGACTGCGATTTGTGGGCCGCTTTGTTATCCTATATAGGTTTCGCTAAATACTTTACGTTATAATTCCTTCACTCACTATATAAAATATTTATGTATGATTATTATTAAAATGTATAGAAATATCCGTGATTATTTAATATTTTAATTATATTACATCACAACTTAATATTCCAGCAATGACTATAGTTTCTTACCCCCACTTGGAACGAACCTCACGATTCCACGCTAGAGATTCGGACGCTGTTTGTATTTTAATATGCTTAACTATATTCATATCAAAATCTGTCCGAACTTCCGTTACGCAATTATATGATGCTATAATTTATAAAATTTTATTGCTGGGCTATAAAATTATGTGCTGCTGATAAAATTATTTATACTACGCGTACAGTACGTTTAACCACTTGGTCCTTTTCGCTTGGATGTATAGGCGGGGAATAAGCAATTTTTTGCCGTTTTGCCTTAACCTTAGGTAGATGAACTTGTTAAGTTTACACCGATGAAAGTAAAAATTCATAGAATCGGAAATAAAGTTAACAAACCGGTGCGACCCTTGTTGTTTTAAAATTACAAGAATTGCCTTCTACAATAAACTTTGTATTAATAAAAAAACTAAATAAGTTCAAAGACCAGACAGACATACAAACTTTATTTAATTTTATTAAAACTTTAATAAACTTTATTAAACTTTATTTACTAATAATATTAGTAGGATTGTTATTAAGTTTGTACTGAGTCAGTACAAAAAAAACTACTATACGTCAAACTGAAAATGTGCACACAAAATTTCCAGGTTTTTTTTTTTTTTTTTATTATCACTAATGTGGCAAACAAGCACACGGTCCACCTGATGGTAAGCGGTCACCGTGGCCTATGGACGCTTGCAACACCAGAAGTATCACTCGCAAATAAATTTATGTATTACTTTTATAAAATGAGTCATAAAATATTTAATGAAACAAAAAATATCAATATCTTCTATTTTATTCTTACGTATTTACTTCAATTCCCATCGTCTGTCCGTCTGCCACAAAATAATTTTCTGGTATTCTCTTTGTCAAACAAGATGTTTCGCAATCGCACACTCATAAAATTGCTAACCAAACATTTTCTCGCAACCAAGCACACGAAGTAAGTATGAATATGAATTTTATTTTACACCGTAAATGTCAAGTCTTGCTTACTATTGAGATCTCGGAGTTTGGTCGAAAACAACTTGTGAGGTCGATTTTAGCGACTCGATGGCGACAAACGATCGACTTTAAATCGATTTTGCATATCGTTGACATATATAGACGCTATAAGCTTGATTTATTGCTTATTTCTAATTTAAATGTCTATCTAGTCGGGATGTGTGGGAGGATTAGAAGCGTATAGTTTCTATTGTACATATTAAGCCATGATAATGCATCAGGTCATATTAAACTCTCCTGTAGGTGTGGTCTTATAAATCAAATGCCATTGAGTTTCTATTTATTAACGCATAAGTTCACAATAACTAAATTGTTATGTGTGTGTGTTCTACCGCTTGTATAATGGGTTGTGTTCTGATGAATTGTTCGAAACGATGCTACTTTTTACCATCGCACCGCGCGCCATCATAGGAGTTTCAGAGGAACTTTCTTAGGTTTTGGAATGAGCTTTCTACCAAGGTTTACTCTAAGGACTACAATATGTATATACATTTTTAAAAGTTCGGCAACGCGCGAGTCACGCCCCTGATGTTGCAAGCGTCCATAGGCTGCGATGACCGCTTAACATCAGGCGGACCGTTAGCTTGTTTGCCACCTTAGTGTTATAAATGTATATCGAATAAACAAACGGCCAATTTAACATATATTTGACATACGGTGTTAACATAGGACTAGGCATTATATCTAGATAGATATATAAGATCACAGATTTGCAAATAAATTGTAAAAATGTTTAGTGCTAACATAAGAGACGTTAACAATTACGTTGCGCTTGCAACTTTTTAAAATTAATTTTTCAAATTTTAGTTTAGAATTCTGAATATTTTTAGTATGTAACTAAATAACATTTTTTTTACTAAAGAATTATTGTTGGATTTTGTTCTTAGAAAATTTTATCTGAAAATATAATTCTAATAATTGTACTCCGATGTTAGTGAGGTACGAAATTGTTAAATAATCTCTCTCAATATTTTTTCGGGGAGTGTAGATGCATTTCATATTAAAGACGAAAAATTTTTCCCACCTCTAAACCAATGTTATTCAATATTTCTTAAAAATCAAAAAGTGTAGGTACAGTCCTTTTTTTATGAACTTAATTATATTATTATGCCAGTTGCAACACCAATTAATAAAACACAGGTATAGTGCAACAAACTTTTCTGACGCGTTGGTCAAACCTACAGTTGGCTTATTAAAATGTTGTGAACTTACGCGACACTAGCGACTGGGTCAGAAAAGTTTGTTACACTGTAGGTAGAAATTTAAAATCCTATAGTTGGGAAATTTTACGATGTTAGCAACACTATAACGTTACTGTTACTGAGTTTGTGGTGTTCGTATTATGATGGTACTTTTACGAGCCCCTCATACAGTATCTATGTCGGTATTGGGTGTTACGGGAAAGAGTAAAAATTCAACAATCTTATTATCTCATAAAATGGCTAATAAAACTATTATGATCAGTGTCTTGTGTGTTTTTACGAGAAAAATCATCATTAAACTAGGTATATAATGTGATATTAAGTTCTAACTAAGGGTCGGCTCCTAACGAGACGCGACGCAACGCCAAGCCCCGCTCAAGCCTCTTCACATCGCGTCTCGTCGCGTCGCGTCTCGCTATGAGCCGACCCTAAGCCGGCTAATGATTTATCCTTTATTTCTAAGTAGGTAGCTATTCTAGTTTTAAAAATTTACAAAATAGTAGAGGTTTCTAAACTAAACCGATTTTTTGGAGCAGATATATAATCAAAAGTTTTTCCAGCCTGTACAGTAGGTACTGCAAAAGAAAATTGGAAGAGCACTTGAACGTTTACTACGGATATTTATGTATCAAAACAACATTAAATTACTTTAATCAAACAAGATTTTTTATTTTAACTTGACATACAAAACGGACTAGTAGGTAGATGAAGAACTAATCCAAATTAGAGGAAATTAATTCACAAAGAAAAATATGTGACAATATTTTCCTAAACGGTTTCAATTTAAGGAGTTTTTCTACTCCGTTGCTTTGGTTTTTGTACCAGATAAAACTGTTTTACGGAAAAAAATTGAAAATGAAAAATATTGTTCCTCGTCTACTATTTAGTACAATACCAAAGTATGTATTATAACTTTTATTGTATTAACAATAAAAAAATTAGTTAATTATTCAAATATACCTAATTTATTGGATCATTTATAAATTTAATAGTAAAAATAATAATTTCTTAACAATAAATATATAATAACTAACAGAATTTCGTCGAAGTCAAAAGTACCTATGTTTATATAACTATGTTTTTATTTATCAGTTTTTGATTATTTTTACACCATACCGTTCGTAATGTACCATAATGTAGGAGGCTACAAGCAAAGAACATAACTTACGCATTATGCAGGCTGGATTATATTATGTCTGTCATGGCCGGAGACTCGAACACGTCGACCGCCGCCGCCCGCCGTAGCGTCAAAATTTCGGCACGGGACATAAATTGCGCACACCCACGCAACTACACGTAACAGGGTTGTCACACATAATCTGTAACTATTGTCTTATCTTAAATTTATAAATAATTATAGTTAAATCTTAAAAAAATATTTCGGTAGTAACTCTCTTTGTCTCTTTGTTTGTCTTGATTTTAAAGAATTTTGGCAAAATACTTATAAAAGTTTGAATTTAACACCCTATATATCAAATCATTTTCAGAATATTCAGAAACTGATAAAAGGCTAGAATTAAGCACCCTTGAAAACCAACGGATTTTAGTTGCATTAAAATAAGTACATAAAAATTACCATAATTATTGTATTATTCGTTAGCAGATGATAATTCCGGGTTAAAAATACAAACTTGAGGCAAACAATAAAGCAAGAAAAAGGTTAGGATATTGATAAAATCCTGTATGCCGTTTTTAGTGTGAATTCATAAGATAATAGAAGCGAAATGAAAAATTTGCAGTCCTTTATTTATATATCGCTCAACTGTTAGCTGACGAGACACTGGTACAGTACAGTATGGATTTTTAATATAAACTTCATGCTATTTCAATTATGGTTTAATATTTAACAATACCATAAATTATTAAGTCGGTTTTTAATCGCACAAACCTTACCTTCCTTTTAATTGTGTGTAGAATAGAAGTGTGGGTGACAAATGATTCTAACGCAACTTGATCGTCATCATTACGAGTTTGTACTGACTTGTAATTAAATAAACTAAGCGTGGCAGCCCTATAATAATCAGTATTTTTTGTAGGGTTACCGCTTGCATGAAACTTTGTATTTCTGAATAACATGCATTATGCATTCTGCGTGCGAGTCGGCACGTGTGTTGCATTTTATTATTGTTGCACAGAACTTTTGAGTTACGTAATGATTTCGGGACGTAAAAATTTATTTATTATATATTTAATTTACAGCTAGGTTCACTTTTCTTTAATTGCTCATTTATATGCTACCGAAAAATGCAGAGCTTTGTAAAAGCCAAAAGATTAAAGAATAGTTATTTATTTTATTTTATTATTATTGCTATAAAACAAAATATTAAATATTGTTACAATATCTATTACAAAACATAACACTAAGATATGTCGTTGAGTCAACTTTAATTACAATTATATGTAAATTTATATATGCATCATCAAAATACCATATATTTATTACCTTTCATAGCTCGAAAATACTACTTGCCTTTAATAAAACCTCTTATAAAGATTGCCGAAAGATTTGTTGCTCGCGGGCGTCTGGTGACAGCTTGATAAAACCACGAGCATGATTTGTTACACTTTGTTACATGTTACTCGTTGATTTGTTACACTTTTTTTACTTTTATACAAACGAGTTCTTGCATTGAGCGCGGAAAGAAGTGGTAAGGATTTTGAAGAAGAGATACAATGGGTAACGTAACCTACTTATATGATTAAACTGAGTTATTTTTTATTTCGTTGCTGTTATAATATATTTTTTTGTTTATTTATTTAGTGTTATTTAATATCCTTTGTTGAGATACTTTGGTTGTCTATCAAGCTGTACTTATATTATACTTTCCTTTATAAAACTTTTATTTATATAATATAATACGATCTTTCAAGCTTCAACATTGTTTCTCTTAGAACGGGATTGTATGTTAGAAATTTATTACTTCTGGCCAGTATTATTACCTATCTTCTATTTTGTCATATAATATTTAAACCGATGAAAAATTAATTTACTTGTTACTTTTTTATTAATGAATTTTGTATTAAATGGGAAGGGATGGGATTGGGGACATGGGTTTTTTGTGGCGTTCTCGAATCATAACCGCTAAATTCTTTCAGCCCTTATTTCTGCTTAAGTTACAAGGGGATCATGGATTAGGTTTCACCAATTTGTTTTTACACTTTTTCCTATTTTGCTTTTTAAAAACTCATTATTATAAAGATTTCTTTGTACACAACTCTGTTAAAAACACAAACAAACTTCAGAACAGAAACTTAGTTACTGCGTCGTTACACCTTTTATTTTCGAAACAACAACGACCAGGCCTTCTCTCCCTTCTACTAACACAAAGAAAATCCAAATTTACTTTACAGAATGTTAACAAAATCTACGTTAACACGTGGTCGATTTTACGACTGCCCTGTACTGACATTAAATTAACTGCCTGCAGTACCGTCCAAGACGTCGACAACCCTAACTAAAAGTCAATGGCGTGTAATGGGCACGGTCCACTCCACCGAATGCCGTGGCCCAATCAATTAAGATACGCTGCGTGGTCGAGTGGCGACGAAGACAACGCCACCCGAGCTGCGGTGAACGCAGCTTACGCCTCAATTGTGTCTACCGGTGTGGTCTAGGCTTTATTATTATTAACTACATAATAAATAAACCTATAATTTAGGATTCTTCCAAAACGTTTCTATATGGTTAAGTTAAAGAACACCAGTATAATAAGACTAGGAGTATGCATGCATGTCGTCGTTTCATTTTTATCATGTGTAACTTAGTTGCACGCAATTTTTTTTTGATATCTTTAAGGTGGCAAACAATTAACGGCCTATTGCAACACTAGGCTTAGGCAAAGAATACTACTCGTATTTATTTATAGCGAGCGTAGCGAAGGTATAGATATTATAACACAAAACAAAAGCGTTGACCTCAAATATTTTCTGCTACATAAAATTGGTGAACCTCACCAAAAGTGAAGTCCCCTCGATTATGCGAAGTATATACAGGGGAGCGACCAGCGAACAATATCAAAATCTAAATAAAATAACACCGAGACAACCCTCTTGTGCGGAGAGACAATTATTTTTTACAAATATTGCCCATTGCCTGCTGGCTTCCCTCAAGTACCTTGCAAGTACAATGATACTACACAATGGACATTGTTTTAATTATTTTAAAATCAATTAAATCCTTTGCATACAACTGAATATTTGCAGTAAAGGTACGAGGCTAATATTTTTAACCGACATAAAAAAAGAAGAATATGTTTGTATGTAGGTATGTATGTTTGGCCGCGATTATCTAACGTTTGGCTAAACCAATTTTGATGCGGTTTTCAGAAAAGTATTTTTTACATTCTGAGAAGGTTTTGGTATACAAAAAACGGATAACCATGGTCCCATGGTCAAAAGGTCAGGATATATTGATGAGATCCTGGAAAAACTATGAGAACTCTTGAAATTTTTATAGGCACACTTGAAGCGATTTGTTTATTCAATAAGGTGGCAAACAAGCGTCCGCCTGACAGTAAGCGGTCACCGCAGCCTATGGACGCTTGCAACACCTGGGGCATCACTCGCGCGTCTTCTTCTTTCTTGAAGAACCCCATACTCCTCCATAGAGAAAACCTCGGCAGGCAGCTCAGTCTACAACCTATGCGTTCGCGGGAGGAAGTTTCTCAAAAACCACACTGTACGTGACCATTTAGTTTCCAAGGTGTGAGGATGAATTCGCTGCCGATTGCGAGCGGTGCGGTGGTAAAAAGTAGCCGTGGGCATCATTTCCAACCATTCCTCAGAACACATCCCATTATACAATCGGCAGAGCACATACAGGGTTCGATACGGCTTGTGAATTTGGGATCGTCAACGATTTTTTTAGTGTACGAAAAAATAAGCTAATAGGTCACCTAAAAGTAAAAAATTTAAATTTTTATTTACAAAATCAAAGAACCGACTTCAAAAAGATGCTCTAAGAAGGTAAAAATATTTTTTTGAAAAACCTACTATACAAGTAAAAAAACAATTAAAAATTATTAACGATTGAAAGTATTTCAACGGTCTGCATTTTGCTTACCGCAACATCGTCATGCGGAAATGGAAAGTTGCGTACGCGTATATACCAACTCAAGAGAACCTAGTTGCATATATTTTGCCTACTCGTACCTACATTGCAACTCTGCAAAAGGTATGCAAGTGCGTTTTCACATTCCACCTTATCTAATCAATTACACACAAGACTTCGGTACTTACTTAGTAAGTAAACGTTAACAGCTTGGCCGTGGCGCCATGTCTGCCTCTTGGTCTTGTCTACTCAAATCAAGCTTAACTTTATCTATTTATCTATCTTTCTTTTATCTATCTATATCTATTTCAAACACTTATTGTGTTTTTTTGTTTTTTTTTTATTATTTTACGTCAGAACCGAGCTTCTAATATAAACAGGGAAAAATGGACCAGATATATTTTTTGCAGTCCTACAATAATATTATATACTATTACTAGCGGTCCCGGCGAACGTTGTTCCGCTGCCGTCCCTCTGTAACCCAGCGAACGTTGGTTTTTACCTAAAGTGCCCGAGTCCGGCTCGCACTTGACAGATCGAGATAAAAACTATCCTATATTTTAAGTTGGATTATATAACAGATAGTTACGAAGTTTGATCAAAATCAGTTCAGTTGTTTAGGAGTCCATAGCGGACAAACAACGTGACACGTAATTTTTATATTTAAAGATAACAATATTAATAGTATAATAATATAATATAATCCGCACAATCCGCACTGGGCCCGCGTGTGGACTATGGCCCAATCACCCTCGCTTAAGAGGGTAGGCCGTGCCCCAGCAGTGGGGATGTATGAAGGCTGGCAAGTAATATAATATACAATCCTCTAATAATAACGAGTTTTATTTTATTAAAATGTGGGCTACAACGGAGCAGTGCGATTTTGACGTCAAAGTCTGCGACAAGAAAATCTTTGGCAGGTGCATTTTTTATTGTATTTTTACAGTTATGTAAGTACAATACAATACTTATACCTACATTTTTTTGTGATATTTTACTATTAAGGTACAAAAAACTTTTAGAAGTATAAAAACTTAAAAAAAGGTTTTATAGGTTTGCAAACTTATGTTATCACAAAATGCGCGGCACATGGGCGTGTTCGAACCTACATCAGTTTAATAATTAAAATGTATTTATTTTTTTATCGTAATTTAGCAATGTTAGCGATTGATTGAACATATAAAAACAAAACATGCATATTCCCCATTGAGCTTAAATTGGCACAGGGATAGTATAGATAGATGTGCCAATTGGAAGAGACGGAAAAGGACATAGGCTAAATTCTACCCCAAAAAAGCCAAAAGTTCCAGCAGGAATAACCTAATCCCACGAAGATGAACCATAGCTACAGCTATAGCAAACTTTCTTACCTATAATTTAAGAGATGCCGTTAAGATCCTATGGGGATACCTGAATATAGTGCGGACGGAGCCGCGGGCAAAAGCTAATACAATCATTAAGACGTAACTGTGAGTACCTTCAGTAAAAATCATTATTTAAGAGATGATTATATAAATGCGCTATATTGCTATTTTACATTGCAATAACAATCTTCTCAGAATGAATGCCCATTATCAGTATATACCTAATTAGTAAACAAACAATTTATTAATTTTAAAAAGTGTTAAGTTTCCAATATAAAAAAAAAACAAATTGTCCTCCAACCCTTAATCAGGAATAACAGTTTTTCAGTTTATTTTTTCGTTTACAAAAGGCGTTTAAAAGCCATATAACATATGCCCCGGATTGCCCCGGGTGAGCGGCTAATTACGTAGGTATTAGTTGTGTATCAAATTTCTAAGGCCTTTTTAATATAATGGGTCTCATATTGTAAAAAGCGGGATTTCGGCAGTCCTGCGTGGGCAACACTGTTAAAATTGGGACGTTTGGCAACACTAAGCCTGAACGAAACTGTAAGAAAAAAACGGACAGAAAAATTAAATTCCCTTTTTGATCAACATTTTCATTTTAAATATTACACAAACATAAGGTAACTTAATAATAAAAAAGACTTATTAAATCTCGCAGCTTCTAAAAACCAATTAACTGTCCGCGCTTTACAAAATGGTCATTTATTTACCCTACACTACGAGGTGTTAATTTGGTTAAATTATGAAACATTGATTGGTTTTACTCTTGCAAATAACAGGTTCAAATCGAACTATGTCACTTAAGTAAACATGTAACTGAAAATTTATAAGATATAATGTTTGTACGACAGGCGACGCGCTTAATTCAAAATGGCGGTGTAGCTTGTTAGCTAGCAGCGATAATTCTTGTACACATTTTTCACTACTTACCTACATGAAGTCTGTGTCTGTGACTGTGATTCTAGCTTATACCATTTGATAACCAATCGATACCTAAGTGGACCAATCGGTGCAGTTTTATTGACAGTAGGTTTCTTGGCTATTCTTAGACATGTCAAATGACCTGGCAAAGTCAACCGCGACGGTCAATCTTGTCTATCATAAAAAAACTACTGTTTGGCGGCGTAGTGATTACCTGCACAGACGTAGGGTCCCCGTTTCTAATCCCGACTCCTGCATTAGTGTTTTTGTGGATATGTGCTGTTGTTGTATCTGGCAACCATTTATTTTCGATTTCCTAGTTCGAAAAAAAATAATTATCAAGACATATGTATTGAGTATGTCAGTTTGTTTGTTTTTAAATACGTGAGGGATAATCCCCAAATCTGTTAGATAGGTGTTTTCAATTGTTTAGTGTATTTTGTGTTAAATTTTTTAAAGTTTAGGGTAACGTATGAATCGGGTACAAAGACGTGTCTGTATAATGTGTTACTTATCTAAGAAAATTTTCGAGACAAAGATGCAGTTGGGATTTTAATTAGCAGAAATTATACTCCGATGGCTCAAATGAAATAAAACTTACACGGACTGTATAATAGTTGCCTTTTAACTGCATCTTTGATAAAAAAAACATAAATGTTTGTTTTCCAAATAAAATATCAAATTATTTTAGTCTCATATATTTTTTTCCAGACCTTACATACAATCACAAGCACATCTTACCTGTTCATCCCACGTGTTGTCTATCCACAAGTTTTACCGAGCCTATCCAACGTACTACTCACCAGATTAGTTGAATACGATAAAATTTCACCGTAAATAGCCATAGAAAGGACATAGAATGTAGATAGCAATCGGTTGTGTCGGTTTACGATTCATCGGCGCCAAACTAAGCAGTAAGAAACCGCAAATTAGGTACTAAACTGAAATGTCTTCGGAGGTATGTTCTTGATAGGTCAATGTCTCTTTACTTTAGGTACATAAATGGTTTTAGAAGTAGGTACCTGTACCTATGATTATAGGGGCGTTTTGTTCACAAGCATTATACACATTGAATGCGCTCAATGCTCTCTATGCGCACATTCGACTGTTGTACTTCCTCGACATAAAAATCCAATTTTATAAATAGTACCATTTTATCAGCTGTTTACCTTCTTTGCTACAAAATAAACATTGCCAATCAGTAATATCATCAAACCTTCACAGAGAAGGGTCTGCGTTTTAATCCTTACAAGTACTTACATAACTAATAGAGGGACTGAAACAGTAAAATATAATCAGAAATATGATAATCTATATTAAGATAAGTAGTAGTTATCTTAATACGGGCTATAAATATCATAAGACTGGAAGTGCAATTGATTATCTGTCACAGTAATGTAACTCCCACGTAACTTAATAATTTGCAATTTGTTTAACGAAATGGGTCCTGGTTTTTTCATTATACATATTCGATGGGCAAAATTTATAGAATTTTATTTTTCTCTAATCTGCAAGATATAAAATAAAAGGAGCCTTATATGATAGAAGAAATGCCTACTTATACTTTGTATGGTATCGAACTCTAGGAAGGTAGTAAATGGAACAACCCGGGAAGTAGAATGGTATTGGACCACCCGTTGTTTTTCCATTAAGTAAAATCCAAATCAATAAATATCCGTTTCACATACATATTACTTACTTAGTATTTAGGCGTATATTATAAATGTAATATAAACAAAGTAAACTTGAATGTCGACAATATTGGTCGATATATATGCATTTAATTGAAAAAGTTCAATTTTATTTATATTTAATAGTTTTCAAGTACCTTTAATTTTCAACCGACTTCTAAAATGGAGGAAGTTCTCAATTCAATTGTATATATTTTATTTTTTAATGTTTGTTACCTCATAACTTTCGACTGGGTAAACCGATTTCGATGATTCTTTTTTTATTTGAAAGCTGGTGCTCCCCGTGTGGTCCCATTCTAGGCATCAATGAGAAAATCATATAAGTCTTCACTTTTTTGTGAATGATTGTATAACATTTTGTTACTAGTATGGATGTTTTAAGTGTACGAAAAAAGCAATTCGTCACTAAAAAGTAACAAATAAAAACTTTTTAACAAGAAAAAAACAACCAGATTCAAAAAGATGCACTAAAAAAGTAAAAATAATTACTTATTTACAGAAATTTGATCTAAATCACAGTTTGAAGTTGGTTTCTATGTACCTAACAGTTTATAATGTACAATTGCATGAATAGTTTTAGTGCATCTTTTTGAAGCCGGTTGTTATTTTTACTAAAAAGTTTTTAATCGAACCATTACTAAATCGTAGTATTGCACTGCATGTGTTTGTTTATTTTTATTCATTTAAACATTAATAACACACTCTATACTTTGAAGGTACATACTCGTGGCTACTTAACATTACAAAATAAGTTTCTACAAACCAAAATGAACGAAATCAAACACCTCCTTTGTAACATTTAAAAGCCTATTGAAACGGTACAGCACTAAATCGTCTCAGAACATTGGAACTGTTTTCGCAATAAGCAGGACAAGCCTTACAAAACCTTTATAGTAAGGACTGGCACGGCGATCCATTTATGCGATTATCGGATAGCTTTTGACCCCTGCTGTGTCCCATCTATGCAACTAAAAGCAAAACAACTGCAGTGCTATCGGGTTTCCCAGGCAGTCCAATTGTCTGAACGGTCCAAATTTGGTATCTTGGTAATACCATTGAGAAGAAGTTGGTACCCTATTATTTTTGCGATCAATATATGAATTACAAACCATCTAAAAGAGGAGCAGTGGCTCATTAGCACTTGTGTATCGATAACGTCAGGCGTGGACAGCCAGTACCTAAATGAGACACTTGTCTTCATAAGAAGTTAAAGACGGCAAAATATTTACTACAATTTCCTTTACCAATTTATCAAGCACTGACATAGGACGTAGTGAAAGCAATAGATTTACGACCATTACTGCATTACCTGGCATCCTTTTATGGTTAACGTGAACGCATGCATCATTCTATAATATGGCATAAATAACTTACTACTCCGATAGGTTGTAAATCAAGTAGGTCTTCGTGTGGTAGTTCTTAATTTGATTGATGTAGCCATACATGGCGTTTAGGTCTAGTTTACTACTGTCATAATGAATAATTATGTACATTATATAAAAGTCTTGTGAATAAAATATTGATCAAGTATTGCTTAGGAAGTTTTCTTTCTCTACCTTTTTTCTCAACTAATGGAGCTGTTATAACGTCATTAAAATATATTTATGGCTTAATTATTAATATAAGATTCTGCTATACACTTTTAAATGGAATAAAGAAAGGACTGCAGTTAAAGTGAATCCGATTTTTTTATAGAAGCTGCGATAAGTAAATAAAACATTTTGAACGTTTAACATTTCCCTACTTAAAATGCGTTATGATCTTAATATTGGCACTGCTATCTACCATAGTCGCAAAAATATTTTTCAATACAATGCTGTAGATTATTAAATGACTCCCTCGCAGCCTATTTGGTGGTGTAGCAAGCTGCTGGGCAGAGGGTGTGGGTTTGATTCCCGCACTGGAATAACATTTATTTGAATAACATTTGTGTTTATCTCGAGTCTGGGTATATTTTATGTATGTATTTACAAAAAAAAGTATTTAAGTATTTGTATCCGTTGTCTGGTTCTCATAATACAAGCTTTGCTTATTTTGGCCCCAGATGGCGTTGTGTGATATGTCCTAAATTATTATTATTAAATTATTTATTTAATTAGATATATGGCGTTTCTCCATAAGTGTAGGTGTTTGTAATTATATGTGTTTAATTATAGTGATATATGATAATAATCATCTATTTTGAGTGCCTAGTTCATAGTTATAGTAATTTAATTTAATGAAATTTATACGGGAAAAATGTCTTTGTTTTAAACCTTAAACAGGTTTTATCTTTTGTCGTGTCCTTCTCAAATGGTTATAAGATATCGAATAATTGGTAAAACATTTTTTTATACAATAATATCTATAAGATATAAAAGTGCCCTGTGTATTTCAATAGAAGTATCATCATAACTATCAGAAATAGACAAACGCGATAGACACACATAAATAGAGTAAAAAAAAAGTGTGGACCACACACAACTATCTAATGTACTCGTACAAAATCCATTGGATTACTGTCTGTCTGTCCATGATAATTTTTACAGATAAAGATATTTATATTCAATATTAACATTCATTCAAGTACCGAAATTCGTGTAATAAAATTTAATTTTTCTGTTATTTGATATATCAAATTTACTTGATCAATGTATCAGCGGGGCGATTCAAGTCAGTAAAAACCATCTGGATCCGAGATGACTGTGAAATGCATGGTCTGTTTACTTACGTTTTATCAAAAAAATGTGTAGAATAATTTTATGGTTATGACCTACAATGCCGATTAAATCGTTATTCTACACTTTTTTTGGTCTTTAGATGGTTTTTAACCGACTTCAAAAAAGGAGGACGTTCTCAATTTGGTTGTTTGTATTTTTTCTATGTATGTTCGGGTATAATTCCGTCATATATAGACGGATTTTCAAAATTATTTTTCTATTTTAAAGGGTTTACTTCCGAGGTGGTCCCATGTTAATTAAGTGAATTTAAAACTTAAACTTTTGGTAAAAAAAAACAATTGGTGTTAATTTGGAACTGATGAAACGCCTTTTATGTTGATGATTGTATAAAAAAATGTTAAGTGTGTTAAATGTTAAGTGTGATGTTTTTAGTGTACGAGAAAAAAAAACCAATTCGGCACACAAAAGTAATAAATAAAAACTTTTTAATAAAAAAGCTACCGGCTTCAAAAATTTGCACTAAAAAGTAACAATAAT
Organism: Apoda limacodes; assembly: GCA_946406115.1. Lineage (NCBI taxonomy): Eukaryota > Metazoa > Arthropoda > Insecta > Lepidoptera > Limacodidae > Apoda > Apoda limacodes. The sequence continues at coordinate 8,695,198 of OX291550.1, read as the reverse complement.
TATTTATTTTCAAAATTTTGATCTGTGCTACAATTTTAAGTTGGTGTCTGTTTTACTATTTTTATTACTGGCTTGAATAGCAACGCAGGTTGGTGAACCATAGAAATATACATGTTTACCATAAATATGACTTACTGGTGTTCTCTTTATTGTTATGTCAATTATAGTTATTGTTATGTCAGTTATAGTTATTGTTATGTCAGTTATAGGTATTGTTATGTCAGTTATAGGTATTGTTATGTCAGTTATAGGTAATATCTATTTGATATTGGAAACTACCGTAACCTAAGAATTTATTTTTAGTTTTATTTACTGATATTAACATATATTTATTTTTATAGCAAAGTTTTGTCAATAGATTTAACTGAGAGCCAGGATTGAACCTCCTTTCGTGTCATTGTAGCCAATTGAGCTAATTATATGTAAAATTTTAGCTAAAACAATCCCTTCTTTCCAAATAACATTCTTATATCTATCAACAACGAATTGAAATTGTATGTAATAGGTACATAGGACACGTCATTCGAAACTCAAAAGAAGTAAATAATTAAGGCAAAGTATGCAAATTTATTTTTAGGGTCCCATACCCAAAGGGTAAGAAACGGAACCCTATTACTAAGACTCCGCAGTCCGTCCGTCTGTCACCAGGATGTATCTTATGAACCTTGATAGTTAGATAGTTGAAATTTTCGCAGAAGATGTATTTCTGTCGCCGCTATAACAATAAATACTTAAAAACAGAATAAAACAAATACTTAATGGGGGCTCCTATACAGCAAACGTGATTTTTTTGCCGTTTTTATAGATAATGGTATGGAACCCTTCGTGCGCGAGTCCGACTAGCACTTGGCCGATTTTTTGATTATCAATAATTCGGAATCATATTTAAATTATTGTAATAGAGATATTAGTCAAACAACGACTACCTACAACTCGGTTTAAAATTGTCGAGTTACTGTTTATGTTTATTGTGTATGGTTATTAATTACCTACAGAAATATCGGAATGCTCATATAATTTTTTTTATTTCCTTTTTTGCCCAAACTTTAGGTATCTAGTCCCGAATAGCTTGGGTTGTGCGTTGCGATACATATAATCAACTTTCCTACAGCAACTTCGATAACTTAACTTCGTATTAGTCAGTCTGAAAGTGAGGCTAGTCTTCAAATCCAAAGTTTTAAAAATAAAAATCTAAATATATCAAGCGCTCAAGAAATAGTGGGTAGTAGTAAAAATTATATAAAGAAAGCGTGTAATATGAGGATTGGTTTCCTCAAAAATAGCGAAAAATCTGCTGTACCTACTTAGTTTTTTTTTATATTTCAAACTTGCATTAATTCTTTTGACTCCAAAAGTTTATAATTTTATCATGTTTTACATAAAAGAGAGTGTAATAGGTACATTACATGTATCTAAAACCAGTACTTATCAATAGAACCGTTTCAGTTGTAACATTTAGCTTTGCAAACGATACAAGTCTTACTTACGATAGTTGTTATTTATCGATTGCAACGCGTAAGACCACAATGATACATTCGTCTTAGATTTAAATCTGCCGCAGACAAATCTGAGCGTTTTCGTTGGGCCATTTACACCGCGGACACATAGAAGTGTATAGGGTTGCCAAATCAAAAATATGCATACTTATATCTACCTAAAAGCACAGAATAGGTATCATAGTACTTAATGCTAAATGGAAGATATTAATCTAACACATAAAATGAAAAGCAATTCTTACCTACGAACATTGCCTACATTTGAATAATTTTACGGAAATCAAAAATAATATGGCTAAAAAAAGTTGTGATTCACTATTTTGTGGCAAATGAGCTATATGCCTAAATTGCCTATATGCTGAAGGTAGTATCATTAATACACGAATTTTCGCTATCAACCCTATAAGCTCCTGATAGCCATTTGCAAATTGTAGCATAATGCTTAGATTTATTTCACATTGTTATATTACAAACTGAGATTACAAATGCACGTCAATTGTGTCTAAAGATATTATAACTATAGTCTTGTATCTTTAACTTGTAAACCTATTCAAATAGGTTTCTTATGTTTTCTAGATATGACAACAGAAAACGCTAAAAAAAACAACACGTAGGGATGTACCTATATTGACTTTGTTTTTATTGAGGTTTAAATCATATTATAGCAACGGAGGAATAGATCAGGGATAGCGACACCCAATTTTAACAGTTACAAAACTTACAGACGTAACGTTTTTTAGTTTCATATTTATTTTAACTGAGTTTAAACAGGTACCTAAGTATCAAGTAAAAACTAAAAAGGAAAATGCCCCTTATATGGACAGAATATTTAGCTAAGTGTTCCCATTTATTGCAGATGCTAACAACCATTTGAACCTTACCTTTGCTGCAATTCTAATTATATGACTTTTTTTTATTCTGATACTTATTTGTAAAAATGTAGCTATTTAGTTGATCAGCAAACACATCATGGCAACACTGTGTCCCGTATGCAAGTTTATCGCATCGCACACTTAATTTTTTTCTTCTTTTTCTATTGTTACAATGATACGTATCATACAGCCGCGGGCTTGCCATTTAACACGCTTTCGCTCAACACTAAATCATAAGTAGGCGCCAAAATTCCTAAGCTATAACTCTAGAAACACTCGCAGGACAAATACAAAATAGACGCACTCCTTGTAAAAGGTATCGTCATTTACATATCTTTACAAATGGAAACAAGTGTCGAGATGTTTAGAAGCAAGTTTCCAGTGTCGTGTTTTCATTCGGTAGGCAGTTCACTTAAAAGATGTCGAAATCTCAGAAATTATTTTAATATCTCCATCTTTGTGCTTCTTGTTTAAGTATTATAAGTACGTGCTTAGTGATCATTGCACATAATAACAATTTATTTAATAGATCATCTTGACCCACTGCCTAGTCACGATTACTTAGACATGAGTAGGGCGGCCATCAAAAATATTAGTTCCGGGGACAATGAACTTGTAACACGAGTTTTTGTATCGTTTTTATGTGTTTATTTTGTAATTTTAAGTAATTATTACCGGATTTAGTAAATGTAACGTGTCTTTTTAGGATGGTTAAAATAAACCTTTTATTACTGCGACTTCGGTGTATGTCTGTATGTCACGGCTGTTGGCAACTAAAAATGCAATTAACTTAAAATATGGGTCAGTTGTCGACCTGCTCACCTAAATATTTCTAAACTAAGTTACAAAAATACGAAAAAAGAAGTTTTTAAAATTATAATCTTAAATAGATTCTGAAAGTAGGGAAAAACCTACAGCAAAAAAATCTGTCTAAAGCAATGACCATTAGCATAGAAGCTAATTGGTCAAAGTATATAAAAAAATTCTTTATCTCGAAATTTACGAGCCGAAGTAACCGAAATACTTAATTTGATTTAAGTATTTCATTATATTACAGGAAAAATAAAATGTTTTTTTTTTCAAAACATTAACCTGTTTTGTAAGTGCCTCAGTGCACGAGTCCAAGTAGCAGTTTTAGTAGCAGTTTTTTATGCTATGCTTTATGGACATGTTATTTAATTATTTATTTCATCATTAATTAAAAAAAAACCAATTACTAAAACTTTAATTGCTAAGATATTTTTTTCTTAAAACGATTATAGTGAGATACTAATCTGGATTATCTTTATTTATGTCTATTTTCTACGTAAGATGGCGCTATAAGATATAATGACACAGTCTTATTTATGTTATGAATGTGTGTGAATAATAGTCTTCTTTTTTTGTTCCAGGTAAGTTCCAGATTAGTAATAATTCGAGGCCATTATCAACTGACGTAATTTAGTGAGCTCTATGATAGCGTCTTTCAATTATAAATTCATTACGAAACAAGTGAGTTAATATATGAGTATAATGTATTTTTGTATGTTTAAAGCATTTTGACCGCTCAGTGGGTTATTTGACAGTAGTAGCTACCTTCTGAACCAAGGGGCGCGGATTCGATTCCCACGTTGGACAAACATTTACGAGATGAATATTGCTGTTTGTCTTAAGTCTTGGTGTTTTCTATGTTATAATATGTACCTATGTATTTATAAAAAAAAAATTCTAGCCATTGTACAAGCATAACATAAACAATCATCTAATACCTTTAAACAAGCAATTCTTGTATATATGTAATCTGATATATAATCTGAATCTCGGAAACGGCTCCAACGATTTTAATGAAATTTAGTTTGCAGGGGGTTTCGGAGACGATAAATTGATCTAGCTAGGTTTTATTTTCAGAAAGCGACGCCTATTTCATCGTATATAGCTAGACAAAAAATACAGATATTAAGAAAAAAATATCTTAAAACGCATCTTCAAGTAGCGATTACCATTAATTTTTATTTTGTGGACGCAAAAGAAATAGTGATTTTAGTTATTACTCACACTCATACCACAGATGGCGCTGTGTGTCAAAAATCGAGAGTTTTATATTACTGCAGTAAATTAAAAAAAATATTCGTGGAAAGGAGAGTCATGCTAAGGGTGATAAAATATTGTTTTAAAACAAATGAGCAACAAAAGCATGACACGGTTTAATTTTATTTATTATTTATTTGCATTATTAGTTCCTAAGTTATTATATTAGAATGCTTAAGATCATAGACCACTTTTTATGAACAAAAATTAAAACACTTGTTTTGGTCATTAAATCTATTCAAAACATAAAATTTAACACCATAATTATGGTTTCTAGTTAAGCACGTGAAAATTAAACCCCAATTATATTAAAATTAAAAAAGGTGTTTAAAAATTGCAGACTTGCCCGCCGAGGCCCGGCATAACCTCATTATACGTTAAGGTAATTAGCAATTTAGTTAAATGCCTTATTCGTTAATTAAATGCAGAGTAAATTAAAGGCGTTGGTGGTGTGTAAACAAAATCGATTGATGAGCCCTGTGCTTGTTACGTTTATTCCTGTTTTATTTACAAAATTGCAGACTGATTTGATTACTACATTGGTAAAACAATTCTTATGCTGGGAGTATCATTTTATTAATTGATACTTCCAGCACAAGAATTTTTGTTAATCTTAATAATAAATGCAAAAGTTTGTGAGATAGCTAAATACAAATTACGGTAGAACATTACTACAAAACAATACCTACTACAAAATGTTAAATTCCATACAAAAAATTAAGTGTTAAAAATTGAATCGTTATTATGGTATAAATTACTATTATATATAAATATGGTTATCGGTGTAGGATTTCAACGGCAATTCCTCAATTATAGAAAAAATAACGACTTACACTTGACGTTATCAAGTAGCCTATAGCCTTATTTAACTAACTCCATGCCAAATTTCATCTTAATCGGTACAGCGGTTAAAGCGTGAAGAGTTAACAGACAGAGTATAAAAATAGTATGGATAAAAGTGGTTTATAATACTTTACGTATCGTCCACAAAATGTGCCTCAAATAATAAAACTAGACCAATTCTGTCATCTATCTACCTTTGCCTCTTCGTGTGATAATAAACAAATTAATCCGCGTCACTACCGAAAAATACAACTAGATACGATGTTAATTAATTATAATGCCGGTAAAAGTAATACAAACCGACAGTGAAGCCACGAGGACGCACCTTTAAAATGAGTTTTTCCCGTTTTTTCACGTTCATTAACTCCCCGTCGGGACGGGTGCGCCTTTCATAAACAACGGTAATTTTTCGATAATTCCCCTTTCCTTTTTTCGTCCGCTTGTCGAGAAAAGTTTTTTTTTCTTATAAAAAATTGGAGTTACAACTAGGGTTGCCAGACAAAATACAGAAAAGCCGCACTGGGCCGTATATAAAATATAAAAGCCGATATAAGCTAACAAACTAGTTACCTATGTATTTTAATATAGAAATAAAGTATGTAAGTTGAATTTCTTATAATCGTTTTGAAATAAATGTACCTCAAATCTAACTGTACTTTTTTCTTGTATATGTATAAAAGAAAAAAGTGACCAAGTGACTTATTTAATGACATATCAACCCTTATTTGAAACCGCTGGTCTAGAAACTTGAAACTTGGCATTGTGGGTTTTTTATGTAACGGTCCACTTACATGTATTTTGCAAAATTTCTTCCCTAACGGGCAAAATGGGGTTGGGGGTTTGTATGGAAATCCGTCAGTTTTTAAACGTAAATGCATGAAAATTGACGTTTGGCGTTAAGTTTGCAAATTTAAATTAACGTGTTTTACAGCCCCGATATATTTTGCCGGACATAACCGTTATAAGCTGAACATCGGCTAAATGCGTGCACCTGCTGGCAGCCCTAGTAACAAACGACTAAGTAGAATGTTGATAAAATGTTGATGATTTAGTGTTTAATATAGGTTAATTTAAAACATACTTAGTAAGAAATGAGCTGACAAACTATAAGTTTTATATGTTATTATTGCTGAGAGATGTTGCATTAAGAATTTCAATTAAATCAGCAATAAAAAGTGATCAATTTGGTTACGGATAGAGAAATAATTGTAACAAGCATATAAGTTTTATTGATTTTGTAATATCTAGTAACATCCGAAGCAACAGATTAAACTATTTGAATTCTTTGTATATATTAGTTAAATAAAAAGGCTGTTGGGTAAACATTTACTGTAATGGTATTCCAAAATGGGCCCCGAATGTTATAGCTGTTAAGCATAACAGTAACTGGATAACAGCTGCACAGAATTACTGTTATAACTATATTAGTTGTGGTTTATACCTTGACTAGTTATATATAAAAAACAGCCAAGGGCGTGTCGTGCATACATTACGTTATAGTTCTATAGACTAACAATTATTCCAGATATCTAAAAACCTGCGAATCAATTTTATTTAAAACGATTTCTGCTAAAAGTATTCATTAACATCTTTCGTGATATTTTTCAAACATCTTTAAACAAGCAATGTATAAGTTAGACCGATTACTTAAATTTGAAAGCCAATATCTCGCAAAATGTACTAATTCTTACAATATATTACTTGAAAACCTCAAATGTATTTTGAAGACCTATCCAACACAGTGCTCGTAAAAAATTACATCCTTCAGTTAAAATAAATGTATAGAGAGGTCCTCCTAAAAATATCCTTTTAAATCATTTCCTTGCTACATTGTATGGCTGTTCACACAAGATACTTTTCTGTATATTTTTATTATAATATATACAAAGGCATTTTAAGGCTGTGACTTATGGACGGATGGACGGAAGGATATAACGAGACTATAAGGGTAATTAAAAAAAAATAGGTTATGGTCGAGATTAATACGTCATTCGGAGGAACTTTTTAGCATGTTTTTTAAATGCTGGGCTGCTGACAAACTTAATCATCCCAAAATTTAACGCAGACAGAATCATAGGCATTTGGCAGTCGATATTAAAGCACCTATGGGCAACCGGAGACTCGAACCCGGATCTACAACCGGATCCTCGGGATAGAAAGTCTAGCAACGATCTAACTATTATTATCGATTAACGATTAAGCTAAGCGGCTGTCATGTACGAAGTGGATTACTTCTGCTTTTCTTTTTCTAACAAATTAAAAAAAAAGTCACGACTGAGGTACCTACACACTGGCTGGTTATTACGAAAAATTTAATACAAACTGTTTCCTTTGTAACGTTACAGCTTTGAGGTTTCTCGAAATTATCTTTCTAATTTAATTTCTCCGAAGCAATCAGCTATGGAGGGCTTCCATAGAAGCTTCTCCGAAGTAATCTTGTTACAGATACCGACTTATTATTACTTGTAATATTTAATTGAATGGTATTTTATATCAGTTATTAAATGCTCTGAAAGAAATTAGATTTATACTAGCCAACGCATCTACTTTGTTTGCGTAGACCAGTAAATATAAAAGACAGAATTTGTTAAAACAAAAAGGCTACGCTACTTCAAAGTATCTTTTTTTTTTTTACTTACAAAGCATTTGTGTATACAAATGAAAGCGTATCCAATAGTCATAAATAAGTATAGGTAGGCACATTACGCACACAACCTAAATACACCTAAACTAGAAGCAAAGATATTTTATATGTAACAATCACAGAGCAGTTAAACTAAAATCAAGAATTCAAACATAAATTAAAAGATTATTAGATAAATTATTATTAATCGCTAACGGCAAAGATTATTCTGCACAGGGTTCCTGAATTTAGATTGAAAAAAATTTATGTAAATTCTCAAACATGCTACTATATGCGACCATATCTTCCACAAGCTTCTTTGGAAAAAACCGCACTTGCAGTACAGTATCAGAGTGCGACCCGAAATGTTTTGTCCACATCCGCTCGAGCGCTAGAGCGGTCAAATATGAAATTTGAAAATGGAACGAACTTTTATAAATCCGAACATTGATAACTAAAGAGATAACTAATCAAGTTTTATTTAAATTTCGGACTGGCACAACAAAAAGGATGCGCCATTAAATTGATTTAAAAAAGTAAATGAGGAATCGACATTTGAACGCGGCGATGTGGCGGCAAAATTACCTAAACTATTTTTATTTTTGTCTATACAGTTGTCAATATAATTATTTTTTTAAACAAACATGTTTGAGAAAAGCAAAACAAGCCTTGGCCATAACTGAGCTCGGCTGTGCCTAGGCCCGCATACTTACGATCGCCCGGTTATGCTGTGTTTGCGGGCCGCGGCAGTATAGACTATTTTGAAAGAGCGAAAAAGGTTGCCTCAAATTAGTTCTGCTTGTGCTGGATATCCTTGATATAGGTATATGCTTAGAGCCCTGTGCTTTAATGGAGCGCTTCCATCTTACAGCAAACAGTCGCTTTCAAATAAATTAACGAACTCGTTATCGACGTTTTAACAACCAATTGAACAACGACAGAGCCTGATTCGAAAGTTGGACCAACTCGTCGGCCGGACGCGTCAGTCCGGACCGATTGAATTTGGTTTCACTTCCTCCGCAGTCGGATCAACTCTCACGGTTCGTAGATTGGTCACTGATAGGTTAGATCCCCGTGTTACTCGAACCATATTATCGGTCACATAAACATAGAAGGGCGGAAAACAATGTCACTGTAACTACTGGCTTCCGTTAGTAAGTTTTTTTTTAATCCACTTGGTAGTAAGGTAGAAAAATGTGCGAAGTGCGTGCCTAACACGCATTGACTTAGGGTTCTGTAAAAAGGGAATTACTTCTTGCATATCTAAACTCATATCTTGCAAATCTATATTATTAAAACAGTTTCGGTTGGAAGTATTTATAAAGTTGTATCACTGTGATTTTTTCAGATGTTTGGAACTCATGGTCCAAAAGTTAGAGAGTGGACACAAAATTTTCAACTTTGGAAGCTAACTCGCAAAGTATGCACTTGAGGAAGGTTACCTAAGAAAACATAAATTAAAGACATAAGAATACCCTACACAATGGGCGGGAAAAAAAATCTTAGCTATAATGTTCATTACCCTTTTTTTTACTAATTTTATTACAAAACTTTTGTAAACTTTTATGAGAAACGATAATTTCAAACGAGACGTTTACCTGCCCTGCCAAGTAGTGCAAGTACAATTAAAAGTCCGAGTATTTTTTTCTGTGTTTACGTAATTTAAGCATTTACAATTAGATTTTATTTTATTTTCTGTTAGTCATACTGCTTTATAACTCGCTAGAGGACGCTTCCCGCGTATTCGACCTTTTCAAATGAATTTGTCTCATTTGACAGCCGACTAAACAAAGTCATTCTTATTTTTACTTATGTCGTCACTATATGTTTGGCTCAGTGGTTGCGCGCACGAATTGCCGTACAACGCTTGACGTCAATGTACGGTAGGTTCGTATCCCCGCGCACTGCGGATATGATTTTGTGAATCATTCCCAAGTTATTCTGGCGCCGTGACTGTATGTTGCGATGCCTTGCAAATTGGGATAGATTGATGGGTGGTAGCAACAAGTGGGGATTGTCCAACGTGATACTCACTTCTGTTGTAGCCCGTACAATATTTTTAGGATTCCGTAGACATACAAACCCTAGTTTTATGTCCGTCTATCCATATGTCACAGTCATTTTATTCAGAACTACAGAGCTAAAATTTGATATACGTATAAATTTTAAAATAATAAGTCACTACACCTCTCCTATCTAAAGGGGGATGAAAAAATAGTAAATTATACAAGTGATAAAAAAGGGAATTTAATTCGAAGGACTAAGTTGGATTCCGAGAGCAGCAAAGGATGCTAGAGCAGAATCTCGAGCGTAGCGAAGGATTTTAGAGTAGAATCTTGAGCGGAGCGGGGGTTACAAAGGACCAAGATTAATTTTTTTTTCACGTGCTCCATAAACCAAGAGAGATTTATACCATGGCCACTTGAAAAAGGGCATCTTATTCATCGATAACAGAGAATAAAACTCACTTTTACTCAAGAAGTAAATAAAAACATAACAGTGAATAACTCACTTGATTAAATAAATTAAATTTTGAATTTGGTACAATTTGTATATGTATAATCTACAATTTCGTACCTCATCGTTAAATATGAGATTTGAAATATTTTTGAGGTTTCTTTAATTGTTATTTCTTCGTTAAATATTATTTCTTTGTTGATTTTGATTACGGATTTTTATTCGACAAATCTTTACAGGCAAGCAAGGCAGTCAACTGCAATAAATGTGCAATACGTAACTAAGTATATACATTGTGGCCCATAGATATGTATACATAATAATAAAAATAATATGTAGATAGGCATACGAATATGTTTAAACTAATTCGAAAATGTGTATGTAAGTATATGTGTTGCCAATCAACTCCGCAACTGCTCCACGGATTTGCTATATTTAAGATTTTATATATTTAAAAGCTATCAGTAAGTAAATTTAAATCTTTTATCAAACAAAAACTTTGTAAAAAAGCATAGTACAATATTTCAGACTTAGAAATGATAAAAAACCATGGTACTGAAGATGCTCAAATTCAGGACACATAGGTAAACTAAATTAAATTTAAAATATTAATTTTATTTGTATTTTTTATGATTTTTTAAAAGAGTAACCATCGAGTTTCTTGGCGGATTCTTCTCAGTAGAAATCCAAATTGTGAATCAGATTTCTAAAAATAATATTTTATCACTTTGACGATTGAAAAAGTGTTTGTAAAATCCTAATTTAAATAAAAAAGCATATTTCTATTTCGATGGAAAAAAATTTCGAAAGATTTTTTTATAAACTCACATTACCTTTTTAATCCTAACTAATATGCGAAAACAATATATTTGTCTGTTACATATAATTTACTTGTCAAATTAAAAGATTAGTTATCTTTATCAGTTATAGTCATTAAGGAAAAGCACAACAATTGCTGGATACCTATTGTAAACTATTTTTAAACTATTACAGGATGAAGATAATTATAGGAGTATTAAACTACAGATTAAATTTTTTCTGGGAACGTCTTCAAAGAATGCCATTTAAACTACTCAATAGTATTTACATGAGTCGTAATGTACAGTGTACATGTTGGGCAACATAAACTAATTGCTTCTGTTAAACCATTAGTTAGCTCATGCCCTCGATGAGCCACTAATTGTGCTTCATGGTGATAATGGTCCCCACCATTGTTTTCACTCGAGGAGAAAGCGATTTGTTTAGCCAGACTTTAATAGAGAGATAAATCATTTTTAGGGTTTCGTACCCAAAGGGTAAAAAACGGGTCCCTATTACTAAGAATCCGCTGTCCGTCTGTCTGCCTGTCACCAGGCTGTAGTATATCATGAACCGTGATAGTTAGACTGTTAAAATTTTAACAGATGATGTATTACTTTTTCCACTATAACAACATATACTAAAAAACAGAATAAAATGAATATTTAAAGGGGCTCCCATACAACAAACGTGATTTTTTTGCTCGATATTGATAACGGCAACAGGTTATATATTGAATTTGACTTTAAATAAATAACTAAATTAAAATAAAACAAATATTTTAACGGGCTCCCATACAACAAACCCTTCGTGTGCGAGTCCGACTCGCACTTGGCCGTTTTTTTTTAAATTGTGTTTTTACCTTCTCTGATGAGTGTGCTTAAATCAGCCAGCTTTAAGTTAAATCCTTGACATGAAGACTAAGGAACGAATCCTTTTACGTTTAGAAAACTTAATTAAATATGGCTACCTTCAAATTGTACCCATAAGAGGAGAGTAAGTTTACATTTTATTACCTTTTAACCCCCTCCCCAAACACCCTGTACTTATATGTAATTTTTATGGGATCAGTTATTTAATGCATCTGTGTTGAAGTAAGCCTGGTTTCTTTATCATAGTGTCCTTTTGAAACCCGTAAAGTAGGGTAATCCATACCCAAGAAGAGAAGTTGTAGGTTAGGTTTAAACCCTAATAAACATAGTCAATTTTCGGATTTAGTTGTCTTTTTTTCCAAATTCTGAGGTGCAGATTTTTTTTTTGCCACTCTTCGACATCTTACACACATTTAACCCCTTCCTACTCCTTAGCAACGTCGTTTTTACTATGATAGTCCATCTCTCAATTTGTATGTTTAACTATTTCAGGTCATATGTCTTTTTTAAATATTTGTTTAAAGTTTTGATTGGCCGATTGTTATCACACACAGTCGTGCATTTTAAATATTAAGATGACCTAACTTGACCTCGGAAATCGTTACCAAAAATTCTGTTCAACCGTGTCAGCAACTTATCTACCAAATTGATTGCGGCAGTAATTAACTGAGACAATACAACCACCACACGCTTTCTTAGTAAACATCTAGATAACTGTCGGTTAAGTAACTATTCGTTCGTACATGTCATGTGTTATAATCACTTTATAATCTACAGTTATAAGTGCCGGTAAATGTATAACAATCGAAACTGATCGCTAAGTCATGGTGATTAGTGACAGGATTAAATCGGTTTCAGTAATTGGGCCTTAAAAGTGAAAGGGTGCTATGAAACGATGGTTTATTATGACACCAATAATCATATGATTTATCAGATGACTTAATAATTGTAGAATATTAATTGCCAGTTACATTTTATAGATCATAACCATTCGAGGTTATAGACGAGTATTTTCATATTTATTGTTTAGCTATTATCTGGGTACTAAACTAGTCTTTAAATAGCAACAGTCGTTTTAAAAATATTTAAATATCAAAACTGCTCTTACAAATTGAGGGCCCACGACTGACGTATTTATACTTAGATTATTGTATTATTAGTCTGTGGTAGTAAGCCACACACGCAGTATTTTACTCTCCTTGCCGACCGCTCATATGTATGAAAATCCGGCAAAGTTATAAAGTTAAGCTATGTTACAAATAATATCTACAACAATAAAAACAAAAAATACGTAAAAGGAATTTCGCCTCATTGATTCTAAACAATTGAATAGCTCCAAGTGCTCGTAATCGAGTAATTAAGTGTAACAATGGTAACTACGATCCAAACACTATAGAGTGTTATATTACTTCCTTTTAATATACATATGAATGGTAAATGTTAAAGTTTGTTGATATGTATTAATGCTTCTTAGCGCTACCACTAAATATTTTTATTTTCACTTTGTACAAAGCGTTTTACAAAAATGTCGACATATAAAAAAAACCCTACACAAAAGCTATTTTAAGAATGTATACCGTATTGTTGGATATGTCTGTGAGCTTTGATTCTTATTTCTGCTAACCGGCCGTGAACATTTTTGAAAAACGTTTTGTACAAATGGAAAATTAAAAATAGTAAGTGGGGGCTCTAGTAAGCATTAATAGGTGCCTTAATGACACTGGGAATCTACAGACGGTTTTACAAAAAGCTATTGGCGTGAACATTGCAAAATCTAGTACCTGTGTAGATAGATTATACTATTTCCTTATTCCCTAGAGACGACAGTATATTATGGTCCTTTGTGACGGGAGTTATTGGATTTTTAAAGGGTCGTATTTTTAAAGTAGCGTGTTCAAGCGTCCATAGACTACGGTGCCCGCTTAATAGTAGGCCATATGCTTGTTTGCCACCTTAGTGATATAATTAAAAACAAATACCTGTGCAACAGCAACCTTATCATATTAATATTCTTACAAAATAAAAATAACAAATAGATTGATTCCCTCGCAGCCTAGTTGGTAGTCTGACTGCTGTGCAGAGAGCGTGGGTTCGATTCCCGCACTGGACAAACATTTATCTGATAAACATTTGTGGTTACAGTCTGAGTGTATTTATGTATGATATTGTATGTATTTACAAAAAAAAAGTAATATATATGTATTTGTATCCGTTGTCTGGTCACCATAACACAAGCTTTGCTTACTTTAGAGACTGATGGCGCTGTGTACATTTATTAATATTACATTTATTAAACCTAACAAAAATAAACACAGAAATAATTTTACTGCTAAATAAAGTACGGATACTTATTGTAAGATTAAATTATAAATAAAATTAGCCTGTGAACAATACCAAATTATTTAGGCCGCCTAAAAACATAATAATTTAATAATGTATAATGTTACGGTTGTAATACTGCAAAGAGGGTCACCAGTGACTTGATACACACCCACGTCATAATATTAGGGTCGGCTGCGTGACAGGTGGTGAATAGCCGCAACACTGATGAAGAACTTCTGATGCAGTGAATTTGACTTAGGACTTTATATGTCCTGTAGGCAGTAAATCACCAGCTTCGAAATAATAAGTGGCAAAATCAAATATCAGGGACGAAATAATATACATGAACCCTTTCCCAATCAGTACTGGACAAATTATAAGGCGTAGATAGGTAATTGTCTTATTGAACAAGGATACTCAAATTCTCCCAATTTTTTTTATTAAAAATCACATTTTGATATTTTACATCTGTCCTGGTTAAAGCGTTTTGTCGATCAATTATTTAAAATCAAGCCATTGATGTAAACACATCGAAATGTATTGCCGTAAAAAAACTATTAAAAACCATAGAATGAAACCAAAACCAGTTTGCACTCTGTGATAGGGCTGGTCTTAATTGGCTGCATCGTAAGTGGAAACTCGTCTGCCACTGCCACTTACCGTTTGTTCTCATAAACGAGGAATTAAGATAACTGTAACATATTTCAAAATATGACAGTTCGTTAGCTGTTTTTCATCTACAGGCACAGTGTGTGCTTTTAAATTGGGTATAACATGAAGAATTAACACAGTGCATCAAACTTGTCTAACGGTAATCCAACTGTTATAGTAAAGTTGACACACTAACTTTTGCCCGAGGCACTGCTAGCGTGTGTCTATTATAATTAAACTACCTACATAGAAAATATACTCCAAAAACACATTTTGTTACTATAGAGCCACATTAAGCGTTTTTGCTCGAAAAAGAGTCGTACATAAGCGACACACTATTAAATATGTACATCTCAAAACATACCATCGGAGCAACATGTTACGTTAACCAATCTTTTCAATTCATTATGATATTTTATAATAAGGTACTTAAATTTTTGTCTATCTTTCAATTAATTTTTTTTCAAACTATTAAAACTTGCAGAAAAATTCGAGTTTAAGGTGAATCCGAATTATATTTTTCCCATACAAACTACGATGCACTTAACTTTTATTACTTAAAATGTGCTATTATGCATATATTGCTATTTATTACTGTCGCATATTTAATCATGAAATGCGAAAGTTTTTGTTGATTCAATATATTCAATTAATTTGATTGAGACCTTATTTCTTAAAATTCACGGGCATTTTATGTATGAATATGCGTTTTGCGACTATGGTAAATAGCGATTTATGATTATAACACGTTTTGATTAGCGAAATTGATAAAAGGTGTAACACAGTTTGTATAAAAAAAAAAAAGGATCGGGCACACCTTAACTAAAAAAAAGCTCCTTATAAAATGAGTACAATGTTAGTTTCTTCAAAGTTTTGTTATTTTTCTGTCGCCGTGTTGTCGCAAAACGTAGCCATCTGTAATTGATAGACCGACCTTTATTAATTGATTGCGGTTCGGTTAACTTACAGTAAACAAGGATAGTAAACAATACAAAATTGCGAAGAGAAAACAGAGTTGTTTTCTTTGGATAGGGGTGCCAGCGCTCTTATTATGCCCCCAGTTGCGGAAATACCGTTTTAGTGCCACAAAATTTAACCAAACTCATAACTAAAATCTTAATTTTTACTTACATATAAGCTTAAAACTAAATAAACACATATAAACATATATAATAACAGTAGTTGAGTAACGCAGGTTTGATTATTTCCGTTTCTGAACCTTACAACAAAAATAAAAATTTATACAACATAGATACCTATATATTTTGTGAATTGTTTTATTAATTTATGGATATTCTTGTATAATAGTATAAATATAAAACATGTTAATAAAATTGTTAATAAAATTGTTAATAAAATTGTAAAATTGTTTTGAATTGTAGGATTTATATTGCAAGAAAAATAGAAAAATGTACCTATTTACATTTGTGGTTGGTTTAGTTCACGACTCAGCAAAAAAAGCAGAACATATTTTACAATCCCCTAGCTTGTGTTTCCAACTCAAAGATGTTAAATATGAATAAATTTTAAAATTCCACTTTCAACGAGCTAAAAACTGCATTTACAACACTCCCTGCGAAACCATTTTAAACCCTTTTAGCGAGATTTTGTAGTACACCTTTAGTGCCTTTATGCAGTCAGCCTTGGCTATTGTCCTACGTCTAGTTAGTCAGCCGGAGTTAAAACTGCGATCTCGCTGTAAAAGGTGGCAAGTGTGATATTTGTAAAATTAACTGGGGCAAGTTTAATGGGGCTTGTGCTTTTTAAACGCGAAAGTGGGTTTGTTTTGCTTACCTTTTTAAATAGTAAGCAGGTCGGCGAAGTGCCAATTAGTTATGAATGTGTTAATAGCTTTGATTTAGAAATTAAATATATGGCCTAGTAAATGATTACAATGCTTCTTTTTACTAGGGAAAACTAGCGCCATCTGTTATTACTTTAAGATCATAGTCGAGCAAAAATGTTTACAGGTGGTGTTTTTTTTTAATTAAAAAAAAAACTAGCGCAATCTCTTGTTACTATTGATAAGTCAAGTCTTTCTCTGCTAGGATGTAATAGTATTAAGATGCTAATAGCATCTAACTAGCGCCGCCACTTAATAATTTTTAGTAGTTTAGTAATTATTAATTTATTTATTATTGCTGTTTTACAAGTCGCAAGTTCGGCCCCATATGAAGTATACTGCCATCTCTGGGCGGGTGCACTTGGCCCTTTTGGCCCTTTTGACTCGGTTTAACGATGGACTGTGAGAATTGTCGACGATCCCAAACTCACTTGCGGTATCGAACCGAACCCTTAAGTCTGAGGAGAGACTTTGCCTCCCTGTGTGTGTTCTACCGCTTGTACAATGGGATGTGTTCTGAGGAATTGTTTGAAATGATGCCCACGGCTACTTTCTACCATCGCACCGCTTGCCATCGGCAGGAAATTCATTCTCATACTTTAGAACCGAAATGGTCGCGTGCAGTGCAGTTTCATAGAAACTTCCTCCCGCGAACGCTTGGATTGTGGAATGATCTTCCTGCCAAGGTTTTCTTTAAAGACTACAGTATGGGGTTCTTCAAGAAAGAAGTTATTGGATTTTTAAACGGTTGGCAACGCGCGAGTGATACCCCTGGTGTTACAAGCGTCCATAGGCTACGGTGACCGCTTACCATCAGGCGGACCGTTAGCTTGTTTGCCGCCTTAGTGGTATAAAAATATTGTAATATCATTTTTGTTAATAGTCGTTTTTTAATTCTAGACACAGTACAACACATTTTAAAAATAGCTGCTGACTAGTTTTACAATTCCTATGAACCACATTTTTGGAATATGCTGTGTATGAAGACTAATTAAAGCTAGCCGATGTTGACCACTTAAGAACTTGTTACACGCGTAGGTGTAGGTTCTTAACATACTTATAATAGTCCTCTAGTCATAATTAAAGGTAAAAGGGTAATAAATATTAATATCAATTTTTAATCTGTAAACTGTGGTTAATCGTTAATCTGTAAAGTAGGTAATAAAATAAGTACCTATTCGATCGAATAAGTACTTAAGTCAATATTTGAATTATGATTATTATGCTTTACGAAACAAGAACGAACAAACTTACCTAGAGTTTAAATTAATAAAACGAGATATTTGTAAATATCTATGTTTATTCTGTGACCTACATCATAATGATTTCATAAATTTTACGAAATTATTACATTACATTAATGTCGTTAATACAAGTATCTAAATGTTATGAAAATGTCTTTAAATTATTGCAAACACAAGTTCCATTCATAATGTTTCACATTATTACTATTGAAACAATCTCAATAGTATCTCTTAGCCGTTATGATAAGTTAACAGTCTTTTCGCCTGTATCTTGACTGATTCATGTCTCACTTGTGGTACTTAATAAGAATGATTATTAGTTTTTAATTCATTATTATTATCTTGACTTTTAACTGAGTCTTGGCTTGTGGTCCTTTGTAAGAATAACGATTATTATTTTAGTTTTTTTCATAATTTTCATCTACCTTGATGTAAAACTGAACTTGTAGAATAGGTAACAGATTGTCAATAAATAAACTTTGTACTTAAAACAGGAAGAGATATCATTTTTAAACCATTACAAATTAAGTAAAGGTACGAGTATGTTGAAACGGTAAAAAACAGTAGGTACAGTAATATTGTAAATGCGAAAGCGTCTGTCTCTTGCTACGTTTTAAATCGATAGGTAGGTAACTTAAGTTAAGTATAGGATTCTGAGAATAACTGAAACCCCGCTTTGCCCGTTTTGTGTTCTAAAATTAATTTATTTCAGAATACACAGGTACAGGTATGTAAGCATAGATGGACCAAAATATTTGGAGGGGCTAAAGTCCCTCTTATTAAGAGGACCCCTTAAAATTTCAAATATGCAGTTAAAATGCAAAATTCTTAAAGAAGGAAATACTTATATGTTTTGGCTGGTAATGAGCAAAGGACAACATAGAACTCCATACGATAATTTTAATATGCACAAGATAATAACGTAAAGAATGTTACAGACAGACTGAAAGCGCCGATATCTTTAATTAATTCATAGCGGCACCTGTAGGTGGTGCTTTTTCCCTCGCTTTTCAGTTTATTATAAATGCAAAACATTTATAAGCTTTAATTAAAAACATTAAACCAAATTTCTATATAAAATATGTATAAGCAGTTAGTTTTGTATGTCTTTAGGAACATAACTACTAATATTCAATAATTATCAGATACGGGCATATTAATCACGAGCCAAGTATACTATCACTTTGCTTTGCTGGTACCTTATGGTGTCATTAAACTAAATAAATGTAAACACTGTAAGTAAGTGTCAAGATCACAAGTTCGTTATAACATCAATGCTATTTACAACTCAAACTCTATGAAATGGTTAACAGAAACATGTATATAGGCATATAGAATTATACATTTTTTTCTAAGTGTAAGATAGAGTGTATATGCTGGTTTGATTATTAACACTTACATATATTGATGACGTACTCGGGAACATAAACCTATATTTAATCCACTTTAGAGCTAAACAGAAAAAGTGTCGAGCTCTCCAGCCAGACTTGGGGCAAGTACTTACCTAGGTCTTTTTCTACTCTCTAGACCCGTTAAAATTTATTACCTGCGATAACCAAGATCAGCCTAACTAAGTAAACTATTTATTCTGCCTTACTTTCATATTATTGTGTTATTTACTTTAGTAAGTTTTCATTTCAAATTCACGTTTCTTGGACATAAGTATTTTCATGTACTGCCGTCTTCACTTGACTTGAGTTTAATAGGTGCTTAACTAAAGTTTTGTTTATGTAACTACATATTTAATTTTTTCGTAATTTTTCTCAAAAAACTTACCACCATTTTAAAATAACTTTAAATAATCAATAAATATCTATAATATAACTTATATACCCACATGTGCGTTTTTATTCTGGTTTGCATATATGACCATAATAATAATAATATTTTTGTACTTATCACAGTGCTACCAGGTCCCAAAATAAACAAGTAAATACCTTCAAATACCAGACAAGACAACAGATATGTATAATTAAGTACTTATGTATATACTTTTTTATGTAAATACATACATATTATACATAGAAAAAATAACCAGATGTTTTAATTTTCAAAAACCTTGTCGCATTGTATTACGCTTATCTGAACAGGCCATTGCCAATTTTAATTAGAGATCTGGCCGCTTCTTTCGTTTTTACTGAGCCCTTATAACTGAGTCGCGCACCCAAGTGGTACTCAACGTACAAGTCCTTCGACAAACTTGACATTCAAACAAGACGTGTCTGCAAGGACTTGGATGCTACCACTCAACCTGCCAAGGTCTTTTGATCTGGTGCCAGAAAAAAAAATTAAGTAGAACATTCAGTCTATATTTACACATAGATAAAGGTGAAAGTTTAAAGCTTTAAATATTTTCCGAATACAAAAAACATGTTGTTTTTCTCGATCCCTACATAAGAATTTAGGGATTACTCACTAGATATTTTAAATCTATCAAATTAAAACTGCTAATTTCTAACTTGCGTTATATTAAAGGTGTGTATGTACCTATCTTAATATATATAAATCTTGTGTCACAATGTTTGTCCTCAATGGACTCCTAAACTACTGAACCGATTTTGATCAAACTTCGTAAATATCTGTTATTTGATCCAACTTAAAAGATAGGATAGTTTTTATCTCGATATGTCAAGTGCGAGCCGGACTCGGGCACTATAGGTAAAAACCAACTTTCGCCGGGTACAGAGGGACGGCAGCGGAACAACGTTCGCCGGGACAGCTAGTGTACATATATTTTTACGGGATCAATCCTCAGAAGTAGGTAACCAGTGGCTTGGCCAGTTGGGAGACATCCTCTTTTTACCATCCACTTTCATTGAAGTTAAGCTTTTTTGCCCATTATTTTTTTTAATTCTTTTTATAAAAAAAATACCTAAATTTAATTTTTACCAAAAAATGTGATACAAAGTTACGTAAGTAGCGGAATACAACTTATCATTGAAATAAATACAAAACACCTGTGAAAATTCACTTGACGCCTTTAAAAGCGTCATGTCAAGACTCATTCCATCAAAAATTAAAAAACCTGGCGACGTAATCCGCTCAAACGGAAGAACGCCAGAAAGAAAGTGGTTGCCAGAGTTGCCAGGATTATGAACGAGGGAGTGAGGAACTTTATACTTATTATTACCCTCTTACTTTTTATTTAAAGCCTTTGGCAGCCTTGAGTGTTGTGTATTATTATATAATGTTAAAATTATACGAAGAAAAGACGCAAATTCTCTATCTTTTTCCTCCGACTTCGTCCGCATGGAATTTAAATAAGGGTTTTTATTTTTGACCAAAAACTATATTTCCGGGATATCTTGCTAGAGGAGGATTAACCAAAAACGCTTAACATATTTATTAGTTATACTAGTTATACGATGAATTATATAGAAATAACGCCCATTGAAAATTACATACAACAATATTTCACCCCTTTCCAAAAACAATAAAACAAGTAATACTTATTTCTTTACCGAAAGCCAAAAGGCCGCGTTAAACGTTGATAAGTTGCATACCTACTTGCGAATGAATGTATAATACAAAGTTTTTAAAGTACGGATCTATTAGATTAATTGAGCAATACAAACCCTAGCGCCTTCAAAGCTGATCCCACAATAGTATATTGATATAACTTTTTTTATATCAATGTATTATTAGAGTCCCAACAAATCACGTGGTTGATATGCGCAGTAAAATTTTACATCTCATGTGTACAATTGACAACAAGAATATTCTAATTGTTACATTCAGTTGTACAGGATAAAAAACTAAACACTGACCAATGCCAGCGTTAAAGGCGAGCCAGATCGGACTTAAGATTAGTAGCGACTTTGTGACTGACTGACAAGCAAGGTTTGCAAATTTTATATCATCAACGAAGCACAGCACCTAACTTCTTTTTCCATTGACGATAAAAAACATTTATCTATCTACATCATTGATACATATTATAAAGAGTAAGATGCCCATAATCCTTGAGGGACGCTTCATTGGTGAGATTGTTATGGTACTTAAAATATAATTTATAAGAATACCATACGCTTTCAGTCTATTCTTCAAATAGGACGAAAACTATCTAGAGCGGTCGCCCCTGATTAAATTGATGTCTATGATTTAACAATTATTCATGATTTGTCTATGCGACCAAAACATTTTTGTAGTTCATCTAGCTCGTAAGTATATATATATATATATATAAGTACATTGTATGTCGTATGTATGTATACATACATAATATTTATGATATAACATTACCCAAAATAAAACTCCACCACTCGCGAAATTGCAATATGTCAGTTGTTTTTGTTTATTGCGCAATATGTACTACTCTTCAATCAAAACTACAAGAAAATTATAATTGTTAAGAGCTTTACATTTAAATTGTAATGGCCTCTTAAATAAACTGATTGCGTGTCCTTAATCGACGACATAATATATTTTCATAAAAGAAAGCCGCAGCGGCATCTGTCGAACATAAAAAAATATTTGCGCTTAATAAACATCACCGTAAATATATTCTGCTTCTGGTACCCTTTCGCTTCGATATTCACCGAAATATAAGTCCAAATAAACAGTTGTAAGTGCATTGTAAATAAGAATACCAGCTCAATTGTTTTTTCACAACGATTGCTTGTTTTCCTATGTTGCATAACCATAATTAAAATAACTCATAAAAATAAATGCACTTTAATTTTATGTTGTGCAAATTGGTGATTAAGCATTTAACATAAAGCTGTCAATACAGCCAATACCGCACTAATTTATTGATTCAATTTATTACAAAGATAATTTTGATCGAATCTTTCGACTTATCGGCGTTTTAGCCATTGTTTGTCCCTACCCACAAAACGGTTAGTCACAGGCCTCCAAAGAAGTCTTAGACCTTCTTTAACTGTTCCGTGACTTAGACAATAGGCCAACGCGCTCGCCCTGTGCGAATTGGCAGAAGTTGTTAAGCTAGCTGCCCCTTGAATGTCACAGTTTTTAAGCTGTCCATAAGGCCTCTGACCTACTTAATGACTGCCGTCATATATGACAACTCAGCCAGGACTGACGGTTTAACGTGCCCTCTGAAGCACGAAGGAGCCACTAGGGGTCACCCATCCGAAGACTGACAACGCCCAATGTTGAATAACTTTGCATATCGATGCCAATAGACGAATTAATTAATTCATTAAATAAATTTAAGCTAATGTACATAAATAAAAGTAGGGATTTTTCATTCCGCGTATATCGATTTATTACCAGCTATCAGCAATTACTTTCGACCGAATCTCCACGTTGGTGGAACATGATTGATGACGTTTTCACCTAATTACGAAAATCCTCCCCGACCCAGTGTTATCGGCACAAGCGGGCAACACTGAGGATCAAACGTGCACAAATGAGATTGCGGGTAACGGACGGACGTCTCAACCAATCTAGATAAAGCGGCTTTGTTGGGTTCCTTACTATTTTATTTATTGATACAATTTACTACAAAGATAATTTCGAACGATCCTTTTAAGTATTCACATATTAAGAAGTATAATTTCTTTTTGAAGAAATGTATTCTACTTTCATTGCCTTTTTTTTCTGGACTGGGTAATTTTTGCAAATTGAAGTTTAGGGTATTTCGTCTATATTGATAAAAGCTTAAAAACTGTTTTATTATTTTGATCTCCTTTTGATTAGGCACAGCCCCCTCATTTAAGTCAGTAAAAACCATCTGGTTTTGAGATGACAGTGAAATGCATTGTCCGTTTTCTAACGTTTTAATGAAAGAATGTGTAGAATAATTTTATGGTTAGGACCTACATTGCTGATTAAATCGTTATTCTACACATTTTTCATTTAATAAAACGTAAGTAAACGGACAATGCATGTCACAGTCATATTTGGAACCAGATGGTTTTTTTCTGACTTGAATAAGAGGGCAGGACAGTTTCTTTTAGCTCTTTTTCATCAAATATATTCTAACTTTTTCTTTTTCTAATTATAATTTGAAACAAAGGGAATATTAGACAGAATTTGTTCCGTGCAAGGAACCCTGCAAAGCTATAATTGAAAAGTAATTGCCGCTTACAGGGCTTATATGCTTAAAGAACTAATAAACGTTAAGGGATATGGTGAACTCATATCAAAAATACAGTGTCGAATCTATGACAAATCAAGAGACGTGGTCGTGGGAAGTCGCTGAATAGAAAAAACCGGTTAAGTGCGAGTCGGACTCGCGCACGAAGGGTTCCGTGCCTATATCTATAAAAACGGCAAAAAAATCACGTTTGTTGAATTGCCCCCTTAATTTTTGTTTTATTTTAATTTATTTATTTTTAAAGTAAACATATAACTAAATATTCTGTGAGTATTTCAAGCGTCTACCTGTGGCCCTTATTAATATCAAGCATAAACGAGGAAAAAATCACGTTTGTTGTATGGAGCCCCCTTAAATATTTATTTTATTCTGTTTTTTAGTATTTATAGCGGCAACAGAAATA
Organism: Apoda limacodes; assembly: GCA_946406115.1. Taxonomy (NCBI): domain Eukaryota; kingdom Metazoa; phylum Arthropoda; class Insecta; order Lepidoptera; family Limacodidae; genus Apoda; species Apoda limacodes. Next base: position 8,670,646 of record OX291550.1, on the reverse strand, counting down.
CATCTTCTGTGAAATTTCAACTGTCTAACTATCACGGTTTATAAGATACAGCCTGCTGATAGACGAACAGACAGCGAAGTATTAGTAATAGATTCCCGTTTTCACCCTTTGGGTTCGGAACCCTAAAAGGTAGCTCTGCAATGCTCGTTATACGTAGCAATTATTGGGTCTAAGTATAATATCGCCCTTCTGCGCGCCATCGATAAGGGAATCTAGCCATGTATTTAGAATCGAAATGGGCACAAAATGGTTCAAGTTTGGTTTAAAAGGAGAATCCTTCTGGGAACGCTAAGGTATGAGCTCCCCCTATCGTGGGGTTTTCTAGAGACTATAGTTTGGGTTTCTTTAACGAGGCAATGATTACATTTTTTAAAGGTCTGCCAGCAACAGGCGAATAATACTTACCCCTGGTGTCCGTGAGCTAATTCACCGATAAAAGGTGCGAACTGTGTACATCAGGCGGGCAGTTTACTTTCCGCCTTAAAAAAGATGATGATTCTAAGGGACTTCTTACATTAGAATAATAAATTCTTATGTCTATTATTCACTAATCTCTTTTCGTTCCAGTGGGCGGCATGTCGCGTGGGGGTAGCGGCTCCGGCAAGGCAGCTACGGCAAAGCGCGTGCCGCCGCCAGCCGTCCCGGGAGACGCGTTCGGCACGCCACAGCACCGGCACTCCGGATCCAGCTTCGGCTCACAGGGGTACGCTTCCTGCGAGGACCAGCCATACCCGCAACCACCTGACACACCCTCGCACACCAGAGGTGAGAAAACAACCGGAAAATTTATAAAGATTATAGACATATATTATTACTTCGCAATGAAGTTGATTTTTGTGATGGCTGACCTAAAGGACTGGATCATTTCACGTCATTGACATAAAAAACTTCATCATTGTCGATTCAATTTCATTTGCCATTGGACATGAAGACTAAATTGATAAAATTGGCCAGACTATGCATTAAAGTCAAATTTTTTAACAGAAATAGGGTAATTGATGGTGATTCCATATCATTAACAAGATTGACAATATAGGAATAAATTTCAAATACTTAAGCTTTAAGTGCATACGGTAAGTAATGACTCCTTAATGCTGTAATTTTTGTCCAAATTGTGCTTCAAACATTCACCACCTTAATTATTGTATTGTAATGAAGAACGTGACAATAAAATTAAACCTTGATTTGCTAAACCTGTGTGTATCCTAATACAGTCTAAGCTCCTTATTCACGGTTCCCTTATTCGCGTTTTCATTTTTCGTGGGTGAAAAAAATTGCACTGGTCCTGTGTTCACCGCTAAAAATTTCATTATTCGCGGATGCAATTGGTAAACAGAAAAGGATTCGGTGACATTTTTATTAATGTTTTGGCATCTTTTGAATATGTACTGTTAGTACGCGCCGAGGCGGCTTTTATAAAATATAGAATCAAGTGGCATTCAGGAGTTGCTGAATTCGCAGAATGAATTAACCGAAACCGCTTGGAGGAAATGTTAACTTCACATTCCATTGAAAAAGATCCTTATGCGGGGTTATCATCATTCAATTAAGTTAATTGTCATTTTCTATTCTATACAGCACATCAAATAATGCCTTGCTCTTAAAAAATGACGTAATACGTATCTTAAAGATATATCAGTTAATTTTAACACAACAATTATCTATCTGACAATCTTAATTTATATGATGAAGTATTTAGTTGTTCACTAAATCCACGGTAATAAGGAAACAATATCCTGAGGTTAAGGTTAACCACTGACAGTGTAATTTTTTTTTTATTTCCATGTTTTTCACAGTCAAGAATCCATAAAATTTTAAGGCAAGCCATTGAACTACTTTAGTTTAACTAAATCAATAACTAAACAGAAAAACTCTTCCGTCTTCGTTTTGCTTTGTTGTAACACGAAAGAGCGTTTATTCTATTTTTATTGCTTTCTGCAACATTTACTGAAGCTGCGACGTCGTCGTCTACGTTAAACTTCAAAAGAAACTCTTAAAACTTCTTGAGAACGTCAACAGCATTGCTTTCTTTCTTCCATAAACCTATATTCTTATGCCTATATTTAAGTTACTTGAAGCTTAAGAAAACAGTTCATGAAATTTTATCTTTCGAAAATGATTTTTCTTTTCTTTTTTATAAACAAAAGAAAAAAGTAATAAGGTAAGACGTTACTTACACAATCTAAAGCAACAACATCACGCCTATCCGCTGAAAGGGTAGGCAGAGACCAAAGAATTCTATTACTGACACTCGCATCAATGCTTTCATACACATTCGACGGCTTAGAAGCAAACAGCAATGTCTTCCTATATTAAGCAGACCCAGATTTGTTATTTTATTGTTTATGTCGGTACTCTAAATTTAGAGCAGGTACGTTCTTCGCAGGGTACACATGAAAAATATTTCGAACATATGTTTCTATAACGATATATGTTTAATTCACCGAAGGCGTTTACCAGTGGCTGCATACATACCTAGAGCCTCTGTACGCTATCTAACCACTTAAGGCCACCGTGACAGCCTCGGTAATAAGTACCTCACCGAGTATTCAATTTCAATTTATTACTATACCAAATTCAAGACTGTATTGTTGTCTGATACGTTTGTCCAAAAAGCATTAAAAAAATAAAAAAATGTCATTCTTCTTTGAAATACACCAACTTAAACCACAATACGTGATCATTACAGATGACCACTCAGACTACGGAAGCACAGTGTCAGGAGTCTCAGGAGTTAGTGGCGCCAGCAGTAGCATGGGGAAGAGTCCAGCAGGTGGTGGCACATTCACATTTCCCCCGCCAGCGCAGCCACTTACACACAAGGCTGCTGTGTACTACCACCACCAACTGGCGCTCAGCGATGATCAGGGAATCGACATGACACAGGTAACCAACATTGAGCCTTTACTACTTTTACCCATTTGCCCATTATAGAATCCTCTATAACGAAACTTCATGGTTATAAATGAAGGCATCGATATAAATAACAAGATATGCACGTTCCATACTGTCGCCGCACTAAAACGTATTGACATCGAACGAAACCAGTGACGCAAAGGACAACAATACAACGTAAGCTAAGTAAGAAAGAGAGCAATGCTAATTAATTAGTGTGTGTATGTATATGTTTACAACTACATTCTAAGATAGTGATACAAAATTTCGATAGCGGGCATATCTGGTTGCTTATATCGATGAGTAGAGGACTATTATACAACCAACTAGAGACCTGTTGTGGTCACAGCTTACGCTAGAAGCTGGGTACCTATGCAAGCTGAATTTCAGTGAAGTATCATAGCGGAAAAGTCACTTACCACCCGTTCCCTTAAGGGTACCTACTAACAATTCAAAAGCTAGGGGCGAAACGGATCGAAGCGATTGTAGCCAACGGTTTGATAATACTGGTGTATTATCTCTAAACTTATATACTTACTTGATGTTAAGCGAGATTAAGGTATTAAAGGTGTCAACGGCAGTAAGCCAATGACCTAGAAGCTTGACTAATGGGCTTACATACGTTTACATACATATTTTGAGAGACCAAAATTAATGGTTTTTTTTTTTCGTTTCATACTAAACTTGAGCCAAATTTATATTTACTCAGTAATACTCTGATCTACATTCGCCCTGGGTATTAACCCTTAAGTACATATTTTCATTTGAAACCCAGAAGGTATTGACAGTCTACATTGTAGACTGTACAAAATCTTGGCAACCATCCATTCCACCTCATGACACCAAAATGTTTAAAGCAAACCCTTTTTTTGTATAATGTGTACCTAATATTTGCAGTTTAAAACATACTGCATTGGACCCAACACTTATTTTATAAATCTTTATAACGTTTCAGAGTCCTGGTCGGGACAGCCCCGGATCATCATCAGGGTCGGCTGGATCCGGTTCAAGACACTCATCAGCCTCCCTAGACAGTGGACGAGCATCCGGACGTCTTCCTCACCACCACCATGCCGCTTGTCACTGCGGGGACACTGCTGACAGAGTGCGAGCCATGATCGCCCAGGGGTTACCTGTAAGTTGATGTTTTTGGGTCTTACGTACTATAGCTAGTTCACTGCCCGCGCAGTACAACTTGACGCCTAACACGTGCGCAACTCACTGCTTTCATTATCATATTAACTTATTTTGAAGTTCCCACAGCGAGGTTCCGAACTCTTTCTGTCGACATGAACTTTTGTTTGATTGAACATTTCTGGTTTTCAGTAAGTCATTGATTTCGTTCACGACACGGTTTTTATGCCACGATATAAATTGCACAACACTAAATTCGTTCATTTGGTATTTAGCTATCAATTTTTGGTTTCATATACATTACCTATGCCTAGTATAAAAATATCACACAATCGGCATTGTGCCAGGAATTTACTTTCGGGGGTAAGTGGGTTACTTAACTACCACACTTACTACCAAAACTATAATATTTAAATATAATTCGCTCATTTCGACTTCATGTCGATGAAAATTAACAAAGTCCTCTTTTTAAACCAAGTAGTTCAACAGATCCTAATGATTTTCGGCCCATTTCAATACTAATCTAAAGTTTAGAAAAAATCATACTTTGTCAAATGTTAATAATCAAATGCTATTTCTGTATCAATGACTTAGTAGTAAACAGTTGGCTTTATAAAAGGCTGTTCCTTAACCGATGCGGCACTCCCGCACTATTAAAAAATATATTTAATGCCTGGGAGGATTCGTATGATCATCTTGATGTGTTCTGTGTCCAACATGAAAATCTCATCGGGAAACTACATCACTATGGTATAAGAGGCAAAGCTCTCGACCTTTTGACCTCCTACATGAGTAGCAGAGTACAGACAATAGATGTCAACGATAAAAGATTTTCGGGATCAGCAGTCAATATGGGAGTCCCTCAGGGCTCAATTTCAGGTCCTTTTCTATTTCTTATTTACATTAATAATATCCCATATCATGTAAGAAACCATAAAATTGTCTTATTTGCTGACGATACCTCTTTACTTTTTAAAGTTAAGAGACGACATACATGTTATGAGGAATTAAATAATGCCATTTCTAAGATTGTAAATTGGTTTAACGTTAAATTTATCACTTAATGAGAAAAAATCAAATGCGTTAAATTTACATTACCAGATGATAGTCAGATCCAGAAATGTATTAATATTAATGGCGAGCAATTACTACTTGTTGATTCAACAGTCTTTCTTGACATAACGCCTGGACTGTATGACAGCCACTTTTTACCAACCACTTTAGTCCTGCGTGATAGGGGTTGAGCCCATCGCTGCAACGCTGCTTGTACAGCCTGCCCAAAATAAAAAAAAATCCAAATATTTTTCCAGGATGCAGATATAATCCACACATGGTTAGCTGATTTACAAATGGAAGAATACGCAAGGCTGTTCGTAGATGCTGGGTACGACCTCCCCACCGTGACCCGGATGACTCCTGAAGACCTCACGGCGGTCGGGATCAAGAAACCAAACCATCGGAAACGTTTAAAAGCTGAACTCGCCAACCTTAACGTGCCAGACAATCTTCCAGACTACATACCGGTATGTTTTCACTTTTTGTGCCCTTTTAAAGGTGCATAATAATATATATGTATATATACTACTAGCTGTCCCGGCGAACGTTGTTCCGCTGCTGTCCCTCTGTACCCGGCGAAAGTTGGTTTTTACCTATAGTGCCCGAGTCCGGCTCGCACTTGACATATCGAGATAAAAACTATCCTATCTTTTAAGTTGGATCAAATAACAGATATTTACGAAGTTTGATCAAAATCGGTTCAGTAGTTTAGGAGTCCATTGAGGACAAACATTGTGACACGAGATTTATATATATTAAGATAGGCACCATATGTTAGGGTTTTAAAAGCGGCTAGACATTTAAAAGCGGCTCGAATGGCGAACGTCAGCTGAACTGCCCCTACAGACATAAGTGTACCGCAAACAGTGTAATGAATGACATTATTTTAAGTAAGCACGCGGACCGTCACGCTATAGGTACCTTTAGTTCAGCGGATTTAGATAAAAACGTGTAAAAAGATTCCAATAAAATTCAACAATCTTTTTTCGAATTGCCGAACATAAATTTTAACTTGCTACTTTAAAGGGGAGGTGGGGTATGCATTGTACATATGTATACTTATGCATATATTTTTTTCGTTTTTCGCATTTTACTGAGATGGTTTCTTAGTCATTTTTTCTTTACTTATCGTTACATATAAATGTTAGATTTTATGGAGTCAAGATTCTACACAAAATATAAAATTTTCAGTTCTAAAACTTTCTGTTTACGAGGTAGAGACCCATGTATACGGACGGACAAACAGAAAACAGAGTGACAGTAAAAGGGGTCCGTTTTGTCCTCTAGGAACAGAACCCTAAAAAATACAAACAACTAGTAATAAAGAAATGATAATAAATTCCAGGGATCTCTAGAGGAGTGGCTGCGGCTGCTGCGGCTACAACAGTACCTGCCGGCACTCGTGGCGCAAGGGTACCGCACAGTACATGACGTCACACAACTCGCGTGGGAGGTGAGTATAGAAAACTATTACATTATATTATTTATATATAAGAGAGGTTTAAGCTACATTATGTAAGCAATAAATATGTGAAGTATTTAACAAAAACAAAATGTACTTACATAATTAACATCGTACAATTTTTTATTCGACCGCACGCAGACAGGCACTGTCTGTCCTGGCTAGGGTTGCCAACTTTTTTTTTACTAAAAATAAAGTATATTCAGGTTTATGAAGAATATTAAACAGTATTTTAGAAAAATGAACAGTATTTTATTTATTTATTGTTTTAAATACATATTTTTTAAAGCTTCTCGCACAACCTACTAATTTACAATCTTTTTAAAAAACTTCATACGCCTCATCACAATTATAACTGAAATTAAAATAAATGAGGAGCTCATTTTTTATTAAATTAATAGATGCTCTATTTCTATCCTCCCGCCACTTTGCATTAATTACTGTGAAAACTCTTTCAGTAAATGCTGAGGTGGCGGGGACAGAAAGTAGATATGAGACAATTAAACTTTCATTTTTCGGTGGCAAATGTGACTAAAGTAACAAAAATATCATAAACGAACGCATGACAGTTTGTCACAGATGATACTTAAATTTTGATGTTTTGGATACCAATGCTAAACGAACGGATGACAGGTAATGTAAATAATGATTTTGCATCCCAAAACGAACGCGCGCTTGAATATTTGACATAGACAGATTCGTTCAGAAACTCAGTGTGATTTGTTCGTGGCTGCGCTGCACTGAGCAGTGAACACCCTCTGCCTCGGACTAAATAAATGTAAACACTATTTTGTATACTTTATTTTTGTTCAACAGTAAAAAGTATAATTTAGTAAAAAACAGTATATACTGTTCAAAACAGTATAGTTCGCAACCCTAGTCCTGGCACAGAATAAAAAATTATCGTACACTTCACATATAGAAACCGCGGTACCCGGGTTAACTGCCATTACAAAAAGAAGTGACGTGTGTATACGCGCTAATGTGTGCGTATTTTATGCTAGTAGTGCGATGCGATATTTATGGGAACGAATCCGATTTGATTTAAGGCGTAGGTATCCGAATTCTGAACATCATTTTTTCATACAGACTGTGTTATACCTAATGTGTTTAACTAAAGACATTTCGCTACTCGTAATATGTGTTATTTCTATTAAGCACTTTTCACCGTAGTCGCAAAACGCATATTCTTCCATAAAATGTCAGTGAATTAATAACAAACAAAATTTTTACCGAAATAATTAAGTGTATGAATTCAACAAAATCATTAGTATTTCAAAATATTCACTGGCATTTCTAAAAAGCCCACTTTTAGCAGAAATACCTACCTACTACAACTCTTAGATATATTCTACAAACAATACGAAACCTTCTAACAATGGCTTATTTTATACCAAAAAAAAAAGGTTTGACAAACATGCTTAGGGGGCGTCCATAAATTACGAGTGGCGTTGAGGGGTCGACAAGAATCTCACCCAATCTCACGTGAATGAGAGAGGGGGTTTCGCCAAATACCACGTAATTATATTTTTCGCAAAAAACAGTGTAAGATTACGAGTAAACCGTGGTAAATATCGCCATTTTTTTTAAGACTTTTTAGGAGGTTAAATTCTCAACATTGTCGCATCCAAAAATCAAGTCCTATGGTTGGAAATAAATTATCAGAAACATCATAGCTCTACGCCGTTTGAACATAAGATTAAAAAATAGGTCTGCGTTTGATTTTTTCTACTTATGGTTAAAGTGTAAGAAACGTTTATTTTAGACCTTAATTAAAGAAAAATGCAACTACACCACACTTGAAATTGTAAAGAATGAAACGCTAAAATTCAACAACCGTTTAAAACAACAGTTATAAAAAACGGTTATCGTTTTTTACTTAATTTAATTAGTAATTAGGTACCTAACTAACCGTAATTTAAGTAACTAGGTATACCTATCTCTACAACGTTTATCGTAACCAACTACAAAAACTCGTTTTGTCGTTATAGGACTTAGAGGATATGGGCATAGTCCGTCTTGGCCATCAAAAGAAAATACTACTCGCCATCAAAAGAGTGAAAGACATCAGGGCTGGCAAAAGAAGCATTAGTAATCAAGGATCTTTAGACTTTACAAGACTACTGCCTGGACAGGTCAGTACCATGGACAACTTGCTTTTTTAAATGTGTTTGTAGTGATGTTTAGCATTAGACAATTGATAGATTTTCATGATGGCGGACTCTGTTTTTTTTTGGACAATTCTGTAGTCGACTATCATGAATTTAGAAAGCAAAATAGATACTTTTAAAAGCATCACTTCAAATGGATTATTGTTTTGTTCATGATTTATTTTGTTATTATTTAAGATCATTTCATAATATTCATTATCAAAACAAAACTGGTCAAATAATAAAACTTAAAAATACTATAACACTTAAATTATTTTTTGCCTATTTTAGTTCTTTTTATTACTAACTACGCTTATTTAACAAAAGAAAAGCGTTTTTAATAATACTTTTGGCTATTATAATAGTATATTGTAACAAGTTAATTAAATAACATTTTCTGCTAAGCCTTCTTGGCTTTTTGCTGTCTATTTAGCTCTTTGAATGGACAATGTTTAGCGCAAAAATGTTTCGCTGATTTTTTCTATGCTAACAAATGTGTGAGCGATACACACAGTATATACAATATTATGTCTATGTATGCACACATTTTGGGAACGATACGTCCGTCCGGACGAAATTGGCACTAAAATTCAAAAAGTAAAAACAATAAAAAAATCCCAATGCATTCCGGAATTATCTCAACTTTTCGCTTAGACGTCGACTTTTTAGAAGTCTATTTCCATCGCCATAGCGTCATCTTCTGGCTGTGACACTGTGTTTCTGCGATTACTTCCATAACTACTGAATTATATAATGCTTTAACAGCATTGCTATACTTAATGAGAATGTAAATAATATCTTCCGACACTTTGTTAAACTATAAATTACAACATCAAATAATAATTTGAATCTCAGAATATAAATTAGGAGAAAAATATTTTAACATAATGTGGGAACTTATGGGATATACATAAAGCCACCTTCGTCGAAATACATGGTCTTATAAGCAGTGTTTTGGCGATGAGTGTTGGTGGTTGTTGTTGGAAAAAAGGCTGTTTGCCCCATTATGATATGCCACTACTTACCCCCTTCTGAGGATGTAAACTTTGAAGATATACAGAATCATGCAAGTAAATAAAATAAATATAGACAAACATTATAGTAAAAGGCAGCTTTATAATTACATATTACTTTTATTTCTACTTGTGAATGCATCAAATTAGTTATGATGCCATATGTAATGTCTTAAATTACGTGGTGCATAAATTTATTTTATATTAATTCCAATATGATTATTTTTATTTTGTATAGAACATAAATGACCCAATACTATATATATTTGAGTTCAACTCATTAATATAAATAGGTTTTGAGTATTGAAATTAAAAACTTTATCACATAGATGGCGTAAAAAACTTGAAGTTTCTAACTAAATTAGTTCTGAGATATTAAATATGTCAAAACTTAATCCTAGCCTGCCTAAAAGCATTATATATACACAACTAAATTATTATAAAGAACCAAATCACCTGATCGTAAAAGCCGAGAGCAAACAAATTTAAATATATCTATCTATTGATAAAAGTATTCGTAGAGCCAGCGTCGATCAGCCCCCACCATCATCCCGCTGCATCCACCTCATACCACCCGATCAGCATGTGAATGTTTTCTTTTGTTTTCTTTTCCAAACCACAAACCGCACCTTGGAAATAATCGCCAAAGGATTTATATCCGAGGGAGCAACATTGGGAGAGGCACGCAAGGAGTTACCATAAACCCCCCGATCTAAACTTTGACGCCCTACCACCGCCCCTTTGTGCCACAGACCTCGTCCCCATTCAGGTATGATGAAACCTCCTTTGGCACACGTCTCTGATCTCTATGCACCCAAGCACTAAGCGCTTACATGCACCCCGTCTTGAAAAGCATATGTAGGTATGAAAAGTGTGTCTTTTACATATTTTTTTTATCAGAGAAAAATCTATTCTGCACGGTAGAATTATTTTAATAATATAGTATTGTAATACATAATGCATTGGCATGAATTTTTAATACTTTTAACGAATTTACTGATTTTAATATTAATTTGAAAGCTAAGTGAAAATTACAATACAGCATGGCAGATAATATTTTTATTTTTAAATAATGTTTTTTTCTGAATTATTCTTAAACATAAAAAGTCAAACGTTTTTTATACAAAAAACATAAATTTATTTTTATAACAACATATTAAAGTTTAAATAAAAACTGTCAACAGATTCGTCATCCGCGTGGAAAATCCCTCGAAAGCTTAGAAGACCCGTCTGAAAGACAATCCCACACGACGTTTTCACCTGACAGCTTCTACTATGGTGGACAATGGCGACGGTCATATGACGATGGAGATATAACCCCCACCAACGACAGCTCATACGAAGGAGGGGGAACATTACCTCGCCCTAGAGGTCTAGTCAGACCGCGGCCTGTGGCTAAAATACAAGCAACACCAGCATATAGAGACAAATCCCCTGACTACACTTACGATGAAATCGCATACTCAGCGAGATTGCAACGCGTGGCTTACGGAGCGAGTCCCCACGTGGCTAGAAAACCTCCGCCTGATCCTCTAAAAAGACAAAGTTCCCAATATGCTCCCTTCACGAGATTTGGGCAGACTACAGTAGAGATACATCCAGAGAAAAGTCTCCCGTTAAGTCTCCCCGCGTACCCCAGTTCTGATTCGTTGAGTGTATCTCTGGACAGTACGGGGCTCCTGCCTCCGCCGCCAGCACCGGCCTCGCCGCCGCGGAGGTACGATGAAGACAAACTTCGGACTGGATCGGATGCCAGTTTTAAGGTAAATAAACAAGATTTTATAATTATTCTTAGTTTTAGATTTCGATAAATAATAAAAGGCTTTTTTTAAAGTGATATTGTAGTTGCTAATACGTACCTACATACATTTCTATTCTCTTTTAAAGACAGCTGAAGCTAATACATTCTATTTTAATCATTAAACATATAGGAGTAACATAATACATATCACTTGGTTTATAATGTCTACCAGTCTTCAATCTGTCAACAAGAAATTATCTGCATTATCTAAATTTAATTACTAACCAAGCCCTCGCAAAAAACCTGTGTCTATTTTTTACTGATATACCTTAAAAGCCGTTGTACGTAAGCCCCACTGCAATGGGCTTCTTCCTAAAGAAAAAAGGCTTAAGCCATAGTCTACCACGCTAGCCAAATAAAGATTGGTGAACATGGCCACTAGACAAGTTTTTTGTTTACAAGCAACACATGGGACTTGGGTTGACGATTGCGGGCATTTGTCGAACACAGCCGTCTATTAATTGCAGTAATAATTTGATTACCATTTAGGATAATAATGATAAGTCTATTTTCCGTTGCAGTCAAATTCGAGTACAGAATCGGACAGTATTCCATTCGCAAACGACAATGCGGGTACAATAAAACAAAATCGAAGTCAAATCGCAGGCCGGCCGCACACTGTCGACTACGGCCGGACGAGCATCGGTTTATCAAACCTACCTACAAGAAATACAGATATGAAACCTACAACGCCGCACACTTTAACTGAAAAGGAGGAAATTAAAAGCACAGAGCCTGTAGATGTCCTAAATGATATAGGAAACATGTTGGCCAACTTAACGGATGAATTAGACGCCATGTTGGAAGAAGAAAAACGACAAGGCTTGGCCGATTCTTAATTTTAGTTTAGAATTTATGACTGTGAATTTTTCTCCTCGAATACAAATTAGATGAAATTTATTTTCTTCTATATTTAGTTCCAAAGATCGACGTTAGAACTTAATTTGATCGAAAGTTTTTGCTATAGAAAAACATTGTCACATACTAAAAAAAAAAAAGAGGTCTTTATAATTTTTAATGGAATACGTTATGTACCAACCTACATGAATTGTGTATTTTTTTACATTTTAATGTAGTTTAATATGTTAATTACATTAGCGGGTTATTTTCTTAATTTACTTTTTGTTATATCTATGTACTGAAAATCAATGGTGCATTCATATTTTATATCTATGCTGCTCGTTTTTATTTTTCATCTTGCCAATACATGGTATCATATATACAGCAATGTAACAAAAATTTTCATATTATGATGATTTGTACAGTTCTAATAGTTATTTTAGTTTCCCTACTATTTTAATGAGTTTAAAATAGTGCTAATTTTTTATATTTATGGTTAATTTAATCGTAGTTCCTTTTTTAATATTAAATCTTATGTCGATTTTACAGTTCAGTGAAGTTTTTTTTTGTATACAATTCCAAAAAAAGGAACTGGCTATTAATGTAAATATTGACTTACTTAAATTATGTCATAGATAAAAATATATCCATTAATTAGTTAGTTATACATGTACAATAAATTGTAGAGCATTTGATTATGACGTAGAATTGATTAGTTAGCGTATATGCAAGATATTAGATCTAGATATAGCGTGAAAATTTAGGGATCCCGAAGTGTATATTAGACATTTATAAATGGTTATATTGATATAATGTGTAGTTATGTCATAATTCTTTGATGGGATTAAAAAAAAACTTTTTTAACGTCGAATCCAAATATTGATTAATGTTTGCGAGTTTATAATCCAAGCCTAGGTACCTTTTCACGCATAAAGGGTTTTTTTGAGTAACATATTTAGTAAGAGTTTGGTAAATTCAAATTCAAACTAATTACTAAGTCATTTCATTATGTGATTGACGAGAAATCTTAATACGACATATTGTGTTGTAGATCATTAAAAATGTTTTGATTTTGATTTTCAAAATACAAAGAACTTATTTGGCCAGGACTCGTAGATTAGCTTGACTTTACACACTTGTACAATTCGACTAAATAAAATGTCACGTGATTTATATACACTAAAGTTTCTTTTGGTCTTTTAATTTGGGTCGGTTTATTGAGCTTTTTAGATGAATTTTGTTTGATAGACGCACCCGGTTACAATAGTACTTTATATTTAGGTAAAAACTACAATACGATCTCTTACCCTCTCATATTTAACCTCCGTGACAATGCAGAGGCCATAAAAGTGACAAAATGTACAATTTTGTTAGATAGTCTTCTAAAACACCTAAAATGTTTTTTACACTTTTTATTACATTTTATACACTTGTTTATTTTAATAAAAAACAAACAACATATTTTTAGCAATGATGCCTGACTACTAACAGAACTGTGGCCTGGGGAGTAATATATTAAATATCCATACATAGTACACCTCACTTAAATTTATGTTTAATTAATATATGGCATATGCCTTCCTTAGTTTTTATACAAATAGTATAATGAGTACAAAAAACTATGCCTCAACGCAAAATGCCTCCAACTCCCATAAAACTGGCTACAGGACTGCCTTAATAATTGAAATGTTTAGGTAAATACTAAATAATGATAATTAACTAAAATGTAGTGATGTATACATTATTTAATAAATATGGCTTTTTGTAAATATGTCCAATAGAAATGTTTCTACATTTATAACACAACAATCTCCTTTTTATATCAACTGATACTGCATTTTGTAAGGTTATTTTTAAATCATGTAACAGTTATTTGCAATGTATAACGGTTATTTCTAACTCGTTGTTGACTTGACAACTATTTATTTATCAACGTCGTCGCCGTTTTTGATTAAAGTTAGAAAAGGTGCTAGGTTTGAAATTGTTGAGTGAAAATACTAAATATTACGTACCTACGTGTAAGTTTAAGGTAATTTTGTGTTTCCAAGTGTTTTGTTTCACAAACTAGTCAAAATTGTTTTTCCAAATTGCGACGACTGTACGTTATTTTGAAAAAAAAAATACTATAATCAATATATCAGCTTAACGTCTTATGTTATTTTCAATTCTTATTTGAAATAAATAATATTTGTAATATATAAATATGAGTTTCATTTTAAGCGTTCCGTACCCAAACGGCGAAACGGAGCCCTATTGCAGTCACTCTGCCTGTTTTTCTAAGTATGTCACGGGTATCTAGGTTGTAAACGGAAAAGTTACATTTTATTAGTTTGATTATTTCGTGCATAATAAAAAGCCCTCAACTGAAAAAATCTATTTCAAATTTTAATCAAATTATTTAAAGGTGGCCGTCCCAGTCGTATACGTGAAAAAGAACCCTTTAATTAATATTGTTTTTCTTATCCTTGTGTTTTTCTCAACCCATGTGGGGTGTCATCGTGTTATTTGTCTAGAGCTTATTGAGTAAAATACAAATATTTTTTAATACTTTTATTTTTGAAAATAATCAAATTTCAGTGAAACCATGCACTATATACCCTCTTTGCTATATTTATTTAAACAAGTAATACCTACTGAATTTTTAATTAATGTCCTCACGCACGGTTATAAAGCGCGGTGAATTTCAATCAATAGCCCGAGTAGAACCCGTATATAATGTACTCTGTGCCGAGTAGCGTTGGCCCTTAGGGTTGCTAACTTTTTTTAATTAAATAGGTAGAGTATATTCAAAGAGGGTAAGTAAATAGTACACATTCATAAAACAGTATTATTTATTTCAATTTTTGAAAAAGATTCATTATGAACTTTTTGCGTTACATCAATTCTGTTTTGTTGTCTGTCATATATAAATGGCAATAAATATTTCGAACAAGATTGGTAAGCATATAATAATTTTGCTTGGCTGAATGCAAGCCCAGAATGCAAGCTTGATTTATGTACGTTTATCTCACGAATTGGAAGAGCTACGTTCTTTTCGACTCGCTTTGATATACGAGCGTATATCAAACGAAACCGAAGAGGTCCTTATCGACTATTCTTGATACACGAGGTACGTATAGTGCAACAAATTGTTCTGGTGGTTAAAAATCTAATTTATAGTCACCATATTGAAATGGTGTGAACTTACAACGATACTAGCGACCAAACCAAGGTCAGAGGGGCAGAAAAGTTAAGTTATGTATTGACAATAGTGCTAGACCAGTTAGGCGCTCATGTCCGTTTCGGTTTCGCAGGTAGATCTTCAACCTCTTCAAAGTTGAAAAACTTCTTTCGGCAGTTGCAGTTGATACCGACTGGTAACGTGGCCAGTAACAACAGCCTTCTTGTTATAGGTGGGAAAATTCGGGTCGCACTGACAAACGCCTCAATTACAGGCGTGGGTTAACTTTCTGACTTAAGGAATGACCAGTGGTAGTGCCATACTTAATTCATATTCTAAATTGAACTTTTTCTTCTATTTTGCCGAGAAATTTCTTTGCTACTTTTGATAATTCTGTTTTTAGGCAAAATCATCAGGCAATTAATTATTTGAATGACTTCATGAGTGTCAAGAATGATAAGGAACATCGTTTAAACCCCCAAATTGTCCCCCCTCTTATATACGTCGATGCCTCTACCCTTGTCTAAAAAAAATTAAAGACACGCTACTGACGATATGCGGTTCGCATAAGGTTGGGATTGGTTACGGAACTATTAATAATATTAATTACAACGTTATATTTTTCTTTTACGTCAGATTGTCAAAATTTCCAATGGCGAAATGCATTAAAATGTCAGAAATCGTAATCGCATTTGTTATGGTGGCTTCTCACGGCCTGAGATCTCACGGACCATGTCGCACCAGCTCACGTCAAGGCGCTGTTGAAGTTCGGCCGGCGCCTCAGCCAGCAAAGGTTACACTGTAAAGGCCCGTCCAATACACCACGTGTCCGGTAACCACAAAGACGCGCCGTGGGTAGGCCTATGGCATAATCACGCCTTTACAAATCGGAGCGGCGACGTGTGGTAGGCCGTGAAACGCCACCTTAACATGTTGACTCGTTAACTAGGATAATTCTTTCAATACCAATATAACTTTGCACGAGGAGAAATGCGAAATAATTCAATGGTATATTATTTTGTTCCCCCTTCATTCACAGTGGTGCCTCTGCCACGCAGAAACTTACGGGACGCGTACATTAGAAACATTTCGTCTTAAATGATGTAATTTCAGACCTTTTCTTTTCTAATACTAGTTACTTTGGGCCGATCCTTACAAAATAAAATAGGACTAATCCGCGGGTTAACGGTAAATATTGTTACATTCTGTTTTTAATTCGCAAAGATTTCGTGTAACACACATACAAAAAAATATAAAAGAATATACAGACGAATTGAGAACTACCTCCTTTTTTTGAAATCGGTAAAAAAGGGGTTTGATAGACAGACAACAAAGTGATCCTATAAGGGTTCCTTTTGAGGTATGGAACCCTAAGACCGGGGAGATTAGCTGTGCAGGGAGCATACGGAATCTATTTTCAGAAATGTGCAGATAAATATCACGTTCCGTAGATAGACATTGACTGTATCTTGTACCGGGTGCATAGCCAAGCACCGAACTGTTGCTTCTGGCCTGGCTCCAGCCGCGTCTGCCAACCAGCCGTATAATGGCAAAACCATTTTATTATGATATATGTCTTACCAGGCAGTTTAACGAGGAAAAAGTTTGGGCATGAAAAATTGCCAAATACTGCTGAATAGACTATACATAACGCTAAAAAAATTAGCAAAGTAAAATATTGAGTAATACAGAATATATCTACGTCTTTCAAGTGACTGTGTATAAGTATGTAAGTATCCCTTTGGGCAAGCATCATATTATTGCAAAAGTTAAACTAATGAAGTGATCGAAATTTAAGAGAATAAATACACTTTGCGGCGCATTTGGCGCATTTTGGAGATGGTTTGAGTCCCGAATTTGATAGGCTACTTGAAAACGTCAAGTGTTATCCGTTTTTTTAGGGTTCCGTAGCCAAATGGCAAAAAACGGAACCCTTATAGATTCGTCATGTCTGTCCGTCCGTCCGTATGTCACTGCCACCTTTTTCTGAAACTATAAGAACTGAAACTGTTGAAATTTGGTAAGTAGATGTATTCTGTGAACCGCATTAAGATTTTCACACAAAAATAGAAAAAAAAAAAATTTGGCGGTAAAAAATAATACATAGAACTGAAACTCAAAACATGCTTTTGAAAAAAAGGCGGGAAACTTTGAATAGGGCGGTCGCGTTTTTCTTAAGATTTTTTATAGGGATTAATATTTTGTGTAAATAATACTATAAATTGTATTTAACTTATTTTATATTTCTGTATACAGGGTAAGTTATTGTAAATTTATAATTTAGTAGTAAGTCATGGATATAGGGATAGATCCTGATCCTCCTCCTGATCCAGGCCTGATACAGGCCCCTTTGTCCCCCGGTGATGCAGGCGGGTTTATTACTGTGGATCCTGATGTTGCAGCATTTGTAACTTCTTCAAAGAAAAATAAAAATAAGGCCTTGACAAAATTAAATTCCATTTCCCGCTCGCTACACTGTCAAACTGTAATTTTTCACCTTTGAAAGCTCAAGCAGTGACCAAAGCGTTGTTAAAAAAGAAACCTGAAACAACAATTACCAATTTCAATGGTTTAATGTCAGAAAATTCAACTAATAAACTACCTATTACTGTACCAATGCAGTCAGAAAATATACCACCACTTAGGTCTGTATACAGTGTTTTGGACCCAGGTCCATTTATAGTGCATATTCAACTAATTGAGATAACTCCTGACTCTGGTGCCACTTTGCATCCTATGAAATTTGGCTCCTTCCTATTTAAAAATAATTTAAAAATATCTTACAAGACGAAATTAAGAAAATTGGAAGCTTTCAATTGAATTTAAAACACATACCGATGCAAAAAAAATTATTCAAGGTAAGGTAAGTTCCTCCACTAGTTTTTTTCATTTTATACTTCTTTGCCAGTTACTCCATATGTTTATCCAACAATACAGTGCTACCCATGTTGCCGATTTGGACATACTAAAATTCAGTGTCGTAGTAAACCACAATGCTTTAAATGTACTAAGGATCATGACGGTTCAGGATGTCAAACAGAAGATCTTACCATCTGCATTAACTGCAGTGGCTCTCATTCAGCAATAGATAGATCATGTCCAGAATATGCCAGACAAACAGACATTAAATATCACATCTCTAACTCCTCTGTATCATTCCAGGAGTCATCCCAAAAATTCTTTTGCCAATGTCTTATCTACTCTGCCTACACACCAAAATAACTTACACAATTTGACTCAAACTTCACCAAATATGTCTCATAAAAACGCTTTACATCTGAAACAAAAGTCACATGCTCCTTTAGTTCCAGGATATGATAAATTAGCTCACAATAAAATAATCAATGGATATAATACACCTTCTGCAATTGATGGATGTGCTCTTAGAACAACCGACAATTCTGCTGAAAGTAATAACATTTCACAACATGACCTGAATGACTTATTGTCTACTTTAGTAAATGTCATAGTAAATTCATCTAAACCGTACCCCATTTCCCTCTCACTTATCCAAAATATTTCAGTATCAATCTATAACATTCTCCAAAATGGCCCAATGGGGAGCGCCCAGAAATGATAGCTTTGGCAATTTGATTGCTGATCTTATCGATGAATTTGATCTATGTGTATTAAATGATGGAGCTCCTACTCGTCGTAGCAATCCAGGACAGTCACCAGGTTATTAAGATGTATCATTGTGTTCTTCTACTTTGGCTTCTTTAATATCTTGGAAATGTTTACCCCTAACACATGGAAGTGATCATTTCCCCATACTTATGTCTATACCTTTAGCTGAAAATAGAATAAAACCTCTGCCTCCATTGTTTAAGTATAGGTTAACGAATTTTGATTGGGATTCGTATAGATTAACCCTGGGAAATAGAATAAAACTGCTTCCAAAAGTATAAGCTGAAAATAATATTAAAGAATCTTATGAAAATCTTATTAACAGTATATTAAAATCAGCTGACGATATTTTTTGGTGGTATAGTGAATGTACAGATGCTATCAAAAAGCGAAAGGAAAAAGAAAAACTGTGTCGGCAAAATGTAAATCTTATATCTTTCCTAGATTACAAAAACAGAGTTGCAGCCACTAAGAGATTACTGCGTAAAAAGAAACGTCAAGGGTGGCATCGATTTTGTACAAGTCTTTCCGCAGATTCACCAATATCATTGGTATGGGAAAATATAAGGAAATTTAGGTCATCATTAAAAAATAACTCCCGTTCCTCCTACTCCTTAGAATGGAGTCCTCCTTTCTTAAGCAAACTTGCTTCTGACTATGTACCTAAAAGTGAGCAAATTCCGTACACATACTCAACGAACCCCTCTAGTACTAGCTCTCTAAATCATCCCTTCTCTTTACAGGAATTGAATTTTGTTTTGAACAAAGTCATAGACTAGGCGGCATACCCTACTCATTTCTTGTAAACTCTGATTTATCCACCTGCACTTTTATTTTAGACTTATTAAACATTGTAATTCCTTTGACGTGGAAACACCACTTAATATTTCCCATTTTAAAACCCTTTTAAGATCCTACCGACCCAAATGCATACCGCCCTATAGCACTTTCAGTAGTTTTATCTAAAGTAGCTGAACTTCTCATAAAAAATCGGCTGGAATGGTATTTTGATCACAATAACTTATTAGGACAATCTCAATATGGGTTTAGAAAAGGAAAGAGTGTTAATGATAGTCACAGTTTACTCTCTACTGACATTATGCTTTCTTTCAGCAAAGAACAGTCGTTGGTTGCAGCATTTTTAGATATAAATGCTGCATACGATAATATTAACCTTTTACTTTTAAAACAAAAACTGACGTCTTTACAAATCCCATCTCATTTTGATAATTTTATATTTAACTTGTTCTCTGGTAGATCAGTTACTATTCACATGATGGGCGTAGATCCTACAGATCCTTTATTTTCCAGGGTACTTTGGAAAGGAGTTCCACAAGTCCCTTACTTTATGATATTTATACTCGGGAATTAGAACTCACTATCCCTTCAGAATGTTCAATACTTCAATATGCTAACGATATCGTTATATACTCATCAGACATATTAACTGAACAGGCTGTACGCAATGTACAAGAATGTTTGGTACTGATGAATAAATGGCTATCTGAACACCATTTGTCTTTATCTATTTCGGAAAGTGCAGTGGTAGTTTTTTCTCGTAAAATAACGATCCCTGATATCAATATTTCACTAGACAGTAGAAGGATTTCCGTTTCCGAAGAATTTTAATTTTTAGGTCGCAAATTTGACAGAAAAATGAATGGAGTAGCACAAGTAAATCATATTTCTAATAAGTGTGAGAAAAACATAAATGTTTTAAGAGCAGTTTCTGGTGTTGTGTGGGGTGCACATCTTTCTTCTTTGCGAATTATCTATAATGCTATAATAAGAAGTTTATTAGAT
Source organism: Apoda limacodes (assembly GCA_946406115.1). Classification (NCBI taxonomy): domain Eukaryota; kingdom Metazoa; phylum Arthropoda; class Insecta; order Lepidoptera; family Limacodidae; genus Apoda; species Apoda limacodes. The sequence continues at coordinate 8,649,705 of OX291550.1, read as the reverse complement.
TTTGGATCCTTTACTTTAAGTCCAGTAAGTAATTCAGTACTCCAAAAATTTGATGCTATTAAAGCGAAAAGTTTGCGTATTGTTATTGGAGCTATGTAAAAGCACTCCTATCAATGCTCTTCAAATCGAATGTGCCGACCCACCTCTTAATATTAGGCGACAGTTTTTAGCAAACAGGTACATTTTTAAAATTTCTGAATTTAAACATCATTCTCTAATTTCTAAACTATTAAATCTCTATAATATAATAAAAAATGATAATAGGTATTGGCTTAAAAAATCTGTTCCATATTTAATACATAGTTTTCGAAAAAAAAATTCTATTTCCAACTACCCATGTCATACTCTTTTCTTTTACGACTATTCTGTCCTTAATTTTATACCCGAAATCGTTCTTTCAATAGGAATCACTAAAACTTCTCATACTCGAAATTCATTGCTCACATCGTATATAAACAATTTTGCTAGTGATTCTGAGATTTTTTTAACTGATTCTTCGAAAGTCGTAGGAAAAGAACTTATACATAATGAAAGTGAAAAATATGGTGGTGCTGCCTGTTTAAAAGTTCAAAATGGCCGTTATTAAATAACGGCCATTTTGAACTTTTTAAGCATCCTTTTATCTCCTCAAGCTATACTGGTGAATGTTTGGCAATTTTAGAATGTTTGAATTATATAATTAAAAATAAAATTTCAAGTTCTTTGATACTCACAGATTCTCACAGCAGTTTGCAATCAATTATTTCCAATCCATTTAACAAAAACTCTTTTTCACCGCTCTCTTTAGAAGTTAAATATAAAATGAAGGAATGCCGGAGCATTAATCTTTATTCTAATCTTTAATCTTAAAGTTAGATTGGCATGAATCCCTGGTCACTTGGGGATTGCTGGCAATGAAACCGTCGATAGATTGGCAAAATTGGCGGCGAATCAAGGTAAACTTAATAATAATATCTTTAGTTACGATTTAGTAAACTGTTCTCGACTGTACCTCATCGAGCAATGGCATGCATTTTGGCAAGAATCTTCTCGTAATAAAGGGAGATTTTACAGTGATCTTCGACCTAAAATTAAATTAAAACCGTGGTTTACGCAGTTGATTTTTCCTAAAAAAATATCATCAGTTCTGTCCCGTATTCGCTTTGGTCACTGCTGCACTGCTGCCAACTTAGCCAGGATAAACGTGAAATCATTCTACCTGTGACTGTGGAGATGGGGAAGGAGATTTAAGTCACGTTTTATTTTCCTGTCCAATTTATAATTCCTTACCTCTCTATAGTATTCTATCATCCTATAAAATTCCTCTTCCTTGTGACCTTATATCTGTTCTTTCTTTAAAAAACAAGAAATATACTGTAAAGTTAAGTTCCTGAAATATCATAATATCTCCTTATAATTATATTTATTACATTATTTTATTTACTATATACCTTCTAGTACTACATATTATTATTTTATCTACCTATCTTTATTATTTTATATATTATAATGATAATGCCCAACAGAAGAAATCATATCCCGCCTCTCCTCTGAACCTTATAATAAAATAAAATAACAATCCTATAGTACTGTACATTTTCAACTGTAAGCAATAAAAAAACCAGTTTATGGCAACAAATGGTCTTCACCTTTTGGAAGAGGAACGAATTGCCAATTTGGAAAAAAGAAGAAGAAGAAACTCAAAAAAAAATTTTTCATCAAACCCATACGTGTGGGGGCATCTATATGTTAACCATCAGCATAAGAATAGATAGTGACAAAGGTAAGCAGTTAATCTTTTATAGTATCTACTACGACAGCAGCTTTGAAGCTACTCTTGTTAAAGTTGTATCGTTAATGTATGAAGGTAAAAAAACTACATGTAAAAATGTAAAAAATAATACGATCTTAATAATTAACCAATAGTTTGAGTACAATGTGAACATTTATTGTAAATTGTTGTAATAATATCACATTGTTAATGTACTGTTGGAATATTTTCACCTAGATTAAGATTATTTAATCTATAAATAAATTATTTTCAGGAATGAACGTAAATTTTATCATTTCTAATACTGGATGTGAACAGTTTCTGTATTATATATATTATACATGGCAGCCCACCATGTCTAACCTGCAATCATCTATGTAAGTATGTTCTATAACCATTTATCTTTGAAAAGCCTGTCTTTGCCAAATTTCATAGTTCTGCTACTAAGACTGCTCGTTTACTGAAAATCCTTGAATGCTATTGCACGGACGCTAAGCAGGAAGAATTTCGTTCAATGACCGGTCACTATTTGTCTCTGTTGCACGCGCATAATTATTTGCCGTTGCGCTCCTCTATATATCGGTCATCACATGCGACGTCAAATAATTATGCGCGAGCAACAGAGATAAATAGAGCGTTCGTGCTATACCAATAGGTAAATACAGTCACATCTCAAGCTAATATATGTGGCCACTAGCTTCTGCCAGCGACTTCGCCCGCGCTAAATTTCGTTATCGGCATAGGTTCTTACGGCAGCTCCTCAATTATAGAAAAAAAAAACCAACTATCAAACATTTCCTCCTTAATGGCATAATACATTCGTGTCTGTGAAACCATCGAAATACCCAACCCATTTGTCAAGCCGTTTAGAAGTTATGTGAAAAAGATAATCACGGAAGGACAATTCTTACTACCCGTTGTCCTATTACCCGTTTCCCCGTAGGAATAAAGCATTTTCCCGCGGTAAAAAGTAGCCTATGTTTATCAGGGATAATGTCGGCTTCTAATGGTAAAAGAATTTTTCAAGTCGGTCCAGTAGTTTCGGAGCCTATTCAATACAAACATACATACAAATCTTTCCTCTTTATAATATTAGTATAGATAACAAACAGGTTAATTTTATTGCATACTTATAAAGGGTAGAAGCGTTGGGGATTGGGCTTGATATATTTTTAGCAGATTATTGGTTTGTTTGGTAGAAAGTGTGGTTAGTCTGACTAGACGACTGCCCTAACATCAGATTCAGACCACACTGTGGGTTAAAAAAAAATACCTTTTCGGAATGTATAATCCAATTTCACGTATTTTACTGTCTTAATTCAGTAAAACCGTACCCACCGTTTATAATTTCATATATTCTACGTATTGTATTGTATATTCGATAATCCCGACGAAAAAAAAAATATTTTGCATAATTCTTAGAGAAGTAACCTTTTGGGTAGGTACTTTAAATCATTGACATCTTATTAACGACATCATTAGTTCATTCTAGGTACTCTTATAATCTTCTGTGAGTTCATTATTCGGGACTAAAATTTCGTGGTTTATCAAAACTGTCAAAATCATTTCTCCTATCCTTTCGCCCAGTATTAGACTATATGACCTTAATACCTTGTGCATAGAGCTAGTAGAAGGCTGGTCTGTATCTGTGTCAAAATATTTCTCCTATCCATTAGCCCAGTATAAGATGATATGACCTAAATACCTTGTGCATACAGCTATCCTAATCCATCCAGCAGTTTATCTATTTCTTTATAGAATAATGTGACCTATAAACCTTTTAGTATCAAGCTAGTAAACGACTGATCTGCTCGGAGCTCATGTTTTCCTTCGTCATTACGATAAACGAAGACCTTTACAAGAAAAAAAAATCTATCTAATTTACTTGCTCTTCGATATCCTGTTCATTGTACTCATGTAAAAACTTGAAGAACAAGCTCATTTAAAAAAATTATCTCAATATCTTAAACCTGGAAATATAAAATATATTTGATAAGTTTTTACTACTAAACTCGTTTTTATATTGATGTGTTTGCTGTAGTCGAACTTGTTTGTGTTATTTACATTTACCCAAATTAAAAACTTTACCTCATGTTTATTGGACATTGTAAATTAATTGTAGCTACGAAGATGCGCCAGGATTTAGAGTTACCAGCGCAAAGGCAAACCAGATCTGGCATATATATTGATTGCGCATCTTCACTGCTCCAATTTGATTTAGAATGCCCATTATACACTCACTGTTGCTGCTTTACAAGTCGAAAGTTCGGCCTCATATGGAGTACTGCTGCCATCTCTGGGTGGATGCACCTGAATACCAGCTTGGCCCTTTTGACGATGCTAAACTCACAAGCCGAATTGAACCCTGAAGTCTGAGGAGATTTTGCCTCCATGTGTGTTCTACTGCTTGTACAATGAGATGTGTTCTGAGGAATTGTTCAAAATGATGCCCACGGCTACTTTCTACCATCGCACCGCTCGCCATCGGCAGAGAATTTATTCTCACACTTTAAAACCTAAATGGTCGCGTGGTTTCAGAGAAACTTCCTCCCGCGAACGCTTAAGTTGTGGAATGAGCTCCCTGCCAAGGTTTTCTCCTAGGACTACAGTATGGAGTTCTTCAAGAAAGAAGTTATTAGATTTCTGAAGTGTCGGCAACGCGTGAGTGATACCCCTGGTGGTGCAAGCGTCCATACGGTGACCGCTTACCATCAGGCGGACCGTAAGCTTGTTTGCCACCTTAGTGGTATACAAAAAAAAAAAAAAAAGTGCGGTTTCAGATAAACTTCCTCCCGCGAACGCTTAGGTTGTGGAAAGAGCTAACCGCCAAGATTTTCTCTAAGAACTAAAGTTTGAGGTTCTTCAAGAAATAAGTTATCAATCAGATTACTAAAATGTTGGCAACGCGCGAGTTATGCGCGAGGTGTTGCAAGCGTAAGCTTTTTTGCCATCTTAGCGGTGGTTAAAAAACTTGTGGCCCTACTTGAAAAGATGCCATCACAAGCTGTATGTATAAGCTACTAGACTTATGTCCTACTTCATGAGATGCCGTCAAAAGCTCATTCAGCTTTTTAAGTACTTTTGGACTGATATTCTACTTTATAAGATGCCGTCACAAGCTATTATGTATATTTGTACTGTATTTGTGCCCTTATCCATAAGATGCCGTCACAGGCTGTCCAATTCGTAAAACGGTGCCCCTATGTACAGCTTATTATCCTCATAAGCTGGGTCAATAGTAACCAGTAAGGTCCTTCCACAATTACCGCAGCAGTTTCGTAGCCTGTGAATATTTTGAATGGGTAATCTCTCTTTAGAGCACTCCAAAAGTTTCTAGGTGTGTTCCTCATTGGATTGCGCCCCTCCATTGGGACTTGTTAGACAACAAAGCAACTTTACTTCTTTAGACTTTCCAGCTCATCTTCAGTTGGATCTCGCTATAGCTGAGATTGACAAATCTTACTGTCGTTACATCCTTCATTATCATTTCTGAGTTTGGTAATGTACCAATCGTAACTCGGCGTCTCTTATACCATTGACAAATGCCTGGAGAAGTGACACTGGACTGGTCTCTGGAGTGATGATGGCACGGTGCTCTATTTTACTCGCCCACTGATGTAAGCTATTACAGCCTAGGGTCCTCTCACGAAGCTGTGCTCGACAAACATATTGTAGGTGCTTCTCACCAAAACAGGCCATCACAATCTTCAAAGATCTTCCTCTAGTTAGGAGGTTCTGTAGTACTACTAATGCCTCTGTCTGATGTCAAGAGTCAAAGCATACTTGTCGCTTCATGAGTTTCCCTTCACCAATTTCTCCTTCACCTTCTCAAATTGATACCAGGCAGTTCATAAAATGATGTAGGTCAAATCTCGCTGAAGAAGATCCCATGGTGAAGACTGGTTAACGGGCCTTCAACTGGACTAACTCCTTGCTAATTATTTGAAGGCATCTTCTCTTTTAGCTGATCAGCTTTGAGTACAACTTCCTTAATATCCTCTTCCATGCTCCTCACCTATTGTCTGATTTCCTGTAGGCCCGTGAGAACTTGCAGATTATGGCGTCGTGTCACATTCGTTTTTGGTAGCAAAATCTAATGTTGACTTTTAGGCATTAGCGTTTCCTTTAAGATGGGAGCCGGAAAGCTTATTTTTGGAATACCAACGATGTGCATGTAAATGTACTAAAAATCATTATAAAATGTCATATACATAACAATGAAAAGATATTTATCATATACTTCTCAATTGGTATATATTACCATACTGACTCCTTAAAATTTATATTTTTTTTGTATGGAATTTAACGTTTCTTCCGTAAAATTCCTTTCTTTCAATTTTTTGCTACGACTTATTGTAGAGTCAATGAACACACCCTATCCTCAATTATTTTATCGATTTTCATTAAAAGCAAATGCTATCAAAATGTGCACAAGTGTTAAAAGAATGGTGACTTCCAGATTTAAGTAGTCTTAAGCGGTTGAGCCACATTATATTACTACCAAAAGCGAAAAACCCATATCGGGAGACGAGTATTTGGTGCTACTTTTTAACAGCTATTAAACGTAAAAGGAAATCCTATAAGAAAAGTAATTACAGCCTTGGTAGTTTTTGAAAAGAAAATATATTTTTGCTTCATAAGCCTAGCTTGTATTTGTTTTATATAACTTAATACCTAAGTCAGGAGGTAAGTGATTGAAAGTAGGATAGATAAATTCAAACTTAAGAATCAGTGTATAAAATACAGAGACTTTGTGTAATTAGTATATCCTGTTAACGACAAAAAAAAACCAATAAGTAAATTCTCAAAAATATACACACACTGAAACTGAAAAAAATACGTAAAACACGTTTCGTTTTAACAATACCAACACCCCGCCCCGCTAGAATTACTTTTCAGCTGCAGTCAAATCGGTATCAGTGGTGTGCCTTTTTTTTTTTTTTTTTTTTTTTTTTTTTATACCACTAAGGTGGCAAACAAGCTTACGGCCCGCCTGATGGTAAGCGGTCACCGTAGCCTATGGACGCTTGCAACACCAGGGGTATCACTTGCGCGTTGCCGACCCTTCAGAAATCTAATAACTTCTTTCTTGAAGAACTCCATACTGTAGTCCTTGCAGAAAACCTTGGCAGGGAGCTCATTCCACAACTTAAGCGTTCGCGGGAGGAAGTTTCTCTGAAACCGCACTGTACGCGACCATTTAGGTTCTAAAGTGTGAGAATGAATTCCCTGCCGATGGCGAGCGGTGCGATGGTAGAAAGTAGCCGTGGGCATCATTTCGAACAATTCCTCAGAACACAACCCATTGTACAAGCGGTAGAACACACACAGTGAGGCAAAGTCTCTCCTCAGACTTAAGGGCTCGATACCGCAAGTGAGTTTGGGATCGTCGACAATTCTCACAGCCCGTCGTTGAACCGAGTCAAAAGGGTCAAGCTGGTATCCGGGTGCACCTGCCCAGAGATGGCAGCAGCACTCCATATGGGGCCGAACTTGCGACTTGTAAAGTAACAACCTTTGCCCCGACGTGAAGTACTGCTTCGCTCTGTTGAGTACACCAAGTTTTTTGGACGCCAGCTTTACCTTATCTTGTAAATGATCTCGGAACTGAACATCGCTGGAGATGTCGACACCAAGGATCCCAATGCTCTTGGAGATGGAGAGGGGAGTGTTCTGGAATTGTGGGACCACAGTGAATGGAGTTTTCTTAGCGGTGAACGCGCACACTTGTGTCTTTGTAGGGTTGAATCGGACCAAGTTTACCCGTCCCCAGTCAGAGACCTGGGACAGTGTGGTCTCGATTTGAGACACAAGTTCTCCGCGGTTTTCCTCCACAACGGAACGAGGGATGTTTGCACGACCCGTGTAAAAAGTGTCTCCAGTACTGTCATCTGCATAGCAATGTATGTTGTTGATGTCCAACATGTCATTGATATGCAGTAGAAACAGCGTAGGAGACAGCACAGAGCCTTGCGGGACACCAGCATTAATGTCCATGCTATCAGAGCAACTACCGTCAACTACAGTTCGTATGCGTCTGCCGGACAAAAAGCTAGCCACCCATTTGCACAAACCCTCGGGCACTCCGTAAGATGGCAACTTCGATAGAAGACCGCGGTGCCAGACCCGATCGAACGCCTTCGCTATGTCCAGGCTACATGCCAATGCCTCCCCCTGACTCTCAATGGCTAGTGCCCATCGGTGTGTGAGATACACTAGAAGGTCACCAGTCGAGCGACCGTGGCGAAAGCCATATTGACGGTCACTGACCAGATCGTGTACTTCTAGGTATCTTAGAAGCTGTGTGTTGATCACACGCTCCATCACCTTAGAGAGGAGAGAGGTAATAGCGATAGGCCTGTAATTCGATGGATCTGATCTATCGCCCTTTTTGGGCACCGGGTGCACATTCGCAGTCTTCCATGTAGACGGAAATTGCCTAGTGTGGTAGGAAAGCGCGAAGAGGCGCGTGAGTACAGGACATAACTCAGGAGCACACTGCTTAAGCACCACTGCTGGTATACCGTCTGGCCCACTCGACTTATGAACGTCTAGAGAAAGCAACGCCCGCCTGACCTCCCGCTGCGTTATGGAGATTTCCGGCATGGACTTACCGCACCACGGTATAGTAGGTGGTACAGCGCCTTCATCGTTCATATTCGAGTTCGAGGCAAAGAGACTGCCCAGTAGATCGGCTTTCTCTTTAGCACTATGGGCCAAGTCACCATCGGTCTTTCGCAGTGGTGGTAACGACGACTGGCAGAAGTTCCCTTCGGCAGCTTTGGCAAGCGACCAGAAAGCACGACTCCCAGAAGGATAGCGCGCAAGTCGCCCACCTATTTTGCCGATGAATTGGAATTTTGCTCTGGCAGTTGCTTTCTTACTGAACCTTGAGGCAGCATTTAATTTGCGTTTTAACTCAGAAATATTCGGATCCTTATTATAACGAGCCGTGGTCCAAGCCTCATATGCATTTTGCTTAAGAATTTTAGCTTTTCTGCAAGACCTATTAAACCACGGTCGTTTTTTGACGCCGGCAGCTACTCGCGGGTTAGGAATATAGCATTCCATACCAGCAAGGATTGTCTCAGTGACTGCGGCTGCGCAGACGTCAGGATCTTCTGAGTTAAAGCAGATCTGCCTCCACGGGTACGATGCGTAAAATTCACGCAATCCATCCCAGTCTGCCGACTTATAGTGCCACACACGACGCCAGTTAGTTGGCCCAGAAGGATCAGGTTATGTGTATGACACTTGAGTCCGAACGAGACAGTGGTCCGAGGAGCCAAGAGGCGCATCCACTGAGACGGAGTACCCGTCCGGACGAGTAGTCAGCAGAAGGTCCAGTAAGGAGCTCGTATGTTCCTCTATATCTGGTATTCTCGTTGGAGAAAGTACCAGCTGAGAGAATCCATAGGTCAGAGCAAATTCATGAGCAGATATCCCAGCATAGTTATTGGTTCGAGAACTGAGCCACTCGCGATGGTGGGCGTTAAAGTCTCCCAAAATAACTAGTTCTGCTGTGGGATATTGCTCTAGAACTTTGTCAGTCGTCAAACTCAGGTGCGTGAAGAGTCGAGTTACGTCCGTGTCACCGCTATGAGACCTGTATAGGCACGCATAGATACGAGTGTGGCCGCCGTAATCTACGCGCACCCACAATATCGACAGGTCCCTGTTTTCAAGGCTATGAAGGCGGCGACAGCAGATATCCTCCCGGACGAACATACATACACCGGCACGACTCATAAAATTGTGTTCGAGTTTGTAGCCGGGATAATGAAGGTATGATGTGTCGGCCGGGCAGGATATCTGCGTCTCCGTTAGAAAAAGAATGGTCGGCTGCGCAGTTTCGAGATGGTGGTGGACTGCGTTAAGATTTGCGTGAATACCCCTGATGTTGCAAAAATCCACATTATATGTGGATGGAGTAGCCGCTGTGCAAACTCTTTTCTTTTTCTGTCTTCTGGCCATAATATATATAAAAAAAAGTTACTAAGACTAAGGATGAGGATTCACTGCACAGACAGCATAGAGGGCAAAGGGTGCGGTTCTAAGACTGCCGAAGCTCGCCACAGATGATACGGTTGCTGGCACGGCGGGCGGAAGGGCCCCTGATCCCCCTCTGTTGTAGTAGCCGGGTCCACTCCGGTCTCCTTCTCCGGCACGACTACCACTTCAGATACTTTACACAGGCTGGCGAATCAGCCTCCCAGGGCGGAGATTAAGTGATCCCTGGGTTCGGGATCCCGTTCAACCTGCGGGCGGCCAGCGGTCAGCCGTTTCATCAGGTCTCCCTGACCGCCGAACCAGCACGCCGCGTCTATGCCGAGTATGACAGCAACAAGCACCGCCGGTCCTCCGCTGTCCGTGCAGCGAATCCTCAAAGAGCTCTGGCAACCTTACTCACCGCCAGGAACACAACACTACTCAATGTTAGTGTTATTATGGCCGCGGTTTTCTGTAAGGTGGAGGTACTTCCCCAGTTCGGGCCGCTCATTCGAGCAAGTACTCGCTATGCCCTGCTTAGTTGTTCGGGTGGCTTATTCGAGCGAGTACTTGCAGTGCCCTACCTCTCTTTGCCTACAGCGGGTACAACACCAATTTGGCTCGAAAACCGCAAATCGATCTAGAGGATAGCCGTTTGGTACACTGGTACTTTAGGTTAAAACAATCATTTGAGCCGAAGTTGTTAAAAATATTCCCCTAGTCATTAATTTTTTGTTTGGGATTTGAATTTTTTTTTCTCAGAAACCTAATGTGTGGGGTATCAAATTAAAGGGCTTTATGAGCCGGAACTAAGAATACATAACACTAATACCTTTTGGCCACTTGTTTTCACAAAATCCAAAAATAATTTTCAAAACAAACCAAGTTTGGTCTCCTGTAGGTAGAAGACGGCTGAGTATTTTTTTGTAAAATATGCCTCAGAAAAAGGAAAGGTAATATATATCCTCATATTTAAATAAGGTATTTTTAAAGCAGCTTATTCATGTTTTATATAACTCGCATTTGTTATTTTTTAAAAAAACCCATGAGATACTTTCAGATTTTTGTAACACGCCGTTTAAATGTTAGAGGAGGGGGGAAATGGGGGGAGGGGACACAAATTTGAGAGTACCTTGCAAAAGATACTTCTTATGGAAAAAGTTTTTAACAAACCTAAATTACATTTTTACAGTACTACCTAAAGATTTTATAATTCATAATCAAAGATAAAAAATGTTCATCCCTCAGATTAATGTATGAGGATATACCTCTTAAAAAAAATCTCCAATTTTAGGGTTCCGTAGTTAACAAGGAACACTTATAGGGTCTCCATGTCCGATCGTCCGTCTGTCCGTCTCTTTTTTATACCACTAAGAGGGCAAACCAGCTCCAATCTAATAGTCCACCTGATGTTAAGCGGTCACCGTAGCCTATGAACGCTTGCAACAACACGTCTGCAACCACGCGCGCGTTGTCAATCCTTCAAAAATCTAATAGCTTCTTTCTTGAAAAACCCAATACTGTCCTTAGAGAAAACCTTGGCAGGGAGCTCATTCCACAATCCAAGGAAGAAAGTTTCTCTGAAACCGCACTGTACTAATATAGTGTGGGGTATCGTGTCGTTGGATATCTCATATAAAACTACTAGGGGTATGTGACAATTATTTTTCAATTCAGAGACGCGTTTGCGAAATATAAAGCTTTAAAGTGCGAGCGCCGGGCGGCGACGAATCGAAATAACAAATCCAGCGAGTGCCAGCTGCGCTCATGCGCTCATAGGCGCATGCTGTTCGGATGTGTCTCTCGAACTATCTATGCCTAGATATGTTTTTGATTTGCACTGTAAAGGTTTAGTTTTAGATAGATTTGAGTCTAGTATAGTTTAATAACCTTTAAATTATTTTTTTAATTTAAATTTCAGTTATTACAGTGAAAAATACTTAGTTCATGAACTAAAACACACTTGGCCACCATGGCTGTAGCTAGAGTTGAATCTAAGGTAGGGCAGCGGTGGTTTCATGCAAGGGTACGGCGCAAGTAATTCTTCTATCTTTCATTATTTTACCTGCTTGTGAGCGTGGGTAATTAAGGTAAAAGGTAATTGGTTGGGATCGCGGGAAAACAAAAGCAAAATCGTATTAATTTATAGTACGGGAAAACAATTTATATATATTATACCTCAGTGTATGGTATTTTTAAGGTAGGGCATTAGTATTTCAAGGTAGGGCATTGTCCCACAATGCCCCCCCTCAGCTACGGCCCTGTTGGCCACATGTGCTCTAGTTATATTTATAGTTGTGTAGTAGTCTAGTTATATACGTAAAAATTCGTATTTAAGTGCTAAGCGTATGATTGTCGGTTTATTTCTTCCTGTGACGTAACAATTAGGTAAACAACAAGACACCATGGCTGAGCACTACACTTTTTAGTCTTTAGTCCTTTGATATCAGGTTATCAGGATTATCGTGATAATTATGTAAACACGTAATGTCACAAATATACTTACGGAGAACCCCCCTCCCCCCCCCCCCAACTATCATTCCATAGAGAACGTATGACTCGAAGTTCGGAGTTAAGCAAAATAGGTCGTATATTGGAATAGTTCCAGGGCAGGATAGAGTCTCTCGAGTTACTGAGCTATTGGTTGAGGGCTCCGTTCAGAGACGAGTTGTGGAAACCTAGTCCCGTTTCTCCCTGTTGTTTGACATTCTCCCGTTTGAGGAGTCTCAGCCCCATTCTATCTGGCTGGGCCGGGGGATTGTTCAGTACAGATAAGCAATGACGTCATTGGCCATATTTGTGATCAACGCCTCGCGTCTCGTCAGTTCAGTCGTAAAACGTGTCGAGCAGGAAGCACGCATTTCGCGTCGCACGTATTTTATTTATTTCATACCACGGAGTGAGGGAACGGGCCTCCCTATAGATTTTGTTGTTAGTGCGTATTGCTGTAGTGTAGTGAATAGAGCATCGTTACATACTCCTCAACGGCATCGGCTCCAGCTTCCGCAACGTGACGACATAACCGGCTCGAGCTGGTTACCAAACGCCAACTACGGTGACAGGAATTTTTTATTCATTTCTTTCCCCTAATTTTATTTTGATATCCCTGAGAAATAAAACTCCCTTTTACAAACTAGGCCCCTTTCTGACGATAGGATAGACGGACACTCACCGTTGCAACCAGACGCCACAACGCAGAAGGTCAGTTCAGTACACTATCCATGAATATAATATAATAATAAATATTGTAAATGCAAAAGTAACTCTGTCTGTTACCTCGTCCCGGTCAAACCGCTGTATCAATCAAGATGAAATTTGGTATGGACATAGTTTGAGCCCCGGCAAAGCTACATGAAAACGTCAAGTATTATCTGTTTTTTATTCCATATTTGAGGAGTTGCCGTTGAAATCCTACACCTATGACCGAATTTAGGGCGGGTGGAAATGCGGGCCAAAGCTAGTATATTACAAATGCGATAGTATGTCTGTTCGTTGGTCCCTGCATCACGTCACAAAGGAGCATCCAATTGAGCTTTAAAATACTTCGTACCGGGATAATTAGAAAGAAAACTAGAAGCAGGAATTACCAAATTCTACGTGCATGAACTAAAGCCACAGGTAGAGCTTGCTATTGCGACTTTCTTACTACAATTCGGGAGTAGTCGTAGTAATCCTACGCCAATCCAGTGCCGTTGGCAACAACAAGTACATATATAAATACATAAGTACATATAGTGAGTTCAAATACTTGCTATCATGACATAATGTTTTTATGCCGCATCCACACGCTTGCTGAGGCTTGGCAAGCTTTGACCTGCCCCAGCCGATACAAGGGCTGGGTTACATAAAGTATACATTTACACGCTTGCAAACGCTTAAAAGCTCCTTATTGTGTTCCGGTTATTTAAGCATGGCGGACCTTACCAGCCCTTTGATCTGTGTTTAGAAACCGCCACTCTACCAAAGCAGCGACAAGCTCGTCCAAGCCCACGCAATCCAAGCCAAACAACTTGTTTACACGCTTGAACTTGTAAATGCTAGTTGACGCTTGACAAACGTGCGAACGCGGCATTATCAGACATAGCGACAGAACAGCACATTTCCTAGATATCTGTAAAGTTAACACGGTTGCAAAAGTGTAAAAGAGGTAAAATGGCAGGTTCCTTGTCTCTATCTAACGTTTTGTTGTTATTTTACAGAAAAGAAACAGGTAGTTGCAGCACATTAGTTTTGTCTCTTTCTGAAGTGTGGCCAAGTTTGTGAGGCTATTGCGCAGTCCATAGGACAGAAAAAAGAACTTGAAGTCTATATGCGGAATAGCCTCACAAAATTGACCACTGTTTAGAGAAACTACCTGTCAAGTACCTTTGTCTCTTTGCAGATGCATATGGAACACGCAATCCAGGCATTGAGAGTGGTACATGATACATAAACAACTGATGATTTTGACTACAAATGGCTAAACAACCACAGGTCATAGCAGGGTATTTTGTTTCTGTTCTGTTTGTACCTACTATTAGCTGTCAATGTCTAATTATTATTATTAAAATTATAGATGAGCAGCATGAGATGCTGCGGTGTGTCTATCTAAAGTGATAGAAAGTTAGTGCTTTTCACTAAAATATTATTTACTTAATATGTCATTCTTGTAAGTCCACACACTTGAAGTCTTTAAACCATTTGTCTAGTCCATTTTTAAAAGAGTTGACTGAATCGGCTAAAACTACACTGGCCGGCAATCTGTTCCAAGTTTCCACAACACGATTACTCAGAAAGTGGTGTGCAAGATTGGTTTCTGATCTGAAGCGCGTGATAGTAAGATGGTGTCTTCTTGAGTGTCCATGAGAGTTTGCATCATTCAAGACAAACATGTCACGTATGTTAGGTAGGTTGTAATTGTATGTCAGGATTTTATATGTCTCAATTAGATCACATAAAAGAGTGATGTCCTTTACAAAATATGGACTCCATACCTGAAACGCATACTCAAGCAAAGGTCTTACGTATGTCTTGTATATTTTTATAAAAGTTGCTATGTTGATGAACTGAAAGGATCTCTGTATCACATAAAGGAAAGACTTAGCTTTTTTCACTATTGCACTTATATGATCTGCCCATTTTAAATTGCTTGTAAGGGGCCGTCCATTAATAACGTGAGGCTCGAAAGGGGGGGGGGGGGGGGTCCGGCAAAAATCACGAAATATCACAAGGGGGAGGGGGGTGTAGTAAGATATCACGTGTATTTATTTTTTCGTCAAAATTCTAAAAAATTTAAGATTTTTTGTAGGTACTAAAAAATACACGTGATTTTGGGTGGCGGGGGTTAAATCTTAAACCTCACCACGTATCACCAAGGGGGGGGGGGGGGGGTGTTAAAAAATGCTAAAAAAAAAAACATCACGTGATTAATGGACGGCCCCTAATTAATATCCCCAAATCTTTCTGAGAGTTCACAGCAGAAATCGGTGCGCCATCAAGCCAGTATGTTTGACGTGGATTATTGTTCCCTACGTGCAGCACTGTACACTTATTTGCATTGAGTTTATTTATCCACTGTTGAGACCATTCATGTAAACGATCAATATCATTCTGTAATTTACCACCGTCTGCAAAGAAGTTGGCTGAAGATTTTAGCAAAGCAATCAAATCAGTGACAAAAATGCTAAATGATGTTGGAGCAAGCACACTTCCCTGTGGGACTCCACTGAGAACTTCTCTTGTCTGTGATAACGTTTCTCCAACTCGTACTTGGAATGTGCGTTGTGTAAGGTATTCCTTAATCCAGTTCAAAAGTTTACCCCTGATTTCGAAATTCTCTAGCTTTACTAATAATCGCTAGTGAGGTACTATGTCATAAGCCCGTTCAAAATCTAGATAAATAACATCAACTGGATTTTTATGGTTTAGCTCTTTGGTCCAGGCATAAACAGAGGATGAGAGATTTGTAACTGTTGATCGCATTTGTACAAAGCCATGTGGATGAATCGATATAACATTTTCTCTGTTGAGGAACGATTATAGTTGATCTAGTATTATCCGCTCCATGCATTTACAAATAATGCTTGTTAGACTAATAGGTCTGTATTTAGATGGATCTGTCCTGTCACCACTCATATACACTGGTGTCACTACTGCATGCTTCCAATCTTGAGGTAGTTTGGCTGTTTCAAAGGATAGTATCATGAATTCACATAATATAGTTACAAATATGGTAGGGTCTTTTTTCAAAATATAGCTATGAATATTATCACGACCAGGAGCTGATCCACTATCAAGTTCTCTAAGTACTTTGTAAAGAATATCATTTGGGAATAAGATGTCAGACAAAGAGTTTTCCAAACGTGCTAGGTTTTCAATCACTGGATTGACCGTGAGATCAGGTTCCTGAGAGTATGCTTTTTGGAATTCAATAGAAAAAGTCTCGGCTATATTAGCAGGCTCAGTAACCAGATTACCTTGGGTATCGTTGATCGCTCGTTGATGCTCTTCTTATGTGTGAAAAGAACCCTTTTTCAACTTTACTAAGTATATTTGCTTCGAACTTTGCCCATTTCCTTCTGCATTCAGCCACACACATGCCGAAAACGAATGAATATGGCGCTTAGTCAAACTTAGATATCAGGGCAGGACTATATTTACACATGACTCTGGAGAAATTATACGCAATAATGCGAAATCTGGTCTCCACATCGAAAAAAAGGAAGGAAAAAAGTTTGATATTTTCCCTTCATTCATTTTCTGACCGAATGATTTTTTTACGAGTGAATGTATTCTGTCACCCGATCGATAACAGGATTTTCATTTTGCGACAATCTTATTTCATTTACCAATTTGATGAACCTTATATTTAGTGCTTAGTTACATTCAGATAAATCGAAAATGGATTCCACCGGTGCATATGGAGGTGGAAAAGCCGGAGGAGCTTTTGATCTTCAAACCTTCATCCAAAGACCTCCTGTAATTGTCAGGGCGGTCTGCTGGGTAAGAGGAAACTTACAGTTTATTTCTTTCCGTAATGTTATAAATTTTACATTGTGTATATTACCTTTTTGTGCCAATAAATTTTAGGAAATATCTTTGTTTCAAGACGTGCTCTATAAATTTGTAAATGATAATTTATATTGTACGCAATATGTACATAATATAAATATACATATAGGTAATGCGCAGTATTAGTATGTACCTACATAATTTGCAGTCTATTTAAATGGAGACAAATTTTGAAACAACTTACATCATGTGATTGACCTTGACAAGGATTGATCCTATACGTATGTATTGGTTATGCACTCATCTCATTGTTTATTTAGTATTTAATGGACCACAAACCTTCAGTTTGCTGTAGGTGCTTAAATTTTGCCTTATTATTGATCTTTTACAATCTTAGATTTAATGTAAACAACTTTCTGTATAAAGTTTTCAAGTGATGAATAAGTGCCAAGTGTCTTAGGTAGCTTGTAAATGTGTCTGCACTAAAATTTAATACAATGGTGGTTAAATATTTATTTAACTTGGTCAGAGTAACTAAAGGGAAAGCCCCCTTTTGTACACCCCCAGATTTAACCTTAGTCTTTTATTATAGCTAAGGAGCATCTATTTAATTTAGCCACAACTGTAATATTTGAGAGTGTCTGTTTTAGGAAGTTCCTATGTTTGATACTTTTTACACTTTTGATAACACCAGTTTTGCCACCAACACCTAGGGTAAAACATTCTAATCTCAGCCTCTGCCTTAGTTTGGCCACTAAAATGCTTAAGCTTACAGTTAGGATCAAATTTCGTGTAGGTGAAAGGTTTTGGCATCAATCGCAACTTCAATAAGTCTTCTTTTGATATGTATGCAATATAGTATCTCCATGTTGTACAATCCGGTGGTTCAGTGTGCAGAAGCCGGTGAGGCGCAGCACAGGGCAATTCTATCACTAATTTGATAAAAATTAACAGCAGAGACCACTCTGGGAATATGTATTTTTGACTTTAAATAGCTTGTAAAGGTTTTCTTTCTGTTTATATGTGTAAGGCATTTGATACCTGTTAATTCAATGAATAAAGTTTGGCTGCCTAAATAAAGTTGGCTATAATATGTTAATAGATTATCAGAATCATGTCGGAGATAAGGCTAGCCTTAACAACCTAAGCTAGGGCACCTTCACTTGTTAAGATGAAATACAGGCTGTTCAAAATACTTAATAAGTCTATTCATGTATCTGTGTAGAACAGTGTGTTTATAATTTTGTGCTGTCATACACAATGCTGTTTGTCAGGTCAAAATGCTGGTTACAGTTGGAAAAATAAATAATTAGTTTTATTAAGTTAATTTCAGTTTTTTTAAAAAAAAATAGGAAATCAAGATACCTGATTAACTTACTATCATTTCTTTTTTAATAGGTATTATAAAGAGTTAAAGATATGCATGGTAAAGTTTTAACACAACTAAATGTGTCTATTGATATAATGCCTTGTTAACGATTTACAAAACTCTATACTGGTGGACATTAAGATCAAAGAAGGCCGTAGTTTGTCAAAAAAGTACCGATATTTGGGAATTTTTCCCTACAAACTTTAAATGCTTATTATTCTTTAATAAGTAATTTCAGACATTTATAATCTGCACTAACATAAAGTCTAAATGTCAAGTAGCGTAGCAATGCAAATGCATCAGTAGATAAGTTCATAGTAAAGGCATGGTCAAGACTAAAAATTGTATTTTACACAGAGAGCCACATTTGGGTGTTTTACCCTACCATTGTACGTAAGTAAGCAATCTGTCCGTTGTTGTCTTCTAATACCATTTGAGCTCTGCCCAGAAATATTGGAGGTGTCTGATGCTCCTCAGTGCCTCACTCAAGGTTTCCGGACTATTTAGAAGCTTTGCCCGTTGATTGCTCACACTTCTGCAGTGCAAGATTATGTCAGGGCACTGTCAGTGATGCCGATGTTAAAGAAATGTTTATTTAGTTGGTGTGGAACTGTTATTATGCCAGTTATATGGCAGAGGTTTTTTCTATTGAGATGCAGTAGTTGTTGCAACAGGTGCTTGTCCAGGAATGCGAGAGCAACCTTAGCTTCTCTGCAGTCCCTTTGTTCTGCCCACTGCTTTTTTTGTAGTTGTGACAGAACACACACATAAAGTTACACATATGTCATATAAGGTTGTAAATATGTTCGGATCAGTTTCAGACTTTGTTTTGGATCCATTGGTGTAGATTCTTCATTCATGCATATCCAAGCTGTCCTTTTCTTCTTCATGAAGTTGGATACAGTATCTTTTGTCAAAGACAAGTGTTTTGGGGGTAATATCAAATGTCTCGTCTATTATTGGGAGTTTGTCGCTTATCTCCTTGAGATGTGCGTCAGTGATTCTGGTATCCCATTTCCATAGCCCTACTTTCTCCATTCGTATGGCTGCAATGCCAGCATCTTGTATAATGAGATGTAGGGGTATGACATCTAGTGCTGCCGTGGGGGTCCTTTTCATACAGCCTGTGGTTGCCAGGCAGGCAAGACGTTGCAGACTTCGTAGTTTATTCTTCACAGTACTCATTTGAGTTTGGGGCGACCAAACTACTGCGCCATACGTGAGCTTGGGTCGGATTATGGCTGTGTAGAGCCATAGGGTTATCAATGGTTTGTGGCCCCATTTCTTGCCTATTAGTCTTCTACATTGCCAAAAGGTTGTGCACGCTTTTGTAATTTTCATGTTCAAATGGCTACTCCGGTTCATCTTGTGGTCTAGGATTACTCCTCTAGATATTTGACTGGACAGCGTGTGTTTTGTCCCTATATAATAGTTTTGACATGGTAGCAATAAAGTATGGCAAGAATACATTTAATCATCTTGACAGTTGTATCAGAGCTCATCCTTCATTTTAAGCACTATAGTCACTCTGTTTTTTCAAATTATAATGAAAATTTTGCTTTGGTTACATTCCTTCTTTCCCCTAGATGTACTTACCAGCCTCATGCATTCCCACTGTTGGGGCACAGCCTACTCTCAAGGGTGATTCCTTATGTGTGACGTATTAAATTGATTGTGTCTATGTTTTTTTTGTGGTAAATATAGTTTTTTTTTTATAAAATATTCCTTTTTTTTTATTTGAATTCTATTTTTTTTTTATTTGACAAGCAAGAAGCCTTAATTGCTTCTTAATATTGCACGCGCGATTATGGATCCGTTATGATGGATACATATTTAAAACACTATAAAATCGCTAAAATAGTTTCTATTTCCTCATCTCCACCTATAGGGTTGTCAACCATATTTTTTTTTTATACCACTAAGGTGGCAAACAAGCTTACGGTCCGCCTGATGGTAAGCGGTCACCGTAGCCTATGGACGCTTGCAACACCAGGGGTATCACTTGCGCGTTGCCGACCCTTCAGAAATCTAATAACTTCTTTCTTGAAGAACTCCATACTGTAGTCCTTGCAGAAAACCTTGGCAGGGAGCTCATGCCACAACTTAAGCGTTCGCGGGAGGAAGTTTCTCTGAAACCGCACTGTACGCGACATTTAGGTTCTAAAGTGTGAGAATGAATTCCCTGCCAATGGCGAGCGGTGCGATGGTAGAAAGTAGCCGTGAGCATCATTTCAAACAATTCCTCAGAACACAACCCATTGTACAAGCGGTAAAACACACACAGGGAGGCAAAGTCTCTCCTCAGACTTAAGGGATCGATACCGCAAGTGAGTTTGAAATCGTCGACACTTCTCACAGCCCGTCGTTGAACCGAGTCAAATGGGCCAAGCTGGTATCCGGGTGCACCCGCCCAGAGATGGCAGCAGTACTCCATATGGGGCCGAACTTGCGACTTGTAAAGTAACAACCTTTGCCCCGACTGAAGTACTGTTCCGCTCTGTTGAGTACACCAAGTTTTTTGGACGCCAGCTTCACCTTATCTTGTAAATGATCTCGGAACTGAACATCGCTGGAGATGTCAACACCAAGGATTCCAATGCTCTTGGAAATGGAGAGGGGAGTGTTCTGGAATTGTGGGACTACAGTGAATGGAGTTTTCTTAGCGGTGAACGCGCACACTTGTGTCTTTGTAGGGTTGAATCAGACCAAGTTTACCCGTCCCCAGTCAGAGACCTTGGACAGTGTGGTCTCGATTTGAGACACAAGTTCTCCGCGGTTTTCCTCCACAACGGAACGAGGGATGCTTGTACAACCCGTGTAAAAAGCGTCTTCAGTACTGTAATGTACATACATAGTAATGTATGTTATTGATATCCAACATGTCATTGATATGCAGTAGAAACAGCGTAGGAGACAGCACAAAGTCTTGCGGGACACCAGCATTAATGTCCATGCTATCAGAACAACTACCGTCAACTACGGTTCGTATGCGTCTGCCGGACAAAAAGCTAGCTACCTATTTGCACAAACCCTTGGGCACTCCGTAAGATGGCAACTTGCCTCCCCCTGACTCTCAATGGCTAGTGCCCATCGGTGTGTGAGATACACTAGATGATCACCAGTCGAGCGACCGTGGCGAAAGCCATATTGACGGTCACTGACCAGGTCGTGTACTTCTAGGTATCTTAGAAGCTGTGTGTTGATCACACGCTCCATCACCTTGTAGAGGAAAGAGGTAATAGCGATAGGCCTGTAATTCGATGGATATGATCTTTCGCCCTTTTTGGGCACCGGGTGCACATTCGCAGTCTTCCATGAAGACGAAAATTGCCTAGTGTGGTAGGAAAGCGCGAAGAGGCGCGTGAGTACAGGACATATCTCAGGAGCACACTGCTTAAGCACCACTGCTGGTATACCGTCTGGCCCACTCGACTTATGAACGTCTAAGGAAAGCAACGCCCGCCGGACCTTCCGCTGCGTTATGGAGCCTATAAACGCTTACAACATCTGGGACATCACTCGGGCGTAGCCGACCCCTCAAAAAGCTTAATAACTTCTTTTTTGAAGAACCCCATACAGTAGTCCCTATAAAAAACCTTGGCATGGAGCTCATTCCACAACTTGAGCGTTTGCATGAGCTAGCTCTACGTCAGTAACTCTGTAGAAGCTTCCATTCGTCATAATACGTCAATTTTAGCTTAAAGCCTTATTTTTGGGAAATTTTGATGTGCACGGCCAAATCGTCAGTAACTTTCACATTCCCATTGATATCAATTAAGAAAACCGTCCGCAGAGTTATTGAGGTAGAGCTCACCACCAGTGCTTGGGGTGTATTATGGAGCCAAATTCGTCGTTCAAGTCCAAGGTTCTTGCATCATTTTGGGGCCCCATATTGTGGATTTCTACTTAGAGTTATGATGACACTTATGATTTGAGTGACTACCTACCGCTTTGACCGGCATGGGCTCCCAAAGCTGATTGTCAATAGCATTTACATGGCGCTCCGTGATTGTAAAATTATTGTATTATTATTTGAAATTATTAAAAAATTTAAAACTATATTTTTTCCTCGTCATTTAAAAAGCATTGGTGTGCAAGCTATGCAATTGCTCGAAACTTGTCATTTTAAATGTTAGCGGCGACTTGCAGTGCGTTTTTTAAATCGCAACGACAAAAATCTGCAATACATTTGGTACGCGCATAATTTCAGCAAGTTTTGCGATAAGCCAAAGACTACAAAACCAAATTTCGCATTATTGTTTATTTGTTATCCAAGTTAAAAATAAATGCAAGCAGTATTGGACACATCCATTGATAGCTTTGAAACCTCTTGAAGGTTTTTTTTGTAAGATTTCAGTATTTTTGTATCTATCAAGAAAAAACATGTGGATACTACAGAATGAACAAAAAACATTATGGGACCTGAAATACCATAATTATCTACCTATATTACTTTATTTTATGTGCTTGTACCTATTAGGGAATTTGATACAAAAAATAGTGATTCAAAAGTGTTTGTTATATCCTAATTTTACAGAGAGGTAGGGCACTGCAAGTACTCGCTCGAATAAGCTGCCCCAACAAATAAAGCGGGGCATAGCGAGTACTTGCTCGAATGAGCGGCCCGAACTGGGGAAGTACCTCCACCTTACAGAAAACCGCGGCCACAATAGCACTAACATTGAGTAGTGCTGTGTTCCTAGCGGTGAGTAAGGTTGCCAGAGCTCTCTTTGAGGATTCGCTGCGCGGACAGCGGAGGTCCGGCGGTGCTTATCGCTGTCATTGCTCGGCGTAGACGCGGCGTGCTGGTTCGGCGGTCAGGGAGACCTGATGAAACGGCTGGCCGCCCGCAGGTTGAACGGGTTCCCGAAACCAGGGATCACTTAACCGCCCTGGGGGGCTGATCCGCCAGCCTGTGTAAAGTCTCTAAAGTGGTAGTCGTGCCGGAGAAGGAGACCGGAGTAGACCCGGCTACTACAACAGAAGGGGATCAGGGGCCCTTCCGCCCGCTTTGCCAGCAACCGTATCATCTGTGTTGAGCTTCAGCAGTATTAGTACCGCACCTTTTGTCTTCTAAGCTGTCTGTGCAGTGAATCCTCATCCCTAGTCTAAGTAACTTTATATAAAAAAAGAAGTAATTAGATTTCTGAAGGGTCGGCAACGCGCGAGTGATGCCCTTGATGTTGCAAGCGTTCATAGGCTACGGTGACTGCTTACCATCAGGCGGGCCGTAGGCTTGTTTGCCACCTTAGTGGTATAAAAAAAAAAAAAAAAAAAAAAAAAATGAGTAATAATGTTTTTTTATTTTGATCCTTTATTCGTGTTTAATTTATTAACGTTTCGTAAAAATAACGGAATTAAAAATAAATACCGCAAAACATAATACAACTAACAAAATAACAATTTTTTTTTATTAATGACTAGTCGAATCCCGCGATTTCACCCGCGATAAAACTTAGTCCCGTGGAAGCTTTTCATCGATATAAAAGTATAAAACGCAGCGTGGGTCGGCCTCTTACCAGGTGGAAAGACGATCTGGTCAGAGCCGCAGGAAGCGAATGGGCGCGGGTGGCTCAGGACCGGCCGTTGTGGAGACATATGGGGGAGGCCTAGGTTCAGCAGTGGACGTCTTTTGGCTGAAACGAACGAAAAGTATTATCTTTGTCTTTGTTTTTTTGTCTGTCCCTAAACCTATCTCGGTGCTTCAAATAAAGCATGTTATATGCAGTACATTATTCCTGCGGAAACGGTCGACCGGGATAAAAAGTTTTTTATATCCTTTGAAATCCCTCCAGATATCACTGTGTCATAAATCAGGTCACCATATTGCTTCGTTTCAACGTAATAGTGCATTTTACGTAATAGTGCATTTTTACTTACTAGCACGACTTGGTTTTCTAACATTGATATTTCGAACTAAGAACTTATTCTTATCAAATTCATCATTATATATACATGGAGTTTAAGCTAACTCCTTGAAAAGAAGCTTCAGCATCTTGGCAACGCGAAGTTCATTTGGTTCTTTCTCCCATATTTTTAATTATAAATTTTTTAAATATAAGAGGTTGGGTTTCCAATGAAATGGACGCCCGTGCTTTGGTCCCTCTCGAGACTCGGTCTAAGTGAAATAGATTTCGGTCATTTTCCACAAAGCGTTCGTACCTTAGGGCTTATTTGGTATCCGTCTGTAGATAAACATTATATCACGAATAGCTCCATTGACGCCTGTCAATATATCTCGTCTCGAACTACAAGCAGAAGTGGTTGCAGCTTGTCTTGCTAGTACTGTTTTTGAAGCCACCGTGAAAAACCAGTTAAAGGGTTATTTTGGACAGATTCATATAATGTTTTCGGTTGACTTCGAAACGATGCCCGGTCATTTTTGCCATACGTCGCACACAGACTGGCTAAAATATCCGAACTTACAACTCGGAGTGAGTGGCGTTGGGTTCCCACACAACGCGTCTATGCTCTGGGACCCTATTGCCCACTAGTCGTTGGGTTGCTGAACTCGAGTTTTCGAAATTGCCATTTGATGATTGGCCTTTTAAACCTCAGATACATCCTAAAAAGGACGAGTTGAAACCGACTGCAAAACCTTTTTTACATTCATACTTACAAAAGTTAGTGACATTCTCATTTTGAAATCAATCTCCGCGGTGTAGCAGTTGGCTACTATTATTAAGAGCTACAGCTCGCGCGCACCAATTTATAACAGGGTGTCCACTTTCTGGAAAGTCAGGGCAAAGTCAGGGAAGGTCAAGGTGATCAGGGACAGTCAGTGAAATCGAGGGGCCACCTGGAAGGTCAGGGAAAAAATTGATATTTTCAAGTGTGATTGTTTTCTTCCCAGTGATTGTAATATGAGGGATACATTACATGACTAATATCGCTAATTTAGTCTCACTTTACTCATGAATTGTACAATGAGGTTGACCAATAAACTTTTTATTTTGATTTTGATGGCTGATCAAGGAAATTTGCTGAAATGGTCAGGGAAAGTCAGGGATTTTTTTTAAGCATCATGAGTGGACATCCTGTATAAGTATAAGAGGTCGAGTTAATGTCGGATACATGAAACTTCTCACACAAAGAATTTTTAAAATCGGTCCAGTAGTTTTCGAGATTACTTCCTACAAACATACTCACAAACTCTATACCTCTATATAATATTAGTATAGGTAAGGCAATGTTGACAAGACAACTAAAGATTAATATAAAACTGGTCTGGTTATTTTTAGTTTACGTATAAGTCAGCTTATATTGCATTTAATTATTAAGATCGCTAAATGTATTTATGTAAAATGTTTTTATAGCAATGAGTATTTGAAACACCAATTACAAAATACATTTTTAGGTAGTAATTGAAATATAAATACAAAATGCGTATTTGTATTTCAAATACTGCCCAGCCCTGATTACAAATTGCCGGTCTCTGTGATTTTGCACTATTAACGCGTAAATATTCAAGTCGTCGCTGGTGAAAGGGCAATTCTATGTTATTCCTTACCAGTGGTCGAAGCTCTACTGACTGACAACGGATTTTTCCGCAGTGCGTGAGGTTTCATATGAGCCTGGATGCAAAATTTCGTGCCGATCAGCTCTCTGCATCACACAGCAAACTACAGCATTGAAATCCGCATTAGGGCATGTAATATCGGAAGGTTTTCAATTCCGACATTGATTTCCGATATTATCTTTTAATATCGAAATTCCGATACTAATATCGGAATTGAACATATGTTTCATAAAGTTGTTTAGATACAAGATGTTTTAAATTAATTTCTTTGTGTTATCAACATAAAAATAAAACAACTTCTGTGATTATTAAACTAAAAAAAAAAACAGAAAACTGAAGTCAATCCCGATAAATATATTTAAAAATAGCTCAGCCTATGAACAAAATCTAAATTTAAAATAACTTCACTAAAATACTTAATCAAGAATTGAAAAAAAATTACAAGAGAATAAAACTACTAATCCTGTACTATTTATTTATTTTTTAGGTAACCCTCTTTTCTTCATAATGCGTTCATAGAAACTCCTCCACGCCGCTACTCTTCTGCTACTAATTGAATAAAATAACTCAAAATCATTTAAATACAATTGGAAACAAATGGAACGAAACTACTTATTTACTAACATTATGTATATGTATTTAAGAGAGAAACTTAATGGTGCATTCTTAATAAACTAAAGGCTTCTAGCATTTCAGCAAAAGCAAACTTCGGACAATGCAACAAAAATATCCAGCTGACGAAAAACACGTTTACTTTCAACACTAAGGCAAAACTTATGTAAAATAGAAACGCTCTGTACGCATGTTATTTATACACTAATCCCTCTTTCCGATTTTTTCGCATACAAGTTAATAAGCTATTATAATTTCAAAAACGTAAAAATTGGCGTCCACAGGCAAGGCCTTACAATTTTTTCAGATTTTATCAAATTCTCGGTCAAAACTCATATCTCACCTTGCAGTGGTTGGGTAGTTACTATAATCGGAAAGTAATAAAACTACCTACATAGCACTAACATAGTCTTTGTTTCTTCTGACAGCTCCAGTGCATACCGGATTTGCATTATATTTGAGGTTTAGGACATGCAGATGCATTATATACTTTTTTACTCGTTGGTTTGAAAAATTGGTCCCCTTTTGAAGTCAATAGAAACTTTAAGAATTATAAAGGCGAATTCGTTTAAGGCAAGGCGATGTTGTACGAAGTGTAGATTTGCCTTTCAATACTCTCGTCCTTGTCCTTCGTGTAGCGCCGACTCTATGGTGCTCGTGCCCCCAAATGTAAAGTGTCTGCTGCGCTGAGCCCTAATATTAGGCCTGTCGTGCCTGTACTGGGTGCTGTATGTCAGTTTTTAGTACTTTGGTGGAAGAAAGTACAAAAGCTGTAATAGCATTCTGTAACTATTTAGCAGCTCAATAAGAAGGTATTGAGACAACATCAAATTGCCTGCACAACGGAGCACTGGCTGGCACCGTTTACGTCTTAATCGGATATTGGTCTACTCAGTATCGGAATTATAATATCGGACTTAACGTTCCGAGATTCCGGGATTTCGATATTTCGATATTCATGCTCTAATCCGCATGCGGTTATTTTCCGGCGTGCGCGCGCGTTCACTGTAGTTCATACTTCACAGATTTTGCGGAAAAACACGCACCGTATTTTACCGCAGTGCGCGCATGCACTAACACTAGTGTTAGAAGTGTTAGTGAAAGTGAGTAGGTACCACTTTTGTAGAAATAATATAATAATAAATATTCTTGGACATTACCACGCAGTGCTGCCCGGTGCCAAACTAAGCAAAGCTTGTGCTATGGATACCAGGCAACGGATACGAAAAAAAAAAACTTTTCTATTGTAAATAATGGAAAAATTTATATTATATATAGAAAAAAGTCTCAAGACCAACACAAATTATAAATCTTTGTCGTGTACATTAATCGAACCCAGACCCCTCGACTTAACAGTCAGATCTTTACCCGCTGAGCCACGGAGCCGACTTAGACTTAAATATTATTAGATATAAAATAATTAAAGTTAATTCTTCCACAGCTCTTCAGCGTTATAGTCATGGGTTGTATATCAGCAAAAGGTTGGTACATCGATAAAAGTGACGGTAAAGAATATTGTGTGTACAATAAGGATACCAATGCATGTAACTATGGAGTTGGGATCTCAGTTATTGCATTTGTGGCTGCCATTGGATTCATAGTGGGCGAATACCTTTTTGAGCAGATGTCTTCAGTGAAGACCAGAAAACATTACGTCTTGGCCGACATGGGCTTTTCTGGTAAGTTTAATTTATGTAGATTAGTAGAAATCCTCGTAAACATAAGTACTTCTTAAGTAAATAATGAGACATATCAATTGGTTATCATTTTTTTTGTCACACATTGCTGCTTTAAATTGTTAGTGGACATATTCAACTATCGAATTAACCTACACTATAGTGTTCTATTCCACAGCATGTTGCGTAGCAGTGTTATTTTGCTTAAGACAATAAACTATAATTTAGTCCAGTAAATTCAGCTCATTTTTGAGGTTCCGTACTCTGAGGGTCCCAACGGAGCCCTATTACTAAGCCTACGCTGTCTATCCGTCTGTCTGTCCGTCTGTCCGACCCTTAAAAGACTCTATCTTTTAGACCGAAATAGGGAGAAGCCTGAATTTCTTACAGAATATGTGGTATAATGGGGGATTATCTAACAAATAATAAAAAGTTAAAATTTAAGGGGGGTACAACAACACATTTAACACACAATAATTAAATACAATTAACACATTTACGTTGTTTTTGCTCTATCGTAAAAACAATAATACATACAAACTTCAAACTTGCAGTAAAAATAGTTGTACTGTTTTACATTACACTTTTACTTTAGGCTGCGCCCTACTTGAATGTGCAGTTTTCTGCTCGTTTTTAAAATCGATTCCACTGTCCTATGTCTAGTTACAGACTGGAAAAAAATTACATGGCTTTCTACATTCTTTAACTAGCAAATGACTGTATTAGTTTTAAGATATCTGTTAAAACATTGCTTTAAGAAAATAACGGCCGAACCTCTCGTTTTTCTCTTTTTAATTCATAACTCATTATCAACTAGTAGCGGGAATATAATTTATTTCATAAAATATTAAGTAACTACAAAGTTAGAATATTACTGTATTAGAATTTTTATATCTTATGTGATTTAACTGTAATTAATTATTTTCCACTTTTTACGCTAAGTTTTACGCCTATCTATAATATATTTTCGCCACTGAAAAATGAGCTCTATTCGAGACTAGCATGGTCGATTTTAGCTTAACGCCCGTAAAGCAAATGTATATGCGCGTTGGGGCCCCTCTTAACTTGAATATCGTTTCCAACAAACAAATACGTTACTGTTTCTTTTAAAAATAAGCTAGATGGCGCTGTAACGCTAATTTAAGATCATCTTAACACATTTTTTGTTGGAAACGATATTCAAAGTTAAGCAACGTCGGGCTTGGTCAGTACTTGGATGGGTGACCGCTTACCGGCACACTTTTTGTTTTTGTTTGTAAAACCAAATTACCACACATATACAACGAAACTACACCTTGACTTGTCAGTCGAGCTATCTCGGCGCGTCGAGCAAAAAGTTATCAAAATTTTCAATTAAAAATGAATGTATATTAAAATATGTACACGGCGAGGTGTAGTTTAAACCGGCTTCCAGCTACTTTTTTATTTGATCTGAGCCGTTACTTTACTTAAAGTCAATCAGATGCTTCGTTGCGACAATAACAAAGAAAGAGACTTATTATTAATAATTGGCTACTATATCTGGATCGACACGATATTTTTGACAATTAAGATAATATTCAATGAAAGAAATATTAACTATGGAAAACTTTAAAATTTACTATTATAAAAAGTAAAGTTTAAAAAGTTCCAAAATCATACAATTGCGCCATATCAACTAATTCATGCCTGGTACGGATTCTATCCTCATCAATTTAATTATATAGCTAGTAGAAGTCTTACTGCTATGATCGTTAAAAATCACTAGTTCAATAAAATGCACAAATATTTCTCATTACGCAGAGGAAAGTCAGCCTGGAAATTATAACTGTTATCCTTGAAAAATAATGTATATTAGAACAATCAGTGTCAGGAATGGGATTAAGGTTACATTATTTAACCTTTGGCTCAATGGTTATTGAATTTTCATACTAAATAAACCTCAAGGTAGCAGGACAGTCGGTCTGTGCTAAGTAGGTCATGATGATAGTCTAGCCCCTGGCCCCTGGCTCCTTAATTCAAGACAGCAAGAGTTATCTGATTCCAACATGATTATATTACTTGTTTCTTTTTCGACAAGGGTTGTAAGAAAGTAATGTAAAGCATTAATTTAGTATTAAGGGGAATCTGAATTAAGTTTTTTTTTCATACGCACTTGGGTTCACTAAATATGTGTATAAAGATCTTGCTGTTTAAAATGCATTATTATAATGGCTTATTTATCGCTGTCGCAAAATACATATTCATTCGTGAAATGCTAGTAAATTATTAAATAACCCAGTGTTTCTGTTGATTTTAAATTATATAATTATAATTAATTTAATAGAAACTTTGATTATTTAATCATTTACTGGCATTTAATGGATACATCAGGCGGACCGTAGGCTTGTTTGCCACCTTAGTGGTATAAAAAAAAAAAAAAAAAAAAAAACATATGTGTTTTACGATAATAAAATGTTGTGTGTGTTTAAATGTTTATAGTTAAAGTTATTTAATTGTAATGCAGTTTGTATGAAAAAATGATTCTCATAAATTATTCATCAATAGTTCTTAATTTCTCATGTACACTGAGTTACTTATTCACACCACTGGCTTTTCGGTGAAGGAAAACATCGTAAGGAAACCTGCATACGTCAAGAAAAAAAAAAGTCGTATGTGAAGTCCACAATCCGCACTGGGCCTGCGTGTGGACTATGACCCAAATCACCCTCGCTTATGAGGGTAGGCCGTGCCCCAACAGTGGGGACGTATGATGGGTGGCAAGAGAATCATCAATGAAGGGATAAATACTCTTAATTGTTCACCAAAAAATATGAAATAATTACTATACCAATACCAAAAAAAATACCATGTCACATTATGATCTCTAAGAAACACTTAAATATTATTTGCAATGTCAGGAAAAACTTTCTTGTATTTTAGACTGCATTTGTTCACACATCGATTTGATAAATTTATATACGGGTAGGCAAAAATACATTTGAAAAATTAGCATTTATCTTGAAGTGTTAAAAAATTTTTTTTTTTTGTCATTTTATTAGGAATCTAAACTAGGGGCTCGAAAATTTAATACTTCCGTTAGTTAAAATAAATTTTAGTTTAGTGAATTTTAATGAAATGCGTACTGCAAAAACCACGAAAACAACGAACAGGTTAAAAACTTTATTCTGAATGACTTTTTTCTTCCCCTGTATTTGATTTCATGCGCATAATGCACAAGGTTTAACAATTCTCCGACGATCTCTAGTTTCGGTGTTTGTTTATATAAAAATACGAGATTTATACTTATATTTCTTAAATCTATAAAAGATAAAATTAGCCTTGCTTCCGTTAAATGTGAAGATCGACCAGAGTAGAAGATAATTTACCTACTAGTTTAACTTTAAAGTTTTATAAATACTTGCGAGCTTTGACTACCAAAACCTTATTTTCATATATCTGTGTTTCAGCTTTGTGGGCCTTCCTGTATTTCGTGGGCTTTTGTTACTTGTCCAACGCTTGGGGTAAAACTGACAACCCCCCAATGGGCACAGCCAACAACATGCAGGGTGCTATAGCCTTCTGCTTCTTCTCCATATTTGCTTGGGTAAGCTTATCTAGACACATTTGATTAACAGTTCTTGCAAACTGGGAGCGCGAATGGACTTTACTTCTGGTGCACATACAGATTGCGGTAGTGTAAACACAACTTTAGAGATAGAATAACACATTCAAGAGCTATGCTCTCGTGCCATGCAAGAACTGTTGTTTTAAGGGTTTCGTACCTCAAAAGGAAAAAAGGAAACCTTATAGGATCACTTAG
Source organism: Apoda limacodes (assembly GCA_946406115.1). NCBI lineage: Eukaryota > Metazoa > Arthropoda > Insecta > Lepidoptera > Limacodidae > Apoda > Apoda limacodes. The sequence goes on along the minus strand of OX291550.1, from coordinate 8,618,019 downwards.
TCCGTCTGTTTGTCAAGACCCTTTTTCTGAGGAACGCGTGAAGGTATCAAGTTGAAATGAATATCAAACACTAAGGTCTATGGTCACTGAAAGTTGTAATAAACAAAACTACTGCCCAAAAGGGTACTTTCAAATCGTAAACTTGTTGCATCCCCCTTTTTTTTTTTTTTTTTTTTTTTCTTGCGACTATAAACTTATCTGCCGTTGGTAAACTAACCGCGACCTATGTCTATGTATTGGGTCAACAGTTATACAATAGCAAAGTTAAGTTTGTCCTACAGTCTTTTTTTCGGAACCCTCGGTGCGCGAGTCCTACTTGCACTTGACCAGTGTTTTTAGGATTCCGTACCTTAAGTACCTTTTTCTTGAGGTTTCCTTACTTGTACATTGCAATATTTCTTGTAAATTTATTTTATTGTAACATTAAATGCCTATCTTTATTTTGTATTTGTGAAAAAAATTAAAATATCATTATTTATTAGAAGAAAACATTTTAGACTGATGTTTTGAGATTATAGGGTTCAAATTGTGGAAATCTTTAAACGGTAGTGATTTTGTTGTTTCAATTGTATAAATTAAAAAATAAATTTATTTCAAGCAACACTTACCAAAAAATATTTGAGGAATCTAAATATAACATCATTCAGTAATAATCTGTGATTAAAACACTGTAATTAAATAATTCCATAACAAAGATGCAATCAAATGTCCTTGAGCTAGGACTCATATTACTATTATATGATATTGAATATAATATAAATTAAAAAATATATAATAAAAAGGCAGTTCGCATTGTTGCCCGCATATTACCCAGAGATTCGGCGAAGCAGCATTTCATAAAATTGAAAATACTGACACTGACTTCGATATATTTGATATAATAGCGACATTTGTCCACAATAATAAAGATAACTTTAAATTCCTAGGCGATAATCACCACTTTAAAACTAGAAATAAACAAAAACTCCAGTCATTAACCCACAAATAAAAAAAACAGAAATGTCACCCTATATTTCAGGACTTGTCGTATACAACCGGCTACCTAGAGAAGTAACAAGTGCAACTTCCATCACGGTAATTAAAAACAAGCTTAAAAGATGGCTAGAAAGCAAAGCATTATATTTGCTAAAAGAGTTCTTTAAAGAAAGAGTGTGACAAATTACATAAGTATACGTATGCAGTTTTTTGACGTGACAACGTCTTATAAATTGGTTTGCCGGGTGACACTTCAAGAAACTGCGTTACGCTCCGCTCACGTTATGCGCTCACAATGAGAGCGAGTGAGAGGCACGCGGCATGGTTAGCCCGCCTAAGAGCGAGAGAGACAGACATAAAAAGTGAAAGGCACAAGTTGTCACGATTCCGGACGGTTGTCCGACACTAATTTTTTAATCGTAAAATGTACCTATATTATTATTTATAAAGAAATTTATTATGACCTGTAAATACAACAAATTTACCAATTAATATATCATACCATATTTTTCATTATAATTAATTTTCTTAGTAAGTGAGCCGCGCACATTACACGTGTATGGCGGGCGGCCCGTTAACAGCTTATAGTTTTAAAATGGGAACAAGAACCTTGAAAAAAATTACTCTTGCGTCCGCCCGTTTACTTGTAAAATACATAGAACTTCCTAGAAAACAATATTTCGCATAATATTTGGCATAATATTTATAAAAAAAATTGTTTTTTTTTTTTTGGTTTTTAAAGAATTCCATAATTGGCTGTATAAATGAACCACTCAAAATTGTACTTTGAATTGTATCTCTGTGTGAATTCATCAATAAATAAATAAATAAATATGATCTCGATGTCGCACAACGTATGATATCGCCAGTGAACGTAAAGAAAAATATTTTTAGATTATTTTAGAACTAAATATTTTAATGCTTCACTTGATGTGCCCTGTATGCAATTTTAAAACAGTAGTTTAGTTACTCATATTAATTTGAAGCGTTTATTAAATTTATAGTTATAAATAGATTTACTACTTATCTCATATGTTTATTTTAACGATTCAAAAGTGTTCTTAGAAACCGATTTGAATAATCGATTGATTAATCATTTGATTAAAGAATATATATAATATAGTTTAGTAAATTTTTTAATTATTTTATTAATTTATTTAAAAAATAATTTATTATTTTATTAGATTACAGAATAATATAGTTCAGTTATTTTTTTAAGTACTTTAGACAGTTTTTTAAAGAATAAACGATATGGGTAGGTAACATTTGATCTATTCCTATCTAAGACTATAATAGCAATGACAAGAACTTTGATGTGGCAGGTGGTGTGTGCGTTCTTCGCATTCCAACGGTTCCGTCTTGGCGCGGAAGCAGCCTTTGCACCAGCTTACGAAGTGGAGAATGCTGTCGGCAGTCCCGGAGCCTTCCCCGCTTACCCGGGTGCTCCAGACTCGCAGCCCGCTTATAGCGAGCCACCATTCTCGCAGCCAAGGAATACTGGTACTTTTTAAAAGCCCTTTTTAAATTATTTTTTTGCTTTATGCTAATTCACTACGTGACTTTAATTTTACCTGACAGTCAAATAAAAATCTGCAAAGCAACCAAAAGAGACTGATAAAATAGTAGTTCAGATTTTGGTATTTATTATGTTGAGATCCTATCAGAGAGAGAGCAAAAATACCTTCAAATACGCAAATGCGTATACCGACATGTATGCAAAGTTTATGAAAGCAATAGCACTTTACTATTCCGTGTCGGCTTTTGACCGCACATCAAAGGGTTCAAAGTTGAAATATTTGCGTAGCATCTACCATGACACTTGCAAGTCCAGCTGCATTTGGATGACTTAGCAGAACGGTCGTTTCTGTAATGACGTTCAGAATGGAATACTGAACCCTTAAAGTAGGAGTCATTGAACATCTTAAGAGTTTTGACTTTATAATTGGTATATGTAATCTTTTGACTATTGTCTTGACTAATCTATTCTCAGTTTTAAAAAATGTATAGTCAAAAAAAATTAAATCACATACATATCAATTTATGTGGACTCAATTAAAATAAAAACCATCAAAATGTAGATTCTTTTCACTGATGACATTATTTTATAAAAAATCTTTTTGCAAAGAAATTAAAATTATTAATTTTTTAATAAAGGTGTTATTAAAAATGTAATTTATTTTATTTTCAGGAAACATTGACTATTCAGCTCCTACATACTAAGTATCGCTACGTGCGGTGATTGCATGCTTTGACATGCCTTTTTGTTGCACTTCACGACATATGTATATGTATATGAGTAAATGATGTATTAATTTATGTTAATATAGTTGTATATCATATGGATTATCATATTAGATATGATCCGATCGCTATGCGTGTCTAAGTAATCAAAAATTTGACTTTGCAGTTTTTTAGAAATATTATCATCTTCAGTTAACAAAACAACATTATTATTATTATCATAGTGATACAATTTTAACATAAGGTGATCCGATAAATATCTATTACTGTTAACATTTCGCCACTCGAAATTTGTGTTATTAGTTTTTGTGTGTTATTACTCATTGTCAAACTATTTATCCAATTTTAGTATGAAAAATTTGCCTTTGTCACACTTTGCTTAACCCTCCCCCTCCCCCCTAAGCGTGTGACGTATTGAATGGATGTCTTATATTGAAATAAGCATAACATAATATTGTACATTTATGATAATACCATAGACTTATTCAATAATCAGAGTTTTGAAGAATATTGTTTTTTATCTGTCTGACTATGCAGTTGGATGATGCAGGCATTACTGCTCCACCGGGCTTTTTGGGGCGAGACTCTGAAAGAGGAAAAAAATCTGGTTGTTTAGTTATCAACTGGTATTTTAAAAAGATGATTATGCTATTTGTGACTATTGTATAATAATAACGAGTTTGGAGTATCAAAATGTTTATAGTCAAAGATATTTAGAGTAACATAGTTTGTATAAAAATAATAACTTCGGACTCACCTTAATCTTTCCTAATATCTTAAACCTCTATGACTAGGGTCTTACTTCGTATGACTTAAGAATCACGTTACATCTGTCTTAACACTGTCTTTAGCCTTTTATATTTTTTTTTTATAAAATTGTGCTTTATTTTGTTCTTTTAACCAACAAGGTATTTTATGTCGTGTAACTAAAAAAATAAGTATTAATAATAGCAGAAAATAAAATACTACCTGCTTATTGGTGTATAAATATCCTTGACAATATTTCCACGTTATTTATTGACTGTAATATAGTATTTGTAAATAAAAAAAATGTGTACCTACAATGTACCGATGGTATGTGATATTTTTCTTATTTATTTATTTATTGAGAAGTGTTTTAGGCCAGTAATTTATAACAGTGCCATTTGTACTTTATTGTAATTTAATTATAATTAATTTTATTTAATTGACAGAGATTTATTTTTAATTTATTTATTTCGTATCATATCTAAATACATTATCATATTACATAGTAGTACTAGAGTATGCAAGTAAAGAAAATATGACTAAACATGTGTGACTAACCAAATGTATGGTTATGTATTAGCTGTTATTTTTTATTTCTTTAGAAAATATGATATTAACAATTTCTTACAGTATTTTTAATTACTTTTTATATTAAGTTAATTTGTACATATTCTATTTTAACAAAGTTGTGTGAAAATAATTTAGTGACAACATTTTAATGTAACTTTTAGTGAATTGTGCATAGAGTTTGCGTAATCCGCTTAAAATTGTAGCTGAATAAGATTATCCTCGTTAGAAAATAAGTAAATACTATTAAATTAAATATAAAACGGCATATCGATTCTTTTTTATTTTGCTTAAAACAGTATATTTTTATAGAACACATGATTAAAGCAGTATTTTTTTTACGTTTACTCATTTTTTTAAAAGTATTATTTTTTTGTTGAAAATATTTCAATTAGTTTTATTATTATAATTCAAGATGATAATTTAAAGCGTATAAGATTCAAAGATCTGATAATGCAGAATTACAGCAAATGAAGTGTAAGAAACATTTATACTAATTAAAATATATACGTATTTGGAAATAGATATTACGTGTTTAACATAAAATAGTTTACTCTATAACATTAGAATTTAATGTGCTATGTATCACAATATAGTATTTTCTTAAAAATATGGGTATAGTTGTTAGTTACATTGCTCTATGTATATTACGGACATGTGGCATAAATCTGTGAAAAATGTTCTAAAGAAAAAGCAAAAGTTTAATGTAGTAGTGTAATTAAGATGCCTATTATTAGAAATTTCTGCTACAGTAGTATCAATTTTAATATGTACAGGTTTTTTTTATTCATAAAACATAACAAAAAGACATATTTAAGTACTTCTTTTCTAATTCATATTTGATTATTTCATTTGAAAAAAATAAAAAATCAAATAAGAATTTTGTTGAATAATGGTCGAGGAATGTCCAATAAGATAGTAATATTATATCCGTTGCTAGCCGTATTGAAATTAGCAATACACAAAAAAAAAAAATTACACTGTTTGTAATTTTAACATGTTTTGTTTTTTTTGTTGAAATTGATAATTTTACCAAAATCCAAGTTAACTTTTAAACAACTCATTAGAATCCACATTTTATATAATTATTTCTGGTTTATATTACTGTACAAAACGCAAAATCTTTCTGCAAGTCAAGCCATAAATTATGTTTCGCGTAGTGATGTACCTACACATCAAGCAAGCAATTAGAAAATAAATAAATAAATTGTTGCTGTAAGACCTGTAGGTGCGAGGGAGCACGTTATATAACTGCTCATCTCAACCTCCAGCGAGATTTTGCGTTTAATATGGTTGATCAAAATGTACTCTGCTGGGAAATCCAAACCACTAATGGCTTCCTAACACAACTTAATGTATATAATATTTAACTTGTGTGTGTTATTCGAATTTCAATAAGTTGTTAGCCGTAGTCACTTCCATAGCTTGCACCAATATTAATGTAAATAATCTTAAGCAATAAAATATTTGTGTAGGTAATGTTCGTTTCTTTCAATTTCTTACTAATTTAATGATATATTGATATTAATACCGTTGTAGCGCTCTATTTGTCGCTTAGTTTATTTTGAAACGACTATGTCTAAGGCGTTTCTGTTCTAATGATATAAATATTGAAATCGTGTATAAAGTAAAATAAAAATAAAGATCTCATAAACTTATTTTTGAGTGAGATTTAAACAGTTCCATTAAATCAAATCAAAATGTAAACTTAAAGTATTGTTAATCGAAACAACATAAAAGATAATAAATTTTCTATATTTTTTTTTATTTATAAAATATTGATATATTTTTTTGTAATGTTAAATTTTATTATAAATTGTTTTGCTTTTCAATGTGTTACGTTGTAATTAAAGCAATAGGCGGTTTTTGGGAAGCTTATCAACATGAATACGTCACAAATATAATAAAAAAAAACCTATTTTTTTTTTTATTAATAGAATATTGATATATTTTTTTTTATGTTAAATTTTATTTATAAATTGTTTTTCTTTTCAATGTGTTGCGTTGTAATAAAGCAATAGGCTTATTTTTGGGAAGCTTATCAACGTCACAAATATAATAAAAATGTCTTTGATAAATCAACTATGAAATGAAATAAAAATAGCATTTTCAAATCAAAACCAATTTTTATATATTTAGTAAAGACACAATATAACAATCAGAGAATTAAGGGGGCGTTCTTTTTGGAATGCAGAATCATTATTTTCATTGCTTTTGTTATCCGTTCGTTTAAAATTGGTATCAAATAAAACAAAATTTTAGTATCATTTTTAACAAACTGTCATGCGTTCGTTTACGATATTTTTGTCACTTTTGCCACCGAAAAATGAAACTTTAGACCCATATCTGGAGGTGGAGTTTTTGTGTTAATCTGTCAAACTGCCTACATATATTCATTGTTTATGGTAGTGTGTGTACGTCAACCGTTCGTTTTGCAAGTTTTGCAACCAAAATTTTTTTTTAGTAACTTCAAAGTTACACTAACGATAGGTGTCGGTGGCAAAACTGGCGTTATCAAAAGTGTGTGTTTCACACTTCAATCGTGGGAACTCTGAATCCCAAAACGAACGCGCCCTAACTGCGCATCTCTCAAGGCCGATAGGGCTGCGTTAGCACTATCGATTTGCCATTGCTCTCGCTCCCACGCTGGTGTGTCGCATTTTGCGTCTCTACCGTACCTTGTACACGTGCTTGTGTGACGCATTAAATAAATATGCATATCACTTCTAAACTTCTAATAAAATAAATCAGAGTGAGCTTAGTGTAGATATGAATTCAGTTTATAGTATAGTAGTTAACATACTTCCGAGAATGTTAAGCAACATCTTCAAAACGTGAATGAGACCAGTTTTAAGTAATCAAAGCGCAGAATACACGAAACTACAGTATCAAATTAATTTTAAATAAACGTAGTTAAATCAAAATATTAATAGTTATTAACGTCAAAATGTTTTTTTTATAACATGTTATTTAAAATTAGAGAATAAGGTTGTTTTAAGCCGTTTAATGATTAAGAGGAAATATCTTGCTGGTTTTCCTTATACAAACGTATTCCCCTGTTTCCTCTCTGGATTTCGACTTTAGAGCTATATTTTTTTTACGTTTGATAGATATGCACAATCACTATGCCTGTATGTTTTGCTTTTTTGGATATCCCTATAAATAACTGAGGTCTTTCAGCAAACGTCGAACAGATCTTAAGACGTGCTCTGTACAAATATGTACACTAATTTAAGAAAACAAAACATTCAGGCACAGAAAAAAAATATTACCTTTTAAATGGAGTATTTCTATTAAATTTAGCCGAGATTTGGAAGAGGAAAGTACAAGAGGAATACGATACGCTGATTTTGATAATTGTGACTATAGCACGGACGCGAAGCACAAAGAATTTCGTACATTGACCTTTTACTTTTTAGCCTGTGTTCAGTGGTCAAAATAGTAGTAATTTCTGATGACAGCGGTCGGTCATCGCACCTGTGCGAGCGCGACGGCAAATAATTATGCGCGTGCAACAGAGACAAATAGTGACCAGTCATTGAACGAAATTCTTCCTGCTTCGCGTCCGTGCTATAGGTAAAATCAACCCGAGGTGCAGTTACCCTTATCGCACATCGGTATCTTAACCCAGGTCCCTAGCGCAACAGCAAAATGTATTTCAAATACCTATTTCTGTATTCGCTTGGTTGGGATATTTTCTTTTAAATAAAACATTGTGTTATTTTTGTGTTGCCAGTTTAAAGTGAAACTGCTATGGTAGTAATGGCGCTAAAGTTTATATAAATATTTGACACTGTATTTAAGATGTGAGAAATATCTACGAAACTATGATTACTCTTATAACAAGCACGTAGTAAAAGACAAACTAGATATAGAGTTATATTTGTTAGTGATCTGTTTGGAACATAAAAAGAAACAAAATTTCCAAAAAAAATATGTTGTAATAAGTGTTGAATATTATAATGCTAACATTGTTTGGTGTATGGTGACTAGCGTTAAGATGTATGTACGTAGGTGTGTAAAAGTTGGTTATATTTATTTTATTCCGTCTGCCATTTTGTTTCTTAAAGCCAAAGGAGTGTTTCGTGTACTTACACTATGTAGTTACCAAAGATGGATTACCAAGTAAAGGAATAGAGTTGTTCAGTGTTTAATTGGTTTTTATTTATCATTTCTAAAATTATTTGGTTTCGGATAGCATGTTAACTAAGAACATGAACCTATCCATAGTGCAATGATAATGCACGTAGCCATACTTTAATGGTATACGGTTTCGTTATTCGTTAAGTAGGTACTGCAACCAGCTGGGGGTGTGACTTCGCTGGGCTGCTTGAGGTATTTAATACTTATCCGGGAATCCTACCAGGATATATGAAGGATACGCCGAGAGGTTCAAATAATATGTATATTTTTCTATTGATCTCTTATTCTATCGGCTATAAAGAAAAGTTTCATTACTTATATCTAATTAATTTACATGTTCAACTTAACTTTATTCTTGGGTGGAGTTCCTGGTCCTCTCATTAGTGCAGTCATTGGAGCGAAAAATAGGGTCTTACCTCCGATTTTTTTTACTGTGAACCGATTTGCATGAAATTTTGGAATCAGACTCATCTTACCCTTAACTTCATATTCTCAAGCTTTTCAACCCTTAAAACTACCCCTAAACCCCTACACTGCTTAAAATATTATTTATGTAGGCCAGAACTAATTAGTAATAAATATTTATGTCAAAAATGTGTTTTATATACATATATGAACGTTGGTATGTATTCATGCCTACGTTTCCAAAATATATGTCCATAATATATATATATATATACATAAGAAAATAGTTTTGGGTCTCTATTACTGTGTACTTTCACTTTGCTCCAAATATTCACAGTCCGAAATTTTCAGTTTACTAAATAGAAAAAAATACGATTAGTTTTTGGACCATAATTCCTTCAATTTTGATGCTATCACAACTTATCAAAAACCATTATAAAGGTAATTAAAAAGCTACAACTTTTTTCATTACAAATATATAGTGAAAAACCTTTTATTTTAAAACGGTGAAGGGTCAAAGGGCTCCAGAGAGACTGTGATTGCGCTGCCGCGCGCTCTTTAAACAATCATATCTCCGTAAATTTTTGTGACAGAAAAAAAAAATCAAATTTTTTGTCAGAAAATGACCTACATTTTTTATCATTATACTTTTATATGTATCTCTCATCATCTTTGAGATAATTGAAAAGAATGTGGTTTTTGTTAAAATTCGAATTTTTTTTAATTAATTTTTTTTTAAAAATATGTGCTAAAGCAGCCAAACTGCTAGAATCCATCAAACTCTTTATATTAAAGTTAATTCTAGACGTAATACGATTAATTTTAATTTTGGTGGAAATGGCACCTATCAAAACCCATTGATTTAAAAGAAAAAACCATTAGATGTTCATATTATTTTGATATATATCCAGTCTAAATGATATTGTATCAACAGACACAGAGCGTAGGTTTAGTAATAGGGTTCCGTTGGTACTTAACCCTAAAAGAAGGAGACCTTTTTTTTTCAGATATCACAAAATAAGTAATAGTGCTACGTAACTCCGTACAAAACTCGTAAATATGTACAGAAGTGTACCTAAAATCATGAGTCATTCACTGAAATCCAATTTAGATGCGCATTAGATAACCGATAAAATACATTGAACCGCTCGGGTCAATGATATCATACGACAAGCAGGTAGGGTTGGCTGTGGTAGTGAGACGACAGACGACGACCTTGCGCGGCCTGCATGAACGCTTAGAAATCACATGTCTGGTTGGTTATACGCCCCACTGCAGGGGCTTAAAGGAGAGGTTAAACCAAGCCATTTTAAGGGTGCCAACGGAAGCCTACTACTAGGCCTAGGTTGTCCGTCGGTCTGTCTGTCCAGCTGTATAACCTCAACCATTATAAGTCGTATCAAATTTAATCTGATTATAGTGATACTTGCTAAGTAAACTAATCGTAAAATCTAGCCAACCCAAGTAAGGAGAAGGCGAAGAACTGTCCGAAGGTGGTGTCGGGTTTATCGTCCACAAGTCCTCATCAAAAACCTTACGGCCATCGAGAGTGTGTCGGAAAGGGTAGCGTGCCTTGAAGGTGATACAGGTTTACGCACCGACTTCGGCACAACCAATGATGAGGTTGAGGTTATGTATGAGGATATTGAAAAAGCCATACATACCTCCCCAACATGCTTAGGTACTGTCGTCATGGGGGAATTTAACGCAAAATTGGGACTGGATATTGCGATGAGCTGAAAATGGAGAAATTTGGAGTAGGGCAACGAAGCCGTAGGGGCCAGCGTTTGGTTGACTTTATGGAGAAAGAAGGACCCTTGATGGAATTCTTTTTTCCAAAAGCCACCTCACAGAAAATGGACCCGGATGAGCCCTGACGGTTTGATCAAAAACGAGATTGACTTGATCCTGACTTTTAATAGGCGAATATTCAGCGATGTCTCTGTGATCAATAGAGTGAAAACTGGCAGCAATAAACGCATGGTAAGAGGCACATAAATATTAACCTCGAATTTGAGAGAAGTCGTTTGATAAGGTCTACGCTCCGTCCAACGATTGCCTTCACACAGAGCCCTAAACATTTTTAGTTCGAACTTCAAAATCGCTTTTTAAAGGTTGGAGCTAAGTTCTTCAAAGCTCGCCGCAAAAATAAAACACAAAAATTATCTGATCAGACTCTTAATCTTATGAAGGTACGGCACGAAATTAAACTGCAGTCTTCATTTGATAGGTCCGAATACACGCGGCTCAATAGAAAAATCTCGAAAGCCATACGACGCGATATACGCCATTTCACGTATCAAATAATCAAATCTCAAGTATTCAAAGTGTTTTCTAGAGAACTGTCTATTGGGACAGTTGGCAAAGCTTAAGACCGAAACTGGCAAAATCGTTGCGTCTAAACCTGAAATATTGAGAGAGATCGAGAACTTTTATAGACAGTTGTGCACCTCAACTTACAATCCTGTCAACAGATAGACAGTAAGGAACCCAGAGTCAAATTAACTATACACTATACCGAAGCAATTAGAAAGGCCTTGAAACAGCTTAAAGGTGGCAGGCGATGACGGAATTAGGGGAGAGTTGGGTAATACCGTGCGGTTGATAATTCCGCGCTCTTCGTCTTCTTTGAAACAATCAACAATACGCGCCTGCTATATTAGTAAAATCGTAGCTTTATGCACCCCCTACCCCGCTCGAGCACCGCCAGCTGCCACCGAGTATCCAGAGAGCAAGGCCGCGAGCTTGCAGGTTTCCCGCGCGATCGATATATTTTTTTGGGTGATTTTAATAAGAGGTGAATTATACTCATTTATAGGGTAAAAATAATGTATAACTTATGTGTAGAATAACTTTTAAATAATCCTTTGAGTTGGTTTATATTTTTGAGGTTACAAAATAAAATGATCTTGTTTGATAATACCGCGCGTAGGGCTGATCAACTATATTATATGGTTGTGATTCTTATAAATCTCTAAAAGAATATTTTAGTATATACTTATATATTATAGTATTATACTTATAAGTGTAAGTATTTAAACCTAAGCAAAAGTACTAGGTAATATAATAATAGTTGTCTTGTTAATGTCAACTTGTCAATCATTTAGGCTAATACTATAATTTTGTGAAAGCTGGAGTCTGTACGTATTTCCAATTCGGTCTCCAGACTTCCACTCGCTGACTGACACATTGTGTGATGATTTCACTGTCATTTATGGCGCGGTTTTATTAGACCCAGTGCGAAATTACCTACCTGGGACACGATATTATTAGACCAGTTTGATAATACTGCGCTTTCCCAATTTTTAATTATTCGCTCGTATTATTGTTTTTTAATAAATTTAAATTGCCGTTAGTGTAGTCAGAGAAATTCTCCTCCTTTTTCTCTTCTCTTCGTTTTTATTTTAACCTAACCTGAGCTTAGTTATAGGATACCCTTAGGGGCACGGTATTACCCAACTCTCCTACGTCAGAGCTTCTGAAAGCGGTCAGAACACCGATACTTTAAGTCCTTCAGAGACTCTTTAATTCTGTTATCCTCGAAGGAACTACGCTAGAAGCTTGGAGCAGAAGGGCGGTCATACTTTTATTCAAAAAAGAAGACCTAACCTCATTGAAGAACTATAGATCCATTTCGCTTCTGAGCCATGTCTATAAGCTGTTTTCCAGGGTCATTACGAATCGTCTCGAAAGCAAGTTTGACTAATTCCAACAAGCCGGTTTCCGAAAAGGATTTAGTACCATGGACCAAAAACATACGTTGCGCCGGATTATACAGAAGATAGAGGAGTATAATCGGCCTCTTTGCGTAGCGTTCGTGGACTATGAAAACGTCTTCGATTATATCGAGCTATGCTTCGTGTTTCTTTGCGTGGTAGAATTCGAAACAAGGAAATTCCCCGAAGAACTAAAGTTACCGACATAGCTCAAAAAGTTAGCAAACTGAACTGGCAATGGGCAGGCCACATCCCTCGTCGCACCGATGACCGATGGGGAAAACAAGGTTCTCGAGTGGCAACCACGAATCGGAAGACGCAGCGTGGGTCGGCCCTCCAGCCTGGTGGACAGACGATCTGGACAGAACCGCAGGAAGCGGCCGTTGTGGAGACATATGGGGGAGGCCTACGTTCAGCAGTGAACGTCTTCCGGCTGAAACGAACAAGTGCGAGTCGGACTCATGCACTAAGAGTAAACTGTCAATCACTTCGCCCATAACATCCACTCCTGGAAACAGGCCTTTCCTAATGAACACCACCACACTGACCTCCGCCTTTCTTATCCATCTGCTTCTGGCTACCTTTTTCAGGTCATTGGTCCATCTGGTTGGTGGGCGTCCCATGCTGCGCTTGCCAGTCCGTGGTCTCCACTCTAAGACTCGTTTGCCTCAACGGTCATCGGTTCTGCGACAAAGATGCTGCGACTTCAGCTTGCTAATTTTATGGGCTTTATCGATGACTAGTTCTTCGACGGAAAACTTCATTTCTGATCTCGCTGAGCTACTTTTTGTTTGTGGATCAGGCCAACAGTGAGTGTCTGCGTTTCCGCGCCATCGCTTATGTACGTATTTAAGCACTGAGATATGGGCGACGTCAAGACCTGACCCAACATATTTGCCCAATTAAAACTTTTTTATCGACGTCTTTTATACTTAGTGAAATTGATTTATTGTGATAGCTAGACATAGCTACTCAGCAACAAAATCTCAGTGAAATTGAAACTGAACGACTAGAGTTATCTAACTGATCCTGATAGCTACCAATTTTCTCAGAGCTTATTGTATAATCCCACTTCTCACTTATATTATAAATACGAAGATTTGTGTTTGAATGCTTGTAACTCAATTACTCTTCAACCACTGAACGTATGTAAATTTCGGACGGATCAGGGTTAAAACTTGGCACATAATTTACACGTAATAATTGGTAAGGTCCTGGAATAGGACATATGTATGACAATGTTTTATCCCGGAAAGTTTCCGCGGGAATAACTATAACGTTTATTACTCAATCCTGACGCAACGGATCATCCAATTAAGCTTGAATTTTGCTCAGACATATTTCAGGATACGGAGGACATAGCTATAGGGTACTTTTTATCCCGGAAAATTCAAGTTCCCGTGGAAGTAACTATAACCGAATTGCACTTGATCGAACTATAGCTTGCTAAAACAAACTTTTTGATAATAATAAATTTACTATGCATGTGTAAAGTGCAATCAGTAAATTTATTGTATTCACAATGCACTGGTGTGAGGTCGGTGTGACCAGTCTGGACTCAGATTTTCTCAGGTGTCCTAGTGGCTTCGGCATCTCCCTAACTCATCCAATGGCTGACGTTACTTTTCGCGTAAAGTTTCCGATAGACAAATGTTACTGAGCCACAAGCTTCATACCTATCGCTGTAAAAGTAATCAGGCTGTTCACCCAAGGGCGTAGCCAAATTTTGGGCTAGGGGGGACAGACTTGATACAAAATATTGTTTTTATACGGCAAAAATGGCATTGTAGTCACTTTACCCCATTATTATTCATATAGTAAAACTCCAGAGGCGTGGAGCTACTTCTGCTCTTGATTCTGATACATGACATTTTGATCCTATTTTTAAATAAGGGAGATAACACCCAGCTGAAAAATAATTGACAGATCTGGCCACGTTTATAAGCTATTTCGAGGGTCATTATCACGAATAGAAATCTTCTTGCCTTTCTTTATCAACCACCTGAATAGGCTGGGTTTGGGGGGTTGCGACTATACATCATCCAAAAAGTGGGGCAGAAGACGTCCTAGGACATCAGCCCATGTGAAGCCTCGGTAGACTATGAGAAAGTTGACTGGCAATACGTCGTGTTTTTACCGTTCGTCCAACTATTATGTCCAACTGGTTGTATGAACAAGGATTTATTTTACCCGTGGACCAACTAAATATTTGAACATTATAAAACCGAATTTACAGGGCCATTCGTACAACTGCATGGCCAGTTTGACCACTACCTCGTAATGATAATATTAAAGCTTTTGGCCGACTTTAAAAAAGGAGGTTCTTAAATGAAGTTTTCATGAATGAAATTATAATGAACTAAACACTATTCCTTTTTAACCAACTGTTAAAAGGATGGTAATTGTTGTAGTTAAAAAACATCGTAACTATAGATTGTGGACTAGTAGTTTATTTACAGAAGTGATAGGTCTCATCAAGATCTTCGTTTCGGATCACAGCTGTCAAACTAGAAAGTGCTATATCTCCGTAACTATTGATCGTAGACTACTAGTTTCTTGAGAGAAGTGATAGAAACTCATCAAGATCTTCGTTTCGGATGACAGCTGTCAAACTAGAAAGTACTATGTCTAATGCTATATATAAGAAACTAATAGTCAACGATCAATAGTAACGGAGAAATAGCACTTTCTAATTTGACAGCTGTCATTCGAAACGAAGATCTTGATGAGATCTATAACGTCTGTAAATAAACTACTAGTCTACGATCAATAGTTTTGGAGAAATAGGTAGCTATTTTAAAACTATCAATGGGAATAAAGCTTTAAGATTTTGAGTGAAAATCCCTGTCTTCAATTGAACTTTTTTTTTTTTTTTTATACCACTAAGGTGGCAAACAAGCACACGGTCCGCCTGATGGTAAGCGGTCACCATGGCCTATGGACGCTTGTATCACTCGCGCGTTGCCGACCCTTCAAAAATCCAATTAGTTCTTTCTTGGAGAACCCCATACTGTAGTCCTTAGAGAAAACCTTGGCAGGGAGCTCATTCCACAACCCAAGCGTTCGCGGGAGAAAGTTCTTCTGAAACCGCACTGTCCGCGACCATTTTGGTTCTAGAGTGTGAGAATGAATTCCCTGCCGATGGCGAGCGATTTGATGGTAGAAAGTAGCCGTGGGCATCATTTCGAACAATTCCTAAGAACACATCCCACTGTACAAGCGGAAGAACACACACAGGAAGGCAAAGTCTTTCCTCAGACTTAAGGGTTCGACACGGCAAGTGAGTTTGGGATCGTCGACAATTCCCACCTCCCGTCGTTGAACCGAGTCAAAAGGACCAAGCTGGTATCCGGGTGCACCCGCCCAGAGATGGCAGTAGTACTCCATATGGGGCTGAACTTGCGACTTGTAAAGCAGCAACCTCTGCCTCTTTGATATTTATATTCCGTATCATACTCTCAGTGCGCTAATTTGACTCACACTTGACTTTTTTAACTACAACTTTCATCCTTTTTAAAGTCGGTTAAAAAGGAATAATGTTTAGTTCAGTATAAAACCTTCATGGAAACCTCTTTGAGAACCTCCTTTTTAATGTCGGTTAAAAGCTTTAATATTATCATTTTAGGGCAGGGGGCCAACTGGCCACGCAGTTGTACGAAGGGCACTGTAAATATCGGTTTTCTAATGTTCAACTATTTAGTTGGTCCACGGAAAGAAAAAAACCTTGTTCGTACAACCAGTTGGACATAATAGTTGACCAACGCGAAAAACTCAATACGTCGATGTGTTTGAAATGTCTATGTGGTTCGGCAACGAAATCAGTTCTACAGAACAGTCAAACATGACCTATCCAGCTACAAAAAGGAGTAAAACGAGGGATGTCATGTCCTCAAAACTATTTACAATCGCATGATGCCTTTAAGTTTTGTAACTGGAAAGGACAAGGCATAAGTAAATGTAAACAGCGAGTAAATTTCACACTTACAATTTTCTGACGATGATATTATAGTGCAGTTGGGTAAAAATAATTTCAAAAAGGAAGCCGATAGGAGGGTCCAATTAGGTTGGGCAGCATTTAGGAAGCTTCGTCACGTCTTTACGTCATCCATACTGAAGTGCTCTTACCTGCTCTTTCTTGGACAAGTAGTCCATACTAATATCATAAATGCGAAAGTAACTCTGTCTGTCTGTCTATTTGTCTGACATAGGCTAGTTCAAAACGTCAAGTGAGTCGGTTTTTTTTTCTAAAATTAAAGAGTTGCCGCTGAAATCCTACACCCATAGCCGAATTTTGGGCGGGTGGAACCGCGGGCAAATGCTAGTAGATAATAAATAAAGCGATGGTTTGTCAACACGACCTAAAATCATCAAATACTGAGGAACTAACTCTCTACTCGAGATAGGTTGGCCGAACAGTTGACTGTTAAGGTGGGTTAAATAATTAAAACACCAATATAGTCATCTACACTTCAAAGTGAAACGGTTCCATGGCGTGCGCGCTGAATATTGCCGGGAATGGCCGTTGTTGAGTTGTTCACATACGTTCGTGCTGCATTGCATGTTGTGCAAATAATCTGTACGCACCATTAGACGATCCTGTAGTTGCTCAAGTTAACATCAAAACACTCACGAACTGCCTCTCTACATGTAGAAGGTTGAACGAACGACTGTTGGATGATGGTGAAGTGTAAAAAATACAGGCGATCGGAATAGGTACATTATTACGCCCTTGTTCACCCATACTTAAGTTATTAGGCGACAAACTAACAATTTTTCATTATAAAATGAATATTTTAAGAATCCATGCCCAATGAAATTTAGGCTAATATGATTCACGAAAGTTCTTCACTATTATCAGATTTACATTTTAAGTTCCTATCAAGCGTCTTATCGCGTGTATTTGGGTCACGAAAAATGCAAGCGCAGATAAGTGAGACTCGCGTGTCGCGCGAGGTAGGTACTTAAATAATGTTTTCTCTTACGCCATTTTGGATAAAGCAATAAATCATGCATGTGTTATAACGGAATTACCGTTTCAGGTTTTCCGAATCAGGTAAATGACCGGAGGATGCAAGAAACTATGGAAGTTTCCAGACATCCATTCCTTGTTCTTTGTACATATACAAGGATTCAAATATAGAAACTGGAGGAATGCTTTTACGAATGACAGGTTGTGTCGTGCCTTATTACCTACTTTTATATTTTCCTTTGAGTTCAGTTGAATTTTTTTTCTAACTTATTTTCAACAATTTTCTTTCTTTCCCTAATATATATTTTGCAAACTCTCTATCCAGAAATCTGTGTAGGTAGGCTTACGATTTTCTGTCTTTCTGTATACATAGGTCTAATATAAGGTAAAAAATAGGTCTAATATAGTAAATACGAGTATGTAGATATTTTAATTTCGATACATTAAGGGTTACGAATAACCTTAAGTGCTTAGGTTCTATTGCTAACCATTAAAACCTTGAATGAGTATACATTATAACTTTTCTTGACCTTGAATTGCGACTTTCTTTTACTTGCCTCTGAACCCACTCTCCCTGAATCCTCTCTCTCTTGAGCACCTAGCCGGTGCATCGGTAACAAACTCTCTCTTTCTGCTATAGTGTTTCATAAGTGCAATAAATAATTTTATTGTAGTCACAATGCACCGGTGTGAGGTCTTTTTGAGCATTTTTTGTCGGTATAAAATTCAAATATTTATTTAGAACTAAAGGATTGGCAAATTCACTCGGTCATATTAATATATATTTTATGAAATAAAATCAAGATAAAAGCCCAAAAATTGAGTGTCAGATTTAATTTTCTATCTGTTTTAATAGCCAAATTATTATCATATAAGGAAATCCACTTAATTAAGGTTCAAACTATAACATATATTTTTTTCACGTCAAAAAGTGTACTCAGGACTGTAACAAAATAAATCAAATTCTTGCAAACTTAACTCATTTAGGTATGTCATCACCTTAACTACATGCCTCTCTTAGAGAAAGGAAGCACGTTTTTTAGAGCTCCATGCTGCTGCATTTTGAGCAGCAGGCAAAACTTCAGAACTGTCCAGAAACCTTAGAGGCACTAATCTAGATTTCCGGACAGGACTAAAATAAGATGAGTAACCAACGATAGGCAAATTTGTACAAGGGACTGGTTAAGAGGTGCGAAATACATACGCCCAACTAACTAAAACTAACCATGCTTCAAAGGGCAAGTCAGATGCCTGATATAAGGCTAGAAAATTCTGCCAGATAAGTAGTTACTAGCTCGGACTGTTAATTCAAACTTTGCCAGCGCGGTCTACTATGGCCTAGGCTTCTTTTCTCTAATAGGTACTACTGATGCTGTAATTTAACTTAATGATTTACAGCGTATAGATAGTTCACGAAAAGCATGTATGTTACTTTAGTTTAAGCATATTAGTTTAATAATGCCAGTAAAACAGTAAAACAACTACTTAGTTGGACACAAGGGAACAACCCAACTTGGCTCAAAGTAACAAAAGCACTATACCTACTATCGCCTTTAGGGCCTGATCTAAAGGGGGGGCAAGCCGGGCAATATTGTGTACTTTTCCATTAGTTCTTCTAATTCTTGATTATTTATATTAGAAAAAAATTAAATAATTCTAATTGTAAAAGCTATATTGCTTTTATAGCGCGATAAAGCGGTCGTACAGGACCACAGGGCTCGGATTACAATGCTATTGCGTCTAATTTGGTTTTTTAGTTTTTGCTTTTATGTAGATTATTAGTTAGGAAATGATAACACATATAATGCAAAAATTTCAGGATTTTGCTTACTTCCGAGCCCTTTAAAACTTCTTTCTCTGAAGGAAGCGTAGCAATAGGGCTCTGTTAGGACCCTTTGACTACGAAAAGTAACCCTAAAAACGCTTAGGGTTATTTAATATAAAAACAATAGAGTATTTCAATCTTAATTTACGTAGGCAGCGTGAAGATTTTGTATAAGCTATTTAAAAACATAATAATTAAAATTAATAATAAAAGATTTCAGTATAAAATATTTTATTATTCCTAAAAAAAATCACAGCATTATATTTGTTTTTCTAAAAGCCTACTAAAGGCCTTTTTTTTAGCAATTTCGGCAATGGTCTCACACTGTCAGCAGGATAGCAAACAGATTTTTCATCTCAACAGTAAGAGACAGTACGAAAGCAAAAAATATATATATATTTCTTTACAAATATTATAAATGCGAAAGTTGGATGGATGGATTTCCTCCACCTCAATCAATCAATTCCTCAATCACGCCAGAACGGCTGAACGGATCTGGATTAAATTTGGCACAGAGATAGATTAAAGTCTAAAATAGCACATATGCTACATTTTATCCCGGAAAATTCAAAAGTTCCCGCGAGAATAACTATAACCGAATTATACTTGAATGAACTACATAGTAATAATACATGTACATATATGTTCTAGCTATAACATTTAAAATAGGTAAATCATTCCTTGTTTTTTTTTTAAATTGTCACAGCAGAATTCCCTTATGCAGTTAAGGCAAGGCACTAAGTATATTTTTCTCTCGAATTCTCTGTGCGAGTCTGGCGAACTCTGGCGTACTCGAGGTACACTGTTTAATAAGGTCATGGAGTATTCACCTAGAAATAAGAAAGAAAACAAATAATACGACAATTTGGTTGCACTTTCATTGTATTACGAATTTCAACACTTTTTCTTACAATTAAAGATTTATCACAAATAAATAGTGAAAACTGACGATTCATAGAATCTAATTAACACAATGGGAAGATCATTTAATTTCTTTAGCAACTTGACACAGTTAGCAACCTAAGTGACAAATTGTTAACAACTTAAAGATTTACACATTGAAACGTAAACTTCGAAAAGTAAAAAAAAAACTAAATCTTAACTAATTATTGTAATTTTTTTAATCATTGTTCAATACGGCTGTTATAATTATTAATTTCACAATTCTTTGAGCATATTAGTATAGACTGTGTAAGGCGGGAGACAAGACAATATATTTTGAGGACTTATTGTGACGCAATTAAGTTCATTCACCTTATACATTCACTGGCCTTGAATTAATTATTTAATGAGAAACGGAGTCTAAATGTTATGATGATATGAGTGAAAAGCTTACATTTCACTAAAAAAAGTCAGTTTGTTTTATTTGAGTAAAAACTTAATAAAATGCGAAGGTTTTTTTTTTGCACTAATGTTTTAATATAAATAAATTAACTTCTAAATCAGGAAAATATAATTATAGCAACATATTGGCACAGCCTAAGCATTTATTTCATTCGTACAGTCTGTCAATTCCTTTGATAAATCCGAAAACGTCGAGACAGTTAAGGCGCCGCGACAAAATGGTTGGACAGCACGACAAGCCATATGTGACAATAGAGCCTTTGGTGGCTGACATAATGTAAATTATGCGCTTATTGTCGATTATCCAACTAAAAAGAATAAGCCAAGATTTGTAGTGTGTCATACAGAATTTATGTCTTTTTAACTTAGCTGGATTATGACATTAAACGCCAATGCGTATTATATAATGTATTATTCAATAAGCAGTGAACAAGACGCACCTAACAGGATAGTCGTGTGTGCCTACCCCCCGAACCGCCTCGCACTAACCTCACTATTGCCTTGTCTTTGTACTTTATACTTTGATGGCTGACCTAATTAAATTATTGTTTAGGCTGTGTTGCTGTGCAAACGACAGACGTCATTTGCCAACGAAACATTGTAACAGCAAGACCAAATTTTTGTTGATCGCACGCTGATAACTATCTTTGCTCACTCCGCCAATGCAATGGGAGATATCAATGACTCGCGTCTGCGTGTTATTACTCCAGAGACCCTACGGAAATTCCTTGTCTCTAATCAGGACTTGTCCTAGTGAGGAGAAGGGCAAGAGCTGGCAACCCGGATCCGAAAAAAGACCTCGGTGTAAGGACACCGTGTGTATTTGTATGGTGCACTTCAGTGTATCACAGACACACTGATCACACATCAGTATGGATGCTTTGTACAGTTGTGTCTCCATGAATGGCTTTACTAACTACTACGCTGATAATTTGCGGCCGGCGTCCGTCGAGAATACGAGAGCTAGAAAACTACATTCACCCCTGTGTCTAACACACACAATCTTGCTTAAACAATTTATAATATTATCAAATCAACAAACCCTAAGAATCTCTTGCACCGAAAGTGTTGGGTCAAGTTTTATTTTTAGTATGAAAACAAGTTTTATGTTTTTATTGGAGAGATTGTTTAAAGTAGTCTTGCAGAATGTGTAAGCTTTTATGGGGCAATTCAAAGTTTAACTCAGTCGTTTAAATATTAAACCATTTAAATGGAACATCATTTATAACATATGTTCCCAGAAAAAAATGTGAACAAAAGGGAAAGAATAATTTTTTAGTAATCTGCACAAAAAAAAAACAATTTAAGAATAAAAAAAACCGGCCAAGTGCAAGTTGGACTCGCGCACCGAGGGTTCTGTACCTACCACCATTTATGTAATCTACAAACACAAACGAAAATATTTTCATATTTGAGTTGATTGAATGAAAGGTAAATTGCAGTTTACGATTTATGACATATTAAAAAAAACCACTTACTAGATCTCGTTCAAACCAATTTTCGGTGGAAGTTTGCATGGTGATGTACATCTTATATTTTATTTTAGTTTTATCATTTTCTTATTTTAGAAGTTACAGAGGGGGACACACACATTTTACCACTTTGGAAGTATGTCTCGCGCAAACTATTCAGTTTAGAAAAATTATATTAGAAACCTCAATATCATTTTTGAAGACCTATTCTTAGATACCACACACATATGGGTTTAATGAAAAAAAAATTTTCGAGTTTCAGTTCTAAGTATGGGAACCCCAAATTTATTTATAAGAAATAAACCAAGTTATTAAAAAATATCTACACAATATGCTCAAGAAAGTGAGGTTCCAAATCGAACAATTAATTCTTTTTAAGAATGCCAGACATATCTAACTAATCTCTAGGAGAAAGCCCTAAAATTATGTCAGAAAACAGTAAATCTAAATACTATCATAACTTAAAATTAGTATCACTACTACCAGTACAAAAGGAACTGAAATAAGGGACAAGCAGATCTAATTTTCTTAGGTCACTGGTATTTTGCTTTGATACAAAAAAATATTTTTATGACAAGCACTGCAAAATTGATCTGGAAATGCTTATTTTTGGCTTATATTCAGCACCTTAACTATTTAATTATTTCAAACACTAATTTACGTAACTTTCTATAAATTGTTTGTAAATATTTTTTTATAAGCCATGAGTTATAAGAATCACTAATATCAAATTTGTTACAGAGACATCCTAGTAGATTTGATATATTCTCAGATATTACAATTACATAGATTTTTTTTTACAGCTTAAGTGAATAAGTATCTGTATAACTTTATTACATGGAATTTTGAAGTATTATTTACCTAAAATTTTATTAATTTTAATGCAGACCAGTTATTTTATGCAGTTCAGCCCATGTCTATAACCAGTATAACAATTTACGTTACATGAATTTTGATTTTATAGGCAGCCAGTAGTTAAAGGTAGATGATATTTTAAAGAGGGAAGAAGCATTTTAATAATATTGCAGAGTAGGGATAGGAGCAGCTTAACAAAATAAATTGTTGCTCAAAATAAGTGAATTTGCTGCAGTTGTTACTAACAATAAAATAACTGATAATTGAGGCAATAAATAACTATGTTATTTTAGAATAAATTATTATAGATTGTAAATTGCTGCAGTCACAATTAAAAATTTAATAAATTGGTTGTTAATTGCAAATAAATTTTGCCCAATACTGGATAGGAGTAACTGATGCTGGTAAAAAAAAGCATCGTCACAGTCTAAAGATTGCACAATTAACAGTGCTATTAATTGTATATGGGTAAAATTGATAATAGGTGCAATTTTATTTTGTTTTATCAAACTTGAGAAAACAAATACTTTCCACAAGACAAATCAAAAACTAACCACCAAGCTTATGTTAATGTTAGAAAACATAAGTCTCAAGTGCTCAGTAGTGACTATATGTCCCCCTCCCAATATTCAAATGTTAATGTTTATTCAAAGTCTGCCTTATCTTAGGTGTGTTAATTGCTATTTTCTGAAGGAGGCAACACAGACTTATATAGGCATGTATTTTGCTGTTTATATTCCACCACTTTTTATATTTTACCACTTTTCACTGTCCCCCTAGCCTTACCTTTTAAAATTAGGTACCTATGTTTATAAACTTTTATTTATATTTTCTTAAAAGTGCAGAATGAGCCATAGGATCTTAAAACAGCTACTGAATATAAATCCCCAAAATTTACACTGGACAGTATCATAGTAATTGCTCCTAAACATTTTATATATTAGCCACTGATTAGCTTTTATATTTTGCCACTTTCTACTATCCTGCTAGCCTTACAACTTTTTAAAATTAACTTATGTTTATTAGCTTTTCTTAACAGCATTGCATACCTAGCAATATTTTTCATATTCCACTGCATTGCATATGCTTCAAATTTTAACACTAGAATGTTTTAAATACCTCAATTTAAAACATATTCTTAAAAATTATTACATCATGTGATAAATGCAGTGAAATTAGATGATAATAATTTTAATACATTTAAATTTAAGACATAATCAAAAAAAGTTAATACTTAACGGACAACTTCACTACATTCCTTTTTAATGAAAAATACTATAAACAGGCCTGCACCTAGAGTTATTTGGCTGCAAGTATTAGTGATAGAGTTCTCTAAGCACTGCCTGTAAGCCTGGACTACTTTTTGGCTTTAGCGGAATTTCCTTGTTTGTTAGGAGGTGTCCATCTCAACGCCTGAGGATCAACTAACAATCGGGGTTTTTTGAAATGAGAACTAGACAAATGCTCTGCTACAGTCTTTTGGGTAACACATATTACATGCTGTCCTTTCCAATATTTTACCATATTCATTGACTGAAGAGTTGATATGATATCTGTTTGAGATATGCCTGTCATTAGACTGAGATCTTTGATACTGAGAGTCCCTCGGCTACCACTTAGAACTTCTAACAATATGTATGACCAATATGATCTATAGCTAAGCTTACCCAAATCTGACAATGGTTTTTCTGGACTTCCAACCACTTGTTCTAATCTTGACAACTCATAGCTGAAAGAGATTAATAGCTTTCCATAGCCTTGTCTCTGGAATGGAGGTAGTGTCAAAATACATGCAACATTATTACCTTCAGGGGAATCTTTTTCTTTCGAAAAATAGCCAACAAGATGAGCTCCATGCTTATCAACTTCACATAAAATATAAAATAAAAATTGTTCTATGTCAAAGTATAATGTCTTGTGATCTAAGAACAACTTAGCCAATAAACACAAGTTTTGACAGTAGAGCTTATGCTCTTTTCCATCAGCTTCAAAAATAGCTATAGTACCTTTTCTATATATTTCACTGCCTTGTGGCTGTCTTGCTGTACATTCACTCAAATGATATCTGTATGTTTTTTCCATTCTCATGTACTTTAAACAATATTCACAAATCCATAGTTTTGCCTGCTTGCCATATTCATCAGGGTAAGGACTAAAATACCAAGTATCAATCTCATATTTGCCTATCTGTATTCTATCTATGTACTTGACTTTGGTAATTGCTTCATGTTCTTTTTCTAGCGCAGCTGTAGTGGGATCCATTTCAGCATATGTCTTTTGAACATGATTGATTTCGTCGTGTTTCCGTTTTTGATTTCGAGTAATTTTCCGGCCAGACTTGTCGGTTAGCAGGTGGTCTGAGTTTATATTATTATTAGATTGCTCGCACATGTCAAACCTATCGGACATAACTCGATGTCGCGAGACCCACTCATCCAATCGGCGATCATAACCCACATAATGGACATAGTATTCATAGCAGGATTCGGCGGCATTGTACCGCGTCTGTATTATCTCAGCCGGGTGCCATGACTCATCTGAACGCCGCACCAAATAATGTTCTCCAATATCCAAGGGCTGCTCTTGAGTTATTTCGTCTTCATTTTCCTCATTTCGACATTCTGGATTTGGTATCTCATTATTAACTATTGGTTTTTCTAATTCTTTATCTCCTTTTGCCATGTTAGAACAAAAAACAAGATAACGCAATACCGCGCAACATCACAAATTTTGATACACAATTAAAGTTAGTGTTGCCACTTGACGAATTAAAGATAAATAAAAAAATATTTTAAAAAATGAAACCTGGTCGTTCAAAAACCGACTGAGTCGAATAGAGTTATGACTCGAACCGTTCAAAAGCTAACTGAATTCCAACCCGATGGCGCTCAAAAACACCTAGGGTTGACTGAAGTGAAACGTACTCGACGCGGTTTCGTCGGAGTTAGCTGCTATATTTGATTAGAATGGTCAAAACAATGTTTCCGAATTAAGAAAATTAGTAAATTATTTTGTTGTTTGTGTTTGTATTTAAGTATTTTTCTATGACTTTTGTATTTGGAATTTTTTAAACAACAAAGGACAATGCTTCCACTTCACTACTAGAGTTAAGTTTTTTTTTAATTCTTTTGTAAATCACCCTAAATGCTTTAAAATAGTCTTAAAATATTGATTTTAGAAGTAAACAATACTCCTATTTTCACTTTATTTTTTGTCAAAATGTCAAACTGTCTCTTTCTAGTCTGTCTGTTCTGTCTCTGTTCTGTCAGTAGATAAATATTATTACCGACACAATTTTATAAATTTGAAAGCCTTGTAAATATACTCTTAAGAGAAAAAAGTATTAAGAAACCTCAATTGCGTTTTCCGAATGGAGTGTCCGAAAATAAAACCTTTTCAACTATCGGTTCATTGTATGGAGAGATGCCACTAAAAAGTTCTCACTTTTTATATCTGTATTTATTATTATTATTTTATTATGGACCAGCATATTTTAATATATTCTTTTATTGATCTGTACGGCGGTTTATAAAAGAAACTTTTATGTAATTACATTAGAATCGGAACAAAGACGACAGAATTATAAGGTTGTGGCATACGGATGGACATAAAGAATTTATAAGGGTTCTGTTTTTGCCATTTGGCTACAAAACCCTAAAATGAGTTAGTTTTAACATATTTGTGTGTTTTTGGGCTGCCGACGTGGTATGTAACTTCTTCATCTCTCTTTATTTTAGTACCACAATTTTAGAACTTCCTAAAGACAAAACTCGGCATTTTTAAATTCGCTTAAGTAATATTGACATCTGCGCTTACTAGGTCGCTGCTGACATGTGACTTAATCAAATGACGTCAATTGTCTTAATTTAGCTGCCTCTGCTTTTGCGTGCTATCTGCATCTGCCCCTTTAAATACGTACAATATTATTGACATATATGTATTCTTTGACCGTTGTTTCCATTTATGGCGACAGCAGGTTATACCCTGGCTGCTTTTAACAACACAATCCTGGTCACCGTGCACAAACTACCAAATCCCATTAAGGAAAATAGTAAGCAAAGCCCAAAACTTAAATGGAAGTCACTGGGTCAAGGATCCAGTGGTTCAGCATTTCATTCAAGAATTATTTGAGGTTAGCTTAACACTAGGTAGCAGTGTGCCTCTTCCGCCTGCTCCGCCGTACCAATGAACTTTTTTCCGCCTTAGCAGCCGTTGAGGTTTTCACCCTGAGCCCTGCTCGAACTTGGCTATCTCGCGCTCCGGCCTACTAGAGTGTAGACGTTGCCCGCCTCCGCGACTTGAACGTGCCAAACAGGAATTACCTAGTGGAACATATTTAATAGAAGGTGACTGTATGTTCCCTGGGGCCGGTAATAGTAGAACTAGTTATGGGGGTTATAGTTATAGTTAAAGACCGTTATGGAGACTGCTCTTATCACAGATATTTGTACTTTCACTCTCAGCCAGTAAATTATTTGGGAGTTTTCCCCATTTCTCGTTAAGCTTAGAGGCAGTTTTTTTTAAGAAACTGTTATATTCAGTGCCTAGGGCTCCGTCGCATGAGATAATTTGTGGGGTGAGTGACGCTAGTAAGTCTTCGACAGCAAGATCACATTTTATATGTTTTTCTCTACTATGATATAGTAGAATAATAATAATATTATAATAAAAACATAATAATAAGTTATATAAAATTAGAAATTAAAATTAAAAAAATTGCACATCTAGTTTATGAAAACTTAATTGAATAAATGCAAAATGCTATTTAATATTTTGTACTCACTTCATTTTTATAAATTTTAGTGTTCCTAGGCCGTCAAATTAAAATATGGCACTTAAAAAGTTCGAAAATCCTTAATGTGGAAACATTGATTCAACTTAACTGAATTCACTCGGTTAGCAGTTAGCTAGCAGTTCAAAAACTTTAGAGTAGAGTAAGGAGCCCGATGACGTCATTTTTTACTCAAGTAATTCGTTTTTGAACGCAACCCTGGGTAAAAAGTATCCTTTGTCCTCCTTCATCCCATAGACTATGCAATCCTGCATATTAAATGTCAATTTTTCCATATAAAATCCACCTTTTTGCGTGAAAATAGGACAAATCTAGGACTATTATGAATACGAATATTCATAATATTAGTACGATTTATCAACTTTTCTGTTAGACTATTCCTTTTCTTATCGATACATTTTATCGATAATAGTCAAACAGTGCAGTACCAGGGGACCAAGCTTTGATCGTTTTATTTTAAGTTAAGTTTAGTAGCTTAAGTGTTGCTGTGTCGGTAAAAATAACAGTATTACTTCTCGCCAACAGATGTCAGGAAGAGTCATATTTTCAGTTTATCATTGCCTGAAAACACGGAAAAATCTAAATCTTCTAAAAATGAAATCTAGCTAGATCGTTTTATTGTCCTCGAAATCCTTGCATACTGAATTTCATGGAAATAGTTAGAGCCCTTTTTGAGATTCGATTATATATCTATAAATATAAAATATATACAAGAATTGCTCGTTTAAAGGTATTAGATAATAGCACCACAACTTTATATTTCTGTAACAATTTGGTCTACATAATTTTACAATTTACATTGTATACTCAAACTGACATTCTGTTCCACTCGTTTCGACCCGTACACCTTGTCTTTGTCACATTACAGTACGGTAACTACACTCAAATTACTTATATTTGAACGCAGCCCTAACACACTACTGTTATTATCTGTGGTTATTATAAAATATAAAATTAAAAAAACATGGTCGGTGGTGAAGGTGGGTGAGTAATGGTTAAGTCGAAAAGAAAACTAAGATTGTAGAACAGAACTAAATTAAGTTTTACTATTCAGAAAATCATTTACTTATAAAACTGCGTTAAAAAGTGTAGTGGGCTTCGTGTTTTATCTTGCATCTGGAACGTTTCATAGTGCAGTGATTGGTGATAACGGCAGAGATTAGCTTTCCCTTGTGTATATTGTGATTGAATTTTGGACACAACCGAGAACAAAATGCAGGCAATCAAATGTGTTGTTGTAGGCGATGGGTAAGTTAACACATATCCTTTTAAATTGCTATCGTAACATTGCATTGGTAGATCATCTGACGTCATTTTTAAAATGAAACATCTTTTTTCAGTTCTGTGTAG
The DNA here is from genome assembly GCA_946406115.1 of Apoda limacodes. Classification (NCBI taxonomy): domain Eukaryota; kingdom Metazoa; phylum Arthropoda; class Insecta; order Lepidoptera; family Limacodidae; genus Apoda; species Apoda limacodes. The sequence goes on along the minus strand of OX291550.1, from coordinate 8,588,618 downwards.
CCATATGATGTATTGACTAAATATTTTGGGTATATTTGTAAAAAAAATACCTATAACCTATAGGTATTTATGATATCGGTGTTATTTATTGGGCCACCACATATCAGTGTGTGTACTTCCCGTGTGTATTCTAATACCAAATAATTAGGGTTGCAAAGGGTGCTGAGAAACAAACATAGATTTTGATTTAAATTATTGAACAATTAGCATTTCCAAAGAACTGTTATACATGTAAACATAAACTTATAAATCTACCTGTAACATTTAACATATTATCTAAACCTGTAATGATATCTAAAAAAATAACTGGATAATGATGCTGATCCATTGGGCAAGAAAAGAGCCAGTCATCTTGTTACCCCTCCCTAAAACTAGGTGAGCAGACAATTTAAAAAAAAAACTAAGGTGTAGTGTCTCATAAGTAATATTATAAGAATCTAACCTACCTTTGTATACATTTTATATTATAAAGGTGGACAGATGTCCTGATTAAAGCTACATAAATCCACTAGACGCAGGTGGCTTAAGCCTTAATTAGGTGCATGGGGTCAACACAATTTCAAATAAAAAAAAAGGGAGTGTGCCAGGGCTCTTTCTAGCTGCTGTCACAACACATTGTACTTGCTGAAAAATCATTCCTTGTCTACAAGATGCTCTGTAAAGGAGTCTACAGACCAAAGCTGCGGGCACAGAAAAAATCATGCTGGCGGCGTGGGCTGTGTGTCTTACCCAGCAGCATGCTGGCGGCACACTTTTCTACTTGCTCAGTTGCTCGCTGACTATGAATGGAGTAGTGATATGAAGTTCTGAACCAGGTTAACCCGTCATCACTGACCTGCCGGCCAGTGGCTTTGATCTGTAGATACCTTAACCCTACTTTAGCCAACAACAGGAAGCAGCAATTCTAGCCAATAATCCTTTATGTTTTGGGATCTATATTTTGGTTGGTTTATTAAAAGATAAATTTATAAGGGTCAGCAACGCATGAGAGATGCTCCAGGTTTTGCAAGTACCCAATATTAAGACTCTTCACCAGTGAAGTGATGTGGACACATCAGCTAATATGTTGCTCATCCATATTAAAATAATAATAATAAGTATACCTATCAACTTGCTCATTTTGTCAAGTGTTTTTAAAAATATTAGAGAAAAGTTTTTTGTTTAGATTTTACATTAGACTCCCACACAGCCTAGTTGGTAGTGTGGCCAGCTGCTGTGCAGAGGGTGTGGGTTCAACTCCCACACTGGACAAATAAAAATTTGTGTTTGTCTTGAGTCTGGGTGTATTTATGTATGATATGTATGTATTTACAAAAAAATAGTAATATTTTTGTATTTGTATACATTGTACCCATAACACAAGCTTGCTCACTTTGGGGCCAGATGACGCTGGGTGTAATGTACAAAATATTTATTATTATTGACGTGACAACGTCTTATAAATTGGTTTGCCGGGTGACACTTCAAGAAACTGCGTTACGCTCCGCTCACGTTATGCGCTCACAATGAGAGCGAGTGAGAGGCACGCGCCCGCCTAAGAGCGAGAGAGACAGACATAAAATCATTGTCACGTAAAACTTTCGCCCGTATACCGACTTTACAGGCAACCAGTTTTTTTTTATTTATATGCATTTATACTGTGTATAATACATACATATAAATACATAATTGTTTCAAAAAGTAAGGAAAATTAAAAGTTTTACTTAGATTATCATATTTTCAGAATGGTTTTATTATAATAATATGTAAATTTTGAAAAAGTGTTTATCAGCGCTAGTATTGTTTAAATGAAACATGTTTGACAGCTGTCAAAAAGTGATACCATTTTTAAAATGTGTTTTATTTTAAAACTTTACGTGGGTTATCCGTAGCAATGTTTCATAGCTAAACCACTTAGATGAAGCGCTAGATTTTGCTACCAAAAGCTAATGAAACACAAACTGCTAACAATTCTGTTACGAAGTAGTTAGATGGAATTCCCTATGTGTAAATTTACTGGCTATTTTGATTATGAATTAATCACCCATCATATACATAAACCGGACTCAAAATTTATTTGCAATTTGTGTTAACAAAAACGACCTTGACGCACGTCTTTCGCTTTGTTAGTCTATGCAACATATACATAAATGTGTATAATATTTCTCATCGTAAATTTGAAATTCTGTAGATTTAAGGTTTAATCAGTGTCGTGATTTGAAAACTAATTAAAGAATGTGACAATAAACGTAATCATGTAAATATTTTAATGATTAATGATTAAATTACCAGAAAAAATTTACATTAAGCAAAGTTAGGTTATGTTTACAAGATTTGCATATAGATTTTGAGTCAGGTTTAAATTAGTACTCCAACAGCATCTTAAACATGTTTAGGCAAATAATTTCTGACGGTTACCATCATTTTTTCCCATTTGTTTCTTATTTTTACTCAAAATAAGTTTTTTTTAATTTTACTCATTAGTGGTACTGCTTGCGGATCCAGGAGGCCCAGGTTCGATTACCGTATAAGACCAACAATGATGATCATTTGTGTTTTTCTTAAGGTGTTTCCTATGCATAATATGTATGTAAGTATATTATGTATTTGTATCTGCTATCTGATTTCCATAGTGCAAGGGTTGTATAGTTTCTGATTAAAAGGTGATGTGTGTAATGACAAGGATTATTCATTTGCTTACTACTTTGGTCAAGTGAAAGAATCTAGGAGGCCTGCCTCTGGACAACCTGACTGCATGGCTGTTAACAACTGAAAATTATTTTGATAAAAAGATGTGTACCTTGTAATGCAAGAAAATAAAGGCTATTTAATTTAATTATTTAGTAACATAACCTCACATGTACCTTTATAAATTTTACTAACAAAAAGAAACAGATAAGTCAAAAATTTTGGGTTTAGGACATTTTATAGATATATAAATATGGAGGTAGATAAGATTGATAGAAAACAGGTTAGGCTTAGGTTTTAGGAATCATTATGACGTGGCCTAATTTCCCTTTTTGTGGAAAAAGTCCAGTGCGCATTATGCCGTTGAATAGGCGCGTCACCGAGGCCACAGATTTCGGCGCGAGGTGACGCAACGCTGTGTTTGTAATGCGATCTGCACCTGGAGCTTTACGGGGTTTGGTCTTGAGGAAGCCGCGTCTAACTTGTCCCGGAGAGAAGACGACAGTGTCTTCTTCTGGAGTTATCGGCGTAGCAAAGTAGTCTCTAAGGTGTTGCCCGACTGCTGCGACATGGTCCAGATCTGACGCGGGGTTTGGCTTAAACTGGCGTTCAAGATACTCGAGTAAGATCTCCGCATGGTCTTTTGCACGGTAGCAGAGTGTACCGTCGTCGACTAAGAGTGGTCGTTACACGTCTGCACAATCGTTGTAACGCGTTCCAGTCGTCGCCCGCGATGTCTATTGCTTAGTCCCACGAACTCTTTATAATGGTATCCAGTTCCTTCCGTATCTCTTCGGCCAGCTTGTTGATTCTACGGTGGAAAGTCGGGCATCGTGTTGACTGCAACAGTCTACGCATTTTAGTAAAAATCATACAAGCTCCATTTTTAAAGAAATACAAAAAGCCAGAGGTGGGGATTCGAAAAATGAGGGACAAATGTGGGAATAATTTTTTCTATAATAATATAACGCCAAATACTTTTACCTCTAATTTTTTTTTAAATTTATTTATCCTAGCTATGTCTGTGAAGTTAGCACCCCAATTCGCAGCACCCCCGAAACTAGGGTGAGTTCTGGATCCTTTTACAATAGTTCTAGAGTTCCCGACGGGGTGCAATGATAGTTCTGCCCTTGGGGGGGCAGAATTTAAAAAAAAAAAATGGGGTGCTAACTTCATGCCGCACCCCTTTTTCTGCAAAAAATAGTTCTGTATTTTTTTTTAGGTCGTCCTACAATAGTTCTATAGTTCCTGAAGCATTTCACGAATAGTTCTGCAAAAATACAAAAGATATGATTTTTTTTCGGAAAATAACATTTTTAAACGACCCAATCCACACGCGGGCTAATATAACCGGTGTAATTGGTTAAAATCGACATCAATACGAAAAGACACTCGGTACAAATGTTGAAAGGTATATTACGTGAGCGAATAGTGAGAGAAATAAATAATATTATTAAAAATCACCATTTGCCAATTTCATGGTTACATAAATTTCTTAAATTATAGGTATCTTGAAATAATCATAACAAAACGAAAGTTCTGATCAGCACCCCGAGAGTTTTGCATTCCAATGCGAATCTTTACTTCTAAAAAAACAAAATACAGTATATATTTGCACAAAAACGTTGCGCTATTCGCGAAAACTGCTCTGTGATAAGAATTGAAGAATCGCATTAGAGACAGTTTTGACATAGTTTTGATTAGCACCCCGAGAGATTTACATTTTATTACGTACCTTTGACTCAGAAACACAAAGATACAAAAAATATTTGTAAAAACGTTACATTTTTTGCGAAAACTGCATCTAGCTAAATGGGTAGAACTAGCGCTTCAGGGGCAATTCTGCCAGGGTTTTAAATAGCACCCCAAAATTTCTGCATCCCATTGTGATTCTTAGCTTCAGAGAAACCAAAATACCAGGTATATTTACAAAAAAACGTTGCACTATTCGCAAAAATTGCATCAAGTGATAAAAGTTAGGGTATCGCATCTAGAGGCAGTTCTGTCAGAGTTCTGATCAGCACCCCGAGAGTTCTGTACGCGAATAGCACTCTTGCATTCGAAAACAACAAAAGTCAGTAAAATTGTTCGGTTAAATTTGCAGAATGCAAAACAAAACTGCTTCCTAGGTGATAAATCTGAGTTTTGACTGAGAGGAAGAAAGTTTTTTTCAGAGTTCTGATCAGCACCCCGAGAGTTCTGCATCTTATTGCGGTTCTTTACACCAGAGAAACCAAAATACCAGATATATTTGCAAAAACAACGTTGCACTATTCGCGAAAACTGCACCTAGTGATAAAAGTGGGAGTATCGCATCTAGAGGCAGTTCTGCCAGAGTTCTGATCAGCACCCCGAGAGTTCTGTACGCAAATAGCACTCTTGCATTCGAAAACAACAAAAGTCAGTAAAATTGTTCGGTTAAATTTGCAGAATGCAAAACAAAACTGCTTCCAAGATGATAAATCTTAGTTTTGACTGAGAGGAAAAGAGGTTTTTTCAGAGTTCTGATCAGCACCCCGGGAGTTCTGCATCTTATTGCGGTTTTTTACACCAGAGAAACCAAAATACCAGATATATTTGCAAAAACAACGTTGCACTATTCGCGAAAACTGCACCTAGTGAAAAAGTTGGAGTATCGCATCTAGAGGCAGTTCTGTCAGAGTTCTGATCAGCACCCCGAGAGTTCTGTACGCGAATAGCACTCTTGCATTCGAAAACAACAAAAGTCAGTAAAATTGTTCGGTTAAATTTGCAGAATGCAAAACAAAACTGCTTCCTAGGTGATAAATCTGAGTTTTGACTGAGAGGAAGAAAGTTTTTTTCAGAGTTCTGATCAGCACCCCGAGAGTTCTGCATCTTATTGCGGTTCTTTACACCAGAGAAACCAAAATACCAGATATATTTGCAAAAACAACGTTGCACTATTCGCGAAAACTGCACCTAGTGATAAAAGTGGGAGTATCGCATCTAGAGGCAGTTCTGCCAGAGTTCTGATCAGCACCCCGAGAGTTCTGTACGCGAATAGCACTCTTGCATTCGAAAACATCAAAAGTCAGTAAAATTGTTCGGTTAAATTTGCAGAATGCAAAAAAAAACTGCTTCCAAGGTGATAAAACTTAGTTTTGACTAAAAGGAAGAAAGTTTTTTTCAGAGTTCTGATCAGCACCCCGAGAGCTCTGCATCTTATTGCGATTCTTTACTCCAGAGAAACCATAATACCAGATATATTTCCAAGAAAACGATGCACTATTTGCAAAAACTGCACCTAGTGATAAAAATGGGAGTATCGCATCTAGAGGCAGTTCTGTCAGAGTTCTGATCAGCACCCCGAGAGTTCTGCAAGCGAATGGCACTCGTGAATTCGAAAACAACAAAAATCAGAAAAATTGTTTCGTAACACTTGCATTGTGCAAAAAATCTGCATCGAAGGAGGTAAATCTTAGTTTTGACTGAGAGGAAGAAAGTTTTTTTCAGAGTTCTGATATGCACCCCGAGAGTTCTGCATCTTATTGCGTTTCTTTACTCCAAAGAAACCAAATTACCACATACATTTGCAAAAAAAGTTGTCATTTTCGTGAAAACTGTATCTAACTAAATGGGTAGGATTCTCGCTTTAGGTGCATTTCTGCCAGTGTTCTAAATAGTACCCCGATAGTTCGGTACGCGAATGGCACTGTTGAATTTAAATAATAAAATAATCGAACCTCGAACCTATCCTACGTCATAAGAGTTACGCCTCTCCTTCGAAAAGAAGGCTTAGGTCATAGTCCACCACGCTGGTCCAATGCGCTGTAGTAGTAGTGGGGAGGGGGACTAGGGAGAAGATTGAGTCATACCAGAAGCCAAAGCGTAGAACGACGCGTTCAATGGACTGATTGACCTATAGCTCGTTGGACCGATGAGATGACCACAAAATAGTAGTAGTAGCTGGATGTACCTATAAGGAAGAAGTCTGTGAGAAGTGCCATTAAGGAGGCTTATCCATTGCTAGGGTGGTCAGATATTATGATGATAGTGACAGTTATTATTTTATTAGTTAAGTACGGAACCCATGGTGCGCGAGTCCAACTCGCACTTGACTGGTTTTTTGCACATGAGGTTATAGAATACAAGTTCTTATTATTGCAAACAAGAGTAAGATTTTTCTAAAGAACTGAATCCTGTGATTTTCGCTATTATTAGCAGTTTCTCGAGATTCCCGAATTGAATAAAATTCGGAACAAATACAAATTTTGGGAAAATAAAATGTAGGATGAAAAAAAACATACCTATTCCATATCATAGAACAGTTCTTGTTTTGGCGATATGTTTTGCGTTTTGAATCGTACTCCATGATTTCTGCGCCCGATTTTTTGTCACTAGTAAAAGTGGCATGTTCGATTTTTATTTTTTCATAACGCACGAATAAACGATGGTTGAAATTTTTTTTGCAAATTTAATGTTGTGTATCGCAAAACAACTTGATCCCGTTAAAAATATAATAACGTTTTTTGGTAAATCAGTGTTGCATTTCTGCATAGCACTTAAGCAGTTTCAAATGTCATTGCATTTTTTGCTTAAAAACTGAAATCAACAGTATGTTTTGCGAAAAAACAGCTGTTATTTGAAATCAATTTAGATTACGTAAAAAAAGTTATACCAAAAAAATTTACTGACTTTTGTTGTTTTCGAATTCACGAGTGCCATTTGCGTGCAGAGCTCTCGGGGTGCTGATCAGAACTCTGGCAGAACTGCCTCTAGGTGCGATACTCCAACTTTTTCACTAGGTGCAGTTTTCGCGAATAGTGCAACGTTGTTTTTGCAAATATATCTGGTATTTTGGTTTCTCTGGTGTAAAGAACCGCAATAAGATGCAGAACTCTCGGGGTACTGATCAGAACTCTGAAAAAACCTCTCTTCCTCTCAGTCAAAACTAAGATTTACCTCCTTCGATGCAGTTTTTTGCATGCAATGCAAATTTAACCGAACAATTTTACTAACTTTTGTTGTTTTCAAATGCAAGAGCGCTATTCGCGTACAGAACTCTCGGGGTGCTGATCAGAACTATGGCAGAACTGCCTCTAGATGCGATACTCCAACTTTTTCACTAGGTGCAGTTTTCGCGAATAGTGCAACGTTGTATTTGCAAATATATCTGGTATTTTGGTTTCTCTGGTGTAAATAACCGCAATAAGATGCAGAACTCTCGGGGTGCTGATCAGAACTCTGAAAAAACCTCTCTTCCTCTCAGTCAAAACTAAAATTTACCTCCTTCGATGCAATTTTTGCATGCAATGCAAATTTAACAGAACAATTTTACTGACTTTTGTTGTTTTCGAATGCAAGAGTGCTATTTGCGTACAGAACTCTCGGGGTGCTGATCAGCACTCTGGCAGAACTGCCTCTAGATGCAATACTCCAACTTTTATCACTAGGTGCAGTTTTCGCGATAGTGCAACGTTGTTTTTGCAAATATATCTGGTATTTTGGTTTCTTTGGTGTAAAGAACCGCAATAAGATGCAGAACTCTCGGGGTGCTGATCAGAACTCTGAAAACACTTTCTTCCTCTCAGTCAAAACTAAGATTTATCATCTTGGAAGCAGTTTTTTTTGCATTCTGCAAATTTAACCGAACAATTTTACTGACTTTTGTTGTTTTCGAATGCAAGAGTGCTATTTGCGTACAGAACTCTCGGGGTGCTGATCAGAACTCTGGCAGAACTGCCTCTAGATGCGATACTCCAAGTTTTATCACTAGGTGCAGTTTTCGCGAATAGTGCAACGTTGTTTTTGCAAATATATCTGGTATTTTGGTTTCTCTGGTGTAAAGAACCGAATAAGATGCAGAACTTTCGGGGTGCTGATCAGAACTCTGAAAAAACCTCTCTTCCTCTCAGTCAAAACTAAGATTTACCTCCTTCGATGCAGTTTTATACATGCAATGCAAATTTAACCGAACAATTTTATTGACTTTTGTTGTTTTCGAATGCAAGAGCGCTATTCGCGTACAGAACTCTCGGGGTGCTGATCAGAACTCTGGCAGAACTGCCTCTAGATGCGATACTCCAACTTTTATCACTAGGTGCAGTTTTCGCGAATAGTGCAACGTTGTTTTTGCAAATATATCTGGTATTTTGGTTTCATTGGCGTAAAGAACCGCAATAAGATGCAGAACTCTCGGGGTGCTGATCAGAACTCTGAAAAAACTTTCTTCCTCTCAGTCAAAACTAAGATTTATCATCTTGGAAGCAGTTTTTTTTGCATTCTGCAAATTTAACCGAACAATTTTACTGACTTTTGTTGTTTTCGAATGCAAGAGTGCTATTTGCGTACAGAACTCTCGGGGTGCTGATCAGAACTCTGGCAGAACTGCCTCTAGATGCGATACTCCAACTTTTATCACTAGGTGCAGTTTTCGCGAATAGTGCAACGTTGTTTTTGCAAATATATCTGGTATTTTGGTTTCTCTGGTGTAAAGAACCGAATAAGATGCAGAACTCTCGGGGTGCTGATCAGAACTCTGAAAAAACCTCTCTTCCTCTCAGTCAAAACTAAAATTTACCTCCTTCGATGCAATTTTTGCATGCAATGCAAATTTAACAGAACAATTTTACTGACTTTTGTTGTTTTCGAATGCAAGAGTGCTATTTGCGTACAGAACTCTCGGGGTGCTGATCAGCACTCTGGCAGAACTGCCTCTAGATGCAATACTCCAACTTTTATCACTAGGTGCAGTTTTCGCGATAGTGCAACGTTGTTTTTGCAAATATATCTGGTATTTTGGTTTCTTTGGTGTAAAGAACCGCAATAAGATGCAGAACTCTCGGGGTGCTGATCAGAACTCTGAAAACACTTTCTTCCTCTCAGTCAAAACTAAGATTTATCATCTTGGAAGCAGTTTTTTTTGCATTCTGCAAATTTAACCGAACAATTTTACTGACTTTTGTTGTTTTCGAATGCAAGAGTGCTATTTGCGTACAGAACTCTCGGGGTGCTGATCAGAACTCTGGCAGAACTGCCTCTAGATGCGATACTCCAAGTTTTATCACTAGGTGCAGTTTTCGCGAATAGTGCAACGTTGTTTTTGCAAATATATCTGGTATTTTGGTTTCTCTGGTGTAAAGAACCGAATAAGATGCAGAACTTTCGGGGTGCTGATCAGAACTCTGAAAAAACCTCTCTTCCTCTCAGTCAAAACTAAGATTTACCTCCTTCGATGCAGTTTTATACATGCAATGCAAATTTAACCGAACAATTTTATTGACTTTTGTTGTTTTCGAATGCAAGAGCGCTATTCGCGTACAGAACTCTCGGGGTGCTGATCAGAACTCTGGCAGAACTGCCTCTAGATGCGATACTCCAACTTTTATCACTAGGTGCAGTTTTCGCGAATAGTGCAACGTTGTTTTTGCAAATATATCTGGTATTTTGGTTTCATTGGCGTAAAGAACCGCAATAAGATGCAGAACTCTCGGGGTGCTGATCAGAACTCTGAAAAAACTTTCTTCCTCTCAGTCAAAACTAAGATTTATCATCTTGGAAGCAGTTTTTTTTGCATTCTGCAAATTTCACCGAACAATTTTACTGACTTTTGTTGTTTTCGAATACAAGAGTGCTATTCGCGTACAGAACTCTCGGGGTGCTGATCAGAACTCTGGCAGAACTGCCTCTAGATGCGATACCCTAACTTTTATCACTTGATGCAATTTTTGCGAATAGTGCAACGTTTTTTTGTAAATATACCTGGTATTTTGGTTTCTCTGAAGCTAAGAATCATAATGGGATGCAGAAATTTTGGGGTGCTATTTAAAACCCTGGCAGAATTGCCCCTGAAGCGCTAGTTCTACCCATTTAGCTAGATGCAGTTTTCGCAAAAAATGTAACGTTTTTACAAATATTTTTTGTATCTTTGTGTTTCTGAGTCAAAGGTACGTAATAAAATGTAAATCTCTCGGGGTGCTAATCAAAACTATGTCAAAACTGTCTCTAATGCGATTCTTCAATTCTTATCACAGAGCAGTTTTCGCGAATAGCGCAACGTTTTTGTGCAAATATATACTGTATTTTGTTTTTTTAGAAGTAAAGATTCGCATTGGAATGCAAAACTCTCGGGGTGCTGATCAGAACTTTCGTTTTGTTATGATTATTTCAAGATACCTATAATTTAAGAAATTTATGTAACCATGAAATTGGCAAATGGTGATTTTTAATAATATTATTTATTTCTCTCACTACTCGCTCACGTAATATACCTTTCAACAATTGTACCGAGTGTCTTTTCGTATTGATGTCAATTTTAACCAATTACACCGGTTATATTAGCCCGTGTGTGGATTGGGTCGTTTAAAAATGTTATTTTCCGAAAAAAAATCATATCTTTTGTATTTTTGCAGAACTATTCGTGAAATGCTTCAGGAACTATAGAACTATTGTAGGACGACCAAAAAAAAATACAGAACTATTTTTTGCAGAAAAAGGGGTGCGGCATGAAGTTAGCACCCCATTTTTTTTTTTAAAATTCTGCCCCCCCAAGGGCAGAACTATCATTGCACCCCGTCGGGAACTCTAGAACTATTGTATAAGGACCCAGAACTCACCCTAGTTTCGGGGGTGCTGCGAATTGGGGTGCTAACTTCACAGACTTATCCTAGCTACTAAAACTACCTCTAATGAACTATTTATTCAATTTAAATTTATTTACGGACGACTGCACGGGCTGTACATTATGTCTGTCCGTTTGTCCCATCATTGATTGCATTTCGTAAGTATTCTATATTCATAAACATTTTATTCAACTACGCTAAAAGTAATGGATGGTACTCATCGTCTCTATTTTTTTTCTGAACTGACTATGCAGTTGGCTGTTGCAGCCTTACTGCTTCACCGGGGTTTTTTGGGCGAGACTCTGAAGGTGCCTCAGCCCGTATAGCGCCCAACGCTCAAGGGCTCCCCGCGGGGGAAGCCGCTACTTTGGTTGTCGCTCTCAATTTGGATAAGGTTTAAAACAAAGGTATGCAAAAAATTGTCTGATTTTGGTTGGCATTTCTTCTTAAATGTAAAAAAAAAACCGGCCAAGTGCGAGTTGGGCTCACGTACTAGGGGTTCCGTACCTACCAACATTTATGTAATCTACAAACACAAACAATTATTATTTTTATATTTGAGATGATTGAATAAAAGGTAAATTGCGGTTTACGATTTATGACGTATTAAAAAAAACTACTAACTAAATCTCGTTCAAACCAAGTTTTCATTGTAATGTACATCAAATATTTTTTTTAGTTTTATCATTCTCTTATTTTAGAAGTTACAGGATGGGAGTTACATTTTACCACTTTGGAAGTGTTTCTAACGCTAACTATTCAGTTTAGAAAAAAATTATATTTGAAACCTCAATATCATTTTTGAAGACCTATCCATAAATACCCCACCCGTATGGGTTTGAAAAGAATTTTTAAAATTCAGTTTTAAGTATGGAGAACCCGAAAAATTAATTGTTTTTTTTTTTCTATTTTTGTGTGAAAATTTAATGCGGTTCACAGAATACATCAACCCTTTTTTACAACAGTATAGTACTTATAGTTTCGGAAAAAGTGGCTGTGACAAACGAACGGACGGACAGACAGACATGACGAATCTATAAGGGTTCCGTTTTTGCCATTTGGCAACGGACCTCTCAAAAGTAGTTATAGTGAAATAAGTTTTTTCGAAGTTTTTTATAGATATTGATATGTTCTTTAGTATCGTAGAACAATTTTTTGTTCTATCAATAGTTTCCAAAATACAATAATTTTTTTTACACCTTGGGTTACATTACTGAAGTTTTAGTAGGGATCCCTAATTATTCCTAGTAATAAATATAGCCTGTTACTCAGGGTTAATGTTGCATTCTAATGGTGAAAGAATTTTCAAAATCGGTCCAGTAGCTTTTGAGTTTATTCGTTACAAACATGCAAAAATAGAAATCTTTCCTCTGTATAATATTAGCATAGATGAAGCCCCTTTTTGAAAACAATGCATGCTAAAAAAATTTTAACCTGCAAACAACGGCAACACATAGATAACATTCAAACTGTTATCAAGACCTGTATTTATTACCTTTGTTTTACTAATAAAATCTACCTACTTTTATTTTTTTGTTCTTCTCATTAACGAAAACCTAATGCGTGTGCGAAACGCGTACGATTTTATAGTCGCTGGCCACATCAGGAGCATTGTAAGTATCTATAAGGCTCGTATTTTGATGTTGCTAGCCCTTTTAAAATACTCGCTCATTACTAATAATCACTCTTTTTTTTTATGCTTGCGTGTTCATACACTCCAACGATTTTATGACCTTCCTTTTCTTTTCGAGATCTCAGGAATATCATTATGCGCCTTATTCATTTAATAGGGCCAGTCAATCCTATTATATCAAGAGGGTTTTGATATAATTTTTCATTTCTTTAATCTAATTAAAGAAAGAGTTTAGAACCGGGGCGCTCCTGCGTCTGATAAACGAATAGACGATACGCATAGAAGCTTTTAATTGAACTAAGAATGTTTAGCTGACCTTGTTTAAGTAATGACGTAAACAAAGAGACGGGACTATGTAATTGCTGCCTAGTGTTACGGCGACAGCTAACGTGTAAATCTTGCGGTAAATCAGAAAAAGTTTACAAAATAAATAATAGTTTAAAAAAACAAAAAAACACGCTTTTTATAGAAAACCGAACTAAAAAATAGAAAATAAATAATAGTTTAAAAAAACTAAAAAACACGCTTTTTATAGATGGATTATTTATAATAGCTTGTTTTTTTAATTTTAAACTATTGCACGACTCATGATGCGAAGCATCAGAGAGTGCTTTATTTTCTTACCTTATCGACTATAGATGAAAATTATAAAATCATATTTTGCAAATTGAAAAATGGAATAATTTTATCAAATTAGTGTATTGTCATCGGTCCTCAATAAATCTACAAAGTTTGAACGAAATCTGGCCGTTTAAAGTGGGTCAAAATCGCGCCCAAAGAAGTCGGTTACAAACAAACATACAAACATACAGGTGAAGCTAATAAAAAGCTCGTAAAAACAATAATACTTACCAAAAAAAAAACAAACTGTTTTGAGAAAATTGTGATATGTATCGTTAGTGCCTATCAATTATTTTTAAACCGTTGATATATATCCTTTCTTTTCAAAGGCCTAACAAGAAACGTGATAAAAAAGGTCTATAAATAAAAATTAATGTACCTTCATTTGGAAATAGTACATTACTGCAGCGGCCCGCAAACGCTGTATAACCGGGCGTTCGTGAGTATGCGGGTCGAGGCATAGACGATAATTTTTTAAATTAATTTAATGGTACATTCTTTTTGTTGTGCCAGTCCTAAATTATAATAAAACTTGAGTTATCTCTTTAGTTATCAATATTCGGTTTAAAGAAGTTCGTTCCATTTTCAAATTTCATATTTAACAGTTGCGGGTACTGATAGGTACCTATCATGTACTGCAAGTACGATTTATGCCAAAGAAGTTTGTGCAAGATATGGTCGCATGTCATAGCATGTTTAAGAAGAAAAAAATTGAGCATTTTAAGATTAAAGAATTAAGTGTTATTGGTTTTAAGTGTATAAATATCAAATTGATAGCCAAAGAAACTTAAATCAGCATAGGTATAGGTCCTCTTAACAAACACGTAACATCCTCTAAACTTTCCTATTACTCAACCTCATTCGCGAGCCCTTCGTAATTTACTTAGAAATTAGGCATATCTAACTATTATTTGGTTAGCGCTGACTGTATGCCGATGAGAGAGTAGTTCCGTGATGTGAACCTTATGCAGATAATTTATAATACCTACTGTGTATTTTTTCTTAAAGATATTATTCCTTTTTACTCTTCCTATTGACGGTGTCCATTGTCGCCCGGATCTTTATCCCATTTAGTCCTTCCTTGAATTCTAGAATCTCAACGATTTCCGTTGCTCACGATTACCTCAGGTTTAAGACTATTCGCTAAAGCTAACAATAACCTAGTTCCAGCAAAAACACATTAAAAGCTCGGCTTTTGCGAATAATGCACAATAAATATAGGTTTTATGACATACCTATAACGTTATTTTCTTGATGAGTACATGCTGCAGTATAGACATTATATAAAACTAGCTGCATGTCTCGGTTTCCCTCGCGTTCTCGCGGGACTAGACAGATATTCTAGATGCAACCTAACCTATGTTTCGGTCAAATTTAATCCATATTTGTTCAATTTAGTTAATCCGAAAAATACTTATTTATTTACAAATATATATATTATTTTTTTTTACCTTTGACGCGGCAAGCAAGTGTTACACTGTGTGAAAGTAATATAGTATAAAGAGTCGAAATCGCGTAAATATTATATTAGGTATAACCGTTTTTGTTTCTTCACGTTCCCTCCCGTGGCCGCGATCGGTGTTAGTCAGTCGGTGTATTTCAACTCGTTAAATATATTTCTTCAAAAGCATTTGTACTTTCAACTACAGTTCCGTAGAGTTCGTACGAGTTCTAGTAAAAAAAAATCATCTAATTCCGCTCTGAGTTTTATACACCCTGACTGAACCTTGGGTTACGTCGAGATTCATCAGTAAACCGTAGCCCTTACCACACAAAGCCCTATTTCAACCCTGCTTTTATCTCGGTAGTTGCGGCAACCCTGTCCCTAAGTCCATGTTAAGCGGGAAAGTAATTGTTATGCTATTCTGCCTCAAATCCGACGCACGGAATGTTTCTGTCCCGGATTAGCTTAGATACTTAAAACACATGCAAACACTTAACTAAACTAGCCCAGATAAGGTTTAAATAACAAACTGTTTCTGATGATTATATACTTAGTAAATTTGATAAGGATCCTCAAAAATTTACAGTTTATTGATTCTGGTGACGGACACCAAGTGGGAATACTTAGCAACAATGTTTTTTCGATAGATTAAATTTTTTTTTTTAAGAAGCCAGTTTAAATTTGTTAGTTAAATTTTTATATTATAAATCAACCAATTTATACTTCTGGTGTATAAATCCAAATACTATCGCAGACTAATCTCTGGTGTTAATAAAACTCCATTTTTAACCTCGTCGCGTTAATTTGACTTTTATTTACGTTGATTATGATGATTCTATAAAATTTTGTTACGAGTATGGACGTTTTAGTGTACGAAAATAGCAATTCGTCACTCAAAAGTAAAAAAAAAAAAAAACGACCGGCTTTAAGAAAATGCACTAAAAAGGTTAATAATTACTTATTTCCAAAAATCTGATCTGAATTACAGTTTGAAGTTTGTGTCTATGTACCTATGTAACAGTTTATACCACACTTCACTTGCATGAAACCAAATTCAAACTGTAATTTAGATCAGATTTTTAAAAAAAGATTTTAATTTTAACCTTTTTGGTACATCGTTTTGAAGCCGGTTGTTTTATTTTTTGTTCAAAAGCTTTGCTTGTATAATTTTCAGTTTAGCAATCCAGGAAGTATAACACTTGCGATGATATGCGTTAGACGTTATACGTAAAACTGTGTCTTTGTAGATCTATATCTATATATGTAGCAGCTTAACAGGGTATGCATTGCACGCCGGTTTGTCGATCTCTATTTCCGGAGACAAGGTAAGCATAAAAGTTGTATGTAATGTCTGGTGTTTCCTCCACGTAAATGCTGGAACACTTACCCGAATGCAAGAAGAGAAATGAGTTTTAAAACAGGTCTTTATAGGTACCGCATTCAGACTAAGGAACTGTCGCGTTCTATTATAGGATTCGGGTCGCATTATATTGGTGAATATAAGTAGAATGCCTTAATACGTATAGTAAAGGCCGTTTTTATACTCATTTATCCAGTCTTCACCCTAGAATTATCTTTTCCCATCGTTTATCCGTTCCTTGCCAATTGGCAGTTTAGCTTGTTAATACTTCAAGAAACTTCTTTCCCGCAAGTTTGGACTTTATTACTAAAGAGGATATTTTTTTTTTAGTTTTAGTAATATTTTATATACTAGTTATGTTAAAACAAGGTATGGGGTCGACCGTCTTATTTGACTCACTCAAGAGCTTAAGCTATGACGTTATCTAATAACCTGTAGGTCATGCATGTCAGCATAAGAAATAATGACCGTTGGTCAGATGATTCACCGTACCGTATACCGTAAACATAATGAGTACGCCGCCGATTAGAAATTGTGACGTACGTATTGAGGCGCCATTCGGGCATAGCATGGTCATATCACGTTCTGAATAATAAGACTATTTCCTCTAGTGGTAGGTGTTTAAAGTTCTGAAAATAATTCTGTATGACGATAATATATGCTAATTTCCTAAAATTACCTATTTACAACTTGTAGGTATATTTATCGCAAAAAAAAAAAAAACAAAAAAATACGGAAGTTTAAAACCATACACATAGGAAAAATATTTTTTTTAAATTCTGTGTTCATTTTTAGGCCTTTGCTTTAGGCCACGATTACATAAGTTGTTGCTAACAATTCTCGATAGTAATAAGATAAACATTGCGGTTTCGCGACAATCGATGAATTTCATACGTAATTTTAAATGCGCAATGTATATCTTATTTCTATGGATTTCAAACGAGATTTGTTAGCAACAACTTTACGTTATCGACACACAGGTCTCCGAGCATTATGTCAAAGTCTTCCAGCGATTCTGTCAAGAACTAAATATATAACTACTCATAAACGTATTAGTTATTTAAAAAAGATTTCATATATTATTTTATTGTTTTTGACTTTGTGTTTTGTTTTTCAAATATGCTAATCGTGTCAAGGACTTCCAAACAAAACAATAATTTTATTTGATCATATTTTTGCATTATATTATTTGGATCTTCGCCACTACGTCCAAAGCCAATACTTACTTAAGTAATTAAACAACATTGGAATAGTTTCCTTCTGTTTTTGTTCTCCATCGATCTTGATACGAAAAGCGCTTCTATTAATAACTGGCCCACTTCGACGAAAGTAGCGGAAAGAATTGACTATTCATTAAATTCGATACTTGTGGCAACAGATTATATAAAACTATACTAGTACATACTTGCGGCTAACAGTTTTGGAATTAAGTACCTACATCGATCAAATTGAAAGGTCACATTGTTTGTTTTCAAGCATCATTGTATTTTGAAACCACTTTAAATTTGTTAATCATAATAATGCTTTAGATTGCTATTTGTATTGGCTGGAATACCCCACCACATAATATATCAAACACTATATCATATATCATTACTTATAAAACAAGTCACTTTCGTATTTTTACAAATTTTCTTTTTCTTATGGTAGCCAAATGGCAAATTGTTACCTTATGTCAGTCCGGGACCGGGTCACAATCTTACCATACCTACAGTTGTTATGGATAAGGATAAAAAAAAAAATAGTTCTTCATTCAAATAAACTGGGCCTCGTTCCAAAAGACACCACCTCTGGGCAGAGCTTCGTGCTGTCTCTTTCTGTATTCTAGTAAAATATTATTGCTATCCTGCTGTCAGTGCCTGCTGGTTAACTTGGTTGGGTTTATGAACGCGCCTCTGAGGGATAATTGTTTAAGCAAAGTTTATAAAATGTTACGTTTGCTAATTCTGTTGTGCCTCTTGTACGTGAGTACACAGGCCACTGCAAACAGCGATGATAAATTCTTCAAAAAATACGCCATGATGAAGGTAATCATTCTTATGTCATAAAAAAATGTTATAAAGTAATTATTTAAAATCACATAAAAAGTTTCGCAGTCGGTGGGATTCGAACCTAAGCTCCCAGAGAGAATCTATAATATCTATCACTATAGTCTGTTTAGTGGTTTTACTGATGGCTCAATACATTGTAGGTACCTTAGCTTTTCAAAATGCTTTTGGCATGACCAGTATTCCCAACATAATGTTATGCCACACATATTTTTTTTATTACCACCTGATTTAGCTAGAGTCTTAAATTATATAATAATATACGTAAGCTACAGGTAAAATAAACATAAAGGACTGTATTTATTTACTTTATTTTATTTTGCAACCGGAGCTCCAATAAATACAACAAAATATTGAGGTCAACGGTAAACAAATTTATAACGTAATGTTACGGGTAACGTAAACGGAAAACTATGTTTAGTTGTTTGATTGCTTCACCGCCGTACAGCGAATTAGAACAAGTCTGCAACAGGTATTTTTTGCAAGTATTTGTGCATTCATAAGTAACTTCATCCATGCCTGTAAAAAAAATAGAGAACTTGCTATAGATATATGTTACTCTTTTAATTTTTCCAGGCATTTTCTATTATGTATTAGGGGATATATAGAGAATACGATTTGCAGCGCCTTGCAGCGTGCTTTATACAAACGAATTTTCCACTTATTTTTGACACTTACTAATCAAACACTACGAAATTTTGAAGACCTGTTCTAGGAATTAATATCTAGGTCTGCAGTGTGTCAGTTTTTTAATAGTTATAGAGGATTCTAATTTTTCATACAAATGGTTTCAATTATGATTTTGAGTTAGTTAAAACATTTTTCAGCATTTTGGAAACCATAGACATAGATATTGGGCTTGAAATCCAGCTACAAAATTTCACTGTGTTTGATCAGTTAATGTCAAAAATAAATGAAAAATTCGTTTGTATGAAGCACGCAGCGTGAATCCGCAAATCGTTTTCTCTTAAATACTAATTGAAACCTGTAAACGGAATAAAAAGTATCCTATTTTCATCTGTGGCTTTCGAGGTACGTCTTTGCCAAATCGCTTCAGCAGCTTCTTTTTTTCCAAAAAAACAGCAAATCTACATATAGTTTGTGAACCTAAAAATTTGATTTTTTTACTCTGTGATACTAAGAGTCTAAGCCCATTTTGATAAAGGTACGGACATTTTTGTGATTGCTGGTCAAAAGAAACATTTGAATCTTATCTATTAGCTGTCTATGTCTATGTGTCTATATGTGTTTTTACTGCAAATAAAACTTGACGCGTTGTATCGGATATACATATGCCTACCTACTCACCTATCTATCATCTGATAAAATAAAACCTACATAACGTAGTACTCGTTTTGGTTATGCCTTTTTGTGTTCTTAGTTCATTGCACTGACTGAACTGTGGTGTAACTGGGTGAAGATTGTTATGGCTACTTTACGAGATGCATCGTTTCCAATTGCAAATTGAAAGTAATTGGGTGTCCTTAGTGTGTATTATGTTTGTATATCTTAACTGTTTTAATACTTAGACGGGGTAACCAGTGGCTGGCCACACCCACAGTATAATGTAAGACTTGGTCGGCAGCTTCTTTACACCAACCACTTTAGTCTTGCATGACTGGTGGTAATGGTTAGCCCATCGCTGCAACAAGGTTATATATGTCCCATACGCTTTATAGTAATAGGCGGTAAAACGAAGGTCCAGGGACGAAATAAAAGGGGGTATAATTGCGTCTACATTTCTGCAGAATCTTAGCACGTCCTACAAAACACCACAATGCATACATGTGTGTCTAAGTAAAAGTATAGATCATAACTGTCTATACACACACATCTTTATACATTTTTTTCACTATACACAGTCTCACACAGAACAGTGAAAGGGCGCTCAGGTGTGCTAAGATTTTTTAAAGTAAGTCAAAATTTTTCAGCGGAGAAACGTGAATATATAATGCTAAATAGAAAAATAAATTTTAAAATTGTCTAGGTTATGAATAATAATAATAAATTGCCCTTGAGCAATAAAGAAAAAAAAACAAATGCTGTATAAAAAAAATCTTGCGATGTGAACGCGAAACTTAGGGCGGAAGTTGTTTAACACAAAGCTAAAGTAAACCGATAGGTGTAATGCTATTGTATTGTTCTTTGTTCCAATGATTCGATAGGTCGATATCGAACAAAAGGCGGGAAAACTTCATGTAAATAAAATTATTATAATGACAACAATGTCTGCAGTCCGGATAAGTCTTTTATATATTATATACATTATTACTTAACAGGTTCATTTGGGTGACTATTATATTATTGCTAATTTAGCCATCCATACTCTGCTAAACTCTAGCTAGGGGCTCGTCAAGAATTGATTCTGGTAGGAAAGATATTTATGTCTTTACTTATTTTTTAGGGTTCCGTACATAAAAAGAAAAAAAAAAATGAAACCGATATAGGATCGCTTTGTCTGTCTAGACCCTTTTTCTTAGGATCGTGTGAAGGTATAAAGTTGAAATTAATTTCAAATAAGGTCTATGGATCTTTGAAGCTGTAAAAAATCAAGTTAGAAGCTTGAATCAACGCAATAAAAAAAAAACGACAGAAATCCGGCCGTTATTGTCGCATTTTTTGGCATTCACAAACAAATCAAAACTTATGGGTACTTACCGTTGACTATTATAATCATGAAATTTGGCAAGGAGCAAGATATTACATCACAAATATAGGAAAAAATTCAAAAACTGATAATCTATTTATTTATATATTATATTTATATGTGTGGATGTATGTATTTGTAATGTGTATACATATATATATATATATATTCTTAATTTTATATTGCATCACCTACCTGTCTCTGCTTTTAGAAATAAATATTTCCTCTCCCCAACGGTCGCCTGGCAGGGATCGCTATTGAGCGATAAGGTCGCTTTATTGTATGCTTTACAATAGAATGTAACATTAAGTATTAAGTTATTTTAGTTATGCAATAAAGAATACATGGAATGACCCTTCCTATCTATCTATCGACTAGAGATTGTGAGACTTGATCTCATGGTGGAAGAACTATCTACCTACATATAATAAGTTTGTACGGAACCATCGGTGCGCGAACAGGAATCGCACTTGACCTTTTTTTTTATAGTCTGCTGTCTGAGAAAGTTTTTGAATACGCATTTCTATAATATCACGTTGCACTGGCCGTTTTGATAATAATTTTTTTTTTACTCGACTACTCATTTTTTTTTATTTGGGTAAAAATATTAGACCTATTCTTACAACAAAATGTTAAGCATTGCAACTCCTTATAATTCATTCTCAGCCATCGTTTATAATTGTTATGAATTTTGGCGAAAACTTTGGATTCTAGCAATGATTTAATAGGTCAATTTTTAAAAGGGTAACAAAATTACACTCACTTAATTAGTAGGTACTATCAATTTTATTATTATATTTGATATTAGCTTTTGCCCGAGGTTTCACCCGTCCTGAATTCGGTTTATCGGTGAAGGATTTCAAAGGCAACTTCTCAACTATAAAAAAAAAAAATGACACACTGGACATTTTTAAGTAGTCTATTCCCCGGGACTCTAACTTTTTCCATTCCAAATTTGCCCGAAATTCGTTTATCGGTGTAGAATTTCATTAAATTCTCTCTTTCACACACATTTTTTAATTTTGTTTATCTAAATACATTGTAGATAAGGTTATCACACACTATTCGTCACGCTCTGATATTCTCAACATTTTATTTATGTTACACCTGAAGCTCAAACGTATTCAACGTAAATTTACGCATCAACTACAAATGCTGTTGAAACATTTTGAATTATTCTTATCATTTACCTACTAATAAAATTTTGTCATAATACTATTTACCCAACACAATCCTGACTTCTCAAGCAGCCCACTACTGGACATGGGCCTCTCTCAGTGTTCACCATCTTGTATAATCTTCTTGCCTTGGTTCGGCATCTCCATCTTGTTCTGTGCCTTACGCATCCAATCTGACGTGTGTGACATAGTTACACTGCATTATCGGAAGCAGCGATGCGGCGATGTGCTCGCTCACCATCAGTGGGGCGATTCAAGTCAGTAAATACCATCGGGTTCCAAAATTACTGAGACATGTAATGTCCATTTACTTAAGTTTCAACGAAAAAATGTGTAGAATAATTTTATCAGTAATGTAGGTCATACATAATCGTCAACTTATTTTACACATTCTTTCATTAAAACGTAAGTAAATTTCATAGCATTTCACAGTCATCTCGGAACCAGATGGTTTTTACTGACTTGAATCGCCCCGCTGGTCATCCGTCATGCAGGGCTTAAAGTGTTCAGTGAACCGATGCGATCCCCATCATGCCACATTAATGTTGGTGTGGCTTTGTGACCAGCCACTAGTAACCCCTATCTGGAAATTCAAGCCGTAAAAACAAAAATACATACATACGGCGAATGACGAGTAACATAAATATGCCACAGAAAAGAAAAAAAAATGTTCCTGGCATCAAGGGGGAAGGCGTTGAATAGACATCCCGAAATTTTTATATTTGCGTAACAAAATAATACAAAGGATAGTACTATAAGAATCTACCTAATACAGTTTTTATTAGTCAGTATCATCGACATTACTAGCTAAGGATGACGCATAAGCAATCCATTAATGGCACATCTAAAACTCCGCTAAAACGCGCCCGTAGCGGAGTTTGCATCGAGTAATGACTCAATACTTGCAATTAATTTTGAGCCTTATGGGTTTGTTAAAGAGTAAAAATTTCTTTGAATGTCACATGTTTTGAAGTAAATATAACTGGCTAGTTAGTGTTCCGTAAATTTCGTAGCGATTTGTTCAGCGTGCGATATCCTTGGTTGTTTGTAGTATATCGATGGTCAGTATGCATAAATGATAAATTTTTAGGTTTCTAAAAAATCAAAATTAAACCAATGATAAGTTACTTATAAAAATCACAAAGTTATTTGTAATATCCAAAACTCTAGAACAGCATCACTTCTTTAATTAATTTTGTATATTTCAAGAATGTCTATAAACGACTAAGTGTTTCTCATTATCCCCTTACTATTTTCGTTTTGCCACTAAGAAGTAGCAGCTGTGACGGGATATCGCGTGACCGTCCCCGTGGGAACTTCCCATTGAAGGAGTAGCTATAGAGGTCACTCATCTATCGAAGGGGTAGCTAGCGGTCACGCTACTTTCTTGCCCTTGAACTGTTTTATAATTCTGAGGGGTCATCATTAACTGATATTTGTTTGAATTTATTTGAATACATTATTATAGAATAGCTTTACATAGGTATTTGAAGATATAATGAGGCGCGGGTATTTGGCCCTAGTTTGTTCATATTTTGCACAAATAAGTGCAAAAATATTTGTATAAAGATCTGGCGCTCTTTACATCCTTCAGCAAATTTATTTGTTGAGATGAGAGTAGACAAGGGCACAGTTCGTCTTGTGCTTTATTGTTAGAATAGAATAGAATAAGTCTTTATTTGCATAGAATATAGGTTACATTAATGATATTACATAATTTTTGGTCCATACATATTCAACCATTTTAGATGGTGTGCAAAAATATCTTAGAAACAATTCCTAAAAATTACAAAATTACCATTACTATACGTGAAGCGAATACAATTGAAAATTATTTGGCAAAATTCAAAAAAATTACATAGATAAAAAAAAAATCATTTGAAAAATATCATTAGATTACTTTGCTTACAAAAAAAAAAAAAATTTGAAAAATCCAAAAGTGCACGCCTCATTGCGGTCATTCACATTTAAAAAAAAAATTCTAAAACAAAAACTCGAGTTTTTTAAAATAAAATAACAAATAAGGTGAGGAAAAAATATACAATAAAATAAAAATGAAAAATATATATATAGATTATAATTAAACGACAGTACTTAGAACGCTAATATTAACTAGGAATCAGCACAGTGTAATACTTTATATTTTAAAAACAAAAGTATTCCGGTAAGATGAATTTTTCGACCAATTTCTCTGCCACATACATGGTCACATAAACACATACTCACGGACGTCCAAGAATGATTAGTTTTAATGTTATTATTTATTATGTTAAACAAATTAATTGTTTATAAAATGTACCATATGTGCTAGACAGATTATTTAACTTCATATTAGTGCACTCATATTATCCTGTAAGTGTTATATTAAAAAAAAAAAGTCATTTAGGTTTCGAAAGACTGGGTTTTTTGACATGTCGAGAGTAGAGCACTACCTCACCGCTCCGCTTATGAGGCGTGCAATTATACTACCTGAAAATTCAATATTACCATCAAGTATTATGAAAACTATGTCAATATACATATATTATTATTACCTAATTTCGCTTATAAATTTAATTAAAATATTGGCAGAGGCAAACAACATAAGATGAATTGATATTAAAAATGTCAAACAAAATAAAGTAATATAAAGAAAATCGTAATTATTATGTCAAAAATTGGAAGTTTTTTTTAAATTATGTCAAAATTCGAAAGTTTTCAAATTATGTCAAAATTCAAAAGTTGTACAAGAAAATATTTAAAATTAAAATAAGCATGACATTAATATCCAATAATATAATAAAAAATATTATACTCATTTTAACAATTCAACATTTACCTTCTAAATACTCTTGAATTGTGTAATACATTTTACCTAACAAAAATGTGTGTAATTCCTTTTCAAAACATCTGATGGGATTTTTTTTCAACATATCTGGCAAATGGTTGTATAACATAATAGCCATGCAATAAGCGTTTCTTTTATAAACTGCTAATTTCTGTGACGGGACATACAACCTGTCACCATATCTACCACTTCTGCCTGTCATTTCCATATTTGTTTTAAAAACACTTGGGTTCTTAAAAACGAAAATACAAATTTCATAAATGTATAAACATGGTAGAGGTGGTATATTCATCGATTTAAATAAGGGTTTGCAACTGTCTAAGGGTTCAGCTCCACATAGTGACCTTATGCACTTTTTTTGCACCTTTAAAACTTTATCTATTTCTACAGAATTACCCCACAGTATAATGCCACATCTCAGTACTGCCGAGACATAGCCATGGTAGGCCAAGAGTGCAGCTTCTATTGTTGCAATTTGTCGAGTTCTTCTTAGAACATATACATACCTATCCAACTTACTGCAGACTTTTTCTATATGGCTTTTCCAATTGCAATATTTTTCAATTGTTATGCCTAGAAAGTTAGTATTGTCTACATTTTTTATGAAAATGTCTTCGTATTTAATTTTAAGTTGAGGAAAATTACTGTTAATTGTTTGAAATTGAATAATTTTAGTTTTATTTAAATTAATTGCTAGATTATTAGATTTTAACCAATTATCCATCTTATTTAAAGAAATTTCCGACCCTACTTGTAGATCTTGTTGATTATGAGATTTAATTATAAGTGTTAGGTAGTACCTATCAAAGCTGTCAAGTGCGTGTCGTAGACTCATTAAATTTTGGTTTCGTAGAATGAGAATTGTTGCGGATGGAGTATTTGAAAAACTTATAAACCTTTTTTTTTTTTCGAAATCATTTTAGTTAAAAGAAATAACCTATTTAATTATCGTGCCTTTTTAAAAAAATCGATTATGATATTGCTTTTTAGCAAAAAAAAGAAATGGTCAAAAAGAGAAATCAATTTTAATCTAGTTGCCTTTATTTAACAAACCTTTGTGAGCATTTTAGAATATATCGGTTATATAGTAGTAGTATAAAAAATCAGGTTTTTTTTTAATTTTTATCAAATGTAGGTGACTATTTTAATATTAAACTACCACAATTTATTATTTACTAGCTGGCAACATAAAAATGCATCAAATATCTGGTATTATACATATTTACTGATACTGATTGCAAGTTCCTTAATAAATGGTTATGGTTTTCCAAAAAAACTATAGGTATGATTTAAATCACTCAATCCTGGTCAATTTATTGACTATGTGGTTGGAAGTAATGTTTGAATAAACTCTAGTTATTTGATGCAATTTAATCTCGTTGTTAGCTATGCACCGACAGTATGTTTGTGCATGCATCGATGCATCTTGTGCGTGTCCTAGGTGCATGCATGCACAAACATCTTGATCGCACACATAAGTTACTTGGAGGAAGTCCAGACCTGTCGGAATGTCACTATACAGCCAGCCAGGCGATATCGCGCGGGAGTTAATTTATTGAGAAATTAATGTCTAAGATATAAATTCAATACGTGCTAGGTCAAAAGTATAGAATTTGATAGAAGGCAAAGAGAGACATTATTTTCGTTGAAAGCAAAGGGCAACGATAGTCTTTACTTAAGTACTAGTTTTCTCCGGCGACTTCGCTCACGTTATTATTATATGATTGCGACCAAAAAAGCGTCCTTCTCATTGTTTAGACCGACAATTGTGTGACAAGGTATGTTGTTAAAAGAGAGTCAGACAAAATTCTTTATGAAAACTAGTATGTAGATCAAGTATTCTATTTAGATGTCAATGCAAGCATTTCATCTGTAGGTAATCAACTTAGGTAGCTAGCTCCATCCAGCAGTGCTCAATTCCATTAAGGGTACTCAGATCGGAGCCACGTCAAGTGCAATTTAAATGGAATTAGGAAGTCGACCGGGCCGGAGCCGTACGTAAGCCTTTCCAAGTACCTATTTGTGGTAGAAAATACAATATTTGTCTGCCCTTTGTGTGTAGTGTTAATGTAGTACACATTATAACTTAAGCGTATTTACAGAAGAAGAATAGAATACATTTTAAAGTTAATTGTGGATGCCACTCTTTTTATGAGAACAGAAACTGTTTGTGGATGCTCTGTGTCTAGGGTTACTTACCTATAATGCGGGAAATTGAAAAGTCCTGACAAAATGACTGGTTCTTATAGAAAAGGCCTTACCTTTTGTCGCAGACGTAATAAATTACAGACCATAGCTTTAAAACGCTGGGAGCCGCAAAACAGGCGTGCCATCCGACCCTTTCTATAGCATAGTATTATATAATCTGTGCTATAGCGTAATTTACGCTTATGTGCCAAAAGATCTTGCCTATGTACCTACATATCTTTCTAACAAAACTCGCAGCTGCAATCTTGACAAGAGGAAAAATCCTGACATATGTTAACCCTCCCCCCCAGTCTCCCAGTCGATATTCACTTTCCATCCATCCATTTTGGTATGTCATTAAGGGATACTCTAGGGCGTAGCATCTAAGTTTTTGACCTCGAGAACCCTGTGCTAGCTTGAGGGAGGGGGCAAATAAAAATTAAAAAAAAATCGGACCTTCTCAGTTTTTCGTTTATATCTCCTAAATTACGTGTTTTACGTATACTGTGTTTCGGAAAGTAGTAGAATATGGAATTTTTTTAAATTTCCACTAGTTAAACGTATTTTCTGTTTCAAAATTAACTGATACAACAGATCAAAGTTTGAAAAAAATTTCGTTATAGGCGTGCCGCGTCTAAAACAAGTTCAAAACACAAAATATTTTTTTTATAGTACTAAACATCAATTTATTTTTTTATAAATTATGGTATATTCTACATATAATTATAATAAAGTTGGTTTTGCAAATACTTTAAAGTTAATTTAATATAAAAATAGACATTTCTTAATCATTTTCTATTTTTTGAAATTCTCTTTCATTGAAAACAGCATAAATGTTGAAATACTAACTATAATGTTTCGCACATCAAAACCGCAATATAAAAGTTACAAAAAATGTTTATTTTATTTTTTATAATTTTTTGCAACTACCCAATAAATTAAAATTTTTCATTTTTTGTTGATTTAAAAAAATTACAACAAACAAACAAGTTTTAAATATTTTTGTAACGTGTTCTTGTTAGGTAAATATATAATAAGAGCTCCAAAAAGCGAAACGTTTTTAGGACCTATTATTTTAATATTATAGTTTTCAATGCAAGCCAAAGTTCCTTATGTTAACTTTTTATAAATTAAACTTGAAGGAATTTTCAAAACGCGATTTTCTTTTCAATGTGTAGAATATACGATAAAATTTTTTTTAATTTTTTGAATTAATATTTAATACTATAAAAAAATATTTTGTGTTTTGTATTCTCGTTGGACGCGGCGCGACGAAATTTTTAACCGAGGTCAGAAAAGGAGTAGGTTCTCAATTCGGATGTTTTTTTTTTTATGTATGTAAAAATTAATTTTTATTTAAAGGAGTATACTTCCGAGATGGTCTCATATTAATATAATGAATTTAAAACTTAAACTTCTGGTCAAAAAAAGTAATCGGTGTTAATTTGGAACCGGTGAAACGCTTTTTATGTTGATGATTGAACAAAATTTTGTTGCGAGTATTTGTTTAAAAGCAATTTATCACTTAAAAGAAAAAAAATATTAAACAAAAACAAAAAACAACCGGCTTCAAAAAGATGCACTTAAAAGGTCAAAATAATTACCTACTTATTTCCAAATATATAATCTAAATTATAGTTTGAAGTTGCTGTCTATGGTAATTATTTTAATCTTTTTAGGGTTCCGTAGTCAGCTAGGAACCCTTATAGTTTTGCCATTTCGGTCCGTCCGTCTGTCTGTTCGCGGCTTAGTTAGAAAACTACTAATACGAGAAAGCTGCAATTTGGCAGGGATATATACATTGATCAAGCCGATAAAGTGGTAGAAAATTTTTTTTAGCGTACCTCCCCTACACGTGAAGTTGGGACGTAATTTTTTTTCTCGTCTACCCTATCGTGTGGGGTATCGTTGGATAGGAATTCCAAAATTCCGCCCCCCCCTCTACCAGCGAAAGTATAGTATTTGGAAATGTAAAAAAAATACGGTGGTAATATATATAATGAATTTAAAAGGAAAACTATTACGGGTAAGTACACTTTACAGGCTAACGAGTAATAGTCGACCAAGTTGTTTGTTGGTTGTGGAATGAGCTCTCTGCCAAGGTTTTCTCTACGGACTACAGTATGGGGTTCTTTAAAAAAGAAGTTATTTGATTTTTGAAGGGTCGGCAACGCGCGAGTTATACTTCTGGTGTTGCAAGCGTCCATAGGCCACGGTGACCGCTTATCATCAGGCGGACCGGTTGCTTGTTTGCCACCCTAGTGGTATAAAAAAAATATAAAATGTACTTGGAAAAGTGAAATTTTCGTATAACGATGTATAAT
Source organism: Apoda limacodes (assembly GCA_946406115.1). NCBI lineage: Eukaryota > Metazoa > Arthropoda > Insecta > Lepidoptera > Limacodidae > Apoda > Apoda limacodes. The sequence continues at coordinate 8,559,100 of OX291550.1, read as the reverse complement.
TATAGAAAAATAAAATAATAACATTCTAAAGACTATTCTTCATAAATTGATGACAATAGTTACGTTCAAATGACGCATTGGACTAGCCGGCGCGTTTGGCGCAACATAGAATCGAGCGTGTGACAGGCACCTGCGCTCATAAGCGCGCATGTTGTTTGGATGTCTCGAAGATGAAGAACGCCTGATAGGTTTGCTATTTTCGCTTTGAAAGTTCAGTTTTTAATGATTTGATTTGATTATCATTTAAAAAACTTTAATTTCAAACTACTATTACTTGACTTTTATTAATAAATTGCAGTTAATTTTTCTTTAAAAGGTTGAACTTTTATTTTGCAATTTTAAAGTCGAATTTATTTAATAAAACATTTTAAACGTACGTACTCGTAACGTACGAACGCGGTCAGAAAATGTTTACCAGTTTTGAAATTAGATTCTATATCACACTTTTTTCACTAAGTCTAAAATGCCATATCAAGTTACCTTTCAAAAGCTATTATGCAAAATGACGCATCGAGAAAAACAACAAGAATTATTGATCACTCTTTGATAATGGAACCAATATCTTTATTTGTTGAAATGACATTTATCAAAAAATATCGTTTGAACGTCGTTTTGACAAGAGTAAAATTTTACAAAAGATTTTTTCATAACGAAATAAAATGGCAAGTTTAACCCTGGAGCAATGGGCTTAAATAATATTTTTCTTCAAGGATGGACATAATATTAGTGCTATATCACGAGAACTCAATATATCGCGATGCACTGCGAGGTTTTGGATTAGGCGTCACGGCGAATAAGGGCAAATAACAGATCATAGAAATAATGCAGGACGACGACCGATACTAACCGCCGCGCAAATAACAGAAATCATTCGTCGTTACGAAGAGAATTGTTTCACACCAACTAGTTATTTTGCTGCTTTATATGGTGTGAGTACAATCGAACTCGGTATGATGAAGGTCATATTGTGCCTCAAAACGAGTCAGGTCCCATTACAGTAAACTTATGGGGGTGGATGAGCCTTGACGGCGTCGGAGAACTGGCGTCGTTAGAGAATAGGGCTACGGCCATTAATTATGTGGATCGCTTTTGGAAGAAAGAATGTTGCCTACTGTGCGCGTAGTGTATCCTGTAACGGAATTCCCACACATTACTTACGTTCAAGATAATGCACGGATACACACAGCCCGTGCTACTATGGCGTGGTTCAACCTGCACTTTGACATTTGTCCCATTCAATGGCCCGCTCGGTCTGCTGATTTAAACCCTATTGAAAATTTATGGGGGCTTTTGGTTCAACGCTGGGACTGTCAAAATGAAAGAAACCCTCAAGCTCTTAGATCACACTGTGCTAAAGTATGGAATGATATCAGAGGTACTGATCTATGCACGCGTCTTGTTGCATCTATGCGAGATAGACTACGTGCCGTCATAGCTGCAGAGGGAGGTTATACTACATATTCAATAAAGATTTTCGAAGTGTCTATTTTATTATTTCTTCATATTCTTATTTAAAAAACTAAAATATTAGTTTTTTCAAAGAAGGTTTTCTATATATTAAAACTTGATAGTAGTCAGTCCATCTCCTAGAGCAGAGATGGCGAACCCATGGCAATTCGGGCACGCCAATCATTTATGATATTTCTATTTTCACCTACGTATGCTGGCAAGTCATTTTTAGAAATAAACTCTAGTTTAGCTTCCATACTGCTAAGTAACAAAGTACGAGCCTGCCCTAATGTGAGATTTTTAGCATCTAATTTGCAACAGCAGAAATCACACTAATTTTTTTTTTATTTGAATATAAATATTAAACATTTCGATTGCTGTAAACATTTCGAGCTGCAAGTATCTAAATAGCTTTAAGTTAACAGCAATTCGTTTAATTTTTCTCCATTATTATTAAGTAACCCAGATTTTTTGACGGCACGTCATAGGTACAGTATTGTTTTTTTCATAGAAAATGGCACATTCATTAATATAGTCCAGGAGGAATCGGCGCATGAGTACCGAAAACTATTCGACCTCAATTTTTTTTATGCGATCCTCTTCAAATTGCCCTTCTAATGATATAAATGCATGTTGCCATGGCGCAACCCGGTGCCATATTGTTTAAACCGAAATTGTTAAAACAATTGCAAAGAATTGTTATTTTTCAACCGGACAAATTTTTTTCATATTCTTTATTGAAATACCAATAAAAAAGGTGCTATGACTTTTAACGATAAAGTTAATATTTTTAAAGATATGAATTTTTAAAGGTTCGAAAAATCTCAAATTTGGGTACTTTCGACCCATGAAAAATATATTAAAAAAAAACATAATGTCGAAGTAATATTTTTTTTTAATTCTTTATACAATTGTTAATAATATTGTTAAAAGAGATTTTAAAAAATTTCATTGTTTATATCTTTTTTTTAATTGTTATTTCCGCGTTGCGTCGGCCTCTCTGTGTCTCGAATCATTATTTATCATTTATCTTAAAAACTATCAACTTTGTCAAGATTGTTAAAGAGAGCAATGTTATTAATTATTAAATTGTCTACAATTTGTTTTTAATTAATTTTTTTTCTGAAATCAATTTTTCAAAAGTTATTTAAGCATAAATCGAAACATGTAATTAAAATTACTTTTTTATTAGTTTATATTACTTTTTTGTTATTATCATAGTAATTTTTGCATTTATATCAACAATAATAAGATATAATGGTATTTGACTATTTTTTTAAATCACAATTATTTATAAATAATAAAAATATATTAGGTACGCACTTGAATGTTTAGAAAAAACATTCAAATGAATTAAATAAAAATAATTTTACGTACATGTATCATAGTGCGTGTACGATTGTGTCTATATAAAAAAAACGATTCTTTTTTTTGTTTTTTATTCTTTTAAGGTTACTCTTTGTATAAAACCTCGAGATCTTTGTTTGTTCTTGTGACAAATTATTGATTATATATAACATTTAAAATAAAAATACAAGTTAGTGCATGTCGATTCTCAACTGATCATCCTTTGTTTTTTACTCATAGTTATTCAGTCTTTTTTATTTCGTTCAAGATTTAAGATCGTTAATCGTTAAGCGATACTTAGAGGTAAGCGACGCATACTTGCGAGCGCGCGGAATTAACAATTAAAAAAAAGATATAAACAATGAAATTTTTTAAAATCTCTTTTAACAATATTATTAACAATTGTATAAAGAATTAAAAAAAAAATATTACTTAGACATTATGTTTTTTTTTAATATATTTTTCATGGGTCAAAAGTACCCAAATTTGAGATTTTTCGAACCTTTAAAAATTCATATCTTTAAAAATATTAACTTTATCGTTAAAAGTCATAGGACCTTTTTTATTGGTATTTCAATAAAGAATATGAAAAAAATTTGTCCGGTTGAAAAATAACAATTCTTTGCAATTGTTTTAACAATTTCGGTTAAAACAATATGGCACCGGGTTGCGCCATGGCAACATGCATTTATATCATTAGAAGGGCAATTTGAAGAGGATCGCATAAAAAAATTGAGGTCGAATAGTTTTCGGTACTCATGCGCCGATTCCTCCTGGACTAATAAAGGTTCGCCATCCCTGTACTAGAGCGATTGATTGTCATATAAGAAAAAAGATAATCTATGGTCAATCAAATTATTATGAAATAGACATTTAGAACTTGTCACTTAAATATGTGCATGCAATTGTGATCCTTAAGGTGGTAAACATTTTCTGACCGCGACTATACATACATGGTTTCAGCTCCCTACCGATGCCGATTCGCTTACTACAAGTAGGTTTAAAGCGTGGGTCTTATATCATTTACTATGATAATAACAAAAAAGTAATATAAACTAATAAAAAAGTAATTTTAATTACATGTTTCGATTTATGCTTAAATAACTTTTGAAAAGTTGATTTCAGAAAAAAAATTAATTAAAAACAAATTGTAGACAATTTAATAATTAATAACATTGCTCTCTTTAACAATCTTGACAAAGTTGATAGTTTTTAAGATAAATGATAAATAATGATTCGAGACACAGAGAGGCCGACGCAACGCGGAAATAACAATTAAAAAAAAGATATAAACAATGAAATTTTTTAAAATCTCTTTTAACAATATTATTAACAATTGTATAAAGAATTAAAAAAAAAATATTACTTAGACATTATGTTTTTTTTTAATATATTTTTCATGGGTCAAAAGTACCCAAATTTGAGATTTTTCGAACCTTTAAAAATTCATATCTTTAAAAATATTAACTTTATCGTTAAAAGTCATAGGACCTTTTTTATTGGTATTTCAATAAAGAATATGAAAAAAATTTGTCCGGTTGAAAAATAACAATTCTTTGCAATTGTTTTAACAATTTCGGTTTAAACAATATGGCACCGGGTTGCGCCATGGCAACATGCATTTATATCATTAGAAGGGCAATTTGAAGAGGATCGCATAAAAAAATTGAGGTCGAATAGTTTTCGGTACTCATGCGCCGATTCCTCCTGGACTAATAAAGGTTCGCCATCCCTGTACTAGAGCGATTGATTGTCATATAAGAAAAAAGATAATCTATGGTCAATCAAATTATTATGAAATAGACATTTAGAACTTGTCACTTAAATATGTGCATGCAATTGTGATCCTTAAGGTGGTAAACATTTTCTGACCGCGACTATACATACATGGTTTCAGCTCCCTACCGATGCCGATTCGCTTACTACAAGTAGGTTTAAAGCGTGGGTCTTATATCAGCAGCGGAGCGATCAAATCAGTTTATACTACGTACCTAAACATTGTGTCCGTCCCCCCGTCCACCTTTCAGCAAAACCGTTGTATTTGGCAATATTTAAACAACCTCTAAAATGTTGGTTTATGAGGCTACTACGAAACCCCATATTGCGCGTGGTCCGAAACACACTTGGCCGGGTTTTTTTTTTTTTGAGTTTCATTTAATTATGTGATTTGATTTTTTTTTAATAATTGCCCAAATATGAATAACATGACAATTAACATAAAATAATCTTCGATATTTTTGGTTTTTTACATTTTTACTATTAAATATTACCCTAGGAACTCTTGGTCGGGATAAAAAGTATACTTTGTCAGTCTCCGTCTCTTCAACAATGCCTGTGCGAAAAATCTGCTGAATCGTATTCGTTATAAATTCGGACTTTCATCCACTATTTCGCCCTCTAGGGGATGATTTTCCAAAAACGCTGAAAAACGTCAATTTTAGTTTTCAACCAAAAGGCTAATCGATTTTTACGCATATAGCTTAAACAATAGGGATCTTCCATACAAACTTCCAACCCCCATTCTAAGTGGAATGCAAAACTCTTTCGCATGCGTAATAACAGAAATCTCTGTGCAAATTTCAAGTCTCTAGGACCAGCAGTTTGGGCTGTGCGTTGATACGAGTATGTCAGTCAGTCAGTCAGTCAGTGAATCAGTCAGTCACTACAGACTTCTGTTTTATATTTAGGATATAATATGTCTGTTTTCTTTTTCCTGCGTTTTAGAGAAAAGCTCAAGTGTTTTTTTTTTTTTTTACCACTAAGGTGGCAAACAAGCCCACGGTCCGCCTGATGGTAAGCGGTCACCGTGGCCTATGGACGATTGCAACACCAGAAGTATCACTCGCGCGTTGCCGACCCTTCAAAAATCCAATAACTTCTTTCTTTAAGTCTCGGCGGTAAAGCCATTGCTAGATGCGTATTATTGACGGCCTTAACTAAGGGTATGGTACGGCCGTCAAACTCTATTTATACAGCAAATTACTGCCCTACTTTTAGACGGTGCAGAATCGTACTGCACCACAACTAATAAATAATGCCGCCGGTGTCAATGACTTGACTGACCTAATGCTTAGGTTCCCAATAATAAGTCCTTCGACCCATTCTTAGTCTCACTCGTGGTGATGAGACTTTCCAAAAATTCTAATGATACATAATCAAAACGCCCAACGCAAAATATGGACGGCCAAGTAAAATATATTATTACGTTTAAAACATAACCATAGCATGCATAACTAAATGTACAGCGCCATCTATTGTTGCACAACGAACATTATCACCTTACCTTTTTCGTTGGAATGTTTTGAAATCCTTATTAGTAGTGACTAGGGCATGCAGAACCGGTACCGGTTCCATCGCATGTTTCGTAAATACGGTTTAAATTTTAATAAAAATATACTATGTGAATGTTATAGAAATGAAATTGAAATTAAATTGTTTTCCATTTACAATCATTTTAATAAAATTTTACACTGAAAAAAAATTAACAAGTCAGTCTTTATACTTAATTACTTTGTTTTTTATTTCAGTATCGTTAACAATTTAAGAAAAATGCTATTTACAATTAAAATAAAGCAACATATCAGTTTAGTACTAACTAAACATTGTTTTTCAATAACAATCATATAAATTAAATAAAAAATTGGCAAATAGCCCTTGTTTTTCAGTTATATCATTTAAATAATTTTAATCAGAGATAAATCACCAAATCAGTCTTCATTAATAATACTTATGTCTTATGTACCATTTAAAATAATAATAATCAGTCTTATTTAGTATAGTATAAGTCTTATAATAAATCGAAGGATATTTGATATTACTGCAAAGTAATGAAATGTAGTATAAGAAATAACTAATAATCAAGTAGGTACTTAAACCAAAACTACCACAGGTACTGTAAAATAAACATTTAACCTCAAAAAATAAAAATACTAGGGGCCCAGCGAACGTTGTTTCGCTAAAGTTCCTCTCAGACCCTGCGAAATTTGTTTCTACTGGCGTCTTACCTTCCCCGGCGTGTGCACAGCCACTTACCAAATTCCACTATAATACCGTTCGCCTCGCGCTTTCCCCCTTTTTATTAGGGTTCCGTACCCAAAGGGTAAAAACGGGACCCTATTACTATGACTTCACTGTTCGTCCGTCCGTCTGTCACCAGGCTGTATCTCATGAACCGTGATAGCTAGACATTTGAAATTTTTACAGATGATGTATTTCTGTTGCCGCTATAACAACAAATACTAAAAAGAGAATAACATAAATACTTTAAAAAAATAATTAAATTAAAATAAAATAAATATTTAAGCGGGGCTACCATACAACAAACGTGTTTTTTTTTTTGCCTTTTTTTGTAAATTTGCACGGAACCCTCGGTGCTCGAGCTAGCCTCGCACTTGGCCGGTTTTTTTTAGTTAATATAAGAACCTTGTCAAAATAGGTGGGCGACTTGCGAGCTATCCTTCTAGGAGTCGTGCTTTCTGGTCGCTTGCTAAAGCTGCCGAGGGGAACTTCTGCCAGTCGTCATTACCACCACTGCGAAAGACCGATGGTGACTTGGCCCACAGTGCAAAAGAGAAAGCCGATCTATTGGGCAGTCTCTTTGCCTCTAACTCGAATGTGAACGGCGAAGGCGCTGTACCACCAACTTTACCGTGGTGCGGTAAGACCATGCCGGAAATCTCTATAACACAGCGCGAGGTCCGGCGGGCGTTGCTTTTCCTAGACGTTCATAAGTCGAGTGGGCCAGACAGCATACCAGCAGTGGTGCTTAAGCAGTGTGCTCCTGAGTTATGTCCTGTACTCACGCGCCTCTTCACGCTTTCCTACCACACTAGGCAATTTCCGTCTTCATGGAAGACTGCAAATGTGCACCCGGTGCCCAAAAAGGGCGATAGATCAGATCCATCGAATTACAGGCCTATCGCTATAACCTCTCTCCTCTCCAAGGTGATGGAGCGTGTGATCAACACACGGCTTTTGAGATACCTAGAAAAACACGACCTGATCAGTGACCGTCAATATGGCTTTCGCCACGGTCGCTCAACTGGTGACCTTCTAGTGTATCTCACACACCGATGGGCACTAGCCATTGAGAGTCAGGGGTAGGCATTGGCATGTAGCCTAGACATAGCGAAGGCGTTCGATCGGGTCTGGCACCGGGGTCTTCTATCGAAGTTGCCTTCTTACGGAGTGCCCGAGGGTTTGTGCAAATGGGTGGCTAGCTTTATGTCCGGCAGAAGCATACGAGCCGTAGTTGACGGTAGTTGCTCTGATAGCATGGACATTAATGCTGGTGTCCCGCAAGGCTCTGTGCTGTCTCCTACGCTGTTTCTACTGCACATCAATGATATGTTGGACATCAACAACATACATTGCTATGCAGATGACAGTACTGGAGACGCTTATTACACGGGCCGTGCAAGCATCCCACGTCCCGTTGTGGAGGAAAAGCGTGAAGAACTTGTGTCTCAAATCGAGATCGGTCTGTCCAAGGTCTCTGACTGGGGGCGGGAAAACTTGGTCCGATTCAACCCTTCAAAGACACAAGTCTGCGCGTTCACCGCTAAGAAAACCCCATTCACTGTAGTCCCACAATTCCAGAACACTCCCCTCTCCATCTCCAAGAGCATTGGGATCCTTGGCGTTGACATCTCCAGTGATGTTCAGTTCCGAGATCATTTGCTAGACAAGGTAAAGCTGGCGTCCAAAAAACTTGGTGTACTCAACAGAGCGAAGCAGTACTTCACGTCAGGGCAAAGGTTGCTACTTTACAAGTCGCAAGTCCGGCCCCATATGGAGTACTGCTGCCATCAGCTTGGCCCTTTTGACTCGGTTCAACGACGGGCTGTGAGAATTGTCGACGATCCCAAACTCACTTGCGGTATCGAGCCCTTAAGTCTGAGGAGAGACTTTGCCTCCCTGTGTGTGTTCTACCGCTTGTACAATGGGTTGTGTTCTGAGCAATTGTTTGAAATGATGCCCACGGCTACTTTCTACCATCGCACCGCTCGCCATCGACAGGGAATTCATTCTCACACTTTGGAACCAAAATGGTCGCGTACAGTGCGGTTTCAGAGAAACTTCCTCCCGCGAACCCTTGGGTTGTGGAATGAGCTCCCTGCCAAGGTTTTCTCTTAGGACTACAGTATGGGGTTCTTCAAAAAAGAAGTTATTAGATTTCTGAAGGGTCGGCAACGCGCGAGTGATGCCCCTAGTGTTGCAAGCGTCCATAGGCTACTACTTGTTTGCCGCCATCTTAGTGGTATAAAAAAAAAAAAAAAAAAACAACTCTCTTTTCCCATAATATAGGTGATAACAAGTATTAGTGCTGGTAATACAAAAAGAGGATACAATATGAAAAGTACAAATGATAACACACTAACAGATTGAGCCATGCTCGCACGATGAGTTACAGAACTGAGCAGGGCGGGGGGTGGCTGTCGCTGGCGAGCTGGCAGCGTTGCGTAAACGCATTGCCAAACCGAACCGTTTTACATTCGTACACATTTAATTTTTCCATTTTTTTAGAGAACCGGGGGAACCGGGTATACCCGGGTAATTAAGGAACCGGGTATACCCGGGTGCATGCCCTAGTCGTGACAACTAATAAGTATTAGTTATTTGTTACTTTCTTAAAATTAGTTTACATCAAAAGAATTCGCCAAGTTTTGTGATTTTAGGTTTCGTACTATAATGGTAAAGAGGAATCATTAATAGTGTGTGTGACAGCAGTTGTCTGTAGACTTGAAATTTCGTACAGTTGTAAACCTGTAAATATCTATCATCATAATCATAACTTGGTTACCGGGCTTTTCTTTAATTTTGACTTGACTGCGACAAAGCACAAAAGGAAGGTTATGTGGAGTCGAAGACCGGTGTGAATGTTTGCATGGCCGTTCCTATGTCCGCTAGCAACTACTGCATAGATTACTAGCAATAGATTTTGATAAATTTGACGTTATTAGATTAGATTGATCTTGATGGTGATGGTGATGGCAACTGTCTCTGGGTAAAATCAAAATGGCGGATTATATGCGCTTTAATGTGCGGGTTTTTTTCGAGACCATTGAGTGGGTATTAGAAAAAACCGGCCAAGTGCGAGTCGGATTCGCGCACGAAGGGTTCCGTACCATTATCTATAAAAACGGCAAAGAAAATCGCTTTTGTTGTATGGGAGAGCCCCCCTTAAATATATGTTTTATTTTAATTTATTATTTATTTTTAAATTGAATATATAACTAAAAATTCTGTGTATATTTCAAGCGTCTACCTGTTGCCGTTATTAATATCGCGCAAACAGAGCAAAAGAAATCACGTTTCTTAAATAATTATTTTGTTCTGGTTTTAGTGTTTTTTGTTATAGTGGCAATAGAAATACATCATCTGCGAAAATTTAAACTGTCTAACTATCACGGTTCATGAGATACAGATTGGTGACAGACGGAGGGACGGACGGACAGCGGAGTCTTGGTAATAGGGTCCCGTTTTTTACCCTTTGGCTACGGAACCCTAAAAACCGGCCTTTTTTAAATTACCGGTACAGCGTCATCTAGCTTATTATTAAGAGAAACAGTAACACATTTGTTTGTTGATAACAATATTCAAAGATAAGCAACGTCGTGCTTGTTCAGTACTTGGATGGGTGACCGCTTAACAGCTCACTTTTTGTTTTTGTATTTTTTCGTAAATTACGTTAATTGACATGCGTGTTATTAACATCGGCCAAGTGCAAGTCGCACTAGCGCAACGTGTGTTCCGTACCACGATTTACGTAAGTTACGAACACAAACAAAAACAAAAAGTGTGCAGCCAAGCGGTCACCAATCCAATCACTGACCAAGCCCGACGGCGCTTAACTTTTGATATCGTTTTCAACAAATAAAATGTGTAACTATTTATAAACTCTTAATAGCATAGTTGCTTTATCGTGAACAGTAACACATACTAGCTTCAATCTTGCAGCTATAGTGTGTGTGAGCTCTAAAGTATAACAATAATTTATACCGTTACAGTGCCATTTAGCTCATTAAGAGAAACAGTAACACATTTGTTTGCAATCACTAGAAAATAACTAAATGTGTACGTATGTACATTGACGTGATATCTTCGGCGATTGAGATTGGCCAAAATTGCAAAAACGGAACTCTTATTATAAATTCATGTCCGTCCGTTTATATGTCAATGCGCTATATTCCGTCGTGTTTGCATTGATTCTAATGAAATTTTACATTTACACACAATTTACACACCTCGTCTTTTGTTTTACACCTCATCGTGTTGGGTATAGTTGGATAGGGCTTTAAAAACAGGGCTTTGAAGTTTTTAAGCACGTTTTTTGCCTTAATGTATATTTTACGAATTATTGACTTTAAGTTGAAAAATTCGGGTTCAGTAGTTTCTAAACGGCTTGTTCGACAAATTTGAAAAAATTGCGATTAAAGTCCTTTACAAATACTTTCAACGAAAGGTGTTTTAAACAAAATCGGTTCATAGGATTTTGAGAAATCTGTAATAGTTGTGTTTCTACGGAACCCTAATTTAATGCGTGTTCGACACGCACTTGGCTGGTTATTTAGTGCATCTTTTTGAAGCCAGTTGTTTTTGTTTTGCTCAAAGTTTTTATTATTTTCTCAAATTTTTTATCATTTGATCTGTTGTATGTCTGTTAGTTTTTAAGCAAAACCTACGTTTGGCTGGTGAAAGTTTAAGAAAATTCAATATTCCACTACTTCCTCAATGACATAGTACACATAAACACTTAGTTTAGGAGATATAAACGAAAAACTGAAAAAAGGTTTTTGCAAAAATTTAGCACAGGGGCCTCTAGGTCAAAAACTCATAACCTACATTAGGGGGTAAATGACATGCTAAAATTTCATTATCTTCGGAATATTTTCCGGATACCCCCCTATATCTAATTATATTAACTTAACTATAGAGGACATTTTTATTTATATTTCTGTTTTAATATTTCCAAATAATATTTGTTCAATGCTAATATTATATATAAGAAAGTAACTCTGACTGTCTATTATATATTATACCTCTTCAAGCTTAAACCGCTGAACCGATTTAAATGAAATTTGGTATGGGGATAGTTTGATGCTCGGGGAAAGACATAGGCTATGTTTAGTAAAGATTTATTAAGTTGGACCGCGGCGCGTGACAAGGTTAATAGGATTGTCGTTACTCTAGGTGGACCGGCATCTCAGTCAGTCACATATAATCCGTTGACAGGACCGCGGGCAAAAGCATATAGCATAAAAGTATAAACACATATTTATTGTTACGTCACATCACATCACAATAATACCGTTTCATTGTCAACTATATAGTGTCAACTACCTATTTCCTTTGCCTACTGTACATTGTACTCTTCCTACATTAAATTCATAAGAAGATATTATGATGACTCATACATTCAAGTGTCTCACTCAATGCAACCATTCGGTCAATTAATCTGGTACACATTACTGTCTGTGGACTGTTCTGTTTGAGGATGTAAAAATAAAGTGGTTTGTAATTAGCCAGCTGAGAGTGAGAACGCGCGTCATGTGCCTCCATAGTTCTTTTATTTATATGGGGAAGTTGAATTGGTTGTTTATGATGACTTAGGAATGACATTGATGACGTAGCATTCTAATAGCTATATTATACCTACAAATATATTTATAAGCATCTGCGCCTTTAGGAGTAAACAGTAACTTGCCTTGCTGTGTTCAGGAACTTTTCCAGAAATCCTTTGTTATGCTCGACGCCTGTGACGTAAGACACTGCTTGGTAAACAATCTTTTACGCATAAGTTCGATCCTTTAGCGATTTTGCAATAAAAACTATAAATAAGGAATACATGTAATCAGGACTATCGATTCGAAGCAGCCAAAAAAATATGAATCCGACATTTCGTAATATATATTTTGAGAAAGGGTCGCGACATTTGTACAGTTTTAGGACTCATCTTAAGTTTAATAGAACGCCGATGCCTGGCTTACTTACTCATAATATCCCTGCATTACATTACGTGACGATTAGTCAGTTCGTTCTAAACGATTATGCGGATTACGCGACCACAGTGCAATATGAATTATGACTAAGTCTTTAGTCAAACACATCAACTGTTTATCATTACTTGGTTTTTTTAATTTAAGTAGTTAAATCCTTTGTCTATTGCTTGTTTTTTTTTTTTTGTTTTAGAAGTATTGTGGTTTTGACATGGAACTTCGCTGCAGACTTAAATGTTTATAAATTTCAAATGAATTATGATATGATTGATTGATTGATGCTTATAAATTATAACACAACTGCATACATTTGTGATATGCTATAATATTTTTATATTATAGTGTAGGTTAATCATTCGGCTAATGATTAGTTGTCTATTTATATCAGTTTAATGAGAAAATCCGCCACATTAATTACAATAACAGTTAAGGTAAAATTTAAAGTTTATTAGGTCATTATTTTAATATACGCAGCAAATTTTATATCCTTCCTGTAATTTAAATTTAACCAAAATTTAATTATGCTCTAACCTAAATAAGCACCCGAATTTAATAAACTGAATATACTTATTTGTTACATAATAATAAATATATATTTAATATTACTGGATACAACCCGGACATAACATCACTAGGCCAACCACCGAAACTGACAGCAATCTATTCTTGATTTAAAGTCAAGTACCTTTTGGTTTTTCACATGAAATTACCACCTAGTTTTATCAAAATACTACGCAGCACTAAAGATGGCGGTGCCGGACCTCAAACAATTTTGTGTATGTGATGTAATCTAGTGTTTGTTATGATGGAAATCAATAGAAATAGAAGAATATTATTGTCATGGGCGACTTTGATAATTGCAAAAAACGGCCAATCAATCAATTGAGAAAAGACTAGTAATGTATTATGAACGTAATAAAGGTAAAAAAATATCATATTTGGTAATATTAGTCATTTTGTCCGCCCTTTTAATTACTCTGACCTACATTTTAGACATTTACTTTAGATTTTAGAACATATAGTTAACGCTAAGAGTAGAATTAATGTTTAGAACCCAATCATTTTGAACTAAATTTGTCATGATTCGAATGCGAGATCTAGTCTCGAACGGTCCCGACCACTCGAAGCAGTTCGAGCGCCTTGCGTTCGAGAAATGTCGGATTCGACATTACCAGAATTGCTAAACTACATTTTCGTTCGAGAAAAGTTTAAATTCGTACTTTATTTCGAATTCGTGATCAATTCGATCGCGTGAGAATTGGCTCCCTGGAGCAAAACCTTGGCTAGCTTTGCTTGTTTCATTGTAACAACGCCATCTATTGTCAAGTAGCTTCAGTGTTGCTGTGTCGGTAAAAATTATAATATTACTACTCGCCAATAGATGTCAGGAAGAGTCATATTTTTCAGTTAATCATTGCCTTAAAACACAGATAAACCTACCTACCTACCGACCGATTTATCGCCCCCGAAACCCCCTGCATACTAAAATTCTAAAATATATATATATATACACAAGAATTCCTCGGTTGAAGGTATAAAATAGGATCTGAAGCCAGTTAAAACCCCACAACAGAACCAATTCGAATTGAGTCTTCATTTAAAGTTGTTATAACGTCTAACAAAATATTTTGGTGTCACTTAGTTTCAATTGCTACCACCCGATTGGATCAGTTTGTTTGTGTCCATGGCACCGAAATCTTGATTTCGATCGTTCCTGTTTCTAAATCTGACACATGTAGTGATTATATTCTCTTTGACCTGTCACTGATCGCGTCGGTATGGTACGACTGCGTCCAAAACTAAGCAGATCTTGTACTACGGTAGTTGCATCAGATAACTTATACAAATACCTATGTTTTTTTTTGTAAATACATACATATACATAGAAATTGAAAATAAAATGATAAAAAATTACGCCACCTCCAAAACCCTGTTAGTGAGGAATAAACCTTACGCACGCACAAACAATTGGCTGTTTTCCTCGCCAGAAATTTGCATCAAAAACAGTTTTTGGTTAAACAAGCTTACGGCAGACTCGTGCAACTGCAAGCGATTCTGGCGAAGCACCGGAGCACCGACTGCATCTACGTGTTTTTACAGTGGCCTTTTGCGTGGACAATTATAAAATAAGTTAAGTTAGAGCTCCGTTTTGCTTTGCTAACAAAAAAAAGCATTTAATTGAGGAGAAAGGGCTACCTAATATTAATTGTATGGTATTTGCGTAAAAAAAAATAATAAACATCATTCAAACGCTTATTTTTGTACCTATATTTACGTTCGATTGACCCCGTCAGACAGTCACAGTCATCAATTTGTAATATTGGACTCATATAGGGTTGTCTGTCATCCGTTTGGTAATCCCCGTATTTCTTTTAGGGTCACTGTGTAGGTGGATCAAAATAGTGTTATAATACTTTTAACCTTGGTCTGTATCCAAAATCCTACACGATATTTAATTCTGAACTTGATTAAAGAAGTTAGATACAAAAAGTAAGTTTTATTTCTCAGGACACATAAATATACTTACAAAGTTTATAAGTATTGAATACTCCAGATATTTCGGGAAAAATAATCCGGACGAACACCGGACGCGCGCTGTCTGGATTTACAACTATCGTATAGTTCGTTTTTAGTCACATTTTAACCTTACTTATAATAAAACCTAAATAAATGTCTGGATTTTAATTTTAAAATCCGGGTTTTCCCAACATGGTCCGGGACTCCGGGATTAAAAAAACCTATATGGCATCATGGGCAGCCCTATTCTCTTTAATATCGTAAAATGAGTCAGGTGTCATCGTAAAGCTTCCAAGAGTTTATACGTCGTAATTTATTTATCTGTTTATATTGTCTGTCAATTACGTTTAGTGCGAAGCCTTGACGTTTGTTCCTCGTCTAGATTGTGTCGGTTCGCTGAAAGGAATTTTTCCGGGAGTTCAGTTACGGTTTACTGCATTTTACCTTTTTTTGTGTATTTAATTACCTACACAAAATTTGTACAATTAGAATCGGGTTGTATACTTAGTCTTCGACCAGCACCTCGATTTTCGATTTTCGATCGATTTTTTAGTAAATGTTTTGAAACCTATGAAGGGCGACTTTAGAAAACACTTAACTTGCTGTTGCCAATGATGGTGATTTCGCAGAACCAGTGCGGGTTTAGAGGTACTTCCTCCTGCAAATGCTTAGGTTGTGGAAAGAGCTATGCTTAGGTTGTCTCTGAGGGCTAGAGTATACAGTAATTTTTTTTTATATAACTGAGGTGGCAAACTAGCTAAGGCTAAGCTGTGGTGCCCGCTTAATATCAGGCGGACCATTGTTGTGGTCTTGTTTGCCACCATAGCGCTATAAAAAATAAATAACCTCTTCAGTCTGTGGCTGGCTAGAGTATCAACACAAAATGGTTGGATTTGATTTGACAAAATTCTTGAAAAACTTGTCGCAAGTCGCAACTTTGTGACTTATTTACTGTTAATTTAAATAAATGGTTGCATCTTGCCAGCCTTCATACGTCCCCACTGCTGGGGCACGGCCTACCCTCATAAGCAAGGGTAATTGGGCCATAGTCCACACGCGGGCCCAGTGCGGATTGTGGACTTCACATACGTGATTTTTTTTTTCTAGACGTATGCAGGATTCCTCACGATGTTTTCCTTCACCAAAAAGCCAGTTGTGTGAATAAATTATTCAGTGTACTTGAGAAATTAAGAAAAGACTCATTGGTACACGCCGACTCCGGGGGTTCGAACCTCCACCACTTGGGACGTGAAGTGAAATTTAAACCCCTCGGCCACCACCGACAATAATAAATGGTTGGCTTCATGGAAACTAGACTAAGGCATATTGCACAGCAAGAGCCGCGACTTATCCTAAATTGACATCGTTGTAAAATTACAATCTTTAAGACCTTACTTTACCCTCTTTTAGAACACAAAACACAACCTTCATTTTGGTAGACCAAAGGCCAACTATTCATGGATTTTTGACTTTTAAATGACGAATTTTTATTTGAACTTAAATCCCTTGGCTTCGAAAACTCATTTAGACTGTTGTCGAGTTTCGTGCCTTTTCTTTCTCTCCCGTAAAGAAAAGAATTGTAGCTATCCAGTTGTCAGTGCGTTGAGTTTCAGCACTCGGCTAAGAGGATCTTGTGCCTTTGACATTTCAGCCAATATTACTTTTTAAAGCTTCCATTCGCTAAACTCGTATAAAATTATTATACGTTACGCAAATTAATCTTCTTGCAGTGTCTGTGACCTTAATTTCTACCGTCTGGTAGTAAATTTTTATTTATTGATCCTGTGTAGAGTCGACGGCCGTAAGCGCAGTAGCGAGGTTATAACAACCGACCGACGGTGACGGGTCATCCTTCATTATCGAAGTATCGCTAGGGCTGCTACTGCAGTTTGTTCATTATAATAGACTACACTTTGCCAGCGGCTCCGCCCGCCCTAAATTGGGTTATCGGCGTGGAACTCCTTAATTATATTAATGAAGTTTGCTATAGCAAGCTATAGGTGAAGCTATAGTGCGTTCAACTCTGTTATAATTATTCCCGCGGGAACTTTTGAATTTTTGAGATAAAAAGTAGCCTATATGCTATTCCAGGACCTAACCTATGTGTTTGCCAAGTTTTATCCCGATCCGTCCAGTGGTTGAAGCGTGATTAAGTAACAAACATCCATCCAGACATTTCACACTTCTATATTCACATTTATAATATTAAGTAGGATATACCAGATATTGCAGTCAGAGATTTTTAAACTTTAATTTTTAAACTTCAGATTTTTTTTTGTTATATATTTCATAAACTCTATTCATACACTCCTCTTGGGTAAAAATTGTATTGGTTTATGAATAGAAAAATGGACATTGCAAACGTTTAATTGTTTCGGCTAATAGTTGATA
This sequence comes from Apoda limacodes, assembly GCA_946406115.1. Lineage (NCBI taxonomy): Eukaryota > Metazoa > Arthropoda > Insecta > Lepidoptera > Limacodidae > Apoda > Apoda limacodes. Next base: position 8,541,398 of record OX291550.1, on the reverse strand, counting down.
ATGCTTGTAATATATATCTAACACACGGTATTCCGTCCGTCATTCATAAACGTGTCAAGAAGGGACCTTAACACCATTCATTAACCGGGCACTAAATAGACTCTAGACCACTTTTACAAAACACATTGTCAAAGAGGTGAATTGTCATCGTCAAGCCTGAGAAGGCCAATAGGTTTTAGGGATGCTCGAGTCCTGTGTGTCTTGCTTTGCTGAAAATAAGCATGCGTAACATGCCACGGAAGATCGATACGTTTTTTGAGATATCACCAGTTTTAAGTGTTATTGGCTAAATGAATTGCTTTAATTACAAGCCATTCATCAGAGTTAGGTTAGTGGCTCGTGGAAATGAATGCTGAATAGCTAAAGGATGTATTAAATTTCAATGAAGGACGTCCAGAGACATAAGCCACATTATCGCCTCTACAAATCAAAGTTATTTATTATTTTCTATATCCGCCCTAATATATTTTCAGAGTGCAAAAGAACAATGAATAAAAAGCTACCTTTACCCATATTCTGTTTCCCTTATGGTACGATCCGGCACAGCTAAAACGTAGCCGTCGTAAACTACAGCCTCTGTAGGCTACAGTACTCATAACACTCAATAATATCACTTTTTGTGAAAATGTATGTTCTTTTTACAAATATGTAGATGTAAGATTTCGAGGCTGCTTTGTGTTACTATAAAGTCGTAAAACTAAAGCAGTTTAGTTAAAAATTTGCATACATTTTCGGCTTTGTGCGCTCTTTCTGCACTAACCTTGTATTAAACTGTGCCACGCTTGGGTTCGGATACCAATTTGATTTGCAAACCTTGGTGTATATTTTCGTAGATACTGTCTCTTTCTGCATTGTTATAAATGACCGGAGGATCATATTTGTATATTTTGTGACATTTTTACTAAAGGATTTTTCATTGTACGCAATCCGAAACAACACATTCATTATAGCTTATTTTCTCTATTGTAAGCACTGAATATTTGTGGAGCTACCTCGCTAAAATAAATCATTGTCTAAAATCGTAACAATAAGATATAGATCAACTAATCGCCGACTACACATATATCATTTCATTACATTATTATTTATAGTCGGCGACTTATCTGGGACTAGCCGGCAAAATTTGTCGATTACAATCTGCTTATTATATTAAAATTAAAACTAGCTATAATGAGCATAAAATAAAAAAATGTTTTTTTGTAGTTGGCAAGTATTATATTTTTCTGTCTCTCTCTGATCAGAAAAAATACGAATCTATGATGTTTAATATCTATATAGTACTAGTTTTTGCGGCTTCATCCACCCTAAAGTAGTGTAATGGTGAAAGAGACTCAATAAAGATCTTTTGAAGAATGATCGGCAGTGCCAATTAGTCGGCAATTTTAAAACTGATTAGTCTGCTAGCCGGCAAAGACCATAATCGGCCCACCTCTTGTAGTAATAATCCAAAAGTGACAACCCTACACGGTAAATCGGTAACCAGACATATGCGAGATATCACAGTACAACATACAACCTCGTTTAGGTCATAGGCACGATAGGGTTTCAATATCTCACTACACTATTATTCCTGCGATTTATGATGCACTCTGATCTCTTCACAAGATGCTGCGTCTAAAATAAATCATAGATTATAATAATACTTTTATGAATACTCCCAAAAATATATTTATTAACTGACTGACCTATCGGATCCATTATTTTTTCCCTTTAAAAACAGTAACGTAATATGATAAGTAGTTGAACGGCGTCGTTAGGTTACTTCTAATTAAGATTTTTCCATACAAGGTTCATTACCAAATATAGTTGCTCAAACGCAAATCGATGTAGAGGATAGAACACATATGTACTTAGGTTAAAACAATCATTTTGAGCTGGAGTTTTAAGAATTTTTCTCTTAGCGGGGGAGTTATGACGTCATAATTTTTTTGTATGGGATTTAGATTTTTTTTTTCAGAAACCTATCGCGTGTGTTATCAACTCTCTCATCGATTTGCGGTTTTTTTGCGCACACCTTCTACGGATGAACCGATAAATGATTTCAGAAAATCTGTTGATCCGTTTGAAGATCATCATATTTTTCTAGTTGATGAAGGGATATTAGGAACTTCCATAGGTCCGGTCGGTTCGGAATTTGGTATCCTGCTACTTCAAACGATATTGCAAGAACATTGACCTGATTCTGCAGGACTTGGAACCTGCAGGATACCCAACTATTTTGGGGTTACAGTATATGTATCATGTTTAGATTCATTGGAATAGACTCAACAAATAGGTTGTAGATAGATGGTGTACAGGGTCTAATGATGAAGCAGGAAAAAGGAAGAAAGAACAATTGGTCATGGATTCTAAGCTATTTCCACTCCTTCAATCAATACTTTTTTTGGAATGTGGGTTTTTTAAAATTTGGATAATTTCCCTTGTTTTTGAATTATATTCAATTTAAGTATGTACATAATAACCCTAGCAGTTCCAAAATAGCTTGGTCCTATTGAGAAGATCTTAATTTTCCTAAACAGAGTCTACTTAAAAGCGGTTATAAGAGAAAAACTTTTCAGTGCTTATGCTTGGAAGAAAAAGACTTGCCTGAGTGACTTTAAGTCAAGGAATTGATGAAAAAGTTTCTCTTTTCAGTAATTATAGTTTTTACAGTATAAGGTTAGACAATTTTATAATTTGTTTATAACATTATATTTTCTTTTGTCCACAGAGCCGTCGGTAAAACATGCTTGCTCATCAGTTACACGACAAATGCATTTCCAGGAGAATACATACCCACAGTGTAAGTATGGTAACACTAGAATATCACTTATGAGAACATCCTATATCTATGTATTATATTTGACAAATAACAGTCAACAAGAGTCGATCGCTAAGCAACCTTAAATTAGGTATATACAGCAGCGGCCAGTATGTATCACCTCCTCACCAAATCTGCAAGACAGCCGCTGATCGACATGTCTTTCGTCACACCTGAACATTATCCATCTTCACTGTGTAGTGCAATTATCCTATTGAAGCTCAATATTATCAAACGCCTATTTGTTGCAGTCACTATAATTACGCGACTGAACTCGTGTCTCCAACTTTAAACTCGCAGATATTTTTATCTTCTTTTGTGTTACTTGTCTGATGCTTTACCGATTAGAAAATAACATCCAATTTAGTTTTTTTAAAAGTTTTAGTAAAAACATTTTTGCGTAAAAGGTTATTGAATGCGTGGTATATTGTAGCCAGATTAAGAATGAACTTGTTATAGTAATTTGCTATTCCCAGAAATGTACGTTATTCGTTGACGTTTCTTGGTGCTTTTATTTTTAGTTTAGTGTCTATTTTTTCATCACTTTTATGGAAGCCATTCTCATCAATAACATTCCCCAGGTAAAGCATATTTTTGTATAAATTTGCATTTATATTGTTTATTTTTGGGTAAGTGTTTTTGATTCTTTTGTATACTTTTTCCCTGTATCTACCGAATATTGGGTCTTCATTTGATTGATTAGGTATAATTTCCCGTAAAATTTTTGGAACTTATAAGAACTGTTTACATAAGCAACTTTTTTTGGTTCTATTATTTCACCAGTACAGGTTCTTAATTGAACTTTAGTAGGGTAACTTTGAATTTATCATCACTGTATGGATTCATTATATTAATTTCACAAGGAACATTTTCATTCTCATTTTCTTTCATTATTTGCCTTGTTTATTTAATTTTCATATATAACATAAGAACATATAATATTATACATGCATACTTTATTTAGCCAAATGTGACTTTTTTTTTATTTTTAGCAAATTTCATTTATTTGCACGATGTCATTCATCACCACAGCGGTGAATAAGAGAGTTTTCTGCCTTAACCATTTCAATCGTACTAGCGATGTAAAGTATTTCATTCAAATGTTATTTTGTTTTTTTCTTGTAACAATGTAGCTCTTATTTCTGTATCTCAAAGAACACGCATAAATTGTAATGCTCGAAAATTTTCAGCTATAGATTTTTTAAATTCACAGTTTTTTTGTCAGCTTCTTCAAAGAAATCTAACACTTTTTCTTCTTCAGTAACATCGCAAATCTTATTTTAGCCTAACCATAAAAAGACAAAATAAAATAGTCAAAAAAAGAAGGTACTGTAGATGCGTCTTGTTACTTCTTTCTTTAAACAAATGCATTCTAGTTATTACTGCAAGAAATCTTTAACTGCATATAGTCCAAAGCAGATTAAAATGTGTTTGTACACGTACACGGTGGTTTTTTTTTTGGAATTCCTCCTTTATTGATACATGATACTTTATTGCACATTATAAATTAACATAAACAAAAATAGGCAGCCTTATCGCTAAAGAGCGATCTATACCAGGCAAACATTTGGCTAAAGGAAATTATAAATGAGAGGTGGCGGTAGTAAAAATAGTAACTAAGAATAAAGAGCAGACCATTACATATACCATATTCCTATACATATACAATATACCTATACGTATACAATATACCTATACATATACAATACATGCACAGTATAATATATAATTGCCGATAGGGAGAGCTATTGTCAAGAAACGTCTTGTCTTGATAACTTCACTCGCACGTATATCAGGAGTGGTGGTTAGAAACCTATGCAACGAGTTCGAAAAGGCTATTCACGGAAAAAATGAGTTTCCCTCTGTAGATTAAGACGGCTCTCAATGGACGGTTCATGAATACGCAGATTTATTACAACCCGTTTGTAGTTAACACAGCTATGTGAACTACTAAGTAAAATTCTTACATAAACTTTCAGATTCGACAACTACTCAGCAAACGTGATGGTAGATGGAAAGCCTATCAACCTGGGGCTGTGGGATACGGCAGGGCAGGAAGACTACGACCGACTGCGGCCTCTGTCCTACCCTCAGACCGACGTCTTCCTTATATGCTTCTCTCTCGTCAACCCGGCCTCCTTTGAGAACGTTCGAGCCAAGGTAATGGATGTGTAATTGTGATCTCTTTGCTGGCTCGTAATTATTTCCATGTGTGGGTTTCAAGCCAACTTGCAGCCACTTTTCATCCAAATCGTTTCAATATATAGCCATAAAAAAAAAATTTAGTTTAAGGTGAATCTGATGCTGATTTATCCATACAAACTGCTATACACTAAATATCTTTAACTATAAGCATTTCGCCACGCACCGCGAAATCATTTAACGCTATTTACCATAGTTTTAAAAAGAATATAAAAAAGTTATTCAGTTAAAACAGTTATGTTATACAGTTATGAAATGCCAGTAAATTATTAAATAACTAGAGTTTTTTTGGTTAATTCATACATCTAATTACTGTAATAAAAACCTTGGTTATTTAATAATGTATTTGCATTTCATAGATGAATATGCATTTTGCGAGTATTATGATAAATAGTGATATAAGATGATAACGCGATTAAAGTAGCGAAATGTTTAAAGTATAGACATTTACTGTAACACGCTGTTTCTATTAAAAAAAACGTTGAATTTAGATTTAAGCACCGCACACATATTAATGTACTTATCCGGGTTTATATAACAAACGATATAATTGCTAGCCATTTTTACAGTTTTTGTAGCATAACGGTACAAGCGCTATTTAAGTTTAATAGATACTGGCGCTGCTACTAAATATTATTTATTTCGATTTAGTGAAAATACTAATTCAAAAAAGTGGAAAAATAAAAAATATTAAATTGTCATTAACTATTTTTAGAAAGTTTCTTATTGTCTGAAGAATATTTTAATGAGTTTTATTTTGGGTTTCTTATAAAGGTTCACCTTTAGCCAATACCCGAATTAAAACTAGCAGAAATACTCCACAAACAATTTAAAACGTTGTAAATATAGTTAATGACTAGTTAGAATTATTCATAATTTAATTTTTTAGGCTTCCGTACCTGAAAGGTAATTAGAAACCCTATTACTAAGGCTTCGCTGTCCGTCCGTCCGTCCGTCCGTCTGTAACCAGGCTGTATCTCATGAACCGTTATAGTTGGACAGTTGAAATTTTTACAAAAGATGTATTTCTGTTGCCACTATAACAACAAATACTAAAAAACAGAAAAAAAATATTGAAGGGGGCTCCCATACAATATACGTGATTTTTTTGCTCGTTTTTGTAGATAATGGTACGGAACCCTTCGTGCGCGAGTCCGACTCGCACTTGGCCGATTTTAAATTATGCTTTGTAAGAAGAAGAAATAAATAGTACCTAGTAACGGCGCTAGTGTGCAGTAGATGGGGCCTTAACAACTCAACTAACAATGGTCATTGCCGTGGGATTATTACAACGTTAACCCTACGATTAACCTTGTTAAAAACTACTCTATTCCTACAGCTATCTCGACTTGAAGTAAAAGAATTAGTGCCTGGCGACATCACGAAATATTTTCGATAAAAGTATCCTATGTCCTTCTAGTCTGTCCAACTAGCCCTGTGTTAAAAATCCCGTCACGCCGATGCTCCGTTGCGACATCAGGAAATAGTGCTTCCCAATATCATCCGCACAATCTGTTCGCGTCGGAATTCTCTATCGAGGTAAAACTATCATATTTCCTTCTCCGTTTCTTCAGCTATCTTATTGTCAAAAATCAGATTAAACGTGAAAAAGAAACAAACTAACAGACTGTCGTATTTTTAATATATTAAGTGTATGATGATTTATGTATGCAAGTTTTAAATCAACCGGTTTGAAGAGACAAACATACAAATCTTCCGATTTTAAAATACAATTTTGTTTTCAGTGGTATCCAGAAGTTCGGCACCACTGCCCGTCGACACCTATCATCCTTGTGGGCACCAAGCTCGACCTTCGTGAAGACAAGGACACCATCGAGAAGCTCAAGGACAAGAAACTGGCTCCGATCACTTACCCACAAGTAAGTGAAAATATGTTTTTAAACGAACCGCCTGGATCTATAGTGGCTTTCAGCGACACTAACTAGATCAACTGTCCACCTCTGCATCCCACGATGCGTCTTCTAGTCTGGTCTGATAACTTTTCTGTCCAATCGGTTGTCCCAATGGTCTTTCGGCGGATTGTCTCATAACTGATTTTACACTCGAAATATTTTACATTTCTCTCTTCAGGTCTCCACGCATAACTAATGTCTTGTGTTGACACCTGCCCGTAAAATCTCCAATCTTCTGATTTGGTCACTTGACCATGGAACTCTAAAATTGTAATCTTGGTTAGCACCACGGGGCAATAACTGTTTTTAATTACATTTTCTATAATACTGAAACTATTTAAACTTAAGTAATAAAGGCATTATTTTGAACAATTAATTCTTCAGAACATAGCAATAAATAATACAATTATACAAGTGGTAGCATACATACAGTGAGGCAAACTCTCTCCTCAGACTTAAGGACAGGACATAATTATTCTCAGCTCGGCGTCGAAGCTATATCAGTCCAGTCATTCTCAAATGATGCTATATCATTTTTATTTATACTCTATTTCTAGATTACCTACAAGAAAAACATTGCACCTTTATTTAAATACATAATGATCTTCGTTTCTTTTTTAAACGCCTGCTTATTTCGTTACAGGGTCTAGGCATGGCGAAGGAGATAAATGCTGTGAAATACCTTGAGTGTTCAGCGCTGACGCAGAAGGGGCTGAAAACAGTGTTCGACGAAGCTATCCGCGCGGTGTTGTGCCCCATTCCGCCGCCTAAGGTCCACCGAAGGTGTACGCTGCTGTAAAACACTGTCGCTAAGGTGGGTTTAATGCGGCAGAATTGAATGTGTTCTATGCTTTATATGCGCGCATCAGTTTGTTGTTTCTGTTGCAACTCCGGCTGTGCACATACTCGGGAGGTACAGCAGTTGATACGGTGTCTAAATAGTGATTGGCCTTTTTTGTTTATATTTGATCAATCGGACAATTTATATTTTAATGCATTATTTTAGCGCAACATGCATACTATATATCCATTAAATGTACCTTTTCATGTATGTAGAAAAATATTTTTATATAACTGCAGTATTGACCACTGCTAAAAGTATGTTTTACCAGAAGCTAGCTGAAAACAGCTGTAAAACACTGTCGATTAATTCAATACCATTTCTTACACATTGTTATTTTGATAAATATAGTCAAATATCTACAGTGTGTAGTGTAGTAGTCGGGCCCAACAATTGGGTTTTTCAAATAATGACACTTCAGCTACTGTGTCATTCCGGCCGGTCATTAATTATATACAAAATTTTGGGCATTTTTGTTACTTTTAGACCACTTGATCTAAAAATTAAAAAAAAAAATTGCGGTAATAGAACTTTATAAGTATTTCTAACGAAAATGGTTTCTGAACAAAATTGGTTTACTAGTTTTTGAGACATCCGCAATAATACTCATTCTACGGAACCCCAACCTAGCGAGTACGACACGCACTTGTCCGGTTCTTTTTTGTATGTATCTTTATATAATAATAATAATAAATCTACTGTACGTGTGTATGTCACTGTACTCCTCCTAAACGGCTGGACCGATTTGAATGAATTTTTTTGTATGCGTTTGGGTGGCGCCCTGGATGGTTTCGTTTTACAAATCAGCCCGGCAGATAGCGCTGCAGTCGGTTTCATGCAGAAAAACATCTGCCTAGTCAGCTAGTATACATAAAAAATTTGTGCTGTATCTAAATTATATTAATTTTAATTTTACAGGTAGGATATAGGGAGCCTGTGTACGAGCAGCGTAGCTTTCTACATAGTATGCACCAAAAGATCCGTCACTACACACACTAGTGTGCTATATAACTAAATGGACTGCAATAAATGCATACATAGACGTCAGTTTACGTTAAATACGCATTATTATTATTATATGTAACGTGGGTCGGTGTGAGTGAAGTCCGTATTATCACGCTTTTTTACCGGTTATTGTGATCATTGACAGATATATCGGAAATATTGGCTACAATTTTAAATTAATAGTTTTAAAAAATGATAATATCTAAGTTCTGTTGAAATTAACGAAGTTATATTATTGGTAAATTTATTAAAAACAAATAACTCATAAGGATGATGCTGATGTATACATAACCAAGAAATAAAGTAAACCGGTTATTCATTTCTAAAACCGGTTACACATTTTTTGTAATCGGTTTACTAGGCTATAGGTTTAGTGGCATTTTGTATGTTTGCCTCATGCTGTTGCCAAGTTTTTCTCGAAATTACAGTATGCATTCCGTATAGTATGGTTTTCTTTCCTTATATATCTGTCAGTGTCTTGCACAAGGTCACAAAGTATATATTTTGGGTGCTTCCCTTTCTCAATTAATGCTGTATCGTCATAGTTACATTCCTACTTCGTTGTTGCTGAAAACTGTAACTTTAGTTACAAATTGTTTCGCCACTTACACCTATCTTTGATTATTATTAAAAAAGAAAAATGGAATTCTTGAAATTTGTGTTAGGCAGAGATTATATTTTTCGATTAATTATTGATAATTTTTGTTCCCACTTGTTGTATTTCAGTATAGGTGTCTAGAAGTACAGTATTTGTTAAGATTGAATAATCATTAATGTTTTTTGTATTCAATGTAAGTATAATTGTGTAACTTATAATACAAAAAAAATTGTAACCATTAAAAATTATTATTATTATCAATTAATTAATTGCTTAACTTGTGACACAACTTTATGAAACTTTTTCAAACTTGTTATATTGTTTTAAAAGCACCTGAGTGAATGTATGCCTAATACTTTTTAACACATATCGTTGGTTGAACAGCGGCTTAGCTGCTAAACTAAACCTAAATGAAATAAATTAGACATTATACAAAAACTTAGATTCATAACAGTGCAATGTGACACTGGATGTATTCATTCTAAGAACAACTATTTTATGATACATTTGCAAAACATTTTTTTTAACAAAAAAATTTCGTGACGTTATAAAAATGTAACATAAAGGATTTGTAACCTACATTTACAAGTGGACTAACATCATGAATCCATTTTAAATTTTAGAAGAAATAAATTATACAGTTACAACATAAACATAACTTTTCTTTTTATAAAAAATGTATTCTTAAACAAAAATATTAGTATTAAAATTGCGTTATGAATGCATATTTTGTGTATAATACTATCGCACAACTTACTATATATATATATATCCACTGTTTCCACAAAAAGAAATAGTTGCTAGACTATTTTTAAGATGGTTAAAAAGGCTAGTATTGTAATTTGGCTTTAGTCTGTATACTTTACTGTTTACATGTACCGACTTAGTCTTAATAATTATAAAGGTATTAGTTATTAATTATTATTTACTTCGAATGTTAATTCATATGTTTTGATAGTAATAATGGATTTTCAATAAATTCTATTCAGGATATGGTATTTTGGTTCTAATAAACTATTTAAATGGCATTTTTTATAGAAATTGAAATAACTAAACCAATGGATAAGAAATAACTAAACCAATGGATAAGAAATAACTAAACCAATGGATAAGAACCTTCTCATGAACATGATAAAAGCAGCTTAACCTGGTAAATATCAGATACAACAGATGGAGCCATAATCAAATTAAAATAAAAAAAAACAAACTTTATAATAATTAGATATAATCCAACTTTTATTGGTGCTAAGATCGTCTTGTTGGTTATCGTTTCTCTGGCACAGTCTTAATAGTATCAATTTACTTATTAAACATGAATACATATAATATACTAACAGATCCCTATAGTGCCATTCGAGTAGAATTCCAATGCAGCTGAAATCAATTTTAAAAATGTATATCTTATCTGGCTACTATGGTTTATAAAGATTCCTTTTTTATAGACTCCCCTTAAATATTTAGATAAAACATAAATACGCGATAAGCGACTTTAAACACGCTATGTTGAATTTACAATTTTTTGTCACAACTTGCTCAACTTCCGCATCCGCAAAAGCTACGATTTGATTATTCCGGATGCAGAAGTCCTAATCAATACAGTTGCGGATGCGGAGATATCCGCAACATCCCCGGAATCCACAATTGAATTGTAATAAAACACACTATCTTGATCAGTGTTGTTTGTACAATACGCTTGTCAACCTTCATCGCAATATGTAATGCACTATATGCAAGTATACACACTCTAGCCATGGTAATAAGTAGATTTGGACTTCAATTTACTTACGGGCGATTTTTTTTTATGACGTCACTCATAAAAAATAACTGTAGTCTAAATCTACAACATAAATATACAGCGTAAATGTTCAATTACATTTGAGTGTAGGATATGTAAGATATGTGCAATTGTTTATGCTTTTATTTGTAAAATTTCCTTTAAAATTCTTTTTGCGCTGCCATAGCATTTTTTTTTTGGTACTCTGCACCAACAATTGCACAAAAAAACATAGTTGTAAGATTTTAATATATGTATTGTTCAGATGCAAATATTTAGAAGAATCAACATGTAAATAACTATTTTTAGTATGTATTAATTTTTAAAATGATGTCAAATATATGTAATTAAAAATTTCATCAACTGAAATTGGGCATATGTCATGCTGTGTACCATGATTCGATGGTATCACACTTTTATATAATTAGTTTAAATATATGGGGCTTAAATAAACGCATTTCGATTAACTTTAATTAATGACATTATTAATGCTCTTTCCGTTTTTTTTAAATTAATTTTAACTTTGTTTCATTAAAGTTTGATTATGTCGTACTAACTTACAATAAATTTGTTTTGAGAAAAATTATTTAAAGTTCTTTATGTCAAGGTATAATTCCTTTAATAAACACAATATCTCTTTTGAAGAACCCAAATATTTCATCCTTAAAAAACAGAATGCTGGCGAAACATTTTGATAAATATTAGTATGTTTTTTAATTTATGATGTATAAATAAATGATTTTATTGCATTAATTATTGTATTAGACATTGCTGGTATTATTCTAAAATAAAGCTTAAATAATAAAACAAATAACCACTAAACTGAAAGACCGATACCCATAAATAAATATATAGATCAAGTTAAACAAATTGGGTACCTAAAAGATATTTTCTTCATACCTTGGCATGATAAAATTTCTTAGGATCATCTGACCACTAAATACTATTGGATTTGTTGGTTTAAATAAAATTCAGGGAGAAATTAATTTTCACACAGTATGCAATTTTTTAATATTTACTTAGATAAAAGAAGTACGAAATCATTGTATTAATACGGCTACGATATTTTTTTTACATAATATTGGTGGTAGGTTTAGAAGAAAATCATACAATTAGTAATACTGAAGTGATACCTTCAGTTATACTGGTATTAATAAGTGTCGGTTTTTTTATTGATTTAGTTAGGTCTTATGTAAACTTTCGATTTAATTCTTCCAAATATTGTAAAGCCTCTGAATAATTCAAAATATATTTATATTAACTGTTCAGACCTTTGTTTCTTTCGCTTTTCTTTTTTATTTACAAATTACGGTCCTGTACAAATTTATTAAGCTGCTGGTCCTGTACAAATTTATTAAGCTGCTGGTCCTGTACAAATTTAATCTCATGTTGATTTAGGGGTTTGTAACGGGTGATCGGAGTTTTCTTGCAAGATACAAATATTTCTGATCTAAAACGCAAAGTGACTGGTTAAAAATTGAGATTTAGTAAGGGAGTAAGTGCCGGAACTAAATTTTAATAAGTTGGCAAATTTGGTGACCAACTTGCAAGGTAGACGTTTGGCAGTCTTACTTTCTGGTCGCTCGCTTAAGCTGGCGAAGGGAATTTTTGCCGCCCCTGACATAACCATTACCTGGCACGGTAAGTTCTTGTCAGAAGTTGTTTACGGAAGGATTTTCGAAACTCCCTCTCCCCCTCGGGAGCCTTACGTTATTAACTAACGACTCCTAAGCTCTTGACTTAAGCACTATGTCCTAAACTTTGAGTCTGTTTCCGCCGACCGACCTCGGCACGGTCGTAAAACTATTGTTAGGCGGCCTCGGCACGTACTAACGGTCCCAGATGACGATCTCGCTGTCCGGATAGCAAGATTAGTCTCTACGACCTCCCCCCTTACATGACGCCGACGTCCCCGGGTTCGTCGGCGCCCGCAAGGATACACGAGGTATCAAAGAGTGCCGGGGCGCTTCTCGCCCCCACTCAATCGCAACCGCACCCGCGTAACGGGGAACTCCCCTCCTGGCGCTGACTCACCTTCGGTTCGAGACTCACGCCAATCAAAGGCACGCCGCCGAGAGCGGCAATCCAAGCCGAAGCTCCACCCTTGAGCGTTGAGCGCTATATGGGCTGAGGCTCCTTCAGAGTCTCGCCCAAAAAGCCCGGTGAAGCAGTAATGGCTGCAGCAGCCAACTGCATAGTCATTCAAAAAAAAAGACCTTCAGAGTACCTCTCTCCCGAATTGTGGAATGGGTTTCCTGCCAAGGTTTTTTAAGGGAATACTGCTACAGTATAAGGTTATTTTCGTTATCAAGAAGGTTGTAATTCGATTTTCAAAGGGTTGACAACACGCGGGTTATGCGTTGAGTTTTGCTAGCATCCATACGCTACGCTGTGCTCGTTACCTAGTTTTTCACCTAGGTGATATTCAAAAAATCAGCCTTAGTAAGCTGGTATTGCTTGTAAAATTTAGTTTTGCAAGCGTCCAAAGGCTGCGATTTTCATCAGGCGGACTGTAATCTTTTTTGCCACCGTAGTGGTATAAAAAAAGAACGAGTTGCACTCCGGGAGTGCCGGCAGAAGTGAAAACCTTTACACACGATTCGCGCTTAACACTCAAATATGTCACAAGACATGTCTTTGACATTGTCAAGAAATAATAATGTTTGTTTATTTACTTTTTTGACGTAGTATATTTGACATCGCAATCTGTCATAGCAATCTGTCATAGAATTAAAATTCCATATCCAACCTTCCTGTACTACTCATAATCGCGAATACTAAAAATAAAAATTATAATAGGCGTGGCATTACGGTTTTCGTCTTACGAATTTCCACGATTAGGACACGTGACCTGACGCGAGTTTATAATTTTTTACCCATACCAAAAAAAGTGCACAACGCCGCTAAAGAAGTTTTCACTTCAAAAATATATACCCTCGGTTCCTCAATTTGTTGAAATTTTATGGGCAGTAAAAACTGGTGACTAATTGAGCTAAAATTTGGTATACTCGTTTACCTTCGGTGACAAAGCAATAATATAGTACACTGGAGCTGAACTGATGATGGAGCAGGAAGTTGGCCATAGAAACTCTATACCAAAACAACGCAATAGGCTTGTTTGATTTGCCTTGACAAGTACACTGGTCTGAGATGATATCTAGGGTCAGACGATGAAGCCAGAAGATGGCTACAGAGACTCTGGTCTTACATGATATGTGAGCCAGGGTGGCCGCCTTAACCTTTGCGAGGCTAAAGGCGGCAGATCTTTTCGAGGCCCTTGTCTTTTATGCTAAGTAAGGTAAACGGCCCAGTGCTTGACAGCCTAATTCTAATATTTGTTATGATGACGTAAGATTGAAGTAAAGGGGAACACTAGGACGTCTATGTGGTTCGAAAGTAGTATTGAAAGATATATGCCGTACAATAACAATTTTGTAACGGCCACGTTACTCGTCATACCGACCGCTATGGTTTCGTCGATTTTTTGGCGCGAGTCAAAGGACTTAGTACGGAACGCCGTGACTAATTGTGCAAGTAAAGCAGTGTGGGAACAGAGAGCGCAACATCGCGAGGAGCAGCGCGAAAAGCATAATGTGGCAGGGGGGTAAGGTGCAAGAGTTGACGAACAAAATGAAATATGGGATAAGATAGCTACAGGAACTCTATTCCCTATTATGTTTGGGTTAGTTTGATTTGTCGTGCCAAGGACTCTGGTCTTACATGATATCCGGGGTCTGATGAAGTCGTAAGATAGCCACAGGAACTCTGTAACGAAAAGACGCAACCCCATCGAGTTTGGCCTCGTTTGATTTGTCTCTAGTCGTAGCGGGAATTAGCGAGAAAAATGTATGCAAGTATATTCACCGGTTTCGAGAGGTAAGTCAGCCTTCCATACATTTTAGTCACGAATTCCAGAGTTCGAATAGCTCGAGACTGTTCCCGATAAGCTCCCTTATTACATATAAAGTGTAGACTCAAATCTGAATAACCGAATTAGAAAAAATATAATTAAACAAATAAAAAAAAAACATTTTTAAGTGCCTCTAGGAAATGAAGCAGAAAAGAAACACTATTAAAATCTATGCAGGAATTGTTTAAAATAAGTACCTAAATAAAAGAACGTTTAAAAACAAGATCGCAGGCTGAGTAAATAACAAATAGCCCAGTTATAAAGTCGCTTGAAAAAACATTCAACTCGATTGTGTATCGTTTCATAACAATGTAGATAAAACATCTAAGAACCTAATTTTTCATTGCCATACAAAGCAAAAGATAATGACGAATAACAAATTATTTACTATGAAGCTAACGCAAACGTTTTAGTCACTACGTGCGTATCCAATCCATTAGTAATTCAGTGGCGCTGCCAGTGAGCAGTCCACTCAGTGTTTATCTTAGCGCAATTAGTACAACACGATTTGTGTGAAAGAGGTGAACATTGTGTTAGCCAATTAAATCGCAACTTGTATTATAATGGCGAAGTTGCTTAGTAAGGATTTGCCAGACATTGAGGTCAGTGAATAAATTGACAATAGATATGTACCTAAGTATTTGAAGGGAAACGAAACACAACTTTATCTACTACGTACATATCTATTTATACGTTATATAAAAGTGTTTGTTTATATAGGATTGGATGTTTGTTGACGAAAGCCAGTTTCAAACACAAACTAAGATATTGCCTTGGGTTTTTTCTTTTTATACCACTGTTCCACTAAGGTAGCAAACAAGCTAACGGTCCGCCTGGTAGTAAGCGGGCAGTGTTGCCAACCTGCGGATTTCCTTTAAGATCTAACGGATTAGGGCAAGCTGAAACGGGAAAAAAGAAGTTTCAACGGCTGAAGAATTGTTTAGCTGATTCCTGGGAGCAAGCATCTCTAGCACAACTAACCCATGCTGCACTTATAAGTACATACATATTTTTTTTGTATGAACTTCCCCTTGTGCAACAGATTAGTTCATAATTTCAAAATTTTCAAACACAACAAAGTGAACGCGTGAAGGTATCAAGTTGAAATTAATATCAAATACTAAGAAGCTGTAAAAAAAACAAGCATTTAAGTCAACGCAATATAAAAATACGGCCGAATTACGGGCATTTTGTGGCATATTTAGGCATTGACAAATAAATCAAAACCCATAGGGGGGAACTTTACGTTGTCCTAAAATTAAGAAATTTGACACGAAGCAATGTCTTACATCACAAATATAGGTAAAAATCCGAAATTAGTTAATTTGTAGTTATAACACATCAAAAAAGTGTTTTTCTCAAGAACGCGTGGAGGTATCATGTTGAAATTATTACTAAATACTCATGCCTAGAGTCACTTAAAGTTGTAAAAAAAAACAAGCTTCTAAGTCAATGCAATAAAAAAATATGCCCGAAATACGGTATTTTTTGTCGCATATTGTGACACAAATAAATCAACATCTTTGGGGTACTTCCCATTGACTTAGAACCATGAAATTTGGCAAGAAGCAAGATTTTACATCAAATGTATAGAAAAAAAAAAAAATTCAGGCATAAACCTGTGAGACTTGATCTCATGACTGAAGAACTATCCACGTATAATAAGTTTGTACGGAACCCTCGGTGCGCGAGCCAGACTCTCACTTGGCCGGTTTTTTTTTTTATAATTATTATACTCTTTGAATTAAACTGGATAGTACGTACATACGTAGTGTAGTGTAGTGTACGTTTGGAATGATAAGGACGGCTTGCTTTGGGTCGAGTCGAGGTGTTGACATTGATAAACTATAACCTCAAGATCAAGATCAATCAGCTCATTTTCAAAATAGTACAAATATCAATGAGGTAACAAAGTCCATGTTCAATATAAACCACGTGATATCACAAACGATATATGTTATCACGTCAAGGCATAAATATAGGTACAATAAGGTTTTTTTTACTATTAGTATTACTATCTTACTATTAGAGTACTATTTTTCACTGTACCTAGGTTATTATTTTTAAGGTTTCAACTAAGAATAAGAAAGTAGGTTTCATAGTCATATAGGGGAAGGACGGGCAGCCCCGGACACTTAAAGGAAACTGTTTATGTTTCATCCCCCCTACCGACCTCGGCATGGTCGCAAAACCATCGTTAGGCGGCCTCGGCTATATCCAGATAGCGAGATTAGTCTCAACGACCTCCCCTAATAGGGCCTCCCTCCAAACTCGACGCCGACGTCCCCGGGTTCGTCGGCGCCCGCAAGGATACACGAGGTATCAAAGAGTGCCGGGGCGCTTCTCACCCCCACTGAATCACAACCGCACCCGCGTAACGGGGAACTCCCCTCCTCGCAGTGACTCACCTTCGGGTTCGAGACTCACGCCGGTCGAAGGGACGCCCCCAGAGCGACAACACAAGCAGAGGCTCCCCCGGGGGAGCCCTATAGCGTTGGGCGCTATACGGGCTGAGGCTCCTTCAAAGTCTCGCCCAAAAAAAGCCCGGTGAAGCAGTAATGGCTGCAACAGCCAACTGCATTGTCAAATAAGAAAAAAAAAACTCATGTTATATCAAAATCTACAAAATTAAACGTTTATTTTTAAACTAAAAACAAAAATAAACATATTTGTAATCATTATAGTCAAATAAGAATTGTGTTATCTCCTCTTAAATCAAGTCCTAGCCACAGTCAAAGATGACTTATGGCAGCAGTCTTGATTTTTTGTTGAAAAACTTTTTGGCGGGTAGCTACGGTCATAAATGACTAGCAATGACCAAGCCGTTTTTTGGCCGTAAAAGTATTAAAACTGTAATGGATCAATGCCCACACTCTTTATGCGCGTAATCTTTACATTTGTGACATTGCTGCATTCGATCTAGTCTTCATCAAATGTTTCAGCACAAGATCCTTGACATTATATGCCGTATTGTATGCCGTGATTGGTCTTTGGAATATGTGTGACCAAATATCCCCAATTTCGTCTTAAGTACAGTCTCTTGTTGACTATTGTATAACTGCCGTGATTGGTCTTTGGAATATGTGTGACCAAATATCCCCAATTTCGTCTTAAGTACAGTCTCTTGTTGACTATTGTATAACTGCCGTGATTGGTCTTTGGAATATGTGTGACCAAATATCCCCAATTTCGTCTTAAGTACAGTCTCTTGTTGACTATTGATATAGATGCTGTTGATTCCTTAATCCGTAAATCTTAAAGCATACTTCACGGAACTTGATATCGGTCAGCAGCTTCTCTAACCGACATTTTTTTTCCTGGACGTATTATATACCCTGCTTCATTCCAATCTTGTCCTAGTTACCTCTTTACTTAACCCTTCCCTTGAATTTTGGCTTTTATAAATTATCTGGAAAATGATAAATGATGTTAATAATAATAATAATATCTTGGGACAACACACACACGACCATTTCATCCCAAACTAGGCAAAGCCTGTGTTTAGCTAATGAACTATTGGTAAACAAACATGCCCATATATTTCTAAATACACATAGGTATTATTATGTGTATATATTTCTACTACACCTTTTTTACGATTTAGTGTAAAATAGACATTTTCCACAACAGAAGGAAGAAAGAACACGTATTTAAATTATATTTTCCCCAACCAAAATCTGTCTGAAGGTACCCAAAATAATTTTGACCGGTTTTACCCGATCGCCTGGATTCAATATTCTACTTATGGCAAAAATAAATTTGAAGTGAACGACAAACTAAAACGTAATTTACGGACTAGACTAGCCACCAAATGAAATATTTAATAGATAAAAGTATTGTAGTTACCTCTAATATGAAATAACTGCATCCAAAAAGTAATTAACACACGAAAATCTGGTATTGTAGGTAAACAATTGATCGCTAGGTACTCAGTGACGGCTTGGAGGTTAAGTCACCACTGAATACTGATTGGAATGTTTAGCTAGGTGGCGCTGCGGTCGTTTTTAAGTGAGCACTATCTATCTATGTGTGCGTGATTGTCCAGAAATTATAGTAACGGAGGCTACCCGCTTCCGGCCGGGGCTAGCCGACTCTCCCCTATGTGGTATCTGGTTGCGCAAGTTAGAGGAGCGCGAGAAGTGGCGTGCCATGAAGGGGGCTTATGCCAAGCAGTCCACCAGAATAAGCTAATATATTGAGTCAACCAAGAAACCTTTTCAGTTTCGTGATTTCCGTCCGTGTCGTCCGTAGGTCTGTCACAAATATATATAGTGCAACAAATTTTTCTGATCTACTGACCTTGGATGGATTGGTCGCTAGTGTCTTGATTTTTGAGCGCCGCGCGCTGGGTCAGAATATTTTGTTGATCTATGCATTCAATATACATACTATTCAAATAACTTTCAACAATTATGCTTAGAATATTTTATTGATTTCAGAATTTATTAAAATTGAATCCAACCGTGAAACCATTTACCAACCTGGTATCTTCAGTGCAGACCAAGAGGAACAGACAGCACTGGAAAAGGAATGCTGACCGTAAATGCACTGTGAGTTTTCTTTACTTTAGAATCAGAGTAGGTAGGGAATCCTGACTGACTGACTTACTGACTTATCAACACACAACTTGACACATTGGAGATAAAAACCTTGAAATTTTGAATAAAAATTACTTTTATGCTGCAGAGCTCCGCTAAGAGAAGATTTTTCGAAATTGATATTTGGCCTTTTTACCCGACTGCGCAATGCAAAGGAAGGGATAAAGTGTTTATCAGCCTATGTAAGTATGTATGTTTGTTCCTTTGTGGTGCTCTACAGACCAAACGCATGAACCGATTTTGATGATTCTTACGTCAATCGATTTTTCTTAATCTCGCGAGTGTCTCTAAAGATATGACAGGAATCAAAATTCAATATGGCTATCCCAAACGCCATATGGCGAAAAAGAAAAAAATGACGAGTCGAAGAACTATGTCAAGTGGGGTATCATATACATCATTGAATAGTTATTTTAAAATCATTTAGTTAGGTTTCTCTTATCCTTTTTCAATATGAATGACCATTTAGAATCTATAACGATTTCAAGTTGGTTAGCAACCATTCTCTTTTGAATCTTCACACTTATGATGAATAATCTTTTAGCTTAACAAGCTAATAATTAACCTCTACAATATTATCCTTCAGTCAGTTGACAAGATTGCGATATTAACCATCGTATAATTCTTACTAAAAAATGTCAAATAAAAATAAATAAATTAAAAAATCAAAAAACCCAACTGCGTAAAAAATTAATCCTACTTATATTATAAACGTGAAAGTTTGTATGTCTGGATGGATGTTTGTTACTGTCAATCACGCTTCAACCACTGGACGGATCGGGATAAAACTTGGCATAAATATAGGTTAGGTCCTGGAATAGCATATATGCTACTTTTTATTCCTAAAAATTTAAAAGTTCCGGGAATAACTATAACAGAGTTAAACGAACTATTGCTGCACCTATAGCATGCTATAGCAACTCATTAGTATAAATAATTAATTAATTAATTAATTGGAGGATAATTTATGAAGGAGTTCCACGCCTATAGCCGAATTTAGGACGGGTGGAGCCGCTGTCAACGTCTAGTTATAAATAAAAATTTAAAAGAAAAAAAAAACATGTTCAGTAATGATAAATTCTAATGCGGAACATAGCTATTTTAACAGTCAGGAGCCATTAAACATCTAGACCGACTCAAATCTTCCCAATAATGGGTCCTAACTGTTAAAGTTCCGCATTAGACTTTATCATTTTTTTATTTATTGTTAAAAGTGTCTGATCACTTTCGGAAAATTTTTGTGAGAAAATTAGGTGGTAAAATAGGGGATGAAACTATGTACGGTAATCTAGTTATTTTCGTTCTAAACACATATTTACATAAATAGTTTATCAAACATAGAAAACATAAAGACTTTGCAAAAAAAAAAATTAAATGTTTGTCCTGTGCGGGGATCGAACCAACGCCCCTCGGCAGCAGGCAGTTTCGTTCGCAACTGAGCCACCAAGGTTACAAATCTATTTTTGGGTTAAAAATTGAACGAGTGCACGACTCTCAAACTCTAGATATAATTTATCCATCTGAAGTAGTATGTGACCTATGTCAGCCCATCTATTTATCAGCCTATCTGAATGAAATCCTAGGTAGATCGCTTCTCCAGCATGCCCCTAGCTAGTTGCAAAGTCTGGTCACATAGAATAACGGGACCTTACGAACGAAGATCGCAGTCAAAACCAGGTAAAGTATGTGTGAAATCCTTTTTTTAGACCTGTCCAACTTTGACAAAAAACTTCGACGATATCAAGCACAGTACGCTGTCTGAGCGTGGAGCCCTAAGAGAGGCCTCCAGGTGTCTCAAGTGCGCCGACGCACCCTGTCAGAAGTCCTGCCCCACGCAGATTGATGTGAAGAGCTTCATAACCAGCATTGCTAACAAGGTATTTATTTACATTAAGACTTGGAATTTGGATACGAGTCCATAAGACTTAACATAATATGCCATACGGCGTAGACAGTAACAACCAGGGACGGACAATTGCCAATAGCCATGGAGTGTCCAAAATGCCTATAACGTAAAGGCTTTTGTCGTATAGAATATTTTTTGCCATTTATGACAATAGCAATTTTTTACTAGGTCTAGGCCCAGCCTGCTTTACCCTATCCCAAAAGCTGTTTAAGCCCATGAAGCTCAAGCTATTGAACGGGATAAATCGTATTAAATCTATTTAGTAATTTGTTATAATGCCACAGTATAACAGATTATTATGGAGGACGAGAGAGCCATAACAAACAGACAGACAGATAGACAAAAAAATCTACAAAATCTTTTTTGTTTGTGAACATTTCTACAAAATGTGAACAGTTGCATATCCATAACAGTTTTTTAGTAAATATAATACACAGAGCAACCTGCTATCGTATAATATATAAAAATCGGCCAAGTACATGTCGGTTCACGCGCAGTGTAGGGTTCCGTTGTAACCGTAGTAACTCAAATTTAAATAAAAAGAGTAAATATTGAATTTAAAGTTTATCAAACGATACTCAACTTAAATCAATCAAAAACTAAACCTTTAAAGAGCAAAATACAAACTTATCTTGGTATAGGGAGTTCAAGAGACACATCCGAGCAGCATGCGCTTATGAACGCTGATGCCGCTTGTTGGATTTCTTACTTCGATTCAGACGAGAAGTAAAAAATTATCCCCACTTTACGTGTAGGGAAAGTACCCTAAAAAAATATTTTTGTTAATATTATTTTACCACTTTGTCTGCCTAATTAATATGTATGTATACCCATGCCAAATTACACCAGCCGCTGAGCTAAGCCGCGGTCAGACAGACAAACGGTCATGGCGAAACTATAAGGGTTCCTTGTTGACTACGGAACCCTAAAAAATCAATGTCTGTTCGATTATTCGTGTTTTATGCGTTGCCATGCCGTTTATCCGATTGCGATACAATTAGGTTAGATGATAGCTTTCACCTTCGGGAAGGTTATATAGGCTATTCAAAAATCGTGAAGTATACATACAATTTGAATGAATGATAACTTTTATTGATTTCTAATAATTACAAAGATAATCAAATACATTTAAATTAATTAGGTATACCATAAAAATAAATTCTTAGTAACTAACACTAAACATATGGTATTCCCTGATTCCCGATATAGGTAGTTCCTGTGTTTCAGGAATCAGTGTCCTTCTCAGTAGTGTTGACAAAAAATAAGAACTTTAACACACTTCAAAATTTGTAGTAAAGATCGCAGTAGTTCAATTGTCCAGCTCATTTGACTGATCTAGTACGAATTTAATGATTATTATCTTTATGATAGATGATATTTAAATTGCCTAAGCGTACTTAGTTAGTTTTACTCTGCAACATTTGATTAAAATCGCTACTGGACTAGTAAAGAAAATTCACTAAATAATTTTGGTGACACAAAAACCCAAGCTTAAAACAAATGCAGCAGAACGAAAACTAACTAAGTCGAATAAACGAATATGATTTTGTTAAATTTGACAAAACTTTCGGTAGTTACAAATAAATAATTATCTTTTAGTGAGTTTTCACTCATTTCAGTGTGCAAAATAGGTTTATTTAAGCATGTATAAAATCTTTTTATAGTTTTTAGGGTTCCGTATCCAAAGGCTAACAAGCGGAAGTTAATAGTAGTTTTTAGTTTATTCGCATAATATTTAGTTATATAGTCACTTTAAAAATAATTGATTTCAATTAAAATAAAACAAATATTTAAGGGGGGCTCTCATCCAAACAACGTGATTTTTTTGCCGTTTTTATAGATAATGGAACCCTTCGTGCGCGAGTCGGACTCGCACTTGGCCGTTTTTTTATTCTGATGAGTAGCAGAGAGCCGTTGCAGATAACTGCTCTCGAATGCGGTATAGCTAGTTATTGCTTTCCTGGAACACGTCGTGGCTAAATTTTGTCTCTGTAATTCGAGACAAAAATGTATGGAAGTCTGAATTTACTTGCAAACATTTTCTGGAATCTCAGAATCTGCTGATGCTGAATAGCTCCAGACTGTTTCCAATAAGGTCTCAGTACAGCTTTTTGTGCCGATTTAAGTTTAAGTTCAAATCTTTGTGTGCTTTAAATGGCTAAAAATTATAAAAGAACCGTTTTATCGAAACATTCTCCATTAATAACATCTGGTTCGACTACTTCATGTACTGTAGTTTTGCTAGTAGGTAGGGAAAAGTACCACGGATGCAACTCAAGAGGTATAATTCCTTAAGTACATAGACTTATCACGTCCTTCTTAGCCTCCGAAATAGCAAGACAACACATCGGGGGGTCTGCAGGTGGTTCTTTCTCTAGAAGTTCATAAGTCGAATGGGCCAGATGGTATACCTGCAATGTTGCTTAAACAGTGTTTTCCTGAGTTGGATGCTCCTGTTTGCGCTTTCTTACCATACTAGGCAATTTCTGTTTTCATGGAATACTGCAAATGTGAAGAGGGCGATAGATCACATCCATCGAATCCAAGCGCTATTACCCTTTCCTCTCCAAGGTGATAAACACACAGCTTCTAAGATACCTAGAAAAACAATATGGCTTTCGACACAGTCACTCGACTGGTGCCACACACCGATGGGCACTAGGCATTGAGAGTCAGTGGGAAGCATTAGCCTGTAGCCTGGAATCCTAGCGAAGGCGTTCGATCGGGTCTGGCACCGGGATCTTCTATCGAAGTTGCCATCCTACGGACTGCCCGAGGGTTTGTGCACATGGGTGGCTAGGTTTTTGTCCGGCAGTTGCATACAAGTAGTAGTTGCTATGATAGCATAGTCATTAACGCTGGTGTCTCAGAAGGCTCTTAGCTGTCTCTTACGCTGTTTCTACTACAACATACACTAAGGCGACACAAGTTTGCGCGTTCACTGCTAAGAAGGTTTTCATTTACTGAGGTTCCACAATTCTAGAACACACCCCTTACCATCTCCAAGAGCATTGGGATCGTTGTTGTTGACATCTTCAGCGATGTTTAGTTCAGAGATCATTTCAAGACAAATTGGTGTTCTCAACAGAGCAAAGCATTACTTCACATCGGGGCAAAGGTTGCTGGTTTACAAGTAGTAAGATTGCGGCCATCTCTGGGCAGATACACCCGGATACCAGCTTAGCCCTTTTGACTCAGTTCAACGACGGGCTGTGAGAATCGTCAACGATCCCAAACTCACAAGCCGTATCGATCCCTTAAGTTTGAGGAGAGACTGTCTCCCTGTGTGTGTTTTACCGCTTTTATAATGGGATGTTATCTGAGTTATTGTTCGAAATGATGCCCACTACTACTTTCTACCATCCCACCGCTCGCCATTGGCAGGGAATTCATCCTCACACCTTAGAACCTAAATGGTTACGTGCAGTGCAGTTACGGAGAAACTGCCTCACGCGAACGCTTAGGTTATGAAATGAGCTCCCTGCCAAAGTTTTTTCTAAGGACTATGTATGTACTACAGTGAAAAACAAGAGATAATTTTAAAACATTCCAAGGAGTTGATCATTATACAGACGAACGTAAAAGAAACAGAGACGCCATTACCTTTAAACTGTTTATTATTCCGAAGGATCATTCCAGTGCTCTTCCTACTTCGGAGGCCAAGAAGAAGGACCTAATAGGTCTTTGTACTGAAGCCTAATAGGTTTTTGTAATGACCCCTAGAGCCCCCTTAAGTTAAATTCGTGGTACCATTCCCTACTTATTAGCAAAACTGCTGTAGATAGAATAGGCGAACCAGATGTTACTAATGAATAATGTTTCGATGAAACTGAATAATTTTCATATCATTTTGTAACAGTTTTTAATAAAGATGTTGTTTGATTTTATTTTCTTTGTATTACTATTAATTTAAACAGGTGCACTTCAAAGTTCAAATTTAACTTATTGAAAAAGGTAGGCAACTCAAGGTACGAAAATTAAATTTGAACAGAAAAATACAAGTAAAATGTCATTAACATACCTTAATCACCATAACATTCACGTAAATTTTAAGCAATTCACTAAAGTGACTTACATTAGCTAAAAATTTTAAATTATAACATTTCATTAGGGCGAAAACTAACAAACCTGTATTTGTATAAATTACTGCAAAGTAACAAGGTTTTTCTAAAATCTAATTTTACTAGATCAAGAAGACAGGAAATTGCGATTCAAAACGATTAAAAAGTTATTAATAAAACACCAATTTAAAAGTTACGATTTTTCTTATTTTTATAAATTTCAAGTTACGATATCTCGGAAGTCACTCTTTGTTAGTTAGTTAGTTTTCGCTCTACGGGGACGATATGTTAATTTAGCCTATGTAAGTTACTAAACCCGTCAAGCTGTATGGTCCAAGCTACAGGCGACCACCATAATTACCGGTATGTATGAGTTATACCAGTATGAGTCGGATTAGCGTAGAGAGTGTTAATAAGATTTCGGTTGAACCGATCTCGATGACATTTGGCAAGGTGATTGCATCTTTGGGAAGGTCCCAAGCCCCAAGGTCTCACGCCCTTTAGGGTCAGAACAACGTCAACTAGTTGTATATCTGTTATGGACCAAGTGATAAATGAGGGCATTATTTACAATCCCCGGGCACTATGAATAATGACATGTCAAATCGGGCCATGTAATTAACAATCATTAAACCTTCGTTATTTACCACATTGTCTGGTCATTATGAATAATGCTCCGTGACTGTTGTGCAATTTGATAATTTAGGTACGTTTGACAGGGCGCGGGGAGCCGGAACAAACATGTGACACGCTCTAACCAATCAGGGCCCGCTAAAATGGGAATATACAGTGTGAAGAACTGGTGAGGAAAAAAATTTAGATCCAAATCCATATTATAGAAAAAAAACCGACTCACGCTTGACGTTTTCAAGTAGCCTATGTACTTTCTCGGGACTCAAACTATCTCCATGCCAAATCTCATCTTAATTGCTATACTGCGGTTTAAGCGTGAAGAGGTAACAGACAGACAGACAGACAGAGTTATATTCTCATTTATAATATTTGTATGGATTTAATATTTAAGTCCTGCTCGTTCTTATACTGATTTTATAACAATATTAACTGCGCGTCCCGGCTTCACACAGGAGGACTTTTATTTTATGGGATAAACGTAGAGTAAGGCTACGTTCACACGGCGCAATTTTTCTCGTATACCGTATGCGGGATTTTATCTAATATCGTAGTGACAACAAAATCTGTATGGCAATGTATGGTAATATTTATATTTTTAACCATAAACCTATGTTTATTCTCAAAGTTTTTTTTTAAAAAAAAGTCAAAATATTCAATGTCGGTTGCGTCCGCTGCGTAGGGAGGGAGGGAGCAAGTAGCCGACCGTGCTTATGAGCCGATCGCGGCTGCGCGGCGCTGTTTTCTATTAGTATAATATACTATTTTATATTTCTATTAATATATTTTAAATGAAATGTCCGATTTGAATAATTCAAAAAGTAATCTACAGGTATTGAGACAGTCTTGAATACGAAATGATTTATGTGAATAAGGATTAATACAAAGGTATGGATAACATGGTCTGATTTTGGTCGGCATTTCTATCTATTTTTAAAATGTAAAAAGTAGTTATAGTGACATGATTACAATAGTTCGACATATGGTATCGGGAAGTTTTTTATAAATATGTGTAGATTTGTTCTTTAATATTGTAGACCATTTTTTTGGTTCTATCATCAATAGCTTCCGCAGCGCATGCAATGAAAGACATTTAATAGCAAATTTTTTACACCTTGGGTTGCATTATTCAAGTTTAAGTAGGGATCCCTAATTTTTCCTAGTAATAAATATAGCCTGTGTTACTCAGGAATAATTATTAAAATTGGTCCTGTAGTTTTTGAGTTTATTCGTTACAAACATACAAAAAAATCGTTCCTCTTTATAAAATTAGTGTAGATTTGCAAAAAAATATGTCACACATAAAATAATTTAATAAAACACATATTTTTATTATTCTGCCCAATAGGTCATGGGCATTATTTATAATGACAGGTCAATGTAATTTTTTCATTTGTTTTTATCATATTGCCCCCTTATATTGGGCATTTAACAAACAGCCCGGGCATTATGAATAATGTCCTATTAATCACTTGGTCCACAACATATCTAATATATAAAAATCAATGTTTTTTCGTATTTTATGTGTTTGTCCGATTGCAATGAAATTTAGCAAGATGATAGTCTGCTCCTTAAAAAAGATCATAGGCTACTTAAAAAACGTCAAGTGTCAGTCGAATTAGCGTAGGGGGTAATAACAAATCAGTTAAACCGATCTTGATAATAAGAATTCAGTTGAACCGATCTCAGTTAATGAGAGTACCTAAAAATCAAGGTCTCTGTGAATTTTGCAGAACCATCATGACTGTCCCCATCATCATTTCAACTTGTTGGTGTTGGTTTCTGCTTGTCGTAGGGCTCCCTTATATGTTTCGTCAACGATCTGTCTGGAGCAGCTTGCTTCCAGTGGCTCCCTGCGACCGCATTTGGAAAATAACTATAATATGCACGATATATACTGAGCAGACCATAAACTATTTCTAAACCGCCTATACCTAATATGTCATAGTAAATTGTACATTTTCCAGAATTATTATGGAGCTGCTAAAGCCATTCTCTCGGATAACCCTTTGGGCTTGACTTGTGGCATGGTCTGTCCAACTAGTGACCTCTGTGTAGGTGGGTGCAACCTCCAGGCCAGCGAGGAGGGCGCTATCAACATTGGAGGACTGCAGCAGTTCGCTGTCGACGTAAGTGTACGATAATGATACAGCGAGTTTTTGTAGCGATACAAACAATCTTCTTTTGTAAGTAATCTGTCTGTAGTGATTTGTTTGCTTGACGCCATAAAAATAACGACGATATTACAAAATGCGCATCTTCATCGCTACGAAGTCGCTTAATTGCCCTAAGGATCTAAGTTTCACTAGTTTCACACAGTCACAATTCCTGCTGGCAGGCTCAGTCATAATGAATGAAATGAAATGAGCCAGTGTTACTTGGCCGTAACCTTGAGGTGGACAATAACGACGCGATATGTAGGTAATTAAGCGTGCGTGTGTAGTTTTTCACACTGATGATTTTATTGAAATACAAGAAATAAAGTCCGTCCTCGGCTTACCAGCCAGCGCAGCGTTGCACTACGAAAAACGTGTCACATAGAAAAAATGGTCGATGAGAGGGTTCAGTAGAGAGCTCAAAACTGCGGGCTGGAACAACGCAGGCGTGGTAAATAGGTGGAAATTGAAGGAATGACGGGCCCTAAACCATCGGAGGAAGGTATGCGGCGTTTCCAGTCCGCATTAATAAGTGACTTATATACTAGTATATATCTCGCCTATCTTACGGCATTTCGATGTGTACTTGTTACCGGTAAGACAAAGTAAATAGGACAGATAGTTTAGGACTTTGCAGTCTAGGATATGGACCCCTCCATCACCCACCACCTTCATCCATCCATCAAGACAGAGCCAATCGATTTCAGAACTCTTAAGCCTCAATAGGAAGAAAAATATTTTACTTGGTTTGTTACAAATATAAGGTACTGTTTGTTTATATTTACCTTGTCTACCTCATCAATCATACCAAAATCATGTTGATTTTTCAGGTTTTCATGAAAATGGGCATTCCTCAAACTTTAGATCCTAATATAAAACCTCTACCTAAAGGCTCCGATCAGAAGATAGCCCTTATTGGAGGCGGCCCCGCCAGCATTAGTTGCGCGTGTTTTTTGGCCAGACTTGGCTATACGAATCTGACAATCTACGAGAAGGAAAATTATCTAGGTGGCCTAAGGTAAGCTCGCATTCTCATTACTCATATCAGTTAAGGTTCACCTGCTTGCCTTTGTCACAGGAAAAAATTAAAGTCACCGTCTTCTTTCCTCTAATATACACTGCAGAACCATTTTTTTCATATCGGTGGTTTGCAGAACTAGTAGGTAAGTCTATTGGCTAGGTAATGAATATGAGAGCCCCAATGAAGTTTGGAGTCCAGGGTTAGAGATATGCCAAGAAAGACTGTTAAATCAAGTTCTAATAGCTTCCCATTAATATTAATACAAGTCTGGATTTAAGTAACTATACCTTTCGGCAAATTTTACACATTTAACATTTACTTTCTGTTTTCTACACTCATCGTGCAAATTTCTAGCGTTGGAACTGTGGAACGTTTCAGAAATTTATTGCGTATTGTAATTTCTTTTTTATTCTGTAATTACAGTTCGTCTGAAATTCCACAATATCGCTTGCCATACGATGTGGTACAATTCGAGATAAATCTCGTGAAGAACCTCGGAGTCAAGTTTGTACTTGGACGTAAGCTTTCAACCAAAGATATAACTGTAGAGGTAGGTATGTTATTTACCTTTATGTATCAATATGTTACAATTTGCACTTAAAAATGACTCAATCCAGCTATCCAGTTTATATATTAAAGCTCTGTGGTTCTGTCGATGTCGATAGTCGTACATACTGCCAGTGAATTCGCAGGGCGCGGTTTCTAACCCGACTAAATTAAAAAAGCTTCAGAATTGATGACACGCTTGTGGTGTGCTTGAGGTTTTTTTTCTTGATAGGCTTATATTTAAAGCCGATCTTAACATTATTATTTCAATACACAAGTCAAATATTTCATAATTTAAACTTCTATTTCTTGGTATCACTGAATAATATTTAGTCAAACTAGAAACCGTACCTACAATTATTGGTGGTGTGATAACTCACTGGTTGGGACTTGGGACGGCTATAGCGCAGACAGTATGGGTTCGATACCATTCCTCTGACAATTACCCACAAAAAATATCTGACCGTCCACTCCTGACGTCGCTTAACTTCGCATATCGTTTCTGATAGAGGAACTGTGCTGGACCAAGAGCTCCTCAAGTAAAGATGAAACTTAAACCAATAAAGATAAAGTTTTTCATAATCGAATAATACTAAGATTACATACTAGACAGTAATCATAAAATATTACTTATTAGACTTTGCCAGCGGCTCCGCCCGCCCTTAATTCGGTTATCGGCGTGGAACTCCTTCTTTAACTCCAATTAATTAATTAATTAGTTATACCAATTAATTGCTATAGCATGCTATTGGTGCAATAGTTCGTTTAACTCTGTTATAGTTATTCCCGCAGGAACTTTTGAATTTATAGGGTTTTTTTTTTTTTTTTTTAAATACCACTAAGGTGGCAAACAAGCTTACGGTCCGCCTGATGGTAAGCGGTCACCGTAGCCTATGGACGCTTGCAACACCAGGGGTATCACTTGCGCGTTGCCGACCCTTCAGAAATCTAATAACTTTTTCTTGAAGAACTCCATACTGAAGTCCTTGCAGAAAACCTTGACAGGGAGTTCATTCCACAACTTAAGCGTTCGCGGGAGGAAGTTTCTCTGAAACCGCACTGTACGCGACCATTTAGGTTCTAAAGTGTGAGAATGAATTCCCTGACGATGGCGAGCGGTGCGATGGTAGAAAGTAGCCATGGGCATCATTTAGAACAATTCCTCAGAACACAACTGTGGAGCGGCGGCAGAGAGGAGATCTCCTGCCAGGCGATGTGTTATGCCTGGGGACCGCCGTGGTCCACTTAACTTGCGCTTCGGTTGCTTTATATACTGAACTGCGAAGGAAACTTCGATAGCGCGATGTAGGCCGCGTGACGTCAGCCTTGCTTGTAGCGGGCACGATATGATCCGCTACATCACTCCCTTCCCAGACCGAAGGTCGATACTTCATGCAGTGATGCTTGCGTACGATCTTGAGATGCCGAGTTTAATGCGCCGTCCACAGTGTGTCGGGAGGGCGTGTACTGCATGCCGAATATCAGCAGTCTGCGGTAAGTCGATACAAGAAAGTTGCTGGCTGTGTGTCTATAGTGGGTCGAGACACTGGCGAGTGCTGGCATGGAGGTTGCGTATGGCTACAATGAGTCGGGTCCATAGAATGATTGGCTGTGTGTCACTTTTGAATCGAGACACTGGCCTGAATTAGCGGCAGAAGCGACGAGCAGAAAATGCCACGCTGGAGTGAGAGTACTCGACAGGGTAGTGTGATGCTGTACAGTGGAAGTGCCAAGCTGGAGTGTGAATCCTCAACAGGTTGTGGTAGAATGCTGTACAGTTGCGTCGCCGGAGAGGAGCCGCAGGAACTAAGAAGCGCTGAAGTGCTGCGATAGGTCCTGATGAAAGCTATGAGATGCGAAGTGTACGGTTGAAAACTGGTCCGTGTACCTGGTAGGAAGGAGTAGGCTGCTGGCTGCGGAAGGTGCGTCAATGTGTCAAAGGTGCGGCAAAGAGGAGATCACCTGCCAGGCGAGGTGTTATGCCTGGGGACCACTTAACTTGCGCTTCGGTTGCCTTATATACTGAACTGCGAAGGAAACTTCGATAGCGCGATGTAGGCCGCGTGACGTCAGCCTTGCTTGTAGCGGGTACGATATGATCCGCTACACAACCCATTGTACAAGCGAAATCGAATCGTCGACAATTCTCACAGCCCGTCGTTGAACCGAGTCAAAAGGGCCAAGCTGGTATCCGGGTGCACCTGCCCAGAGATGGCAGCAGTACTCCATATGGGGCCGAACTTGCGACTTGTAAAGTAACAACCTTTGCCCCGACGTGAAGTACTGCTTCGCTCTGTTGAGTACACCAAGTTTTTTGGACGCAAGCTTCACCTTATCTTGTAAATGATCTCGGAACTGAACATCGCTGGAGATGTCGACACCAAGGATCCCAATGCTCTTGGAGATGGAGAGGGGAGTGTTCTGGAATTGTGGGACTACAGTGAATGGAGTTTTCTTAGCGGTAAACGCGCACACTTGTGTCTTTGTAGGGTTGAATCGGACCAAGTTTACCCGTCCCCAGTCAGAGACCTGGGACAGTGTGGTCTCGATTTGAGACCAAGTTCTCCGCGGTTTTCCTCCACAACGGAACGAGGGATGTTTGCACGACCCGTGTAAAAAGCGTCTCCAGTACTGTCATCTGCATAGCAATGTATGTTGTTGATTTCCAACATGTCATTGATATGCAGTAGAAACAGCGTAGGAGACAGCACAGAGCCTTGCGGGACACCAGCATTAATGTCCATGCTATCAGAGCAACTACCGTCAACTACGGTTCGTATGCGTCTGCCGGACAAAAAGCTAGCCACCCATTTGCACAAACCCCCGGGCACTCCGTAAGATGGCAACTTCGATAGAAGACCCCGGTGCCAGACCCGATCGAACGCCTTCGCTATATCTAGGCTACATGCCAATGCCTCCCCCTGACTCTCAATGGCTAGTGCCCATCGGTGTGTGAGATACACTAGAAGGTGACCAGTCGAGCGACCGTGGCGAAAGCCATATTGACGGTCACTGACCAGATCGTGTACTTCTAGGTATCTTAGAAGCTGTGTGTTCACACGCTCCATCACCTTAGAGAGGAGAGAGGTAATAGCGATAGGCCTGTAATTCGATGGATCTGATCTATCGCCCTTTTTAGGCACCGGGTGCACATTCGCAGTCTTCCATGAAGAAGGAAATTGCCTAGTGTGGTAGAAAAGCGCGAAGAGGCGCGTGAGTACAGGACATAACTCAGGAGCACACTGCTTAAGTACCACTGCTGGTATACCGTCTGGCCCACTCGACTTATGAACGTTTAGAGAAAGCAACGCCCGCCTGAACTCCCGCTGCGTTATGGAGATTTCCGGCATGGTCTTACCGCACCACGGTATAGTAGGTGGTACAGCGCCTTCATCGTTCATTTTAGAGTTCAAAGCAAAGAGACTGCCCAGTAGATCGGCTTTCTCTTTAGCACTATGGGCCAAGTCACCATCGGTCTTTCGCAGTGGTGGTAACGACGACTGGCAAAAGTTCCCTTCGGCAGCTTTGGCAAGCGACCAGAAAGCACGACTCCCAGAAGGATAGCTCGCAAGTCGCCCACCTATTTTGCCGATGAATTGGAATTTATATAAAAAGTACAGGACCTAACCTATATGTATGCCAAGTTTTATCCCGATCCTTCCAGTGGTTAAAGCGTGATTGAGTAACAAACATCCATCCAGACATACAAACTTTCACATTTATAATATTAGTAGGATGCAAGGTGCAAATATTAGTAGGCTTGTTTGTTTCAACAAAGTTTGTAATTTTTTTACATTTACCGTATGTGTGTATATACATCTAGTGTAAGACTATTGTATTATTTTTAATATGAAGTTGCAAACATATAATAGATATCTATTGAGTCTCTTGCCGGTTCTTCTCGGTTATAAAACCATTCTGAACCGGTGGTAAAGTTTATAAAATTAATAATTAATCTGACGATTCAAAAGTGCTGTTTAAAAGTTTACTTAAATAAAAAGTTTGAATTTGAGTTTTATTATGTATTTTTTTTCGCTTTATATGAATTTTGTAGTGTAGTATATATACCTCGAGACTCTTATAGGTAGGTAAATATATTAAACGTCGCAGACCTCTAGAGTCTAGCGATATGTAGGTAGGTACCCCTAGTTTCAAAACCTGTAGTAATTCAATTATAATTATTTTTTGCAAATCTCAAAACACTTTTAGGTAATTTTCACAGAAACTTCTTTCTGATGGCCACGCTGCCGTTTTCCTGGGCATCGGTATGCCGGAACCTAAGAGCATCCCAATTTTCAAGAATCTTACGTCTGAAATGGGATTTTTGACCAGCAAAGATTTTCTTCCTCTTGTCGCGAAGGGAAGCAAAAAGGGTAAGTACCTACTTCCTGTGGAATTGCCGAGTTACAATAGGTAAAACGCGCGCCACGTAAGACGAGACTTCGCACACCACGTGTTTATAGGTCCCTTACATAGAGGGGCAAAGGGGCAGGGTGAGGTACGGCGACAGAGCATGCGCCGTATGCGCAAACACCTCACTTCTACCGCTACCTACTGCTACATAATGACGAACTTATAATATATTTTAACGATAAGCAGTAATGGCGGCATTAAAATTGTTACATAGTCACGGACCTTTAAAAA
This sequence comes from Apoda limacodes, assembly GCA_946406115.1. Lineage (NCBI taxonomy): Eukaryota > Metazoa > Arthropoda > Insecta > Lepidoptera > Limacodidae > Apoda > Apoda limacodes. Next base: position 8,506,793 of record OX291550.1, on the reverse strand, counting down.
AACCAATATTTGTTTTACATTGTCGAAAGTTTAATGCTCATCACTTGTGATCATCATATGATAATCATGATTTTTAATATTCAACTTGTTTCAGGATTGTGTGCGTGTAAGTCCCCACTGCCCAGTCTATACGGGAATGTGATAGTTCTTGGCGCAGGCGACACGGCGTTCGACTGCGCTACTTCCGCGCTACGCTGCGGGGCGAGGCGCGTCTTCGTTGTCTTTCGCAAAGGCTTCTGTAATATCAGAGCCGTGCCTGAAGAGGTCTGTTAATAAACATCGGTATTCAATTCAATTCAATTCAATATAATTTATTCAGTTTAGGCTACAATAATTGAGCACTTATGATTGTCACTACGCCATCGGTTCGTAAGTCTACAAGGCGGGAGACCTTGTACTGAGAAGAACCGCCAAGAAACTCAGCAAGGGCATTTCTTTTCTCCCTTTCTCTTACAGTGTCCAATTAAAATATTGGGAAATGCCCTCCCTATCATAAAAGGACACATCCATGCCTTATGGAATCGGCAACATGACAGTGCATGACGCAGAAGAAGAAGCAAAGCAGTTCGACACACTCGAATTATATCGAATAAAAACAAGCAAGTTTCCTTTGATCGCAAGTTTCTACAAACTTTGATCGACATTAGTTTCATTTTATTTTTGTCAAAGTTATTCGATTATCAGAATAAAAGCGTTACATTTGACAACAGGAGAGACGCACTGAAAGTGTTAGGCGCTTCTGTTTTTAACTATTTTTAAAAGCTTAGAATTAGAATGTTTTTATGTTTATTAATTTATATTAGAGTCACATCTAGTATTATTACATATCTTATGTAATAGGCGATGCAGTGTATTTACCTCTATATAAGACATAAGATGGATTCTTTACATTTACAGGAGCAGGCTTTCCCTTAGGGAGCTAGTAAATTTTTTTTTTACAAATCATCCTCTATAGGTTGTTTGAAGCGATCTATCAGTACTATCTATTACGTATATCTATTTCTTCTACGCACGTTTTTTATCCTCAGGTGGATTTGGCGAAAGAAGAGAAGTGCGAGTTCATACCATTCATGTCACCGCAAGAAGTGATCGTGGAGGACGGAAAGGTAAGAATAAATCACCTCCTCTTAGGGTTCCGTATTTGTGTCTGTTACCTAGGATTTTTTATATCTATGTCTGTTTCCACCTAGTTACATTCGCGCTAAAAAGATTCTTGTAATAAACTGGACTGATTGTCTTATTTTGACATACCTATATGATTACATATTATTTTTTTTAGATTGCTGCCATAAAAATGTGTCGCACCGAACAGTTGGACGATGGGGAGTGGGTAGAAGATTACGAACAAGTGTTGCAGTTGAAAGCTAACTTCATCATCTCTGCATTTGGGTCTGGACTTTACGATGCCGATGGTGAGATAATTCTACCATTTTTTAATGTGAAAACACGACCTAATTTTGGTAAATGATTTTACTTCTGAAACATATATACAAGCCTGAGCGCTAGGGTTTGTAATTTTTAGGGTTCCGTGGTCAACAAGGAACCCTTTTAGTTTCGCCATCTCGGTCCGTTTGTCTGTCTGTCTGCTTAGCTCAGAGATCATTACTCTTACTAGAGAGCTGTTATTTGGCATGGGTATACCGTATGAATTAGGCTGACAGTGGTAAATAAAAACCGCGTAAAGATAACTCGTTAAAAAATATTAAGAGTGTGTAAAAACCATTTTTAGATTCAGCTATGCATGCACCAGTACGTTGGAAACGATATTCAAAGTTAGGCAGAAATTGGATGGTTGACCACTTAGTGCCACTTTTTGTTTTTGTTTGTGTTTGTAAATTACGTAAATGGTGGTAGCTACGGAACCCTGAGTGCGTGAGTCCGACTCGCACTTGGCCGGTTTTTAATTTTAATAGTCACTTTGTTTTCCAGTGAAGGAGGCAATGTCAGGGGTAAAATTAAACCGTTGGGGTCTTCCTGAAGTGGATTCTGCTACCATGCAGAGCGTGAGCAACCCTCGGGTGTTTGTCGGCGGCGATCTGGCGGGGGTCGCAGAGACCACAGTAGAGTCAGTTAACGATGGAAAGGCAGCGGCTTGGTACATGCACTGCTATCTACAGGTTCGCTTGCATATAAAGGGTGTTAGGGACCATACACTAATTACTTAATACTTTCAAATACTTCTTTTTGCCATAATAATTGCTTAAACGTGTGAAACTGTATCATGTTGGCAACCCTAAATTTATGCAACTTTGCTTTCAGGGGATCCCATTCGACTCTTCAGTAGAACTTCCAAAGTTCCACTGTCCAATAGATGACGTAGACCTGTCAGTGGAAGTGTGTGGCATCAGATTTGAGAATCCATTTGGTTTGGCCAGCGCCCCGCCTACCACCAGCTCAGCTATGATCCGACGTGCCTTCGAGCAGGGTTGGGGATTCGTGGTCACCAAAACCTTTGGACTTGATAAGGTAAAACGACTTAGCCGGAAAAATTATATATACCACTAAGCTTAGACTAGATATTGGAAGCCCAATATATTAAACGTATCAAACTCTAATTTGTCCAGGATTTAGTGACCAATGTATCTCCTCGCATCGTCCGCGGAGTGACATCAGGAGAGAACTACGGTCCAGGACAAGGGTCTTTCCTCAACATTGAGCTGATCTCAGAAAAGTGCGAAGCCTATTGGTGTCAGAGCATCAGGGAGCTGAAAAGGGACTTCGCTAATAAAGTAAGACAATGCCATATGCTGTGTTAGAAAGTAGAAAACTAGCATACGTGTAATAGAATCCAATAATGGATTAACTCAATCGTTTGACGGGTCAACGATGAGGTGGGGTATTAAGAAGCGAACGGCGTAAACCTTTGAACTTACGCCAAAATCCGGTCGCAGTGATGTACCGATTTTGTGTAACTGCAGAATTTGGTACTCTTATCAACACTAGTAAGCGAGCAATGGAAGAACACGAAATTGTCAAAAATTCCCACGGAGACCAGGGGATTAACATACTGTTTGATTGTATACATATGCTAATTTACAGCCTGTCTCACTGTTAGTAATTATTATCAATGTACTAGTTGAAACCTGAAACTATCATTTAAATTTTAGAGGACAGCTTACATAGGGTAAAATTAACAACATTCAAACTATTGTACAAGCTTTTGTACCTACCTCTGTGAAGAATTTTACTCTTTAATCTTACTCATATTATTTGTAGGTGGTGATAGCGTCAATCATGTGCTCATATAACGAGGCTGACTGGGTGGAGCTGGCACAGAAGGCGGAAGCAGCTGGGTCCGATGCGCTGGAACTAAATTTGTCGTGTCCTCACGGCATGGGCGAGTCTGGCATGGGCCTTGCTTGCGGACAGGTGATCTTATTTAAAATGATTTCGGTAAAATAAAACATCGTGAGGAAAACTGAATACGTTGAAAAGACTTATTGAGAAGACCATAATCCACACGGGACCCGCGTTATGGATAGCATGGCCCAAATCGCTATCGCCCTTATGAAGATACCGTGGGGCCGTGCCCCAACAGTGGGGTACCTATATATTGCTAGTATCAAACTGTCAGTCTATCTGAAATAAATATCATTACATGATTTTAATATATTTTGGGAATAATACCTATATCATGTTTTCATTATTATTTTCATATTTTATATCTATATTAAGAGTAGATCAGTTTTTCTGTTATAGGATCCCGTATTAGTGAAAGGCATTTCGCAATGGGTTCGGAAAGCAGTCAAAATTCCCTTCTTCGTAAAGCTGACTCCAAACATCACCGATATTGTGACCATCGCTGCAGCAGCTTATGAAGGTAGGTATTTTTATTGTTTATATCCCACGGCACAACTATGCTGTTATTTTCATTTTATAATTAATGAGTTTATTTAATTTCGCATCTGTTATCACAATTTATGCCACACAGTATTTTCTACGGGCTAACCATAGGGCTAAACAGGGAGAATGTAGGCGGTATTATTTTTTTTAGTATGTAGGTATATAAATATATAATATTAAGAATATATAAGAAAATACATATAAGAATATAAATGCTTGTCAATATACAAAATACTAAAAGCTACAAATTCATAGATTAACTAAATACAATTTACAAATTATTACAATTACAAAGGGACATAAATATGTCACAGAAACACTAAATAATGACAACTCAGTTTTCTTCTTTAATCTGTCTCAGGTAGAAATGGTAGAATTCTCTTAGTTTTGGTTTGAATATATTCTTACACTGTGCTTTACGACTTTCTAAAAGGGGCTGTGTATGAATTTGAGAAGAACGAAGCGAACGTTTGTGTAAAAAACTAATACATTGGAATCGAGACTTCAAATAGCTTAGAGAGTGAATAGAATACAGTGTGAAAAGAATTCTAGCGCTCTTGCGATGGCGGATCGTTAGCCATTGAAGTTATTTTTGGAATTTAGATATGTGGTAATATTTACGTAGATCGAAGTATTCCGTATAGTTAGTAGTTGGAGGCGGTCAGGTTTATAAAGAAAATCGGAATTTAAAGTCAAGTAACACATCCGCATAATCGATGTGTGGTAAGATGAAAGATTGCACCTATTGCACCTTAGTGTTAGTGCAGTTTAGTATGCGCTGAAAGAAACTTACTAAACGTTTAGAATAGAGGTGACGTAAGATACTAATTGTCGGTGTTTTCTCTTGGACCACTTAAATTGTCCTGACTTTAATTTGAGGGTTCCAGTTAAATTCTGCGTCGATATGTCTTTAAATTATTTGTCATATACTTTGATTCTTCTGTCGCATTCTTATTCCGTAATCGTATTCCATAATTTCGTCGTAACATAGTCGTATTTCATAACTTTGACGATTCAAAAGTCTTTGTAAAAACCTAATATGAAAAAAAAATTACTTTGACTTATATCTCGTTACTTTGAATTAGTTTATTCGGATAGCAATAACTGAGACGGATCATCTGTAGTTGTAGTTACTACTGGATTAATATTAACTTCAGGGTAATTAGCGAACCTACACCAAAAATGGACAATTTGGATTAATTGTTCGCAGGTGGAGCGAGTGGTGTTTCGGCCATTAATACCGTGTCTGGATTAATGTCAGTCAGTCCTGATGCTATACCTTGGCCTGCCGTTGGTAAGTCAAACCAAAACATACCAATTAACTCTTTATATTATATATATTATTCATACGAATATTATAAATGCGAAAGTAACTCCGTCTGTATGTCTGTTGCCTTTTCGCGCTAAAGCCGCTGTATCAATTAAGATTTAATTTTCCATAGAGATAGAGGCTCGAGAAAGGACATAGGCTATTTGAAAACATCAAGGTGAGTAGGTTTTCTTTCTATAATTGAGAAGTTGCCATTGAAATCCTACACCGATAATCGAATTTAGAGCATGTGGAACGTGTATAAATTTATTAATCTTGTTTCTCATTTCTACTGTCACCACACACTCAATGACTTTAGCGACGATTGTCAACAGTAAATAACTACCTGATTGCAAAAATTCACAGTAGTTAAAGCTGTTAGCAGCTAAAAGAAGCAACGGTAATTGAAGGCCTTAGTAGCTTAAAGTAATTAAAGCTCTTAAGTCTCAGTCAGACGTAGCGATAAATAGCTGCTATTTTCAGCTTGCGATTACCGTCTACGATTACTGTCGACTACACGCTGTTTTAAGCAGCTAAAAATCTCATTCGATGGGTGCCCTGTAGTCAAAGTGTCGTCAGTAAGTAAGTCATCGTCGTGCTGTAAGACATATAATGTTTAGTTATTTGTTACTCAATCCCGCTTCAATCACTGGATGGATCGGGAACCGCTGAACCGGTTTAGATAGAATTTGGTACGGAGATAGTTTGAGTCCCGGGGAAGGATATAGGATTTTTATCCCGAAAAATTTAAAAGTTTCCAAGGAAATATCTGAGCTTAAACGAACTATAGCTTGCTATAGCAAACTTCATTAGTATAATTAAGTAGTTGACGTAAGAATCTAACGGTGATAACCAAATTTAGGGGGATCGGAGCCGCTGGCGAAAGCTTTTCTATAAATGACCAAAAACATAAATTTTTTACGATTTTTAGCTCGTGTACGGTCACATGAAGCTAATTATCGGATAGGCGGATAACAGCAGCTTTATATAACTACTTACGTGTGACTGAGGTTTTAGCAGCAATCAAAGAGCCTCACAGCTCAAATTCGTGATTTAACTGGGTCTTTTGGTCCCACCGCTAAAAGTGAACAGCAGCTGAAGTCCTTAGCGTTTTAGTAGGAATAATATGTAGTTGTATCAAAGATTACCTACATTTTGTAAAGATTGTTTTAATCAAATAGACCGTTCTATTTATCCAGGTGTACAGAAAAAAACGACTTACGGCGGAGTTTCAGGAAACGCGACGCGCCCAATGGGGCTCAGAGCTGTTTCTGCGATCGGCAACAAGCTACCAGGGTTCCCGGTGCTTGGTATAGGTGGCATTGACTCTGCTGACTCGGCGCTGCAGTTCATTATGTGTGGAGCGCCGGTTGTGCAGGTGAATTGATAAATATACACACTGCATGACCGCAATAATCTTGATCGTAATTGGCATCAATGCGGTGGTCTTTCCATTATAAGGTGACCTCTGTCGCCGTTAATCAGTAATAAGATTCAGGTGCTAAAGCAATCAATCAATATTTCTGTTAACTCTTCTGTACAATGTTAACTTAGATACCTACTTATATAATAGTTAATGGCATATAGCAAGAGGAAATGTATAAGTAGGTATAATTGGACATAACATGTACATTTATGGACTTATTTTTACAAGCCTTTGATTTATATAAACTTGATAATTTTACTTATTTTTTTCGACACTTACTCTTGTCTTTACTTTTGTCACTCTGCAGATATGTAGTGCTGTCCAAAATCAGGACTTTACAGTGATTGAAGACTACAAAGACGGTCTGAAGGCGCTATTGTACTTGCGAGCTCACGGTCTGGACGGCTGGAACGGACAATCACCTCCTACCTTCAAGCATCAGAAAGGCAAACCCGTTCAGACCCTTTTCGATGAAAATGGAAAGGTAAGTAGATAAAAAAAATCTTGCATACTTAGTGAAGAAACAAAGAATTTAAAATTGACCAAAATAAGAACTAATGTTCTTATCTAACTGTTATTTGTTATACAGGTAGGTAAGTAAATACTTAAGTAAGATTAAAGTAGCTTAGTTGTTGTAGTCTTAGTAAGAAAGTATAAGCTAAGGTTGGTCGAGGTTTAAAATCCTTCAAAGCAACCACTAGGTACCCTAGTTTTACTATTTATAGTTGCTTGTCATTGCTATATAGGTTTTAAACTGTGTTAGGATATTGTATATATTAAGATAATTTCTGGAGGCATATACCTACTAGCGTAACAAAAAGTTGCAGTTACCTACGACAGTGGCATAGATAGGGGGGAATTAAGGGGATTAATCCCTACTAAGAATTAAGATAAACATTTAGGAGAAAAAAAGTCATGCTCCCTCCCCAAACGATTTTGGCCTTCGTCCACCGCTGGATCACAGTAATAATATAAGCGAAGCTTGTTAACAAAACTGGCCAGTTGGCTGCTTGTTTGTCCAAACTTAATAATAATAAAATATGAAATGATAAATGATAAATGGTTATACCTAGCTAGATAACGGTAATGCAAATATAAAGGCAGCTATAGTGCATTGTATTCATAGACTTCGAGTTCTGTTATCTGTCCTATATGGACTGCGCAACAGCGTTACAGAATTGGCCACATTTTAGAATGAGACAAAGCGAACCTGTGGTCTCTTTTCTCTTTCTATCAGCGTCCACAATTTTGTTTGTTGACGTTTATTAAAACAAGTAAGAAAGAGACAACAGACCATCGCTCCACATCATCTCTGTCACACTTATGCAACCATTTTTCTTACAGCTGGCTTCAGCGGGGAGGCTATTGTTTAAAAAATACAATATAAAATTTAAACTGGTGTAACATCGTCTGTAAGAACCATGGAGTTAAGAAATAATTTTAAAAAATTACTCAAACTTCATTTAATACTCATAATATGATAACAAGACACAATCATTAATCGTCAATTACTAACTATAGGTAACCAAAAAAGTTGCAATAACCTCTTAACGGGGTAAATACAACTAATAAATGTAAATATGACTAACATCAAAAAAATCAAGTTTAAAAATGGTGTAAGTAAATATCAAAATATCTATTTTCTTATTATGGACCTTATAATATCGCAAGTTAGTTTGATTTACCGGAAACTTTCCTCTAAAACTTTCTATTACATTTAATCAAATCAAACAATATTTATTCAAATAATTTTCTAAGAACACTTTTGAATGGTCAATACAATGTAAACAATGTTAATTTTTGCCAAAAAGACCTGGCAAGAAGTTCTATTTAAAGTAATAATACAATACTTTGATAATTAGCCAAAGAGTATACAATATGAACCGAAACACTTATTAGGTAATAAAAATAAGTTAGTAAGCTAATAAAAACAAAGTCAAACATGTCAATTATTTATTTCTTAGTTTTTATGTAGCATAGGGGACGCACCATGTGAAGCGTCAAATATCGTCAATCTAGGGAAGGAATTCAGATATTTAAGAATATTCCGATGTTTAATAGTGTAAGTAAAAGTAGTAGTGGCATTAGCGCCATCATAATTATATTTTTGCACAATCATATGTACTTAAAACTATCCATACTATCCATGAATATAATAATAAATTCAAAACTAAATTCCGCGTTGATCCATATTAGTTGCATTTTACCGGTAGTTATAGTAGCCTCCCCCACTTTATAGGAAATAGTCCAGTTCTCTATGTCTATGACTGATGATGCGCCAAGCAGATTTATGACTATCACGTTAGATTAATTTAAACATTTCATTTTACAGGTACTCGCCCATTTTGGTCCTTACAACAAGAAACGTGAAGCAATGTTACACTCGATCAGATTAAAATCTGATTTGTTGGAAGACAATAAGGTTCAAAATTATTTAGACGTGAATAGTAACGCAAACGGAGAGCTGGAAGTACCCACAATAAAAGACGTGTTGGGAGTAGCTTTGCCAAGGATCGGGAATTACAAACATTTAGATAATACCAAGCAAGTTGTGGCGCTTATTGATGACGTAAGTTTTATATTCAACCAATAAGTATAAAAAAGAGAAATGGTTTGTGTTTATTTTCTTTTCTTTTCGTGCAAAAATTTCCTTATAGTCTAGTTCACTAGTTCAAGATGGTGTCATCCTTGCTACTGCTCATTGGATTCGAAGAAGGCGCAAAAAAACTCTGAGCTGGTTTGAAAATTTCAAGTAGTCTTTTTTTGTCAAAATTTTACATATTACACATCAAAACACAAAATATGTTGTTCTGTGCGGAGATCAAACCCAAACCCTTTGGTTCGGCGATCAGTCACTACTACCAATAGAGCCACTGAACTGTCCAGTCAAATGATCGGGAAGTGAACTTGATTTTTGCGCGAGCCAGACTCGCACTTGCTCAATTTTTTTTATTTCAACATAACCTTTTCTTAAAATTAGACCTTTATGACTTTTTAAGGCACTGTGTTGCGTAGTTTTCTTGTTTTTTTAATATTTTAATTGTGTCTGTTTATTTTTCAGGATATGTGCATAAACTGCGGCAAATGCTACATGGCTTGTGCCGATTCAGGCTACCAAGCTATTGAGTAAGTATTTATGTAGTAGGTAGTAGTTTGTTATACACCCTCCTTTCAATTGGGAGCATACATAATATACATTTAGATTTCGTTAGGGCAGAATTTGGTCACAACCAGGTAAACGACTGGATAATTCGGATGGTGCTGTATTAGTAGTTATGTAAACCGTAAATGTAACCCACACCATACGAATTTATTTTAATGACTGCTGTATTATTTATTATTACAGATTTGACTCTGAGACTCACATCCCGCACGTGACGGACGACTGCACGGGCTGTACATTATGTCTGTCCGTTTGTCCCATCATTGATTGCATTTCGTAAGTATTCTATATTCATAAACATTTTATTCAACTACGCTAAAAGTAATGGATGGTACTCATCGTCTCGGTCAACATAGCTTATTAGGAACGGTCTCGAGTAGGTACGCCAGACTCGTGAATTAGGTCGTTAAATATATGGAAGTACATCTCGAATCGGCCCGCGAGGGGTAAGACTTCTCGCATACATTAGACAGATTGAACTAATCTGACGGTTCCCAACATGCTCACTGGGATCTTTTGGGGACTTTTAAGTGTCTCAAGAGGGAGGTCTAAGACCTACTTGCATTCATTTTTCTCTTAAATTCCGGAGTCTGGCAAACCCGAGACTGTTTCTAATCAACTCTCTGAACGCGTGGTCGATAATCTCCAGAGTATCCTATCTAGCAGTGGCACTGAAATAACTTTTTTATTTTACATATTCGAAAAGTAGGTACCTATGCTTGAAGTAACCTTAACAGAATCAATCTGCAAAACAATTTTCCCTGTTGTTTAACTGGTATTAAATATAATATATATATTTTTAATTTTCTTTCCGTTAAATTATTATTTAATTTCCATAGATTTGAGTTTAATATGGTAATTATATAACATATAAAACGCAAATTAAATGCTGCCTCGAGGTTTAGTAAGAAAGGTGAGAAGCGTGTGATCAACACATAGCTTCTGAGATATCTAGAAAAACCACGACCTGGTCAGCGACCGTCAATGTGGCTTTCGCTACGGTCACTCGACTTGTGACCTTCTAGTGTACCTCACACACCAATGAGCATTATATAGCCATTGAGCATCAGAGGGAGGCATTGGCATGTAGCTTAGACATATCGATATCTCACGATCTCCAAGAGTATTGGGATCCTTCGTGTTGACATCTCTAGCGATGATCAGTTCCGAACTCATTTGCAAGATGAGGTGAAGCTGGCGTCCAAAAAACTTAAGGTACTCAACAGAGCGAAGCAGTAGGTACTTAACTTGGGGGCAAACGTTGCTGCTTTACAAGTCGCAAGTCCGGCCCCATACAGAGTACTTTAGATTTTAAGCAAACGTAATTTAAAACTTACACATAATTTACCTCAAGCATTTAATTTTTCTTTCAGAATGGTACCTAAGAAGATTCCTCATGTGATCAAGAGAGGCTTGAAGTATGAAGTTCACCCAGTGACGCCTTTGGGTGCTGTATGTCAGTGATGAAATAAATTGATTTTATTTATCAGTACGTAGTTCAAACTATATAGGTATAGGTAAATAATTTTTTATATTATAAGTTGTTTTAAGAAATAAATTTATTACATTTTGACTTTAACGTCTTTGTATATTGTATTAAAAACTTACCCAAGGATTAATTCATTAAACATTAAAATAAACATAATTTTAATAAATCCAGTGTCAGACAAGATCATGTATAAGGTGCCATACTGCTAATGTAAAGTTATAATCCGTTTTTCAAGTACATAACCGTTTCTGCAATATATTTTGTTGGCAAGGATTTAGGTTGCCAAGTGCCAGAAATGGAACGGTTTTGGGTTTTGTCATTTCCGTCCGTTGTCGCAGGCTTATAATTTTGGCATCTTTTCACCGATTCTAATAAAATTTTACAGTAGGGCGTCTTGTCTTAAGTAAATCGTCATATTAAGAGCATTGTTTAAAAAAAAATCACTATACAGTTATTAATTCTCTTTTTCCCAGAGGTGCAAATACCTACGTTTCGAATTTTAAAAATGTTTAAAAAAAGAACCCTTATAGGATAACTTTGTTGACCGTCTGTCTGTCAAGACCCTTTTTCTCAGGAACGCGTGAAGGTATCAAGTTGAAATTAATATCAAATACTAAAGTCTACGGTCCCTTGAAGCTGTATCAAGCTTCAAAGTCAACGCAATAAAAAAATATAACCAAAACACGGTGTTTTTTGTCGCATATTGTGACAAATAAATCTAAACCTACGAAGTACTTCCCGTTAACCTCAATTTATGAAATTTGCCAAGAAACAAGATGTTTCATCACAAATATAGGAAAAAATCCAAAAACTGATCATTAAGGCATAAACCTGTGAGACTTTATCTTATGATGGAAGAACTTTCGATATATAATAAGTTTGTACGAAACCCTCGGTGTGCGAGCCAGACTCTCACTTGGCCGGATATAATATTTATCTAGGTACAATATAGCAGGAATCGATATACCTACGCGAGTGATTGATACTTTCCTTTATGTAACGAATATTATCTACTTATGTTTCTTTTTTCAGAATACGTAATTAAATTAATAATGAGTGTTGAGATATACCGGGACAACTTGGAAATGCCGGTAAATTTACTTATCTTGTAGTGAGATGCAAAATAGGTACGTGGGCTGTAAGTAGAAAATAGTAGAATACTCCTTTGACAAACAAATAAACTAACTTCGTTTCTTTGTATAACATTATAGAGAATAAATATTTTATATGATTTTGCGATTAGTTATTTTTCAGTTAATATCTTAAACCGTGGCTAAACATACAAACATCAAGACAAAGTAAAATAAAGTAACCTGGAGGGTGGATTTTCATGTACTGAACTGACGGATGAAAAATGTTTGTTTCGCGCACCCCGTTATGGAGGTAGGGTATCATTGAATAGGTCTTTAAGAATGCATTTGAGGTTATGTAACTATTTATTTTTCTTTATGTACCCAATACTTTACTTATAGTAATACTAATTACTTATAGTATTATATAATCTGTGACTTAACTCTAACTTTTAAACTCCGCGTTGTAAAAATCTGAAAATAAATCGTGATAGTTTAAGTAAAACCATTTGTGCTATACTTACATAATATGATAATACCTAGTACGCAGATTTTTCACATAACTATCTATATTTAGTTTATACTATTGGGTTGGAAACGCATTAAAAACGTTGAAGTCTCATGTGTGACGTACTCGTAATACTTGTAAATATTTTTTTACCCATTTTGTATTGTAGGTCTAATTCACGGAAAAATTAAAATATATACGTATTTATAAAAATAAGAAAAATATATATTTTATTTATTTCTTATAAATTACTAAAAAAATATATTTACAGTAGTTAGTATTAAACCTAACAATTATTTATTAATTTCTAGACATAACAGTGTTGTATATACTTTCAGCTTTCCTCCTAGAAGTTTCCCAAGTGTAAACCCAGCTATTAGACGGATTTACTTGTAATGTTAAGGCCGATATAGGTTTAGGGCAATCATAGTGTCTTTTATTAACAACACTAATTCCGGATTGCCCAATCATTCCATTATGTATCTCCTTACATATGAAACATTCAAATTCAACAACAGTTTCTAAGGCATCTGTTTGGTAAGAACGAACCGTCAGTTCATCAATCAATCTCTTATTTTGAATTATTTTCCGGGTCTTATGTTCTAAATATTCTTCATAAAAATCATCATTTGCCATGAGCATTTTTAAATGGTCAGCCAAAAGTTGCGGTGTAGGGAACTCATCAAGAAGTACAGCGGATTTATTATTAGGATACCAGTCTCTTATTAATGGAGATCCAAAATATATCGGCACCAAACCCACTTTGATAGCTCTCCAAAATTTTTCTGTGACATAGTCATGGCAAACACCATTTTCTATGGCTATGACAAATTTGTATCTCGCAATGAATTTTAAAAAGTCATCCTCATTCATTTTATTCAAGTAATCTTTCGTAAATTTCTCTGGCATTTCTTTATTTCTCAGGCAAGCACCATAAGAATCTACATCTATAATCTTCATTAGTTCTTTGACATAATCGTCTCGTTCTGTTGCAGTTTCGCAATCTGTCTGCAAATACATGATTGGTGATAAATCCTTTAGAAGAGCATTTTTTTCTCGGGTCTTAACAAAATACTTTGTGTCAGTTATATCCTGCAAGGACTCCAAATATTGTAGGGGAAATGGAACATCACTATATCTACTCAAAGTTGAAGAAAAGTTAAAAAGATTTAGAACATGTACATGTGACAACTCTGCAACGTTTCTTGGTGATTCTTCATGATACAGTCCCCAAATAACCTTTTCAGGTCTTCTTGGAAGAGGCAAATTATCAAAATCAATATTGCTCCCATAAAACAAATAAGCTTTTACATCACTAGGACGTATATTTTTATTACTTTGCACTGAACACTTAATATCACCGCAATTTCTTATATCTGTTGTACCTGGAAATCCTTTAGTCCACCACAATATAACTGGATATTGAAAGCTATTTTTTTCTGTTTCACAAAATGGTTTAAAGTCGTACTTTAGTATTATTATTAGAAAGAAAAGACACAATATAATCAACACAATTTTATACACAGTCACTTTAAGTATCCTTTTCACTATTTGTTTTATCATTTTCGTTAAAAAACACTTAATACCGCAGTTTTTGTTGTTGTAAACACCAGCTTTTGTATGCATTGTTTCAGTTTATCTGCCACCTACATACCTACCTACTTATTTTGTTTCAACACTTTGCTTCCGTTACTCATGTTCTGTAATACATTCTGTGATATTACATTACAATGATTCACTATTGTGCTCTGGATGCTATTTGCATTAAATAAAAATTCCAAGATGAGATTACAGTTTTAATAAATTAATACAGACTTGTCCCTTTCATTCTTTTAACAAATATGATATCTACAGAAAATGCAATTATTAAATCAATATAAAAAAACGCATATATAACTCCAGCAACCTCGCCAATAACAACTAAATATATAAAACCTAATACAGTTATAAAAAGTTCTGTCAAAAGATAAATGTATTCAGCATAGTCAGGTACCTGGTCGACAATATATAGCACAATCATTTGAAAAGAAACCATGAGGGTAGGTGCTGATATAATGCAGTGGAATGGATCCTTGACTTCAATAACATGTGGTAAAATACTGAGAAGCAGAGCCACTACCTAGAAGAAGGAACGACTTGTATATACAGGACCCGACTTCTGAATTAAGGGCGTGGGTTTGATTCCCACAAACACACACACACAAGTTGCCACAAGACAAACATAATATATTAATAATAATAAACATTTGTGTTTGTCTTGAAACTGGGCGTATTCTATGTTTAATATAAAAATGTATATACCTAGCTCTATCCTCTAGCTCGTATCCACAGTACAAACTTTGCTTAGTTTGGGGCCAGATGGCTGTGTGTAATGACCTAAAATATTTATTACTTATATTTTATTGCCTAGCCTTCGCCCGCTGCTCCGCCCGCACTAAATTCGATTATCGAGTTTTCTACGGCAACAACGTGATGATTACAAGGAAGTTATTAGGTTTTACCCGGCTTTTAGGCGGCTTATCAAGATGAAACATTAACCAGATTATAAGATAGACCTCACCGATACAACTGTAAAAACCGCATCCAATTTTGTGCAGTCATTTTATGTTAAAGTTTCCATATTAGGAGTGTTACACCTGCTAATTAATAATTTAATTTCCTCTATGTACAAAGCAAATTTAAAAAATCTACAACTCAGAGATTCATCCTAGAAACAAAACAAAATTTTCCATAAATTAGTTATATATTTATGTTATTGTTTAAACAGGAAATCCTACATGACCATTAGCAGTGCCAGTTGACGTCTGTTACTCTTGATAACCAATATATTTGTTAATACTTGTACATACCTACTATTGAATCTTGCAGTAACAACAAATATCACAATCAATAAAAAAAATGTTATAAAAATATACTTATTTGTTATTTCAGTGCAAAATTGAAAATTGTTTTACAACATTGTTGATAGACAGCATGGTGGGTAGAATGATACAATAATGTAAAATTTATTAAAAAAAAAAACAATGTTAGGTTAAGATTACAAATAGGTAGGTATTTTGCTTGTCGATATCTATATGTTTTTAATATTTGAAAAATATCTTTTACATCTAAGATAATACAATTTATAATATCTACAAGTTATTTAATATAGATAAAAATAATTTACAACATCTAACAACCTTATGATCTTAACGCTTGAAAAATGCACAACCTCTTTCTATTATTATAAACCTAAAATCTAAACAAAGTATAATAATTAAATGACAATAAAGCAATGCATAGATTACACCAGACACAGATTGGTATGTCAGCACCACTATTAATGCAATTAATATTGCAACACATTGAATTACAATATATAGTTGCTCAGCTAGATCCTGCATTTGATCCACTAAGTATAGAACTGCGAAGATTAAAGATAGAACAAGTGTGGGTGCAACGGCCAGGCAATGGGTTATAGACGATTCAGGCAATATAAACGGGACAATCATTAGTAGCAAAGATATGACCTAAAAGCAATAATTACTTATAAAATTGTCATGAACAACCTAAACTAAACTCTACTCTGCTAGCTCTAAAGAATTACTGTCATATCCAAATTTTATTATGAAGGCATTTTTTCATTCAACAATTTGTTTTAAAAATGCCAATATGTTCATGTACCTGTACTAATTTGCATTGAACAATATTAATGTTTTCTTTAGATACATATACCTTTATACTTTGTTATATACAAATAGTAACTATTATTTTTAATAAAATTAATGCTTTGTTGTTTAAGAGTAGGAAATGAACAGAAAAGAGCATTGAAGTCTAGTAAACTTTTTTTGGAACAATTAAGTATCATACTTGTGAAATACCAAGCTTAAAATACAACAATCGAACTTTGTAATATATTGGTACATGCATAGAAAAATATTTCTTATTCCAGTTTTTAATGAGTCAAATACTGATATGGGGATCAGTACAGTTAAAACAAATTAAATAGAATTAGTATCTTTTTTGTTCTTTATAACATAAGAATGGTATATCTTTTTGAATTATTAAAATCGGACCATTACATACAGAGACATTAAATAATAAAATAATAACTCTTCCGGGCCGCTAAAAGCCAATGCGCCGCGATTGCGTGTGACGTCATCGTACTTGAACGGACTGCACGCTCGTGCACTCATTCACAAGTCGCTCACAACTCGACGGAGCTGAGACGCTATATATAAAGGGTCGATACATAATTATCAAGAGTGTAAATTTGTGATAATTACTATAAAACCAATACCTACACATTATGAGTATTAATAAAGTTGAAGCTGGTTTTGTACAAGCTCAATCAGATAACCTTCCGAAAGTAGATTATTTTATGGTATTTGAATACCTAGGTTATTCGAAGTTTACCAGTGCCGAGATCCGTGGCTGGAAACTACAGAAGTAAGGTTGCATCTTATTTATCTGCCTACATATTGTAACTTTAGTACTTTAGTTAGATAGAATCCCCGCCACCACTCAAGTCCGATAACTAGGTACGTATACTAGGTATGTATTATCTGTAGCCAGCGGCAAGGAATTTACTCTCTATAGAGAGTGTGCGAGGGGTTTGATTCTTTATCTAAGATCGAGTGGACACCAGAAGTCTTGTAACTAAATCTTGTCAATAACAATTATACCTAATAGGTACCTATTCCGCAAAGTGCTATCCCTATCAAAGAAGGTATAACTTATTATTTCTCTGGTTTCCAATAAGGTAAAACAGATTCGCCGATGTTTTATTAAATTTTATTGCAATAGTTCCAGTTTTTACGACAGGACTTGAGTGGTGATGAGGTCTCTAAGCTGTATGCAGGGACGTATACAGAGGGGGGGATAGTTGGGATTTATCCCCCCCCCCCAACTGACGTTACATAAACTAAACGGAAGCATAACCAGCAATTTTTTACAGAGTTCATGGTTGATTCAATGTGTGTACCCCCCGAAACAAAAGTTTGGATTTATGCCTGACTGTATGTGGTAGGTATCAAAATGAATGTAAAGTAAAAATACAGGGACGTATTTGGCAGTTATGAATAAAGTATTTATTATATCTTGAATAACGGATGTTATCTTTGTTCATTTATATGTAGATCTTTCGCGATTGCGATAAATTGGCATCCGCGGATGGCTTTTGAACTAAAGCAACTAGGTAGGTATCTACTTGCGATTTATTTAGTATGGTATACACTAAACTTGCTGATCTATGACGGAATTATTAATATATGTGTTGAGTGTGGTTGTCATGGCTGTTTTTCCGTCTCGTCCATTTTTAGGGTTCCGTACCCAAAGGGTAAAAACGAGAGCCTATTACTAAGACTTTGCTGTCTGTCTGTCCATCTGTCCGTCTGTCACCAGGCTGTATTTTTCTTAATTTTAATTAATTTTTCACAGATGATGTGATTTCTGTTGCTGATTCTATCTTTCTATGAACCAATCCTTACCAAATTTGAATGGAACCAATCTGCGTGTTAGTCCTTTCATATATGTATAAGTTGTTGAAATCTGTTCTCAATCCGCGAAGTTATCGCGTAACAAAAAAAAACGTTTTTTAGCGATAAAAAACAACCGCTGGACAGATTTTTTCCAAAATATTTTCAGATTTAAGGCATGACGTGGTATAGCGATTAAAATGGTCCGTGAGCGATTTGGTCCATTAGTTCTTGAGATATCGAGGGGCAAAAAAAGCTAACATACTACATACAAGCACACACACATCCCTCTGAACATGATTGCAAACGATTCTCCAGGTTTCAAAACGTTCGATTTTTGGACCTATTATAATAACTTCTCTCAAGAGAAGTTAATAAATAATTAAATTAAAATTATTTAAGGTGGGCTCCCATACAACAAACATATTTTTTTGTCTTTTTTATAGATAATGGTACGGAACCCCTTATGCGCGAGTCCGACTTGCACTTGTTCGGTTTTCATTAATCAGTGACTAAAAAAGGTTTTCTCTAAGGACTACAGTATGGGGTTTTTTTTTTTTTTTTTTTATACCACTAAGGTGGCAAACAAGCCTACGGCCCGCCTGATGGTAAGCGGTCACCGTAGCCTATGGACGCTTGCAACACCAGGGGTATCACTTGCGCGTTGCCGACCCTTCAGAAATCTAATAACTTCTTTCTTGAAGAACTCCATACTGTAGTCCTTGCAGAAAACCTTGGCAGGGAGCTCATTCCACAACTTAAGCGTTCGCGGGAGGAAGTTTCTCTGAAACCGCACTGTACGCGACCATTTAGGTTCTAAAGTGTGAGAATGAATTCCCTGCCGATGGCGAGCGGTGCGATGGTAGAAAGTAGCCGTGGGCATCATTTCGAACAATTCCTCAGAACACAACCCATTGTACAAGCGGTAGAACACACACAGTGAGGCAAAGTCTCTCCTCAGACTTAAGGGCTCGATACCGCAAGTGAGTTTGGAATCGTCGACAATTCTCACAGCCCGTCGTTGAACCGAGTCAAAAGGGCCAAGCTGGTATCCGGGTGCACCTGCCCAGAGATGGCAGCAGTACTCCATATGGGGCCTAACTTGCGACTTGTAAAGTAACAACCTTTGCCCCGACGTGAAGTACTGCTTCGCTCTGTTGAGTACACCAAGTTTTTTGGACGCCAGCTTTACCTTATCTTGTAAATGATCTCGGAACTGAACATCGCTGGAGATGTCGACACCAAGGATCCCAATGCTCTTGGAGATGGAGAGGGGAGTGTTCTGGAATTGTGGGACCACAGTGAATGGAGTTTTCTTAGCGGTGAACGCGCACACTTGTGTCTTTGTAGGGTTGAATCGGACCAAGTTTACCCGTCCCCAGTCAGAGACCTGGGACAGTGTGGTCTCGATTTGAGACACAAGTTCTCCGCGGTTTTCCTCCACAACGGAACGAGGGATGTTTGCACGACCCGTGTAAAAAGCGTCTCCAGTACTGTCATCTGCATAGCAATGTATTCTTCAAGAAAGAAGTTATTGGATTTTTGAAGAGTCGGCAACGCGCAAGTGACACCCCTGGTGTTGCAAGCGTCCATAGGCCACGGTGACCGCTTACCATCAGGCGGACTGTGTGCTTGTTTGCCACCTTAGCGGTATAAAAAAAAAAAAACTTTACTGTGAATAATGACTATATATTGTTAGGATACCTAAGTATTTTTATTCCGATTAAGTTTATTTATAACAGATCGGCACGTGAAACCTATGAAGATGATGCTGTAAGATTTGTCCAAGTCCAAAGGTTAGGGCATGTCTGTACAGTTAAAGCAAAAATAACGCCTGAACAAAGGATAAAAAGTAAACCGTATTGTTGCATATTTGGCTGTGATGAAAAAGAGGAAATAGTTTTGAACGTGGATTGTCATGACTGCGCTGCCCAAAAGGGAGGCTGCAAACATAGCGTAGCGTTTGGCACGCAAAAAATAGTTTTCTTGGCGTTTTAATTGTTGTGTTTGTACATATCGGCACTATACAATATTTATTCATGGTTACAAAGTTGAACCGTGGAAAAATTGGTCACTTAATTCTTTTTTAAGTCCGTGAATTAAACATAAACACTGCGCGCTCTGTTACTGCCAACGGCTAACTGGCGGCCGATGAGTAAGATGACGTCACGCACTCTGCGCCTCGGCAAGTCGGCGATCGCCGCATTAATTTGAATACTACTAGCTCATTTTTGGTCCTATGACAAAAAAAATATACCAATATTTTTGATTTTTCCAGGACTTTAATACTACATTCAAAACTAAAAACCTCAAAGTAAGAGTTACAGACAAAAATGTACACATGTGAATCTGTAATTCTTTGATGTTTTATAGACTTTCATTAGTAAATTTAGACTACGATGGCCATGTTATGATAGGTTTCTATTTGGTACCTCCCAATAAAAATCCAATTATGTAATGAACATCTTTATTTTAATCTCCTTTAATAATTATCATAGACAGAATCTAGGTAATTCCGTACTTTAAGTTAAAATAGGAGGAATTTGAAATTTGGCATGTGGGTTCCCAACCACTGGGTCTAGAAACTTGTGATGCAACATAGGACTCCAGTAAGAAAGATTTTTCAAAATTCAAAACTCGAAAGGGGTTTCAATAGGGGTTGGAAACTTGTACGAAAATTTGGTAATTTTTTAGGCTAATCAAATATAAATAAAAATCAATAAAATAATCATGCAATGACAGTCTGTATTATACTTTTTGACCGACTTCAAAAAAAGGAGGAGGTTCTCAATTCGTCGAAATCTTTATTTTTTTATGTATGTTTCTGTTAATGATGATTCCTCGAGGACGCCTGGACCGATTTGAGAAATTCTTTTTTTATTTTAAAGGTTATACTTTCCAGGTGGTCCCATATTATTATAGTGAATTTAAAACTAAAACTTTTGTAGAAAAAAAAAAATTAATGTTAATTTGGAACTTGTGAAACGCCTTTATTATGTTGATGACTGTATAAAACTTTGTTACGAGTATGGAGGTTTTTAGTATACAAGAAAAAATTTCGTCGAAAATCAATTCGTCACTGAAAAGAAAAAAAATAAAAACTATAATCATAATAACTGTAATTTTGATCAGATTTTTGGAAATAAGTAATTATTTTTACCTTTTTTGTGCATCTTTTTGAAGCCGGTTGGTTTTTTTGTAAAAAAGTTTTTAGAGCTTGTAGTTGTTGTTAAATACAGAGGTAGGTATTATTAGGACTTTCTAGGAAATTTTAATTAGTTCATATTCATAATAATATCAATCTATGAAAAAATACTATACATACTATGAAAATTTTTATTGAAACACACTTATTTACTGCACTTTATCACACTAATATTATAAAGGCGAAAGTTTGTGAGTATATTTGTTACTTCTTTACACTCAACAGCTGGATCAATTTTGATGAAAATTGGTATGGCGGTAGCTGCTGGATTAAAACATAGGCTACTTTCTATCCAGGAAAATTCAAAAGTTCCCATGGGTATAACTATAACCGAGCCTGATCTAATTAAGGAGTTCTACGCCGACAACCGAATTTAGAGCGGGCGGAGGCACTAGCAAAATTTATTAATTACCAGTTATTCCATTATTATTATAAATGCAAAAGTTTTGATGCTTGGTTGTTTGTTAATGAATTATGCTTTAAACACTGGCACCGAACCGATTTAGATTAAATTTGATATAGAGATGGTTTGAGTCCCGCAGAAGGACATAGGCTGTTTTTCATCCTAGATTCAAAAGTTTCTTTGGGAATAACTTTCACATTTATTGCTCAATCCTGCGGCAATGGAGCATCCAATTGATCTAAAATTTTGCAAAGAGATAGTGGAAGATATGGAGGACAAAGGCTACTTGTTATCCCAGAAAGTTCCCAACAGAGTAACTATAACCAAATTGCTTGCTATAACAAACTTCTTTAGTATAATCAAGGTGTTTTGCATTTGAAATTTAGGGCAGGCGAAGCCACTGGCAAAAGCTAGTAAAACATAAATTGCTGTTTGTCTATGTAATTTGTGCAGCAAGATTCTACTTATTTGAGGACTTCCTGGAATGAGTTATAGACCTAAAATTATTTTCTATAGAATTAACCTAAGGGGTCCCGTATTTAAAAGTATTTTTTAATACTAAGCCTGGCTTGTGGACTGTCATTCTGTAGAGCTCATTAGGGTTTAGTATATAAATTTTTTCTTAAAAAATAAAGAAATGGAGGCTGTAAATGTTTGTTTTAGACCATTTAAGTTTACCTATATATGTGTAGGTACGGTGTATCTCAAAACCTAAACTAATTAAGGATTTGTGATTTCTCTACAGGTAAATATTTACTTCTCTGCACCAGTTATTATTGGGTACTAAAAAAAATTATTGATGGAGTAGCACCCCCTTATACACAAATGAAATCAAAGTCAGTGGAAAAACATAGTTTTTAAAGAAAAAAAATTCAAAATAAAAAAGTCTACTAATAATAGTGCTAGGTTAGGATTGGTTAAGTTTTTGCCTGAGCAGAGCGAGGGCAGCCCATAGAGGGGTGTGTTTAATACATACAATCCATATGGTGTGGTATAAAAAAGTTTCTAGCATCTATAGCAAATATCAAGCAAAATTTTTCAAAAAATCTGTACCAAAATTGTTTTTTCAAAAATTCATACAAAAAAAAATTCGGCCGCCGTTTTCTGCAATTCATTTGGGCATAAGGGGATGCATCTTCATCCATTAAAATCATTTTTACGCAAAAATGACGTGGTGCAGGGAAGTTAAAAAATTACCTCTCTACATTATATAGGTTCTATGTACTGTATAAATGCAACAAATACTGTATTCGCCAATTCATAGTAGTCTGTGGACTATGTAGGTGCCAAACAACTTCTAAACCCTTGCCCCCCCTTTTAGTGACTCTGACCCTTAAACTTCTTAGGTTGTAGGTAGGTCCTACCTATCTTATTTCATTCTTTGGAGCACACACAAGATAAACCCTTGTCAATTAAACTTAACTTATTAAAAAGCAACGAGAGCATCGAAAAACTACATTTAATTAACTGTTACACAAATTATTGACTCGCGATAAAATTCTCCTTATCTTTGAGCGATAATCAATTGACATTTACTATTTTCACGATGTGCGTTTTGTTGACTGCTTTAATGCGCTTAATGTCATAATCCTGCCAAGTTAATAAAGTCATAAATTCTGTATAACACAGTACAAATCTTGGTTCATTCTCTTTAGTAGGATTACCGCATTATGTACATTATGTCAGTCAACAAAACGCCACGTTGTTCACTGCTCTAATGCGTTTAATGTCATAATTCTGCCAAGTTAAAAAGACATAAATTCTGTATAACACAGTACAAATCTGGGTTCATTCTCTTTGGTAGGATTACCGTATTATGTACAGTCGGTCAACATGTTAGGCCGCGTTGCAGAAAAGAACGAAATAGCAGAATTTCCAAACAGTTAGGTTTTGCTATGATCGATAGGCTGGAGTTTTGGCGCGAATCTTAAGAAGGAGTGGTGTTTTTTCGTGTTTAATTTTTCTAAATTCATTTAGTGTGTTTCGATGTGTATATTTTAGCAATGTTTTACGAAAGCGTGTTAAGAATTGTGCACCGAAGGCTCATGAATAGTGAATTATGAAAAAATAAGCAGGATATGACGCGCAATTTCTGAAGGATTCACACCAAAACTCCCGCCCTATCTTGGGACATGTAAACGAGGATGCGCGATATCGCCGCGATAAAACTTGTATATGGCGCTTCGCCAAACTTAGATATAAGAACAGGACGATATTTTCACATGACTTTAGAGAAATGATATGCAATAATGCGAAATCTGGTCTCCAAATCGAAGAAGGAAGGAAGGAAATTAAAAAGTTAGGTAACCACCGGCTCAAAAAAGTTTGCTGCACTATAGAGACATGTTAACACGTGCCTAACTATATTAATTGGCATGTTTTATTTTAAAATTTAGAATCGGAAACTAAATCAAAATTGAGATGCGATTTTAAGAAAATTGTAGCTACAGACTTTAGTACCTAAGGCTGGAGGCAATAAGGTATAAACGTCGTTCGATAAGTCCACTGTTGGTTAGACACAGGGCTGCCAGCAAAGCTGACGTATTTTATACTGCTTCGTCTATAAACTCAAAACACTCATGTGTTTCGTGTTAACAAAGAGTGTTTTTTACTTTGTCATATTTATGACTATGGCAACCTGTTTACAAAGACTTGAAAAAGATTCTGAACGTCACACAATAACCTCTCACCAAAATACTTAATCCGTTTAATGACACAATGCAGTGTAGCGAAATACTGGTCTCGGAACACCTATAAACCTAACTAAAAAAACCACTAAATAAACATCTACTCGTCATTAAAGATCAAGAAACACTTTACTAACTTCTCGACTTACCTAGTTTACCTTTTATTTAAACACAGTTTTTTTAAACCACACTTTATTTAACTATTTTTTACTTAAACAGAAAGTTATTTATAATAAATATTTAACAATTATAATCGCAACTATGCGCAGCTAAATGTGCATCCTCTTTCATTTGCAATTAAAAATAAATCTAAACATAAGGCTGTTAACAACGCAAAATAAAATACACCGTACACAAACCATACCCAGACTCTAATTAGATTTAAAAGAAAGCACTGTATAAAAGCACCAAACGTAAATAAAATTTGAAAGAACAGATACATTTTTTCCATGAACAATGGAACTCTTCTTCTAATGTAAAGTATGATAAATATTGTTGAGATTACGAGCGTAGGTCCAGCCGCTATACAGTACATATGGCCGTAAGGTTTAGGCATTACCATTGGCAGAATCATAACTATTAATGATAGCGCCTAAAATAAATAAATTTTATGACTATTAAAGAAGTTAATTAATTCTACTAGCTGGACCGGCAGATGTTTTGTTCTTAGTTTTAGCTTCCATATATGATGACATGAGTTGTGATATTTTATCATTTAGGTACGTACTTAAAAAGATATTATGCACTTTGATACATATATATAACTAAAGGGATTATGGTTGTTGCTCAAATATTTTATCGCTACACATAACAATTTAAAATATTTCTTGAAATGAGGGCGATTTGCGCTTGGTATTCATAGCCAAGTTGAAGTATTTTCTTACTACTAGAAATCCAAAAATAGGTAACTAATACTCTACTAGATAAATCTAAAGCTGATTTATTAACTATAAATAATCTGATTTTGCAGGCTTGTTTTAATAATGGTCAAAAGATAACTTTGGAAATAGGTGATAAATATATTAATCTAGAATGAGAACCTTGGTACCCAAAGTAACCTATATGTAGAAGAGAAACTGCTGATTTTACAGTACCCTCTAAAAGTGCTTATATTTATTTTTTTACTTTGTTCGTGCATTACGGAATATAAGGTCTTTTATTGAGAGGTACTTCACTTTAACCTACGTATTCCTGAATTTTTATTCCATAATACTAAATATTATATGGACAAAGACTGTAGGATAACACAGTTTTTAGACTAAAATATAACGAATTGTATTAAGTGTGCCTAGCTTTTAATTTGAACACCGACCTATGCAAACAAAGAATATTGGGATACCATATTGATATGGGTTTAAATTTAAGTGCTAACGTACTTACAAATTCAACCAATTTCATTATAAACACATTGTATTTGATAAGCTCATTCCATTTTTTTTCAACAGGTACTGTATCTGTAAGTAATAAAAAGAAATTAAACTATAGAACTCAATTTAAAAATTGGGTGGACATGTTTGTATCTTAAGCAATTAAATTACTGGTCGTCTAAATATCTGAAATTTTTTTTTGTTTGACACAGAAAGGAAGTATAAACAGAGTATATCGAGTAAATTCTCTTTCGTTCGAACATCATGTCTGGTAAAGGCTGTTACACTTACGCACCGCTGTTATTCCTTGCATCTGCACGGATGCTTATAAGTTATGATATGAATCACAGCGGTGCGGTAGTGTGACAGGTTAAGACGAATCTAGCGCTTTCGCGGTCTGTTAGCCTTGACTGGACATGATGTTCGAAAGAGAACTTACTCGATATACTCTAGTATTAAGAAGCCCCTTTTACAGGTGCGTTTTAACGGTCAACAATACCGTATGCGTTTTTGAGACTATAATTATAACTCCCTCGCAGCCTAGTTAGTAGAGTGTCCGACTGCTGCGCAGAGAGTGTGGGTTTGATTCCCGCATTGGACAAACATTTATGTGATAAAAACATTTGTGTTTGTCTTGAGTCTTGATGTTTAATATGTACGTATTTACAAAAAAAAAAGGTATATATATGTATCTGTATCCGTTGTCTGGTACTCATAACACAAGCTTTGCTTACTTTGGGGCCAGACAGCGCTGTGAGTATTTATCAGTTAAAAATAATCATTAAAAATAATCAAATCAAGGTATAGTATACCTCTAAACTACGTAGTAAAATTATATTCTCTTTGTCTAAACGTTCTTCGGGAATAAATTTGTATAATAGTAATTGCGTACAAACATACAATAAACGGACAGATCAGGGGACTTTATTTTACATATTATGTTTGTGGCGATTTAATTTAGGTAGGTAGTAGACTCGGTATGCATCGATTTTCCATCGCAATTTTCCATCATCACTGCTGTAACACATGGACAACTACCGTATTCTGCACATATACTGCAATCCTGTGTCGCAACAATGATCAAATTAAATAAGCGTTATCGCTTACACAGTACCCGCGAGCACTGGCGGCCGGCCGAAGCGGTCGCCAGCGAAATAGGGGTGGGGAGTCCCCGCCCTGGACCGCACCGCACCTCATCGTTGCCCCGTCTAGACAGCCGAGTTACCTTACTATTAGTAGTTATTACGCTATTTTAGTACATTTTGTTTTAGAATAGTACGCCTGTCATCTTACTCGTACACACACTTGCGTTCATAACGCTAGCAGTGCACCTGTCTCACACCAATGTTGCCAGCTCCGGCAATCATTGCGTCGGTTGCCTCAGCCATTCTACGTCAGGCACAGATTGTCCTTAAGGAAAGAGGCTTAGGCCATAGTCCAAGGCATTGCCCCAATGTGAAATGGCGGACTTTGGTGAGTTAGTGGCCACTGGTCTGTCACGAGTTTTGAAGCCTGCTGGCATGTGCAAAACAGATGGATTCATATACTTTCTGAAGCACGAAGGAGTTAGAAAAATTGCAACTAGCGTGGTCATTCATCCAATTACTGATCACGCCTGACATTACTTAACTTCACATATCGTTTACATCAGACGAATGTAACTATGCAACAGGTTACTCATCTCAGATGGTAGTTAATCTAAAACAGACGGCTATCTGGCAACTCTAAGACAAATTTCTTACTACTCGGGCGAGTTAACATGACACCTTGCCGTTTGAAGTCTATTCAATCAATGTAGAGTGTGCAAAAAAATAGTCAAATAACTAAAAGGGGGTGCAAGGAAAAAACAAAGACTAACAATATTTTCACGTTTTTTCTTTTGTTTTGGTTACAGTAATTGTACAAATGGGGTGCAGAAAAATTTTGTAGAAAAACCGGACTTAGATATTTTTACGTTTTTTCCTTTGTATTGGTTACGGTTAGGATGTAAAAATTAGGGTGCTGAAAAAAAAAAAATTCGAAATTTTCTATTGAACTCGTGATGTCCCCATAACCATATATTTAAATGATGGGAATCGACAGAATACATCGTCGGCAGCAATGTGACCCCTCTCCGGACCCCGATAATTTTTTTCAAAAGGGGTGAGTTCCAACAACCTATCATTTTGATGATGAAAATCGGTAGAGGTTGTTTGGAACACCCCCCCGTTTGAATAAATTTTGGAACCCCCTTAGGTGTTCGGAGAGGGGTCACACAAAAAGAGCTCAATACAAACGTTGCTGCTGACGATGTACTCTATCAATTCCCATCATCAAAATATATGGTTATGGGGACATCACGAGTTTTATAGAAAATTTCGATTTTTTTTTTTCAGCACCCTAATTTTTACATCCTAACCGTAACCAATACAAAGGAAAAAACGTAAAAATATCTAAGTCCGGTTTTTTCCCTTGCATCCCCTTTTTTACACACTCTACATTGAAAAGACTTCACGCGGCCAGGTGTCATGTTCGCCCAAATTGTATTAAGACTTCATAGATCTACATATATTGCGCATAAAGTACGAGCTAATTCTATCTGAGTTACCAATTACCAATAACCACTGTATTACCATTTAATATCATATCTGACATATTGATTGTTTTCCTAGGATTTCCTTTATCTTGTAAAACTATTTCACGCAGTCAATGTTAAAAAAAATATTTGTAGTTTATTGTACTTCATTAGAGAGTGGATTTCTATTCATCAAAAGATACTATGTATTTGAAAATATTCAATATCCTAAATTATTTAAATTTAATACTTCCTAGACACCAAATTCTTAAATGTCAATAACATAATTTTGCATAGGTACATAGAATGATTATGTTTTTAAAACACAATTATACAGTACAGGGACATACTTATTATTACCATATCATAACAGTACCTCCTTATTGCCAGCATTTATATGATTTTATTCAAGAAAGAGGTTATTAGATATTTAAAGGGTCGTTGTTCCTTCTTGCCAAAACAAGATAGCCGAGAGTTGTCCTTTGGGACCTTCGAAAGAAAAAGACCTTTCAAGAAGTGTCTTAAATTGGTCCGTCGAGATTTCCTATTTTGGTAAAACGGTTTATAACTCTGGAAGTATCGATCCTATCTACAAGTTTTAAACGATAGAGAAGAATTTGCCCTGTCCGTAATGGTGTATTACAACATATTAAGTAACCTAATATGTTGTAACACATATTGTTGTTGTAGTACATTAAATAATGAAAAATTAGAATTAGTTGATACGGTCTATTTAGGTATAACTTGACTTAAAATTGCAGTGGGATCCACAAATTACAGCTCTAGCAGTTCTGCTGCTTTTGCGGTGAGAAAAATCAGGCAATTGACTGACATAACCACAACAAGTCTTGTTTACTTTGCTTATTTCCATAGTGTTATGTCTTATGGTATTTTGCTTCTGCTGCTGATATTGAACCATATTTATATTACAAAAAAGGGCAGTACGGTATGAGCTAGGTAGCCGAGATTCTCTCATGTTTTTAAATATTCTAACGGTACCGTGTCAATATATGTATGAAAATATTATGTTTGTCCGTAAAAATATATCCCAATTTCCGAGGAACAGTGATAAGCACAACTTAAATACGAGAAATAAAAATAAACTTGTTATGCCAAAGATTAGGCTTACTAAAGGCAACAAATAATTTATGGGAAGCGGTGTAAAATTTTATAATAAGTTTATTAGCTGTAGAATTAATGTTAGGATTTCTATTCAAACTTAAATAATTTACGTTTGATAACTTAAAGGAGCAGTCTAAAGACCAAGCTAAGTAGCGATGTTATGTCTCTATTGTTAACTTTATAGTGGTTGGTGGCGATCTACCAGGGGATGCACCATGTGCAATCCGCCTTTGGTTGCCTGGTTTTGGTGGGGTTTTGGCTGTGTGGGGATGTTGCGGACGAGTACGAACGTTCCTGCATAACTGATTGGCAACAGGTGTACATCCGGGAGTTTCTTGTCACTTCTTCCATCCTTAGGGTAGTATCTGAGGTGATGGTAGTTTAAATAATGTGCATTTGTTGCCAGGCTGTTGTGTAGGGGTTGGGCCGCTTTCGGGTGTGCGGCGCCTGTTTGAATGTGTGTGTGCAGATATGTATATGTGCGTGTTTCTGTGTAGCATCCGCACGTGTTTGGAGTTCTGCCGCTATCGGGCGGCCGAACGAGGGTTGAATCAGATATGACCTATAAGTTAATTTACATATAGTTTTATTTTTATATCTTTTGTATGTATTTGTATATTTATATATATATATATGTAATAATATATGTCTGTTTGTGTATATATGAATATGTGCATGTCTGTGTATTTTATATTATCTTTGATATGTATATGAATACCAATTTATTTATTTATTTACATGTTTGTAAAATGTAAATATGTATTTGTACGTCTGCTGTGTAATATCGAAGTTTTATTGGAGTTGCATGAGTGTGTCATGCTCTCTCGAAGTGTCTCTGCGGTAGTGGCATGTGCGTCAGGTCGTTACGTTCCCTAAAACATGGTTGACGAAGCGATAGCTGATTCATGTGTTATACTTGTGAACGGGTGCCGCCTGTGAAGGCTGGTCTGCTCTTGCAAACTTCTTTGTATTCTTAGTATACGGTCATCGGTGTAAAATTTCAACGGCAACTCCTCAATTATGGGAAAAAAAACGGATAATTTCAAGTAGCTTCTGGCCTTTTCCGGGACTCTATCTGCATGCCAAGTTTCATCTTGATCGGTACAGCGGTTTCAGCGTGAAGAGGACACAGACAGATTTACTTACACATTTATAATATTTATTATTATATTATATTCATGGATAGTATGGACAGTTTTAAGTATATCTATGTACATATGATTGTCCAAAAATTTAATTATGATGGCGCTAATGCCACTAGTACTACTAAATATCGGAATATTCTTAAATATCTGAATTCCTTCACTCGATTGACGATATTTGACGCTTCACATGGTGTGCCCCCTATGCTACCTACATAAAAACAAATAAAAAAATAATTGTCATGTTTGACTTTGTTTTCAGTAGCTTACTAACTTATTTTTATTACTTAATGAGTGTTTCGGTACATATTTTATACTCTTTAGCTAATTATCAAAGTATTGTATTATTACTATAAATAGAACTTCTTGACATCTCTTTTTGGGTGAAATTAACATTGTTTACATTGTATTGACGATTCAAAAGTGTTCTTTGAAACCTATTTGAATTAATATTGTTTGATGTAATTTTATTTTTACATACTATTTCAAAGTTAAAATACAGGTTATTTTGTTTTCGTGACACAATCCAAACCAAAAACGAAACAAAGCGGTTTTCTTCATTTTGACGGGAAATTTACAATAATAATCGATGTTCACAGTCAAATTAAACGCCGGATAGCAACAAACGTAATAGCATAGCAGCATTCGTTCTGCTACACACCTTCCACTAGTATCTATCATACAGCATGTGTCCGGTATTATGAATGGTGCAGTTGACCCCGTGGCTTTAAAGACCCCGCTCTGCCCTACTATAGTTTCTAAGGAACTCTTGGCCAAGCAATGTTAAAAGTTGCCCACATTCACATATAGTTTCCAATAAACATGTGTTTATTGGAAACTATATGTGAATGTGGGCAACTTTAAACATGCTCCGTAATTGGGTGGGTTATCGTGTAGTGGTACAATCGGATGAGAATTTAAAATATCTTTAGACTCAAATGGGAGTGCTTTTAAAAGAGTTGTAACACGAAAATTATCTACTTTTGTCTTTCAAAAACTAGAAGATATAACTATATATATATTTATATATATACATATATAAATTAGCGCGAGCCCGTTTTGAACTTATTTGGTTGGTTTTTACTACTGTTCTAACTTTTGAGCTTACTCTATTATATAACTAGAATATATACCTAACTCTTCTAGTTTTCGAGAGACTAAAGTACATAATTTTCGTGTCGCAACTTTTTTAAAAGCAAAGTATAGTAATTTTTTTCGACTTGCCATATAAGATACTCAAGAGTCTTACATTGAGGTCTTTTAAGAAGGGAAGAGGTGTCGCAGAGGAACGTAGGCAAAGTTAGACAGACTTTGGGAACATAAAAGAGGATTTTTTACGGTTGTCACCAAGTCACCAAAATTAAATTAAAATTAAATCAACGGTCTTAATGGGGTTTTTTAAGTAACTAACCCGCTAGATAATAATTTGTGCTTACAAAAAAACAAAATTAAGCTTACAAAATAATATTAATGAAGAAAATAAATGTAGAGACCCATAAATTTTAATTAAAATACTAGTTTAGCAGCTTTTCTATGGTTTTAGACTTTTTAAACATCAACATAATAAGGCAGGCACATCAATACCTAAATTAGTAATTTATACTTAAATGACATTTGTTGACTTCATTTCAATTTGTTTCTGTGCCTCATGCGATGATAATTTCTTAGATTTTACGGGTATATGTATTACGTAGGTTCTATAATGTTCTACAATAAAAAAATATTTTTATAATTATGTTAAGTTGTAACTGTACGCGAACGCGCTTGCGTATATGAAACCGCCAGTTTTCACTAGTTTGGTCTTTAACTAAATTGTGTCAAGTTTTGTCGATTTTTCGTAAAAAGCGACAAACGTAGGGCGTTCTATCTAGTTACTTTTTAGCAGAAATTGTAAGCGGTTTGCGTTTCATGCTTTTGGTAGCAAAATCTAATGTTGATCGCGCGCTGGTCTAATTAGCAACACTGCGGCAAAATGTCAAAATTATAGCTATAAATTCAATAATTTTTTAATTTCGTAAAATTGAATTATGTGCATTTTTATATCTTTCATACACTATTCTTGAATTAATAATTATGGACGAAGAAGATCCTGTAGTGCAAGAAGTAAGTTAATGACCATTTTAGATTCAACATGTTTCTTTATAGGTTAACTAGTCTCAAAATGTTCTTTAATTTGTTTTGTTTCCACGTTTTAGATCCCCGTGTTTTTATCTCAAGCACTATCACAGAACTTGCATATTTATCAGTATCCTGTTAGACCTGCTAACAGAGAATGGAAAGATGTCAAAGTTGTTAATGCTGCAATTAAACCAAAAAACCAAATTGTTAGGTTGGAAGTTGGTTTGGACACTTATAGTGATAAGTATTGCTCTTCTAAAGGTGAACAAATAGCTCTGAACACTGATGGACAACAGGTAATTCTTATTTAAGTCGTAAATAAATTAGAAATTGTGCTGAGACCTATTTGTTTTGGATCCCTTAGGAGGTGAAGTGATAATTGCTTAAGCTACTATCAGTGATTTGATACTTTGACTGATACAATAAAGCACACTATTATCCTTTGTACATAAGTTCTTATTAAATGTATGTATCTCATTATCAGGAACTAAGAGGAAGTCAAAGATTTACCAATTAACCTTATGGTTAACCTAAGCATAGTAAATAAAGTCAGTACAAAAAATGAAAGTGGTAAATAAAATCAGTACAAAACATACTCAAACATTTTGTTGTTAATCTTTGTCAGTCATTATAAATGTAAAAATAAATGAATATACTTAAGAAGACAACTAGTAAAACATTTTTTGTATAAATAACAATGTCTTGAAGCTTAGTAAAAATGTATGAAAGTTTTAAAACACCCAGACTGCTATAAAATCAGAACAATCTTCTTAAAGAGTAAATAGAATGGTGACCCTAATTTATCATACAATAAAATATGAACAGTGGATATGAGAATAATGTACTTTTTTCTGTTTCTCATTAACACATCAGAAAGCTGGTATGCATGAAATGTCACCATACAAATACAAAAATTTGTAGGTAATGCGGTATGCAGAGTACACTCAAAAATTAAGTTTTTGACAAAATATTTCACACTGGTTGAATAAACAATATTATTGTATTCATAATACAAATTTTTCTTAACTTATAAGATTAAAAATAACTACAAACATGAATTCCTAAGTTAATTTGCAACAAACTAATCAATTCCTTGTAACATGAAGAAACAAAAGCTATAAAACCAACAACATACGGTCACAGCTATTGCAAATTATTGCATCATAGAAAAGTTTTAATGTTTTTTACTATGAAGTTTTATAGTGCACCTAAAACAAATATGTACAACTAAATCACCATTTTTTGCTGGTAATTTCATGTATAATAAGTGGTACAAAAACTAACCATTTAAATGATGTTGCGGTTGACCAATCACATGTAATTGTAGTAAAAATGTCAAAGACAATCAACTCGGCTGAATTCTGTGCAAAAAGTCTATAGACTTATTAGGCTACTGGAAGGATCTTTAATGGTTTGCAGTCTGTGTGTTTTTCTAGCAGACAGCTTAAACATAAAACAAAATTTTGATGATGCACTTATTCTTTGCTGCTGCTTTGACAGGAGTCATCACGGTATTTGAAAGATAAGGAAAGGGATAAATCTACATACTTCAAATCTGGTTATATGGATAAGATTTTGTATGAAAGCAGTTCACCATGTACAGAAGCTCGCCACTATGCTGTTGGGATACTACAAGATAAGGAGTTGCATTGTACACCAATCAAAGGTATGTTGACTTCTAAAGCCTTTGATTAATTACCTTTGTGGATATTGTAAGAACATCTAATCTAGTGGCTGTCAAAGGGTAGTAACGACTGAACACCCACAATTGATTTTGAATCTTACTAGGTTGATAAAGAGCATATATTTCTTTGAATGGCAAATCTATGAGTAGTCAAAACTGGCTAGAAATTGTATCTATTTTCACTCTTCCGCCAAATATCTAAGTGTGACCCCGGATAGGCATCTGAACTTCTGCAATTACACCAAAGTAATTAGAGACCGAGCCGCTTTTGTCCTTGGTCATCTTTTTCCTATGAAAGGCAAGTCCATGAGCCAAATGAGCTGACTCTTTACACCACTTGCATTCGACATCCCCGGGTTTGTCGGCAAATGCACAGACCTGCTCGCTCACCTTATATACGAGGTATCAAAGCTTCTCACCCCCCACTCACTCGCAACCGCAACTGCGTAGCGGGGAACTGGCGCTGACTCGCCTTGGAGTTCGAGGCTCACTACGTTCGAAGTGACGACCCCATGAGCGACAACCCAAGCTCATCCCATTATGAGTAATAAGTAAATGAATTGACAAAACTTAAGATTTACATCCGCTGTCATTTGAATATGTAAGTAGATAAAGGTGATCCACTCCTGTCTAAACTTGTTAACAGTTGTTCTATCAGGTCTTTAGAACATATTGTCTCTGAACAATTTCTTTAACTATATGTACTAGCATCCTTAGCTAAATAAACAATAAAAACATTCCTTTGTCTTAAGATCCTAACAGTGTTTACTCATCTATTAAGATTTGCTTTTCAAGTTTAAAGTACCAGGCAATAAATGTTATATGTTGAGCTTGAGAATATATTAGGTCCTAATATATGAAATTGGTGTTTAATAGAACTGGCCACTTTGCCAGTCAAACAATCTCAAAAAGTTTGGTTAAGAATTCCAAATTCAAATTTATTTCAATTTTAAGCTTGTCTATTTGTGTTTCAAATGAATTAGTAATTCATTGGTTTTCGCGTCCTTCAATTTTGCTTTAACATTGTTCTGTACTCAATATGAAAAACATAAAATTTCTCATTATTTTCGTATACGAATTTCATCGCGGCACTAGCGCTGCAAAAACAGCTCAAAAGTTTAATGATGCTTAAGGAGAAGCCACTGTAAAAGAAAACACAGTACCTACGCTTTTGGTTCCAACGCTTTCATTCTAGAAATTTTGTCCTCCAAGTAAACTTGTTGACTGCCAGAGACCCTAGTTGTCAATGAGGAATTGAAAGTGATCGTGGAATCGGAACCATCACAAACCACGTCAGAGTTAGCTGCAGGCTTTGGTGAGAGTGTAAAACCATTTTGAATCATTTGAAACAAATTGGAAAAGGGAAAAAGCTTGAAAAATTGGTACACCATGAACTAAGTGAAGCAAACCAACAAACACGCGTCGACTGCTGCGTCATGTAACTCAACCGTCACGTTACTCAACCGTCACAATAACGTTTAAATTGTTGCTTGTGATGAAAACTGGATCTTATACGATAATCGGAAACGCTCATCACAGTGGTTTAATTCAGGAGAACTGGCTAAATCCTGCCCCAAGCAACCAACCGATTACCACTTTTTTCGTAATTTGGATAATTTCTTAGTTGGAAAAAAAATTCAATTCAGATGAGGTAGTCCAAAACACCTTTAAAGATTTTGCTAACTCTCGCTCCCGAAATATTTTCAGCAAAGGAATCAATAAACTCCTTTTAAAGTGGAAAAAGTGCATAGAGCACAATAGTACCCACTTTAATTGATTGAATAAAAGAAACAAATTTAGTTTAGCTTTTTCCATATAAAACATCAATTTCACATGTAAGGACATAATATAATAGAAAAGTAGTTAATTTTTTAGTTACATTTACAAAAAAGTAATTATTAAAACCTGCTTTATTTTGATTTTTTGGTGTTTTTATTTAATGAGGCAAAAACGCTAGTGTTTTAGCAGCTTTTAATAGTTACTGGGCTGTCAGTATATTATGGTACAGGGATACAACCGAAGCTTGCAGACTATCCCTTTCTCAAGCTGGATGTGTATTATTTATTGCCTGGTAGTGTACTTAGTGTTTATCTCAAATTGTTCTTTCCGGTTTCTATTTTCAGGCATTGTACAGTTAAGGCCGTCATATTCATATTTTGATAAACAGGATAAGCGTAAAAAGGATAAGAATAATGATGACAAATCTGATGATGAAGATAAGGAACCTGAAGCACAGCAGGTGACCAAAAATAACATAAGGTTGCATGTAGTTGTGTTTTATCACATTAACCTTTTTCTTGTACATATCTATGTAGTCAGTCATGTCACCTTAAACCTTTTTGTATTTAGTTGGTGCAATTAAAATGTTTATTTTTTTATTGGTTATTAAAGCAAACTAAAATTAAGAGTTTTTTACATTTTTATATATTTTTATCATTGAAGTTGATAAAAATATACTATACTGTTATATGTGATATGTTATGTGTATATTATGATATTTTTGGAAATTTGACAATATTGTTAAAAAATATTTTTTATCGTAGCTTAAAATAAAATGATTGCAATGCTCTTTTAGGTCACAGTTAAATTCGCGCGGCAGGAAACGGAAGTGGCAAAAAAAGCGCGAGAGAAATCCTTTAAGTCTATATCACAGAGAATGGCAGAAGAACCTTGGTATGATGTATTATGGAAGCATTCAGATACGGAATACGCAGAAGTGAGTTCCAATACTTATATGATAACTAGCATTTTCCCGCGACTTCATCAGTGTGGACTTTTAAAAAAAAACTTTTAATTCACATACAAATTTTCATCCCCTATTATATTCCTAGGGGATGATGTTTCAGAAATGGTGAAACACGTCACAACCTAAGAGCTAAGTACCAATTTCAATGCATCTAGCTTCAAAAATGATGGATTTCCATACAAACCTACCCCATTTTATTCCCTTTGGTAATAAATTTTTAAAAATGCTTTTCTAATGGAGCCCCTTGTCAAATGAGGAACTCGCAAGGTAAATTTTAAGTTTATAGACCCTACGGTTTGGGCTGTGCATTGATATATCATCGAATCAGTCAGTCAACCGAAGTTTATTACGTAATATACGTGAAGAACTCATAAAATGCATGTTTTTTTTCTGTCCCATAAACATGATAGGTGAGCCTATCGCTGTACTAGGCAATAATCGGCAACTTTACAATCCACAAATTGTAACTATATTGGTTGCTGGACAGGAAAATACCTACAAACACAGGCAGTGTAATGTACCATTACTACATGTAGCACATTATTTTAGATTGATTAGATTCCATTATATCTGAATCAATGGGTCAGAGAGATGGGCTTAGTTAATTAAAGTGACTATGTTTTTTGCAATTCTAGTTGGAGCGTCTGAAGTTATTTAGTGAGACAATGGCAGAGGGCTCGTCGCTAGGGCTCCGGCCACGAGAGTATGTCCGCACGCTGGTACCTGCCCCACCCCCTGATGAAGCAGATGTTGCGCCAACTAAGCGAGCCTTACCTGCTGAACAACTTAAGGACATACTTATCAATGGTAAGACTTATTTATGTTGGTTGAATTTTAAAATTTTAAATTTATACTTGCATTAAGCTTAATCAAATACAGTTTAAATCACTGGTTAAATGGTTGTAGAGAAATCAGTTACCATACATAGGGAAAAAAACACACGTGTCGAATATAGAACCTCTTCCTTTTTTTGAAGTCGGTTTAAAATAAGGTTAGGGCTGTTGGTTGCTGTAATGTCATCTTGAGAATAAAAACGAAAATAATTGTCAATAACGTGTAAATTAAAAACATACTTCAACCAGTGACATTATCTTTGCGTCAACCATGATTACGTTGGGAGAGCGGTCCACTTTTTAAAAACAGCTGACCGGGCAGACGTTGTTCTGCATGATACCGACTGCAGCGCCATCTGCCGGGCGCCACCCAAACGCATACAAAAAAATCATTCAAATCGGTCCAGCCGTTTAGGAGGAGTACAGTGACATACACAAGTACAGCAGAATTATATATTTAAAGATGTCATCTTTCATTCATGAACTACAATCCAAAACTTAAACCAACTTAGTACAAATAACCACAGGTCACATCAAGTTATATATTTTGGTGTTTTCGTTAACGTCAGCTGTTAATGTCAAAATTGTCCATTTGAATTAATACGGTAAAACTTAATCCGTGGTTTCTTGTGATTGGCCATACAGACCGCTCCCTAGACGTATCGAGGGAAGCGGATTCTCCACCGCACCGCCTCAACACAGTTGTTTCGCCTGTTTTTCGCAAATGTGTTTTACTTGTACTATTCTAAGTACTTTGTTGTAGTTGGCAAGTAAATTATCTGTAATTTATTTATTTCAATCTACGGTTTTGATTTATTACAACTACTATTTCTTCTTTTTAGCTAAACTCATGACATACAACGACGTACGTGCCCTTGTTCAGACGGATGACGGTCCGCTGCCAGAGAAGTCGTTGCTAAGCGTGTTAAGTGGCACCGCATGCTGTGTTCGTGGACTGTGGACGGCTCGGTCAGCGGATTTGTACACGCATGCGTCGCCAGTCCCGCCGAGGCTGATGTGCTCGGCTAGGGACCATGTGGTTAGTGTTTTTTTATCACGTCTGTTAATCTTGTTTTGAGACTAGCATCACATGGGTGATTATTGCTTCATTTTTCCAAGATAGATCAGGCGATTTGAAAGCGTTTGAATGCTGTGCCCCAATTTTGTACCAATAAAAAGTTCCAGCCTTTAAGAAATTCTACTGTCTAATAATCACGGCAAAATAATACATCTGTAAAGTAGAGTATCAAATCTTGAAAACAGGATTGTGCCCTGATAAGACTTGACCCAGTGCTTTATGAGGAGGGATCATAATAGGTAGTGTATTATTGCCTTAAGTTTGCGATCAGACCTAATGAGAGTTGTTGCAATTAAATACTAAAATTATATTTTGTTTATTGAATTCTGGAAATCTAGAAGCGATTGAAGCACGTAGATATAAAGCGATTAAGCGTCAATTTCACACATTAATCAATTGTCATGTGCGGCCACTCCGAGGTAGCAATTTTAATGTGTGCGACCATTTTTACCTTCATGAAATCTTATTGTTTTAGATTTGCAAAAACTAAAATGTATAGTTAGACTCTGTTGATATAGGAAAAACATATGCTGCTCCGATATATGTATATACTTATGTTGTCACGCACCACAGTACACACTTAATTAAGGTTTGGGAATGCTGTAAAAAAACTGGTTTCATTACGGCAACGGACGATTCAATCCATCCAAATAGTAATAATAGTATTTAATTATCAATAAATTTCAGCCACCCCTTAGCATAGAGTCAAATTCAGTATAACACAAAATTTATAAATGTGTATATTTTGGTGTATGACAAGTTTAATTTTTTTTTACAGCTCTATCTTTTCACACAACAGCCGTATGTAGATAGAAGAAAAGTGGCGGCAACTGTACGTTTGCCTCCCTTTGAAGTACTACAAATCATTAGATCTGTTGCCAAATTCAATCCTCGCACTGGATGGGAATTACTGGTCCCTCCAGACACATCGTTCGAAGCTAAATATCCTGAAATAATGCATCTCCAGAACCAGTATTGGGAAGCAAGACAAAGACAATTTAATGAAATGTTAATTGGTGAAAGTGTTCCTAAACATCAGAGAAAAAAGTCACAACGTGAATCAGTGAGTTCGGACACAATGATGAGTCCTAAAGCTAGGTGTAACAGTGTTAGTGAAGAAGAAAGTGATCGGAAACGTATTAAGAATAAATCATCTAGTGGTAACGGTAAGCGAACACGAAACGTAAGTTTGAGCAGTGCACAGGATGGTACGTGATCTTTGTAAATAATTAATTGATTAGATAGGTTATCAAATTATAGCGATAATTAACTTATTTTAGCAAACATGCTGTGACTTTTAATCTGTGTTGCCAATTTGTGAGTTAAACTCATCAAATCTTTTTAGATAATGTAATGTACACTGAAAAATTATGTGCTTTATGCTTATAACACTGGTATTCTGCTCAGTAAAAAAAACACTAAACAGCTGCATGTCCTAAAAGCTGCCCTTTTACTAAACATGGGGCAGCTTAACTAAAACTGTTTCCATTTGACTTATTACTGATCACCATTGATCTGTTTTAGTTAGATTGTACCATAGATTCGGTAATTTGTCGTATGGACTGCGCAATAGCCTCACAAAATTGACCATCCTTTAGAAAGAGACAAAGCGAAGCTGCGGTCTCTTGTCTTCATAAACACAAGGAACCAAGGGTTTGCTTCATCTCAAACACACACTTTTACAACCATGAACGGCTACGGAAATGCGCTGTGCAGTTCTTTATGTCTATGGATTTCAACAAGAGTGTATAAACAGTAGGTACTGATGTCAGTGTCGATTATAAGTCTTATGCCTTATTTTAAACAATAAAATGTTGACCCGAATGTGTAAATATATGTAAATTATATTTTTTAGGAAAAGTTATACAAAAGAGTGATAAGCGAAAAAAGGTTAAAAGTGATTTTAATGCGTAATTCTTAGTGTTTCAATGTAAGTAAAATTTTCTAGCGAAGTTACAATAAGAGTCTGTACAAGTGCATAATATATAGTCCAACAAACTTTTCTGACCCGGTGGCCAAAAATCAAAACTACAGTCGCCATATTGAAATGTCGTGATCTTACAACGTCACTATCGATTCACACACACCAAAAGGAGGTCAGAAAAGTTTGTTGCACAATACCTAAGTTTGTGTATGAAAAAATATCCTTTCTATTTTTATGATTCGATATTATTCTATAGCATCTAGACAAATAAGAATAAGTGAACATCACTCAGTTTTTAATATTAATGTAATATGTACAACATAATTCATTAACATAAAACATATATAAACATACATATATAACTTTTAATCAATGTTTAAAAATGCTTGCAATCAGTATGCAGTGCAAGAAAACAAAAGTTTTTCAGCTTGTTTTATCGTAAGAGAAGATGATTAGTTTTTAAATTTCCATCCTCAGAAAAATCTATTCCCGTGGAAACTTCAGCTCTCACTCAACCTCTGTGTCAAAATTCAGGTCAAGGAACAGACTCTCTTTTGTTTCTTTAACTCACCATCATAGTAATTAGGAAAATTTTAAATATTGTAAAAAAACTGTAGAAATTTATGTTTTAAAAATTATTTAAATTGTAGATTTATTATTTCATTTAGTTGAAACAGACGGTACTGCTGGAAATGATTTTACTAAAAACATTGCTTTACTTTTACAAGTAACATGATAAAACTGTTAATTATTATATAAATTTAAAAACATGCTGCATTAACTGTATTACCCTGTTAAACTAAATAAAGCTTTGAAATCTGTAAAAATTGTTAAAATTATTAATATACGATTTTTTATTATTTTTTACTGTGATTTCTTTTTTAAATGAGTAGTATTCTATATAATATGCTATTGTGCCACATTACGGTAAGTTCAACCTAATGTCTTTAACACCCGACAACAAGTCACGATTATATGAGTAATGTTAATGTATTTGTTTGTTTGTTTGTAATCATAAATACATAAAGCAACAAACTTAACTTATCCGTACAATACGGTTATTAATTTACGAGATCACCCTCGCATTAGTCCAGAAGCTGAAGCGTAGGTCTACCACACCGGAATGCGCAAGTATGAATTCTACATTCTGGAATGTGGTCAGATTTTAAAAAAAAATATTTTTAACAATTTGGATGGAAATTTGTTTTTCAATATTGTTTAAAATGCTCGCTCTAATTAGTACCATAATATTACCGGAGTTCGTTATCCGTGGGGCAAGGTTAAATTATGGTGTATGCGAATATGAAGCAGGCTTCTGTCACTCAGCAGTAGCTATATACATTCTTCGACTCCTCAGCAGGCCCCTGTCACTTTGCGGTACTTATACAAATTGTTCGACCTCGCTGTCATATTTGAGAGGTACTAAAACCACTGAGCTGTGGTATAGGGCTGTCGCTTGTGTCGCGTAAGTTCACATAATTTGGCGAGTTATTAAGATAAAATATTAGAGTGTAGTTTAAATGTTTGCCACAACGTAAGGAAAGTTGCCAACACGCACCTTTTCGCGTCAGACTAACCAGACAGTAAGTGCCATCCGGCCCTATAGATTTGTGAGCGACTCTGTTCTTAGTAAGTGGTATCAGTTTTACAGTTTACTTGAGTTAAATTAATAATACACTTTATTGTACCTACACAATAGAAAAAGTATTTACAAAAATAAAAAAAACTACAAATGGGTTTGTCGTTTGCAATGCTGGTAGCTGCCACAGTCAGGCAGAAGACATCGAGATACAATATACCTACGCACTGTTAACTGAACTGAACTAGGTAGTTTTTAGGGTTTCGTACCCATAGGGTAAAAAAATGGTCCCCTATATGGCTGTATCTCATGAACCGTGATAGTAAGACAGTTGAAATTTTCACAGTAGATGTATTTCTGTTGGTACCTACGGAACCCTTTGTGCGCGAGTCCGACTGGCATTTGGCCGATTTTTCTTACTAAATTTTAACGTGTTGGTATTTATGATTTCCAATGCCCTGCAAATCTTGTATTTTAATCGTTTTGTTTTATATTGGCTTTTGCCCGCTGCTCCGCCCGCGCTATGTTTGAAGAACTCCATACTGTAGTCCTAAGAGAAATCCTTTTTACACAACCTAAGCGTTCGCGGGGGAAAGTTACTCGGCAACCGCATTGTACGTACCTATACAATAACATGGGCAATCGTCATGTTAAATCCAAAATGTCGGATACAACTTGTATAATACTCTGCGCCATTGCGTGTTACATTCCAAATGTATAATATTTTACAATTTAATTTTATAACTCCAAGAAATTAACATAATCGTCGTGTCGTCTTTGATAAACGTGACTCGAGTAAGTTGGGTAGTCAGG
This sequence comes from Apoda limacodes, assembly GCA_946406115.1. Taxonomy (NCBI): domain Eukaryota; kingdom Metazoa; phylum Arthropoda; class Insecta; order Lepidoptera; family Limacodidae; genus Apoda; species Apoda limacodes. The sequence goes on along the minus strand of OX291550.1, from coordinate 8,463,274 downwards.
TTTTAGTTTTAAAACTACTAGAAACACAGCTACTAACAAGTAAACGTCGAAATAAAGTTCACACTTGTTTAACTGGGTGATAGACGAACAACCTTTAAGATCGCAGTTTTAAAATACGACAAAGTTACTCGACTCGCGGTAGTGATACACGTTAAGGCTATCCACTAGCACCGCCATTGGATATTCTTTATTAACTATTCGTAGAAAGCGTATTTTAAAAATTTGATCAAACGAAATATAAGACTGGTCATAAGTGATTTTTTAAACGTTTAGTATTATTTCTATAATACGAGTTTATCTCTGAATTGTAGATAGAGAATCTGCTGAATGTTTCCACTTATAGCAAATATGCTATCTGCAATTTTCATATTCATTCTAGAAAATCACTAATCGTATTGAAAATAGTTTATGACTAGATTCATATTTCACTCAATCAAATTTTTGAAATACGCTTTCTACGACTAGTAAACAAAGAATATCCAATGGCGGCGCTAGTGGATCGCAGGATTGCTTCAACACACGCTCATTTTGTTGTCAACAGAAGTATTGTGTTCTGTAGGACTTATTTTATATAGTATATATATAGTTTTGAATAAAAATTAAAAGTGATTTTAATTATAAAAATAGATTTGTATGATCATGTACATAATTTTGAACCGAAATGATCTAGGTGTATCTAAGTAAGTACCTAAACACACGAGACGCGACGAAAAATTTCTGCCATCGTCGCCGTCTTTTTTCTTCTTGGAAAAAATATTGCAAATCGTTGTCTTTATCATTTTAAACTTTTTTTTATGAGTTAATTTATTGAGTAGAGCGCCGCGCCGCAGGACGCTGCTAGTAGGTATCAATTGTAAAGCCAGGCCAAACGTAGCGCAGTCTCACTTTGGCTTGTTTGTTAATAATTAATACACATTTATTTAGCTAAAAAATATGATATCTACACATATTTGAATCGTGCTTACCGAGACCTTTCTTTATTATTATGTCAATTTAATTTTTTTTCGAGGTAGAAACTCACGTGTACAGTCCACTATATTAAATTTTTATAGCCTTTGTTACCCGGACAATTATTACGAATCTATTGAACCTCATTCATCAGAATCGGTTAGGCAGTCTAGGCGCTACAGTGGATCACACGTATTTAAATACAAACAAAAACATACATAAACTGCTAAAATCATAACCCTTCGTTTTGGCTTTGCCTTAGTCAGATTAAATTCATATAGCTATAAATTATTTTATTGGAAATTTTTGTATTTGTTTTAAGATATCTGTAAAAACATCGCTTTAAATAATTTCTGCTGCCTTCGATTTGAAGAAAAACGCAATATCTAACTATTTTATATATTTTTAAAATTAACAGACATAGAATTTATATAATTTGTTATTTTCACAACATTATATAAACTCGGAAATAAAAAGATAGCTCCCAAAATATTATATAAAAAAAAAACATTAAAACTATGCAATGAATATGTTAGGTACAAAATCGTATACATTTTACCTATTTTAAAGGCAAATTTATGAAACGTTTATATATCTTTGTAAGTTTAATACCTACACTTAATTTTGACACTTAATTAGAATGACTAGCTATACAGACGAAATATTGGTTATTTATTTTTTATATGAGATAATAAAAGCTATGATATACTTCTTTGGATAATACAAATGAATATTGTCCAGAGGTTATGAGATTCTGACTAATGACAGCAATATTCTACTTACCTACACTTAATTCTTCTTAAGTTACAGTTTAAATTGCGTACTTGTATACCTATAGGTGTTTTTCTCACAGGTCAATTTATTACAATTATTCTTTAAAATGGATTATCAATATTTTTTTAAACAAAAGGGTATTAAAATAATTTATGCTAATATGTAAATAAGTGAATAGTATTATTTGTATTCTACTCTAATCACTATTATTTACGCCTACTTAAATAGGTACTACACACAACATTCACAAAAACTTAGTTTACACAAATAACATATGAAGCACATAATGTTTTAAAGGAGCTACTTAACATGAAACTTAATAAAGACAAAGTTAGTCAAATATAAAAAACCTTAAAAATATCAAAAAAATAAAATTAATTATTACAATTTTTTTTTAAATCATTATTATAAAAACATATTAAAGTTTTTAAGATAATCTTAAATTAAAGATAAACTAAAAAACAATAAAAACAGTCTAATTAACTAAGTAGCATTGGTGTACCGACCCGGATCTTTCTTCGGGTCATGCGGACTCGTGTGATTTCGGTTGCGCGATTATTTTTCATGTTTTCTCGGTATTTGTAGATACTTTATGTTTTTCTACATTATTTTGCACATCCCAACTAAGTTATGAAAATCTTTAAAGAGATATTTTAAGAATCTAGTAAGACAAAACAAGAAAGAAAATGGTGCCAACGAAGTCACACCAGTCAGCGTGACACAAAGAACGACCTATAAAATGCGTTCTAATGTCAACCCTATCAAAAAATGCATTAATAAATTGCATTTTCAACCTGTCATAAATACAAAAAGATATAATGGTACGGGTTATTTTACTCGACTGCCGAAGAAGAGTAATGTTTTTCGAGTATGTATGTGTACATACATACCTAAGTATTTGTGTACATCCTGTCTTACCCTTTTTTTTTAATTAAAAGTTTTTGTCATTTATATAAAAATGTCTTCTGCTAATTTAAAACATCATAATATTATTTAAAACTAGACATATCTTTTTAGAAATGCAATAAAAGCCAAGGTGATAGATAAAAATCCGTAATTTCTTTCAGCTCCATTACAAAAACCTAAATCGCACTTGTTGCCCATATCTTGGAATCTATCCTTTACCAACGACCAGTCACAAAGGCCTACCCTGCACCCTGGCAACACCATCGGTTGCTCGTTTTCCAAAAATAGTACTTGGTATTGCTCTTTGACTTGGGAATTTCCGTTAGCTGTGCACCTGTAAAGAAAGTTGTTTTCTTATTATATGTGCAACAAGGAATTAGGCTTTCTACACATATAATTTTAGGCTTTAAACTTCACTTTAAGACAAAAAATTGAAAATTAACTGAAAAATAAGACTCTTCCTGACATCTATTGGCGAGTAGTAATACTATTAATATTTACCGACGCAGCAAAACACTAAAGCTACTTGACAATAGATGGCGTTGTTAAAAAAACGAACAAAGCTCGGTCCCCAGGTACGCATTTATTATACACGGAGCTATAATATTTATTATTATACCAAAATATATTTATAACTCCGTGTATGGTGACTCAAAGATTACTTTATAAAATATATCGTAATAGGCCTTGTTATAATTTATAGTAATATAGCTCCGTGTGTGATGGGCTTTAATCAGAAAATGCCAGTTAATTTATAAATAACCAGAGTTTTTACATAATTATTTAAATGTAGGTATCTACGAATTCAACAAAAATAACCTATAGTATAGGATATTTAATAATTTATTGGCATCTTATGTATGTTAGATATAATATTCTCTTAATTATTATTTATGTTTGTAACTAATCAGGTTTCTATTTACTTTTCTATTTCTTAAATACAAAAGTACCTTAACATTATTATGTAAATCAATCAAAACTATATATAATTAATTTTATAAACCTTTGAAATTTGGCCAGTTGGCATCGTCCCTAAAATGCTGGCCGCATTATATTATACTAGCTTCTGCCCGCGTCTGCATCTGCGTAGAATTAAAAAAAAAAACAGCTTTTGACGGTTAACGATTTCATCTCCTATTTTGCCGTCTCGGAGATAATTTTTAAAAAACCGGTCAAGTGCGAGTCGGAATCGCGCACCGAGGGTTCCGTAAAAGGTAAACTGTATTGAGGGACAAACTTAACTTAACCGTTAGACAACTGTTGTCCATATACATCGACATAGGTCGCGGTTAGTTTACCAACTGCAAATGAGTTTATACTCGCAACAAAAAAAATCCCATTTATGTGCGCTACATGGCATTGCTTATTGCCTAATTTCATGAATCTAGGTGAACGGGAAGTACCCCATAGGTTTTGATTTATTTGTAAATGCCAAAATATGCGACAAAAACGGCCGTATTTCGGCTGTATTTTTTTTTATTGCTTGGACTAAGAATTTTTTACAGCTTCAAGGAACCGTAGACCATAGTATTTAAAAAATTATTTCAACTTAATAACTTCACGCGTTCCTGAGAAAAAGGGTTTGACAGACAGACAGGCAGACAGACAGGCAGATGGTCAACAAAGTGATCCTATAAGGGTTCCTTTTTTTTGTGTTGTTGTTCCAAAGTGACCGTAAAAACGGTAAAACACATCAATCTAAATTTTATACCTTAAGGTCAAATACCAAATTGTATGCATTAAGCTTAAAAAGGACGGATTTCCATAAGACTTTTCAACCACCATTTCACCCCCTTAGAAGATGGATTTTGCAAAATTCTCTCTAAATAATCGGTTTGTAGGTACAAAGATATCGGAATTGTCATATAAAAATTTTATCTTCATTTCGCGGTGCTCTAAACGGTGAAACACTTGCGTGGACTTTTAAAAAAAATGCTTTCTTACTGTATGGCTTCACATACAAAAATATCGGAATTCTAATACAAATTTTCATCCTCTTTATTGCAAATAAATCCCCGTAATTTTTATGCATTCAACTTAAAAAATTACGGATTTCCATACAAAATTTCACCCATTTTACCCCCTTAGGAAATGATTTCGTAAAATCCTTTCTTAGTGCTCGCCTATGTATTAACTGGAACCTTAATACAAAATTTCAAGTTTTAGATCCAGTAGGTTGGGCTGCGGCTTGATATATATCCGTCAGTCAGTTTTCTCTTTTATATATAGAAACTAGCTTTTGCCCGCGGCTTCGCCCGCCTTATAATTGGCTATCGGCGTGAGATTCTCCTTGATTATATTAAATTTATCCCTCGGTTTTACCTGCCCTAAATTCGGTTATCGGTATATATATATATCTCAATCCCCGGGACTCGAACTATCTCCATGGCAAATTTCATCTTAATGGTGTACACAGTTTAAGAGTGAAGAGGTAACATACAGACAGATACAGAATCTTTTTTACGTCGAATTCACCTTAATATAAGTACAGTAATGTCACTTACTTGTACAAGACAGCGGCTAAGTTAGCGTTAAAAGGGGTCATGGTAGAAGTGGTCCACTTGCGGTTTTGGACGAGGTTTGTGTGATAGTTGTTGCCTCTGAGAGGAACGGTATCATGGTGCGCCCCCATCGCGGTGAGCATCATCATGAACATGGGGGCTTCGATAAAGTGGATCATGGATACCGGTTGCTGAGGTATGCCTGGATAAAAATAAAATACCTATGATAGTATTTTCCTTAAAATATATTAAAGTTGTCGATAAGAATAAATCTATTTTTCGCTGTAAATGGGCTTGAATCATACCAACTTTTATTTAATGTAATTTATACTATAAACTTGAAAGTTTCCGTTTTTTGTATGCAATTAAACGTTTTTATCGTTTTTTGACTTATAACCAAAAATTTTAGTCAGTGGACTTGACGACATTAGGATATTACGATTTTTATAATAAAAACGCTTAAAAAATTTACAAATGTTGAAACATTAGTCAATTCCAGATTCTATTTAGCACTAAATACAGTTATTTTTTTATTGTATAATAATTTAATTAAATGCACTAGACAAAATAAGTTTTGTAACATACTTTTTTTTCAATCCTTCAGATATTATGGTCAATGAATATATACTCTCGCACTTTGGTTATAGGTAAACTGGCTGTCGGGTAAAACCCATCCAATGATGATTACGCTCAACGTTGCTTAACTTGTACATCGTTTCAATAAAGAAATGTTGCTATGTTAATCTAGATTTTTTCCCTAGATCGAATGGAATGACGCGAACCCGTCTCACACTTGGCCAGTTTTGATTTTTTTTTGTTATACTAATAGAGCTCACACTATAATTATTGCAAGTTTGAAATTTGTATGTATTACTTATTTACCATATAAAAAAAAATAATATAATATTTAATAAAACAGTTATCAGTACAACTTTAAAAGCGTTTTCCTGAAAACCTGACACATTACGAGATTTATTTATATGTTAATAAGCTTAATAAAGTTAAGCTATTTTTAAATAAAATAAAATGGTGACCGGTAGGTAGGACGGGCTCCATAGTAAAATATTTAAACCCCTTTCAGTCATCTATGCCTGTAACGATTCAAAAGTTAAAGCTCTTTAAAAATCGGACAGGAAAAAATGCATTACCACTGTCGACGTGCTGGTTGAAGAAGTCAATCATTTCCTTGATCAGTGTGCAACCGATCTTTGGATTGAGTCCAGAACCGTATCCGTATTTGTAGTATGTGTTTAAATCTTCAACATATTCTAGTCTTTTTAGATCTTCTGTTGTGAATGCCTGCCAAAAAAGCGCAGAATTTTTTTTTATTGCGGTTTCAAAAGATATATATATTTACCTACTTTCCTGGAAACTTTGTTATAGATTAGACAAAATAAAATTAATATGTACTAACCAAACAGCATACATTTTATTGTGTATACATAATGCATACATATATACCTACTTGTAAATTTGCCTGGACAATTTACATCGTATTAATGTGTACCATATTTTTCATTACCTTGTTTATTATATATTTGGTTTAAATATATAAATAATACATAAATATATATCGAACTACCTATTTTCCTTGACAATTTTTTGCAGTAAGTATAAATAAAATTGTATTTATTTATACCAAATAGCATAAGCACATATTACAATATACTATTTTCTATGCACGATATCGAAATACTGATTATTGTCTCTATCCAATCATATCAATAATAGTTTATAAAATAAACTGGATCTATCCGAAAATTTGTCTCTGTTACTAAACTGTCTCTATATGAACGTTTCGTAGAATTTGAAGATGATCTATGTTGTTAATTCGTGGACTGTAGACCTGGTCTTTCAAGAAGCCCCAAGGTAAAAAATGGCACGGCGTAAGGTATTAGGTCATGCGATGTCGCCATACTAAATGTATGGAAGCTGAAAACATTAAATTTTCGGATAGATCCAGTTTTTTATAAACCATTATTGATACCCATTGGATAGAGCTTGTGAAGCACTTTCCGGATCAACAATCAGTATTCCGATATCGTGTATGGTTTAGAAATAATCGAGTGAGATCATTTAGCGTTTCCACCCTGTACATAAAAATAGATAGATCGGTATAGTTACTAGGGTTTTTAATTAATGCCATAGATGGCGTTATATGCCTTAAGACAAAAATCAGTCAGAATATAACGTGGACGAAGTTGGGGTGGTTTTCTTTCAAAAACTGACAAAAAGAGATTTTGAGGAAAAAAACGCTTTTTAAGGTTTTCACTGATCGCTGATGATAGTGCACACTATGCAGTGTAGTGCTAGGTATTAAAGCTATCGTATTGATGTAACAGATTAATACAGATGACATAGGTACTCACAGCACACCAAGGCGAAATCACACCAACATTCCACGCTCTATTGTAGCGACACATATCATACATGCGATATATAAAAGGTTTCTCTATTTGATGCTTAAAGCCGAGACGCCGGGATATGTTGTTGATCATCTGTGGAATAAAAGAAAAAATTCTGTACTCTCTCCCTCTATCTAACCTTTCATATTACTTCAAGTCAAGTAGGCGTCCAAGATACTTGGCGAACCTACATAAAACAGCGAAATATTGGGTACTTCACATCAGGGCAGAGGTTGCTACTTTATAAATAGCAATTCCGGCTCCATGTGGAGTATCTACACTGCTGCCATTTCTGGGCGGGTGCACCCGGATACCAGCTTTACCTTTTTAGAGCGTTACCCCTGCTAACTAGTGCCACGAATTGATATTTTTATTTTTCTAATACGTACGAACCCGACGTAATTTTTCACATACAAACTGCATTCCACTAAATATCCATGAAAGTATATCCAATTTGCCACTCACACATCCTTATTATAATCGTAAATTACCAAGGTTTTTGTTGATTTTATATATTTAAATTAATTTAATAAAAATTCTGGTTACATATTTAATATTTTAAGTTTGTATGAAAGGAATTACGTTAGTTTCACCTTAAGTAGTAGATGTAGTAAAGTAAATACAATACCTCTCTAAATTCGGTCTTCGATTCGAATATATACACTTGTGACAGGGTATCATTATTTTCCTCTACATTTCTGGTCCACGCTGGGCATAATTTATAAGGCTGAAAAGAGTTATTGTCAGTAAAAATAATCATATTTCAAGGCATTTCAGTCACCAAAAAGTTGAGCACAGATTTCAAGTGCTAATATGTAAACGTAATGCTTGTAAACCATCCACTTATCATAAGCCAGGGTTGGCATGATTTAAACAAAGTTGTTTTAAAACACGTGTTTAAAAAACAGTTTGAAATAAAATGATATTTTTTATTAAATGTTTAAAAACACAGTTTAAAACAAGTTCTGAACAACGGTTAAAAAAACAGGGTTTTGAAACTACTTTTATTTTATTGCGAATGAATAGAAATTAATGAAAACGAATAAATATTAGGACTTTAAATAGCTTGAAATAAATTTACAAGTTGAGTCTATGTTGTATTTTTCATTTAAGTTAGGAATAATGTGGAACACGTAATTTGGCATTGTATATCTAATATTAAACATATCTTTTTTTATTATAAGTAGGTGTAATTTATTTAATCAAAGACAAACAGTAACCATTTTAATTATGAAAAACTAATTCGGTACCATCAATCAACAATACAGCAGCTCGCTATAGCAAACGTCATAAGTGAAATAATAAATGAGTTAATTAAGGAGTTCCATGCCGATAGTGGCAGGCAGGTGTACAACGGCAATTTCGCTCGAAAACCGCAAATGAGGATGAACCGGTTCATCAAGACCTTTCATTAGATACCCCACACGATAGGTGTCTGAAAAAAAAAATTTTAAATCCCATACAAAAAATTGACGACACCAAGGGAAATATTTTGAGGAACTGCGGCTCAAAATTATTGTTTTGCCTTAAATTACCTGTGTGCCAAACGGCTCAACTCAACATAGATTTGCGGTTTTTTTTTGCGTACACCCAGGACTACGATAACCGATTAAGGGCGGGCGGAGCCGCTGGCAAAATCTAGTTTTCAAATAGTTTAAGGGGTTTCCCCTATTAATAATGTACAAGAGATATCAGAACATATCGTAACGTATGTAAAGCGATCAGTATTAATCTTTATCTTTAGAGAGAGATACGCAACAAAAAATCAATGTTATCGAATGATCGATTTTTGTAAATGTTTATACTAATTTGAATTTGGAAATATAATAGAATAGAAATGACAAATGAATTATTGTTACGTCTTATTGATTTGAAATTGATAAGTAAAAGTAAAATAAAATCATAAAAAATGCTAGTTTAAAACATTTTGAACTATTTTTTTTAATTAAAAAAACTACTGTTTTTTTTAAACCCTGCCACCAGCAACAGTATAGATTCTGTTAACCATACTTACCTACTAACATAAAAAAATTGTTAGGGTTTGTTTAAAATAGTCAGTGACTTTTTAGGGTTCCGAAGTTTAACAAAGAAACTTTTTATTTTTGCCTTGTTCGACTACTTTATTTCAGCCACTTTCAGCCACTTCATTGAGAAACTATCAAGATTTAATAGCGCTTTAATTAATTAAGTGCTGTAATAAAATACATTGGGTACAAGTTTAGATAATTTAGTACACGTCTAGATATTTCTGACACGTATAGATAATTTGGTACACGTATAGATTTATACCCGCTATATAATATGTAGGTAGGTATTTGAATTGTTTGAATGTGAAAATATCTTGTTTGTACCTCATCGAGTGAAGTATAGATAAATAGAGAATTGAGATATTTTTTTTTAAAATGTTACCCATTTTTAGGATTCCGTAGTCCACTGTCTGTCTGTCCACGGCTTAGCTCAGAACTATTAGTACTAGAAAGCTGTAATTTGACATGGGGTTAGATTTTACTCACGTCCATAAAGTGGTAAAACAATTTTTTTTTAGCGTACTTCCCCTACACATAAAGTGGGGGTGATTTTCTTTTCTTGTCTGATAAGTCATTTAATTATAGACTGAAATTACACAGAAAAAAAAATGTTAAAATTAAAATTTAAAAAAACTTACGATAAATAATTGTACTACAGGGCCTCGGGTGCCCTACAGCAATACAACATAAAGTGCATCGCTCTCTGGTGGTCTTTCATCATAAAAGATGACAGAAAACTTGCTGTAAGATCTAAGGTGATACCTTTGTAATACACCTAACCGCATCTAAATCGGTCCAGTAGTTTGTTCAAAAAATGCTAATTGACATACCTAGGTTATCTTATCATTTTTTAAAGGCTCAAACGCACAGAAAACTTAGGAGTCGGACTAAAGTTGTGCAGCAGACAAAAGCAAGATTCGTTATATCTTTGACCACCTTTTAAGGGGTAAGGGTAGTGATGGTATTTGTTTTTTGTATTTAACTATGTTGAAAAGTCTTACTCTCAATAATTTCTCGTTGTGCTCCTTCGGTATGTCGTAGATGCTGGCTTGCGTCCTGAAAAGGCCTTCAGTAAACGCCTGAAACATGGTACTCGATCGCTTCTCGTTCACGAACTTAAACTACAATGTAAACAGTGCCTATATTTTAATAAAGATATATCATTATTCCTGTGGGAAATTCAATTTTGTCGTGGGAAAAGTATCTTATATCCTTTTCAACACTTTAACAATCTTTGTGCCAAAAATTAGCTTAATTGGTTGCTCCATAGTGACTTTAAGCAATAACAAAAAAACAAACAAACAGCTTTTACAAATGAATTAGTTAGGATAGCAATCTAAAGAGTGCTGGTGGTGGCCCAATGGTTTCGGTGTCTGACTCACATTCTGAGGAGTTCTTAGTGGCCCAAGAGTCTTTATCCTGATTTTTCTAGTACATTGTTGATGCAACTGGCTTTTCGGTGAAAGAAAACTTTATGATAAAACCGGCATATGTCAAAAAAAGACATGTAAAGTACTAAATCGATACTAGTCCGGCGTGATGGACTATGGCCCAAATTGCCCTCGCCTACGGTGTGGGAAGAGAGTCTCCTACTAGAGAGGATGTATGAGGCTGGTAAGGAATCTAGAAAATATAGGATGCATGTAGGTGAAATGTTAAAAAAAGGTATTAAGGTAAGTTGTAAAGTGAAAAAACAAACTACATTAAACTTATAACATATCTTTCTATAAAACGCGACGAACAGACAAAACAAAAAGACTTTTGGGCCTAACTTGAAACTAAAAGGATGAAGCGTTTTTTAGGTGATGAATTTTTATATGAGTAGCTCAATAGACCATCCCCCTTATACAACTTGTTATAACTATATCGATACCAAACTATACTTTAATGATTTTGCAAACGGTACCTATTCAAGAAGACAATTGTATTCTAGATCATTTTATACATGGTTCTAGGATTTGACAATAAAATTATATCAATCTGATGACGATAATCAAATAGCAATAAGGTTGGGAATTGCCCCCCTAATCTCAGAATCACACGCACGCGATTAAGGTCACTTGAGCACTTAAGCAACTTGGGTATTAAGGAGAAAATTAAACGGAAAAAAGGTTCTTAAACACTTATATCCTATAGGTTATATGGCTAAGTCGAAAAACGCTGGTTACCCAGGATAAATCGTTTTAGCTATATCGGAGAGGAGACTGAGAAATTCTATGGACAATAACACGTTTACATTTATACCAGTTGGCAGTCCAGATAAAGACCCAGTAAGACTAACACTACACACAGTAAGACACTATACCGAAAATTTCGTCAGCTTGAAAAATGGCTCTTAATGACTCTTAATGGGGTATAAAGTTGCTGACTAGCGACGCCATTAGATATCCTCAATTTTCTTGGTTCCTCGTGAACAGGGATTCAATTTGAAATGCGGATAATAGAGATCGATCAAGAACAGTGTATGAACAAGTTGCTAGCTGTATAATTATAAACAACCAAATAAAAAAAAACAGTTTGTACAAAAGTTAAAACCGCGCCAAAAGTATTCCGCTTTTGTAATCTTTTACTCAAATTCGTTTTCCTCAATTCGTAGTGATAATAAAATAAATAATGTACTATTCTTATTTATAAGTTACACTTATCTCTTTTTTCATAAAGACCAAAAGCAAAAGTAGTAGTAAAGTAAGCAAGTAGAGTGTATCACTCGGTAGCAAAATTATTTTACCTCGTGCGCTCCATTTTCTATTCAATACAGCGCCCTCGCTGTAAAAATATTATTTTGATCCCTAGTGATACAATCTACTATAACTATCCTTTTCGTCAAGCTATAGGTGTCCTGAAGGTATAACTTATAGTTCATACAGACCATAACTTATTAATAGTTCTGTTAGTCTTGTATGTTATGTAACTAGATAAACTTACCAAGTAATCATGTCTGTTATCGGTAAGTAGTCCAGGATACCTCTGCTTCCAGGCCTTTGCGATGTCCTGTGTATTAATGTACCCTTCGCTGGTAAGGTCCCCAGCGTAGGTCAAGTTTAGCCGTTGGTTCCAGTTCCATAACTCCAATTGGTTTAAGTCGGATGCGCAGATACGTTGCTGAAAGAAGTATTCAGGCCATAGATCAGTGATTCAAGGGTACATACTACGTAGTACGTACATACTAAGTAGTAAGCGTACATACTACGTAGTAAGCGTTCATACTACGTAGTAAGCGTACACACTACGTAGTAAGCGTACATACTACGTAGTAAGCGTACATACTACGTAGTTCGCGTATTAGTTCTTTCACTATGGTCATAGAGTAAGGATACATATATGTCAGGCGATCTAGACAGAGCAATCGCAATCGTGCGGTAAAAGCGACCCCAACTAGCCTTAGTATATTGGGAATGTCACTTTATACCTACCTAAATTGTAGATCTTTGATTTGATTGTAGATTGCAGGTTTTGTACTAAAAAAGGGCCTGAAGTGATTTTATCAAGGTCAAAATTGGTTTAATTTCTTAAACAAGTTGGTATAATTTAATACCATATTATGATAATACGAAAGGGGTGTGAGAAATAGAGCAGGGTCACAGTGTAAGAAATAGTGGTGTCCTAGATTTTTGCAAAACTATTCACGCACTCAGGAATATGCGACAGGGCTATAGCAGCGTATTGCTTCAAGCAGCGTATTGTGTACGGATCGGCATAAGATTGTAAAATGTAAACAAACTATTGTTTTATTATCGTAATCGTAGTGACCGGTTACCCATTAAAAGGTAACCTAGTCACTTTAATTACATTCCAATCGAATGCAATAAAGGTAGGTATACGTACGCTTTAAAAAGGCAGAAGTGTAATCACTTCCCTATTTTTTTAAACACTATAGTACATTGTGTCGGTATTAAATAAAAAAACAGGCTTTAATGACACGACTTTCTAATTACCGTACCGCCCGTGTTAAATTCAACGTTTTTCATCACTTTTGCAAGTAAATATATATAAGGGAAATAAATAAATAAACGAACCAAAACACAATTGAAATGGCGAGAATAGAAGTACGGAAAACAAAGCCACCGGCAGATGGCACTAGATATCTAGAGAATTTATGAATTAAAAAGTTTTGGCTGAAGTTAAAACTTGTAATTGCTCGCTTGTAGTGTGCGCGCAATTCATATTTTGAACAGACAGCTTTTATACATACTTGAAAAAATATGTGCGTCATTACCGCCCGCGAGTTCTTTGCTTTAAAAAAGTAAAATTCACAAAGAACCCGTGGGTGCTACCCAAAGATCTTAGAATCCGCTTTGCCTGCACGTAATGACACTGTTTACAAGTAAGTGTGATAAAAAATAATGAAACATCACGAGAATACGATTCGCGGCGCCTTGCAGCGTGCTTCATTTACGAACGAATTTCCTACATTTTTGACACTTACTAATCAAACACCATGAAATTCTGAAGACGTGCTCTAGAAATAAATATCTAGGTCTGCCTTGTGCCGGTTTTTTTAGGATTCTTTGCAAGTGGTATAAAATATGATTAAAAGTTAATTTATTAAGATTTTTTTTTTTTTAATTTATTTTAATGCTAATATTTATGCTTTACTGTGCACAAATGCTTGACGAGTATTTGGATCGAGCCTATACCGTCCCTCCGATTAAACCTTTTGGCTTTCATTTCCAATACATGATGAAAAATTTTTTTTTAACTCTTTGGCTATAAGTTTAATTCAGCTATTAAGATACAGGCAACGTGGATGAATAAAAAGGTTTTTTTTAACAAACCAAGCGTCTCTTTTGTAGGTTTATTTTTGATAACGGGCCCTAAAAATTTAACATCTGTACTTACATTGGTGTCTCTAAAGTTATTGTTTTGGTAGTTGTTAATAATGATGTTTTTAAAGTTTTCAAGATCTTTCAAATCTTCAATTTCATATGCTTCTGGGTTGTGTGACCCGGGGCGACTTAGCTCCCAGAACGCAGTTGGCTGGCAACCTGAAAAAAATACGAAAAACTTTGATAAAAAAAAAAAAAAAAACCATGTCGTACCGTAAACGCATAAACTAAGGGTTTCGTAGTATGAATATTTCTATCTAACGACATTCTGTGCACAAAACACTTTTGGTTGTAAATATCTAGGAGGTTTAAAAGTTATGGACAAAAGTAAAACAGGGGAATACATTTTTTTTTTATTTTAAAGGCAATAAACACCTACATTTTAAATAAAAAAACCGGTCAGGTGCGTGTAGCACATGCATTAAGTTACCCAGGGTTATAAGCGCTTTTGTTGTAAAATTACTTCCATATCAATATTAAGTTTTCGCTAACAGTAAAGTTTTTGATTAGGTACCTACCTAATTAAATAAAAACTTAAAAGTCGCCTCGTAAAGTCTCTAGATCTACAATCTGAGGTAAATGACTGATGCGGACGGATCGACAGCTCTTCAGGTATTCATAAGGCCATAAGCCATAAGGTTTCGTTTGGATATTTTTTAGAATCCTAAAAACAGTCAAGTGCGAGCGGCATCACAATCCTAATTTTCAGGAGCACAAATCCTACACAAGTAGGTATGAATTAACAGGAATTACGTAAAAATTAGGGTAAAGGTAATCTACCTACAGTAAGCGAATTAGATTAACGTCTACAATTATATCAATTAACATACAAAATATGTATCTCCCTTTTTACATTAAAATAGTTAATTAACACCGCTGTTAATGTTGAAATGCACCTTCCGCAATATAAAAATCCCATAAATAAAGCTGACATGGCCGGTGTTGTACCGCGACCTCGGTATCAGATGATGGATGACCCAATTGCCCCTATTTAACGGTGGTAATTGACAGATTTGTATCAATTAGGTATCGAAATTTACTTATTGCTGACACTTCTTGTTGGGAGCGGTAAAAAGGTATCGTAGCAAAATGTTTTTACAAAATATGTTGTATTTTTAGACTACGAAGTACCTGCTTTAATTTGAACTTGCAAGAGGTTGTCCTCGCATCACAGAACTAATTTAAGTCAGAAAAAATCAATTGGTTCGGAGATGACCAAGATTTACATTGCTCGCGTGTTTTTATGTTTTGTTAGAATAATTTGTAAATTGGAGTAATGCAGATAATAAATAACTGTCTCGGAAAAACATAATAGTACCTTAGTATTATTATATAGTTATAAACAGGGCCAGAAAATGATAAGATAGTTAAGTTTTACGTCATGAGTAGGTAAGTTTGTAAGTGTAACACAAAACGTCAAACCAAGTCAACAAAAGTAGGATGTGTCGTTTTAGGCAAACATGAGGAAATGAGGTGTATAAGCGAAACAAACACTTTTATTGGCAACACTGCGTCATAGAATAGGGTGTTAATGGTAAACTCACAACTGAAGTTTTTTTTTACAATCGTGTCTTGTATTCCCGCACAAAACTTTATTTTGATTGGGTACCTATAGGTTAGGTATCGTACCAATCGGTCTTTGAGCGGGTTCAGAAAAACTTGATTCAATTAATTGACACCAACTACAATAGACTCATGCGTCCACCGCTAAGAAAATTCCATCTAGGGTAAAACATCCTAATCTCGACCCCGCCTGATTTCGGCCCCAAAAACGTTTAAGCTTATAGTTAGGTCCAAAGTCCTTGTAGGTGCATGGCTTTGGCATCCATCACTACTTTATTAAATCTAGTTTTGATATATATGCAATATGGTATTTCCATGTGGTAAAATCCGGTGGTTTAGTGTACATAAGTCGGCGAGACAGTGAAATTCTATCGCTGATTTGGTAAAAATGCCAACGGACACCACATTGGAAATATTTAGCTTGTAAAATTATTTTTTTATTTCAAACTTTTTACTGGATTTATAAGTAGACACGCTTCGAACACCACTCCACGTTTAAGTAAATACTTTTCGGAACGAAACACAAAATTGCAATAGAAGATTTTGCTCGTCAAAATCCGCTCATCCTTCTATATAAATTAAACTACAAGTTCTTAAACGCATATTAACTAAAGATTTTCTTAGTACAACAATGCATGTCATTGGTTTATGACCAAGTATGATATGTCCAAGCTTGTTTAAGACTCTATATAAAACATTTTGTGCCTGTATTGGAATCCTTCCTAATCTAATAAAAGAAAAACAAAATACCAGACTACATAAAAGCTATTTTCGTACTTAATTGTTACACATGATATGATTTTGAACGTAGGTTTTCGCAACAATGTAAGTATGTAGAGGGCTACAAAAAAAATTAATATTTGCTGTAAGTTACGGAGGAGTTGGGTATCCCGCAGACTACTTGATGCTGCTTAGAAATATCACTGAAGTAACAGTACACCAAAATTTCTATCAATTAGACAAGTAAAAGTTTGTAAAAACCCTTTAGTCACATAGGAAATGCGCTGATGGGCTCCAAACTTCTGGGATGATCTTCATAAATCGTAGTTAAGAACCAAACAATAGTCGATCACATTAGATATCAAACAAAAAAAAGGGGTTTGCACTCTGGGAGTGCCGGCAGAAGTGAAAACCTTTACACACGATTCGCGCTTAACATTCAAATATGTTACAAGACGACTCGTATCGCATCGTATCACATTTTAACATGTGTAATCCGCACTTTTATTATTATAAATAATAATGTTTGTTTATTTACTTTTTTGACGTAGTAAATTGTAAATAAACGCGACACGAGTTCCGTCTTACGAATTTTCTATGAATTTTCGATCAGGACACGTGACCTGACGCGAGTTTAACATTTTTTACCCATCACAAAAAAAGTTCACAACGCTGCTAAAGAAGTTTTCACTTCAAAAAATCCCCATTAAATTGGTCCGTTGGGTTGGGAGCTACGAGGTCACAGACAACACACTCAACAAAATTATAACAATCCTCTTTGCATCAGGAGTTAAAAAAATCACATCTAAATCGGTTCATCCGTTTGAGAGCTACGGTGTCAAAGACAGACACACACGCATATAGCGATCAAACTTATGACACCCCTCTTTTGGGGTCGGGGGTCACAAATACTGATAAAAATGAATCCAAACACGACATATCTGCTATTATTTTTTCAAGAGTGTACTGGTATGCTGCATATCCTGGCTACAGCATCATTCCAGAAAATTCCAAAGTCTTGCATAGTTATGTAGCTAGCAATACATGGGTATTTCGTGTTTTAGGTTACACATATGTTTAAAAGGAAAGTTAATACATATCCAATGCGTCTTGGATCCCTACCGCAGGTAACAAAAGAGCTGATAACCTTGAAACGGCTGAACCGATTTCGATGAAATGTCTAAGAACCACTGCTAGAAAACCTGCTTTGAAATTAAAAAACCCGCATTGAAATCGGTTCATCTGTTAAAAAAAAAAGTTTAAAAACTAAAGTTCAACATGGTATCAATAAGTTTACATAGCAACAATAAAATATATATGTCGCAGCCATCTGGTTAAATTTGCTAGTTAATTAGCCGCCTAGGCAGATCATCAAGTATGGAAAAGGAATTACTTTATGACTAAACATATTATTATATGAAACCTGATTGGAACGCTCCGCTCGCTTTGCTCGCTCCGTATATTTAATTGTTGAGATTTGTTTGTCTTTTGATAGGAAATTAATGGTATTTATTTAAGGATCACGGTGACAAGAACTGCGCCTTTACTTGTTCTTTAAAACTGCAAGTGATTGTGCCTTTCGGATTTTAATAGGTAGAGAGTTCGACAGACGCACTGCTTGAACGGTGAATGAATCACTGTAAAAATATAAATTAGAAGAGGAACGCAAAGAAACATGATATTCAAAACGGTCTCTAGGATATTGAAGATAGCAAGGATTGAACAGGGCACACAGTTAAGAAGTGAAAGAATGTGGGCATTCCGGAGAACACGAATAGGGAGCCACTTGAGCTTCACACGAAGGTGGAGATATGGTCATACTTGCTCAATCAAAATATGAACCGAATGCACTGATTTTGAAGGCGCTCAAGTATCAAGTCTTCAGTAAGATCAGGATAGCTGGCATCTGCGTAATCGCGTATGGGAAGCAAGAGAGATTAAAAGAGCAATTTTAGTGTAGGAGGAAAATTTTGCAGTCTCCTCAGGGAACCAACGGCCGAAACTCAAGATAGGTTACGGTCTAAAATAAACCAAGGTTTTTAATCTTCTCACTGTAGGGTATTAATGTTTTATCAACAACAATTTTTGGAAGCTTGCCCCAGTTTATTTTCGATATGAATTTTGGCCTGCCTATTATTATGGCCTGGGTTGTAGCAGGATTTATTTTAATCCCAAATGATCTGCTCCGTTCTGAAATTTCTTGGAGGTCAGTGTTTATCAAATTTATTGTTTTATACATATCATCATCATATGTTGAATTATATAATATTAATAAAAACTGCAAATAAGAGAGGAGAAAAAACGCTATCTTGCGGGACTCCGGCATTTATATGGCACCAGTCTATGAAATTGTTTTCGTTGAATACGACCACACAAGTAACTATGAAACCATTCAAGCACCGTTGGAGATATGTTAAGAGAACTTTAGTAAGATTTCTAAATCGACTCTATTAATTGCATTGCTGAGACCTAGTAACGTTAATACTCTGATATGCTTATTGTTCATTCCCATACGAATATCATTTGTAATTTTAATTAAGGCTGTAACAGTACTGTGTCCTACAGATCCAGAATAAAGAGTATTTAATAAGTTATTTCGTGTAAGAAACAAAATTTATTGTTTTTGGACAAGACGCTCAAAGACTTTGGATAGAAAGGGAAGGAAAGAAATAGAACGGAAATCAGAAAAACAAGAAGGACTTGATTGTTTCGGAAGCGGAATAATGTGAGCGCCTTTCCATGTTGTAGGAAAAGTACAGGAGGGGCTAGTTCCCCTTTTTAAGATTTTTGTTTTAGTAGGGTCAATATTATCAAGTACATTAATTATCATGGCTTATGTCATGGTTACCGACTGAATTGGAAGAAATGAAAAGAACGTTCTTCTTAACATCACAATCAGTGAATTGTGAATTGTAAAAGGAGAAAAATCAGGAGTTGATGTAGAGGAAAGATAATTTAAGGTATTGTTTTTAGCAATACCATGGGACATAATAGAAGAATTAATGTTTGGCGGAAGTGAATTTGGGGATGATTTACCAACTCCTGTTGATTTAAAAAAAAATCATACCTATGATGGATCCTCATTTTCAACAGATTTGTGAATATGGCGCCATTGCGCATCCCAACACATTCTATTACAGCGATTCCGATTAATTCTATAATTTTCTAGATTAATATGACTAAAATTTTTTTTTTATATTAAAATTTTGCATATTTTTTTTTGGCCATCATAGCTTAGATTTTATTAGTTAACCAAGGAGCTGGTCGAATAGGTGCATGCATGAACATCATAAGTTGTGTTAACAAAGAGTTATATATTGCAACTTTTTCATCGATTATAGTAACATTATCAATTAAAGACCAACTAATTTTATTATTAATTCTGGAAGAAGATCTAAGTCCATAGCACTAAAATTGCGTTGCAGAAAAATTCTTGCGTTCGATTTGGGAGAAGAGAGAGAGAGAGAGAATTTTATAAGACGGGTATGAAGGATCATGAAATGACAATGCATCAGCATAACACTGATCATGTTTAGCAACATGGTCCATGGACGAAACGAAGATTAAATCTTAAAGGAAATGACAGCAATTTGGGAAAAAGTGAGTGGCTTAAAGAGGTAGAATGTTCAATGTTCATACCTACTTGCTTCTGCAACGGATTTAAGGCGTTGTGCACGAGAGTCATTTTAAATAATACACGTGTTAAAGTATTTGTATGACGATGGAAAGTCTTCCAAGAGCTTCTCAAAAGTAGAAAAGTAGTTGACTTGGAAAATCATTTGGTTTTTTTTTATTTATTTTATGACAAAATAACGAAAATTAAATACAATTATTTTAGGTTCTACAAATGTGGTTTATTCAAAGAACACTCTGGATAAGGAGGGCTCTGTCAGTTACCAACCTGAAGGCCCACCACAGCGTGTCAAGAGCCCGAGCGAACTCATGCCAATTTACTACTAAGTTGCGTCATGGAACCATAGCCTGGAGCCATGGCTTGCTATAACAAACTTTTTTAGTATAATAAAGTAGTTGACGTAAGAATCCCACGCCGATGACCAAATTTAGGGCGGGCGAAGCTGTGGGCAAAAGCTAGTAAAAAACAATAAAGGGTTTTATATATAAAATTTATTTGAAAAAATTTACGCCTGAAAGAAATGAAGACATATAAATCTATAGTTTTCAAAGATACAGTACCTATAAATATTATAAATGGGAAAATGAGTTTGTTTTACTAACAATACCTCACAACTGGCAACTAAAATTTACAACTAGGATAGAGGAAGATACGGAAAAAACTACATATTTTTTAAATCGGAAGATCCAAAAGTTTTTGTAGAAATAACTTTAACCCAATGCCACGTGGAAGAACTATAGCTGCAGCCAACTATAGTCTACTATTGTACCGTATATAGTCAACTACAGTCATTAGTATGTATGTTTAATGAGACATGCATACAAATCCATACTGATATTATTAATGCGAAAGTAACTGTCTGTCTCTCTGTCTCTGTTATCTCTTCACGCTTCAACCGCTGAACCGATTAAGATAAAATTTGGCATGGAGATATTTGAGTCTAGCAAAATCTAGTATGCTATAATGAAGGATTACCAAATCTCATGCTGATTACCAAATTGAGGGCAGGCGGAACCGCGTGCAAAAGCTAGTAGATAGTAATAAAAAGCTTAGACGATTACAATTAGTCCTTGCGTAAGTAAATTACGCACATTTTATACATGGATGAGGTAAACATCTCATATTGTATTCCAGTCTTTCCAGTTAACCACCCACACATCAACAACATTAAATAATTTTCCACGCCATTAAAACTGCAATGTAATATACTACACGTTTTTACACCACACCTGGTAGTTCTTTATTGGAAGTCTTCCAAAATCTTGTCAGTTTTCAATCAAAATTTAAACAAAGTAAAATTTACGAACGCTGACGTGATGTCACAAGGCTTAATGCCTACCTATTTTTTTCTTTATATATTATCGTACGTAGCTTTGGCCTATAATAAACATATCAAGGATGTTCTATATTTAATTTACGGGTAAATACCAGATTTTCCAATATTTAGTTTGACTTGAAGGTATATATTAGATCCCTATTTAAAAACAGGGTCAAGCACGTTAGTGGTGTGAAATAAAATACATATAAAACTAATTAAACTATTTTTGGAACCTTTTTTATTGTTTCTAGAATAGATAATTCTCTGAGTATTCTGCAAAAAACGGACACTTGGTAAAAGTTTAGCTCATGACTTTTTTTATATTTCTGCACATTATTAAAAATAAAAATATCTAAGAGACTCCTTCTCTTTAGAAACTCTTATCATTAAAATTAAATCTACTCCATACTATGCTTCATAGCATCTCAGCCTACCATTCATTTAATTCATACAGTCATCGAAGGCATCTAAACACCAATCGTAAGTGTGCACCAATGTGCGCGGGAGCTGTCCAGCCAGTCATACATCTTGTCGCGGCGTATTTATTTATCAAAAGGGATGTATGACTGTAGAAATAAAAAAATATTTTTCGGCTGTGATAGCATGATGACACCTGTCTGAGCAGACACACAAAAGATCGCTGATGACACTAATAATGAACTGATGAGAGTGGCGGCCATTTTATATTTACGTAATTTGTAGCTTGGAGGGCAAAGACCTTTTAATGCACAGCTTTGTGGGATGCATTGCAGTCTGAAGGTGAGGTCGCGTTTATAATATGTACCTGCATTGTGTAACTGTGTTTAAAGATTACAGCGACAAATAGTGTACCGCAGATTAAAAAGAAAAACGTGAATGAAGGATTCCAATTATTTTTAAGTTGTCTATTATACATTTTCAGCATATACAGCCTTTTCCTCCGTACTTGTAATAAAACTTTGTTAAGAGCGCATGAGCCGCCCTGATGATCGTTGCCAGTCGTTTCAACATAGGATAACAATGTTACGATACGACGGGAAAAGTTAGCTTGCGCGGCGCGCGGGTACTGCAATGTGCGAAAAACCTATGAATAATAAATAATGATCCAGACGTTAAAGAGTCCATAGTAACTAAATATTTCTTTATTGTCAAGATTTCTTAAGCATAAAAGAAATATAACTTAAACACTGACAAACGTGAAAACATAAATTAATTTACTTTTTCGATAAAGAAACCCTTCCTAATATACTGTTTTGGCGAAGAAATATTTAAATTTCTACCCAAGTAACACAGAGGCTGTATAATTAATGAATACCTAATTAAATTTTTGTGTACTTAAGGTGACTTACAGAAAATCAAACTGGGCCGGAACAACTTAGAGTAGGAAGCCATTAAGAGGATCCAGCTTGGGTGGGCAGCAGCATATACCGCAGCGTCCTACCTGTCATGACTTACGGCACCGAAACGTGGACACTTACAGCAGGGCTGGTCAACAAGTTAAAAGTCACACAGCGCGCACTTGAGCGAGCCATGCTCGAAGTGTCCCTGAGGGATCGAATCCGAAATTAAGACATCAGGAGGGTCAGTAAGCTGAAGTAGCAGTAGGCTAGTCTGTCAGAGAACCGATTATGAACGATGGAGCAGACGTGTCCTAGGGAGGAGGTCGCGTTAAGGAAATCAAAGCTAGTAATGTAATAAATATTAAATTTAAGAATATTTAACATATATCTATTTATTTATTTGTAAGAATATAATAAGATTACGCACAAGATCTTCATAAAATTAAGAAGTATATTGAAGGTAGAAATAATAATTTTTGAAAAACGATTTGTAAGCAGAGGAAAATAGAATTTATTTTATGACTTCTATTTCCCAAACGTCTTTGTGCGAGCTACGTAGTTATTTAGGCATTTTTAATATAGTTTATATCAGTACGGTGGCAAACAACATAACGGTCCGCCTTGTGGTAAGCAGTTTCTTTTTCGTTATTATGGCCATGAGAACGAAAAAGAAAAGAGTTTGTACAGCGGCTACTCCATCCACATATATGTGGATTTTTGCAACATCAGGGGTATTCACGCAAATCTTAACGCAGTCCACCACCATCTCGAAACTGCGCAGCCGACCATTCTTTTTCTAACGGAGACGCAGATATCCTGCCCGGCCGACACATCATACCTTTACTATCCCGGCTACAAACTCGAACACAATTTTATGAGTCGTGCCGGTGTATGTATGTTCGTCCGGGAGGATATCTGCTGTCGCCGCCTTCATAGCCTTGAAGACAGAGACCGGTCGATATTGTGGGTGCGCGTAGATTACGGCGGCCACACTCGTATCTATGCGTGCCTATACAGGTCTCATAGCGGTGATACGGACGTAACTCGACTCTTCACGCACCTGAGTTTGACGACTGACAAAGTTCTAGAGCAATATCCCACAGCAGAACTAGTTATTTTGGGAGACTTTAACGCCCACCATCGCGAGTGGCTCAGTTCTCGAACCAATAACTATACTGGGATATCTGCTCATGAATTTGCTCTGACCTATGGATTCTCTCAGCTGGTACTTTCTCCAACAACAATACCAGATATAGAGGAACATACGAGCTCCTTACTGGACCTTCTGCTGACTACTCGTCCGGACGGATACTCCGTCTCAGTAGATGCGCCTCTTGGCTCCTCGGACCACTGTCTCGTTCGGACTCAAGTGTCATGCACACAACCCGATCCTTCTGGGCCAACTAATTGGCGTCGTGTGTGGCACTATAAGTCGGCAGACTGGGATGGATTGCGAGAATTTTACGCATCGAACCCGTGGAGGCAGATCTGCTTTAACTCAGAAGACCCTGACGTTTGCGCAGCCGCAGTCACTGAGACAATCCTTGCTTGTATGAAATGCTATATTCCTAACCCGCGAGTAGCTGCCGACGTCAAAAAACGACCGTGGTTTAATAGGTCTTGCAGAAAAGCTAAAATTCTTAAGCAAAATGCATATGAGGCTTGGACCACGGCTCGTTATAATAAGGATCCGAATATTTCTGAGTTAAAACGCAAATTAAATGCTGCCCCGAGGTTCAGTAAGAAAGCAACTGCCAGAGCAAAATTCCAATTCATCGGCAAAATAGGTGGGCGACTTGCGAGCTATCCTTCTGGGAGTCGTGCTTTCTGGTCGCTTGCCAAAGCTGCCGAAGGGAAGTTTTGCCAGTCGTCGTTACCACCACTGCGAAAGACCGATGGTGACTTGGCCCATAGTGCTAAAGAGAAAGCCGATCTACTGGGCAGTCTCATTGCCTCGAGCTCGAAAATGAACGATGAAGGCGCTGTACCACCTACTATACCGTGGTGCGGTAAGACCATGCCGGAAATCTCCATAACGCAGCGGGAGGTCAGGCGGGCGTTGCTTTCTCTAGACGTTCATAAGTCGAGTGGGCCAGACGGTATACCAGCAGTGGTGCTTAAGCAGTGTGCTCCTGAGTTATGTCCTGTACTCACGCGCCTCTTCGCGCTTTCCTACCACACTAGGCAATTTCCATCATCATGGAAGACTGCGAATGTGCACCCGGTGCCCAAAAAGGGCGATAGATGAGATCCATCAAATTACAGGCCTATCGCTATTACCTCTCTCCTCTCTAAGGTGATGGAGCGTGTGATCAACACACAGCTTCTAAGATACCTATAAGTACACGATCTGGTCAGTGACCGTCAATATGGCTTTCGCCACAGTCGCTCGACTGGTGACCTTCTAGTGTATCTCACACACCGATGGGCACTAGCCATTGAGAGTCAGGGGGAGGCATTGGCATGTAGCCTGGACATAGCGAAGGCGTTCGATCGGGTCTGGCACCGGGGTCTTCTATCGAAGTTGCCATCTTACGGAGTGCCCAAGGGTTTGTGCAAATGGGTAGCTAGCTTTTTGTCCGGCAGACTCATACGAACCGTAGTTGACGGTAGTTGCTCTGATAGCATGGACATTAATGCTGGTGTCCCGCAAGGCTTTGTGCTGTCTCCTACGCTTTTTCTACTGCATATCAATGACATGTTGGATATCAACAACATACATTGCTATGCAGATGACAGTACTGGAGACGCTTTTTACACGGGTCGTGCAAACATCCCTCGTTCCGTTGTGGAGGAAAACCGCGGAGATCTTGTGTCTCAAATCGAGACCACACTGTCCCAGATCTCTGACTGGGGACGGGTAAACTTGGTCCGATTCAACCCTACAAAGACACAAGTGTGCGCGTTCACTGCTAAGAAAACTCCATTCTCTGTAGTCCCACAATTCCAGAACACTCCCCTCTCCATCTCCAAGAGCGTTGGGATCCTTGGTGTCGACATTTCCAGCGATGTTCAGCTCCGAGATCATTTACAAGATAAGGTGAAGCTTGCGTCCAAAAAACTTGGTGTACTCAACAGAGCGAAGCAGTATTTCACGGCGGGTTGTCACTTTACAAGTCGCAAGTTCGGCCCCATATGGAGTACTGCTGCCATCTCTGGGCAGGTGCACCCGGATACCAGCTTGGCCCTTTTGACTCGGTTCAACTACGGGCTGTGAGAATTGTCGACGATTCCAAACTCACTTGCGGTATCGAGCTCTTAAGTCTGAGGAGAGACTTTGCCTCACTGTGTGTGTTCTACCGCTTGTACAATGGGTTGTGTTCTAAGGAATTGTTCGAAATGATGCCCACGGCTACTTTCTACCATCGCACCGCTTGCCATCGGCAGGGAATTCATTCTCACACTTTAGAACCTAAATGGTCGCGTACAGTGCGGTTTCAGAGAAACTTTCTCCCGCGAACGCTTGGGTTGTGGAATGAGCTCCCTGCCAAGGTTTTCTCTAAGGACTACAGTATGGGGTTCTTCAAGAAAGAAGTTATTAGATTTCTGAAGGGTCGGCAACGCGCAAGTGATACCCCTGGTGTTGCAAGCGTCCATAGGCGACGGTGACCGCTTACCATCAGGCGGACCGTAAGTTTTTTTGCCACCTTAGTGGTATATAAAAAAAAAAAAAATTACTTAGACGTATAAAAGTCTCTTTGTATCACCGCGTCCTACGAGTATGTACGCTTTAAAAAGTCTAATCACTTAAATTCTTACTTAAAAAACCCCGTATTGTAGTTCTTAGAGAAAACCTTGGATGGGACCTCATTTCACAACTAAGCGTTTGTGTGAAGAAGTTCCTCTGAAACAGCACTCTACGTGACCATTTAGGATCTAAGCTGTGATGGGATGGTAGAAAAATACCCATGGGCAACAATTCCTCAGTCCACATCCCATTATATGAGCGGTAGAACACACACATGGAGGCAAACTCTCTCTCAGAATCGTCGAAGATTCTTACAGTCCGTCATTGAACCGAGTCAAAAGGGCCAAGCTGGTATCCGGATGCACCTGCCCAGAGATGGCAACAGTACTCCGTATGGAGCCGGACTTGCAACTTGTAAAGTAGCAACCTTTGCCCCGAGGTGTCTTCTAAGTGACCTCGAAATATCGCTGTATATGTCAACACCTAGGATCCCAAATCCTAATGCTCTTGGAGATGGTAAGGGGTGGGTTCTGGTATTGTGTGACCTCAGTGAATGGTCGTAGGGTTGAATCGGACCAAGTGTTCCCGTCACTAGTCAGAGACCTTGCACGCAGTGGTCTTGATTTAAGACACAAGTTTACGCGGTTTTCCGTATATGAAATGCTTCACTATGTAGTTAAAAATAAGATCTTGAACAGACAAAACGTTGACTAATGGATACAAAAACTAAGTGTTTGTTGTCCTTGCCGTTGGATACCAATACATATTTTCAAAATAATGCCGGTTCTTGGCGAACGATGAAGATAAATCGGGATCGACCTGATACTTAAGAACAAAGAAAATAAAAAAGGTTCTAATAAATTAATCAGTATAAAACTTACCCAAAATATTATGTATTTTGTCGGTAGGGATACCATTATTGGCGAAGATATATGCCGTTTTAGTACCGAACAGCTGGTACGGTTCCTCGTTACCAGAGAGGCAGGTTTCCTGCTGGCCAAAGACCTGGCAAACCAAAGTTACTAATGTGATAAAGAACCACCCCATCTCCACCTGGAAAATTAAATCCAATATATTTTAAGAAGAAAAACAGTGTTAATATTTTAAGGAAAAAGGGTTTCTATGCTTGGTTGTATGTACCCGTCTCTGCATATATGTAACCGATTGTTCGTAATGTTATTATAGACACCAATTTAACCATCGGCATTGCCTCGTAACAGTTATGTACGTAAACAAATAAATAATTACCTTATACATTATACATTTATTTATTGACATAAATTGAGACATCAAGGCAAATGAATAAAATTGGAGGGTCTGTAATTTCATACTTTTTCTGTTTTTTTTTTTATACCACTAAGGTGGCAGACAAGCTTACGGTCCTGATGGTAAGCGGTCACCGTAGCCTATGAACGCTTGGAACACCAGGGGTATCACTCGCGCGTTGCCGACCCTTTAAAAGTCTAATAACTTCTTTCTTGAAGAAACCCATATTGTAGTCCTTAGCACATTCCACAAACCCAGCGTTCGCGGGAGGAAGTTTCTTTGAAACCGCACTGTACGCGACCATTTCGGTTTTGAAGTGTGAGAAAGAATTTCCTGCCGATGGCGACCGTTGCGATCGTAGAAAGTAGCCTTGGGCATCATTTTGAACAATTCCTCAGAACAAATCCCTTTGTACAAGCGGTAGAACACACACAGGGAGGCAAAGTCTCTCCTCAGATTTAAGGGCTATACGGCAACTGAGTTTGGGATCGTCGACAATTCTCTTTGCGAAAAACTTGCGACTTGTAAATAAGCAACCTTTGCCCCGAAGTGAAGTACTGCTTGGCTCCTCACCTTGTCTTTTAAATGATCTCGGAACTGAGCATCGATGGAGATGCCAAGACTAAGGATCCTAATGCTTCTGGAAAGGTGAGCAGTGCTAAAAAAATTCAAACATTCGAATTGAGAACATTCCCCTTTTTTGAAGTCGGTTAAAAAAGAGTCATAAGCGTCACACTTCTTAGAATTAATTACTACCTCAAAAAATAGCTATCGGAGCAAAATTTAACTTTCACCGATATTAGGTATTAAGTACCTATAAAAATGTGCATATTTCCAATTAGTTGCTTCCGTAGAATATGCGGATGTCTGTAATGCTTATTAACTGGGTTCGTTAAAACTTAGATTGCAGCAATCTGTGTTTTATAAATGCTCTAGGCACTTATACGTATTCAATCAGAATTTTTCCAGATTTTCAGAACTTGCGGTTAAAAAATTAGGACACATTTTTTTTAACTTTAGAAGTAAAAATTACTTTATTAGGAAACTTAAATATTTTTTTGAAAGTCTATTACCCAAACAATGAGACGGGGTATATGGTTAAAAAAATCCATCAGAATCGAGATAGAGATTGTGGAATTATAAGGGTTGGACATGATGAAACTACGTAGGTACAAGCGTTACTTTTCAGCTATTTGGCTACGGAGTCACTAGTGTGAAAGATACTTTCAGCAGTTTTTAGGCTGTCGTACTAAGATATTTTTGAAAAAGCACATCCAATACTTAGTAGGTAAAAATTAAAACTGGCCAAGTTCATGTAGGACTTCGCACATTTAGTGTTTCGTACCAAATGTAAAGGTACGCCATAAGCCATTCAAATGGCAGAATTATTCATAAGCAAAAGGTGAGTGACTCCCTTCTGTGCTACGCATTTGACCGCAAAATAAAGTTAGTTGTAATAGTAAAAAAATTTGGAAATTAAAATAAAAATCGAATTTATCAATATATTGGTATTTGTTAGTAGAATATACATAATAAAAAACATTATCATCAAATTTCAAATTCATAGGTCAGTTAAAAGTTAAAAAATTATTCGGAACAAAATTTTGTAAAAAACGTTGACATTTCAAATAATTTTTAAACCAAAAATTACAGTTTTTATCTGCTCACCGAGATTTAAACAACGATACCCCACTCGATGGGGAAAATCAAAATTTCGCGTCGGTCGGTCGGAAATATTTTTTGACAATTTTTATGGCTTTTAACAAGCAACAAGATTCTTATATTGTGATTTTTTTCTGGCTCTTTCAGGATTGCGCCCGGATTTTGACTGTGTCAGTATTTTTTGATTATTCAACAAAGTAGGTACCTACAGCCTGCTGCTGCTGAAAATATCTCTAGGGACTACTGTATGGGGTATTTCAAGTGAAAAGTGATTGAATTTTTAGAGGACCGGCAACGACGATTTATTGGTATTTGCCGGGTATGAACCCAACTCTATGCGCGAGTGATGCATGCATATGGTGTAGCAAGCAGAAATAGGCTTTAACTGCTTAGAAATATTTTTCGAAAAATTCAAATGTTTTTAAAAGATGCTTTGACACAAAAGGCAAGAGAGGCCGAGGCTCCCAGGGTATAAATAAATATTTTAAACTGAACATTGTAATAATAATATAAAGGACACAAAAATACTATGGTATTTAATTACGTTTGCTGGCGACCAAAATAGATAGGTAGGTATGTCCAGATTCAAGCAATGTCTTTTTCTTAAATCTCTTATTTTGTCCACTTTTCGAGAGTTTTAGTAAAAAAACAAAAAAAAATATGGGCTGGGACTCCTTCAGAGTTCAAAAAGCCCTCGTCGGCCTATGTTTATCGTTTAAGACCAGACTACTTTTGTCAAGACAAATCAAACAAGCGCAAACTCGATAGGATAGCGCTGTTTTACAGGGGTCCCACGACACCTTCCGGCTTCATCATCAGAACAGCTCTATGACATCATTATATTGCATTGTCATTCGATTTCCGTGAGTATGCAAAATTTCAACTCAATCGTACACCAGAGAGTGGGTCACATTTAACTTACAAGTTTAATCACAGACACGGGACAGGTGAAACTAAATAAAAGCTTGTAATTAAAATACTCATAACTTTCATTCTCTCCGCGACTCTTAAGCAAACGAAATAGAAAGAAATGTGGCTGGCAAGCATGAAAAAGTGGCACACGTGATACGTCATGATTAACGTGGTTAACAACACCAAAGAGCTTAACACATAATAGTTAACAATATATATATTTTACTACTTTTTTTTATAAACACGATTATAACAGATTAGCAGCCTTTTTTAACACAACACTGGCCAAAAATTACCTTTGCGCGGGAAAAATCTGATCGCACGTTGTTTACGATTAGAACGTGCTCGAAACGCAGCGTCAAGCAAACGCAAGAGCGGCGTGTGTACTGGAACTGGTTGTTGCTTTGAACTAGGTGTGGCATTGTGGAACCGAGCTGTTGTGTCATTCATAGGTACTACTACACGTACATCGGTATACTGTAACGTGAGGTAACGCGAACTTCTACAAGAATGTTTCTATGTTTCTCGGCATGAGGATGTTCAAGTACAATGGAATCTTTGATGATTATTTATCTTAGAAGGTCAAATAACAATGCATTAAGGCACTAAGAAAATGATTCAGCGCTTAGGAATATGCTTATAATCACATTCATACAGATAAGTGATCAGATAGGTTAATTTGTTAGGGAGGAAGCTACAATTACTTACACACGTAAGAGTAATATGTACAATTTTAGGGTTAACGTAGAACGTTATTTTCTACAAAAAACCGGCCAATTAGTGAGTGTAATTCAGTAAATCCTACGAAAAATACAAAGATTGAGGAAATCTCAAAAAAATGGGGATGTTACTTTTATACGTTCATAACATCTCACTATCCCTTCGAAATAAGCGTCATTAAGTTACCTATTTATTTTTTATTTTATCTAAATAACTGATGTCTAGTTCCGAGATCATTTGAAAGACAAGGTGAAGCTGGCGTCCAAAAAACTTGGAAGCAGTACTTCAACTCCGGCTCATATGGGGTACTGCTGCATTTCCGGGCGGGTGCACCCGGATACTTGGCCCTTTTGACTCGGTTCAACGATGGGCTGAGAGAATCGTCAACACAAGTCCTATCGATCCCTTAAATCTGAGAAGCTTGCCTTCGTGTGTATGTTCTACCGCTTGTGGGATGTGTTCTGAGGAATTGTTCGAAATGATGCCCATGGCTACTTTTACCAGCGTATCGCTTTCCATCATCGGCAGAGAATCCATTCTTACACTTTAGAACCTAAATGGTCACGTACAGTGCGATTTCAGAGGAACTTCTTTCCGCGAACGCTTAGGTAGTGGAATGCACTTCCTGCCAAGAATTTCTCTAAGGACTATTAGATTTTTAAATGTCGGCAACGCGCGAGTGACGCCCCTGCCCTGGTGTTGCAAGCGTCCATAAGCTGCGGTGACCGCTTACCATCAGACCGTTAGCTTGTTTGGCACCTTAGTACTATAAAAAACTTATAGCCCCATTTGGTCCGTAATTTTTCATTCGTAGTACAAATAAAGCCTTGTTATCGTGATTTTTCCCTTATCCCTTTAAATCCCTATCCAATGATACACCGCATGATCGGTTACGCGACAAAAAAATGTTCATCTCTATGTCCAATGTATGAAGAGCTCCCCCTAAATAATATTTTTCTTATGTTTTATAACCCATTTGTGTGGCGTTTACAAAAGACACATTTCCGTAAAATTTCATTAAAATCTATCCAAAAGCGACATACAGACTAAAAAGATAACACAAAAAAGAATGCGCCAATAAATTAATTTAAAAAAGTAAAAAAATAAATCGACATTTGAACGCGGTGAATTGGCGACAAAATTACCTAAACTATTTTTATTATTGTCAATATAATTAGGTCTTCTACACACATGTTTGAGAAAAGCACTATACAAACCTTGGCCACTACTGAGCATAACCGGACTCTGTTATGTGATACTCACAATCGCCCGGTTATGCTGCGTTTGGAGGCTAATAATTCGCAAAATATAGATTAGACAGAAAATTTTAAATGTATTATCACGACATCGCACGAAATGGGGTGTGTAAAGAGATTTTAAACAACCTAACAATGTGTTTAGAAGCCCACATAGGCTAATACGGACGTGTAACGTAAATAAATTATGAATTTTTAATATTTTTTATCTGACTTTAAAAAAGGAGGTTAATCATTTCGACCCGTACCTGTGCCCACCTGCTTACCAACATATGTTATGGATGTTAAATTAGAAAATTAAAAAAAAAAAAGAGTTGCACTCCGGGAGTGCCGGCCGAAGTGAAAACCTTTACACACGATTCGCGCTTAACACTCAAATATGTCACAAGACATGTCTTTGACAATGTCAAGAAATAATAATGTTTGTTTATTTACTTTTTTGACGTATGAATTAAAATTCCATATCCAACCTCCCTGTACTACTCATATTCGCGAATACTAAAAATAAAAATTATAATAGGCGTGGCATTACGGTTTCCGTCTTACGAATTTCCACGATTAGGACACGTGACCTGACGCGAGTTTATAATTTTTTACCCATACCAAAAAAAAGTGCACAACGCCGCTAAAGAAGTTTTCACTTCAAAAAACGGGTTGCACCCCGGGAGTGCCGGCAGAAGTGAAAACATACTCGCTATTTACTTCCCATCACTTCTTATCCATATTTATTTATTAAAAATAATAACTTTTGTTTATTTACTTTTTTGACGTTGTATATTTGACAGTTCAATCTGTCATAGAATTAAAATCCCATATCCAACCTCCCTGTACTACTCATAATCGCCATATACTAAAAATAAAAACTAACCTAATGTAAATAAAGGTTTCGTGTCCTAACGCGAGTGACATCTTACGAATTTTCGATCAGGACACGTGACCTGACGCGAGTTTAACAGTTTTTACCCATCACAAAAAGTGCACAGCGCCGCTAAAGAAGTTTTCGCTTCAAAAATTAAATTCCATCATATAACAAGTTGTCGGTGGTGGACGAGGGGTTTAAATTTCACTTCACGTCCCAAGTGGCGGAGGTTCGAACAAAATCAACAGTTTGTAAGTAATTATAAAACTTTTAAGAAACATGGTGCGCACTCGCACTTGACCGGTTAATCAGTTTTTAAGTGCCTTAATTAAAATAACTTCGATGCGTGATTTTAGACACAACGTTTTCATGTAAAATATTGCATGTTGTAAACATGTAGGCACCTACTAAAAATCTTTGACAAACAACCTTTACCAAGAATTTTAAAACTTCAGAAATCCTTTGTTTTACAAAATCTGGTCAAGTTTCACCAAAAAAAATGTTTTCAAAATCAAAGATATCATTATTTTGTGCCTAGAAAAGCATGGTGATTAAATTTTTTATGGATTTATTAGAGATTTTAGAGTACCTTTTTCCTATCATATCATAACATATTTGAACGATAGCAGGAAAGAAGGTAATGTGTTTTTAATGGTTTCTATGGATTTTCCTTAATTTTCTAAATAATTATCTCTAAAACTATAAAACTAGTAAGAGTTTTATAAGGCGTTTCGTATGTAGGTATGTTATCTGACCAAAAAACACATAAAACAAGGATGGCCGCAACTAAGGTTAAATTACACACTGTAGATTTGTTTTACCTATTTCTAATTTTTCAACAAAGTGGTAGGTAGTAGGTACACACACACACACCTTTGGGATGGTTGGAGTTGCTTTTCTTGTTGCTTGAATTCTTTTTAAAGTTGATCAGTAGGTAGGAGACCCGCTATAGAGAATGGCCAAAATCATCCTCAGTGATGGTAAGCCGTGGGGACGTTTGCCAGTGCCCTGACTTGGGGATTCGTCACGCTGTTAAAAAAGCTGACATCTTTCGGCTAGGTCACAGCGCTCAGAGAGCGATCAATCTGACCTCTCTTATTGCTCTTCCACATGAGTCGGGCAGATTGGATTGTTGGCTACCTATATGAGAGCTGCTACAGTTCGCGCAGGTTATAGACCCGTGAAAAGGAATTTCGAAAAAACCTAACAGTAAAAACAATGAGCCTTTGCCTTACACACACTCCCACACACACACACACCCCCCCTTAACGTCTTGATTTTGAAGTCTTTAATAATTTCGATGCATGTACATTGTTTTCTTGGTTTATCGAATCTTAACAAAAAATAGTCTGCGTTACTTCTTGGCAAGCTGGTAGCAGTCAGATGAACTCCTTCTCAAAGCCCAGGACGTGAAGATCTTCGTCGTTGCTTGGTTTCGTCATCGCTGTGCGGCCGCCCATAACTAAATTGAGATTAATCTCTGTGGGGCGTTCGTTTGTCTCCTATTTTTCTAAATATGTTTGAGGTGCCTATAGTACTGCGATTAGATTGTGAGGTCTGCGTGAATTTTCACTGGTAGTCAGCGGGAACAGAGTTACCGGGAATTTTCTTAGAAGAGAGTCATTCTGTTTCGATAACGCGCAAGCATATACCGCACCGTGACCGCACTGATCAAACGGGCCGTAAACTTGTCAATACAATACCTTGGCGGTTTAAAAAAAAATCATTTGTTAGGGACAGAAATTGACAGAAAAGCTGTTGTAGAAATATCGATGTCGTCGTATATGTATATCGTTCACATTGATCCGTAAAAATACCTACATGGCCCCAGCAGCCATTTGCTTAGATACATGCTCATTTCAAGCAATTGACAAATTCGAACAAATTGACGGTTTTTACAGTTTTATTTAAAATTATATGCTACTTATATGCTTTTGCCCGCGGTTCCATCCGCCCTAAATTCGGTTATCGGTGTAGGATTTCAACGGCAACTCCTCAATTATAGACAAAAAACCAACTCACACTTAACGTATTTAAGTATCCTTTGTCCTTTTTCGGGACTCAAACTATCTCCATGCCAAATTTTATCTTAATAATAGCGGTTAAAGCGTAAATAGGTAACAGACAGACAGAGTTACTTTCGCATTTACAATACTAGCATTTACAATTCTATTACAAGTATTTCACTTAAACATCTTGTCTATGTAATCAAAATATGATTTATATAAGTTGTTGAACAGTATGGTTAAGGGGGCCGCAAACTAAAAAAACCGACACGTCTTCCCAATGATATTTTGTTTCAATAATAATTTTTGTATAATATTTGTTTTTAATTACTTTGAAAACTAGATGTAAACTATCTGTGGCTGTTTATGACAGTACTGCTTAAGCCCACGACTTCGTCCGCGTGGACTTTTGAAAAAAAGACTGATTGTGACTGTTTACGGTTTTACTTACTTAAGTAATTTAAAACAAAAGTGACCAAGTGCGAATCTGGCTCGCACACCGAGGTTCCCGTATTAGTATCTGTAGATAGCTCTTCCATCATGAGATCAAGTCTCCGAGGTCAACGGGAAGTAACTCATATATTTTTATTTATTTGTATCACAATATGCGATAAAAATGACCGTATTTTGGGCATAATTTTTTCACATTGACTTAAAAGCTTTATTTTTTTACAATACTAAATGCCCTTAGACCAAGGGCTGATCCAGAACAAAAGGGGGGGCGATCATAAGATCTGAAGGTATTTTTTGAATTTTGAATCTGCAAACGTAAGTTATACAATCGACCCAGCTCGTGCAGTTTTTAAATAATTAAATATACAAACCCAAGTTACCCCAAATATTTATAATATGTAATAAAAGTTATATATATTTAACAAAAATTTTACAATTCATTTCTTCCTCGGCCGACCTTAGGGGGGGCGATCGCCCCGATCTTCCAACGTAGCTTCAAAAATGACGGATTTCCATTCAAACTTTTAACCCATATTTAGCCCACTTAGGGAAAGATTTTGTAAAATCCTTTTTAGTGATCGCCTACGTTATAACTGCATCCTTATTTTAAAATTTTAAGTCTAGACACAAATATTTCAAAATTCTTACACAAATTTTCATCCCCTATTTTGCCCTCTAGGGCAGGGATTCCCAAACTATTTTCCAAAATGAACTGATACCTCAGACCCCCATAGCCAAATTACTTCAAAAATCCTTATAACGAATTAATACAAATTACGTTAAAAGGTAATTATTACTTAAGTAGGTAATTATTTTTTGAAAAGAACATTACATTTTTTTAAATTAGTCATTCTTACAACAAGTTGGTACA
Organism: Apoda limacodes; assembly: GCA_946406115.1. NCBI lineage: Eukaryota > Metazoa > Arthropoda > Insecta > Lepidoptera > Limacodidae > Apoda > Apoda limacodes. The sequence goes on along the minus strand of OX291550.1, from coordinate 8,426,640 downwards.
CGGAACACAACTTCTACAGTATCTTGAAAGTTTCAAAGTGTATGTCGACCACTGAGAAACCAATATCGACCCCTAGGCCCTAGGAATACCTGCTCTATTTTTTAATCTTTAGGCTAAACCAAGTTTTGTGCTTTACACTACAAAAGTGACGGATTACCATACAAACATTTAAACCCCTCTTAGGGGGTAAATTTCGCAAAATCCATTCTTAGTGCTCGTTTACTAGGTTTCCTTTGTGCTAAATTTCAAGGCCCTAGACACATAACATCAAAATTCTTATACAAATTTTTATCCCCTATTTTATTTTGCCCCTTAGGGGATGACTTTCCAAAAACGGTAAAACACGTAAATCCTTATGCTTGACTGTAAGGTTTAGTTTAGGTTACCAAGTTTTAATTTAGCGGATTTTCAAACAAATTTCCAACCCCTATTTTACCCATTAAGGGGATGATTTTTGCAAAATACTTTCTAACTGCTCGCTTACGTAATAACAAGAAGCTTTGTGCAAAATTTCAAGTCTTTAGATCCAGATGTCAGTAAAACAGTCTGTCAGCCAGTCATTTATTACTTCTTTTATATACCTATAAAGATAGTTTGTTTATGCCACATACAGGTATTTTTTATTTAAATCGTTGTTTAAAGCTGACAACATCGCTAAAAGGCTGCAATGTGACCCATTCACCCTACTGACTATTTATTTTTTACCTGACTGCGCGTTGCAAGGAACGGTAATGTGTTTATCAGCCTATGTATGTCTGTATATATGTTTGTTCCTTTGTGGGGCTCCACAGACCAAACGCTTGCGAGTGCGAGCGAGAAAGATCACTAAAGATATGACAGAAAACAAAATTCAATATGGCAATTACCAAACGCCATATTGTGAAAAAGAAAAAAAAGAAAGTTGACGTACTATGTCAAGTGGGGTATCATCATAGATATAGAATGAACAAGATCAACAATGCCAAATGAAAAACGAAACAGAAAATAAATTGCAAATGTGTGAGCGGAATAGTGTTGTCAAACAACACTATCGATAATTTTACTTGCACAAAATTATTGCAAACTAGCGCGCTGGTGAAATTAAATATTACCTTTGTCGCGTTTATACTCGCGCCACGCAGTCGGGCAAAGCAAACTGGTTACACGCTTGTGCTCGTACATGTGCCCAATAACATAGCGTTGAATGCAAGAGTGTAAACATACCATTAGAACCTAAGCTATTAGGACTATAATCACGTCTTTTAGGAAATTTAAAAATCTAATCACTTACTTCTTGAAGAACCCCATACCGTAGTCCCTGGAGAATACCTCGGCAGGGAGCTCATCCCAAAACTTCGCGTTCGCGGGAGAAAGTTCCTCTCAAACCGCACTGTTCGTGACCATTTAGGTTACAAAGAGTGAGAATGAATTCGTTGTCGATGGCGAGCGGAGATGGTAGAAAGTACCTTTGGTAATTATTTCAAACAATTCCTCAAAATCAAAATCTTTTTATTCAATTGGGTTACTAAGAACACTTTCGAATCGTCAAGTAAATTAACTAGCTTTACAAACTAATTATAATACTGTTTTATTGCGTTCGTCAAGTGCGTGCTCAAAACACAGATCACATTATACAAGTGGTAGAACATACACAGGGAGGCAAAAAATCTTTAAAAAATTTAAATGCAGTAAAGTTGGTATTTATTAGCCCTTGAAGTCAGAAAATTAACATTGACTAGAGGGAAAAATAGAGGATAAAAATTTGTATATTAAATTCGTTATTATTGTATGTCTAAGTCTACGTATGAAGTAGCGGGAAACTGTTAATGAGCGTAAAAAAACACATCAAACTTAACTTCCTTGTTTCTAAAAAAAAATATCAGCTGCTTCAAATTAGTTTTACAAGTTTTAAATCGTTTTGCCTAGTATCAGTACAATATTTAAGTTCAGATCGCTACTACGAAAGTGTCCCGTTGTACAGAAATATGGGATTTGCTAAAATGTGCTATTTGATCGGGTTCTGTGACAACAATCATCTTTTGTGATTTCGTCGTCAAGGATACCATGATACAATACCTACAAACTTGAAATAAACATCTTTTTACCAAAACAAGCAGCCGTCATATTTTGACTTTAACTTTTTTATGTTTTCAGTGTACTTTTTAAGTAACTTTATTGTGTTTTTAAATTTGTTATAATTAAAATTCTTTTTTGTGAATGTATTTAACTGTTGTGAATGCAGTCCGTGACCCAATCTTGTGATGGCACGTCGAACGCGACCCATACATGTACACAGTGCAAAATGTCATTCAAATCTTTGAAAGGCTTCAACATACACACTACAAAAACACACAGGAAATGTATTAGCCAAAACAGTTCACCTTTAGACATCCATCCCATTATTCCGAGTGCGCCTACTTATGTAGCCAACGATCCTACTCCTTTCCACACATATCTTAGCCATTTGAAAAATAGTATACCCATAGTTAAAAGAATCCCTCGAGGAGCTCGAATAACCGTTGCTACACATTTGTCACAATTAATCCAGAAATGTTACATAAGCAATTGTACTCAAGACTGGCAGAACCTATTTTTATTTTCATACAGCACACTACATATAATAAAAACTGATGAACCGAATTTATCATTGACACAAAAGATTAAGAATAACTGTGCTGTAAGCTTCTCGCCTCTTCCCGCACCTCTAATCAAACATGATGCCCCTCGTAATCGAAACAAACTCATCGAAAACAAAATCTGTGACGGAGATCTCAAAGGTGCCGCTCGCCTTATGTTCTCCAACGACGTGCTATCACCAGATACCCCTGACACCCTTCAGGCCTTACGGACAAAACATCCTACAGCCCCAGTAAACCCATATTTTCTCGACTTACCAACAGCAGGGCAAGCATGCCTTCAAATCCAAAAAAAAAATGTGACGGATGCCATTTTATCTTTTAAACCAGGTTCAGCAGCAGGTTTGGATGGAATCTCACCCCAACATTTAAAAGACTTAACATCGCATTCTGTGGGTTATGCAGGCGAGCAACTTGTAAATTCGATAACTAAATTAATCAACTTTATGTTTTCCGGTAATGTCAATCCAGAAATTGTTACCATTCTTTTCGGCGCGAACCTCATAGCCCTCACCAAAAAGGATGGAGGGGTGAGACCAATTGCTGTTGGATCAACACTACGACGTCTGGCCTCCAAAATTGCTGTTCGTCATATTTACCAAAGTTAAATTCGGAATTTGAACCCGTAAAGTTAGGATTCGGTGTAAAAGGAGGGTGTGAGGCAGCCATCCATACCGTAGGGTATGCTCTTTCCTAACTTACGGACAGCCTGACGTGTTGCTCAAAATTGATGTCAAAAATGCATTCAATTCGTTAAATAGGGATACCCTGCTGACGGAAATAAAACAACATATACCGGAAATATACAATTATCTTCTTCTCAGTTACGCTGACCCAACGAAATTTTTATATCGTTCTAATGAACTGTCCTCGGAAGGAGGTTGTTAACAGGGTGATCCCCTTGGGCCTGCAATTTTTAGTTTGGCTATAAATCCGATAATCAAAAATTTAAATTCTAAATTCAACGTTTGTTATTTGACCGACGGAACCCTAGGAGGTGATGAGGATACTGTGTTTGCAGACCTTTTTTCAATCAAAAATAAATTTGAAGCCATTGCTTTGGAGCTTAATTTTAGCAAATGCGAACTTTTTATAAATAACTGCGATTTAAATTTAAATGTCGTAAAGCAAAAATTTAATATTTGGGCTCCAAATATTAAAATAGTTAACAGTAATTCCCTTTACCTTTTAGTTTCTCCAATTTTTGATGAATCTATTTCTTAATTTAGTAATAATTCAATTACTAATTTTCAAATTTCTGCTGACCGTCTCCTTAAAATTAGTCCACATTATGCACTTTGCATCTTAAAATTCTGTCTTTTTGTCCCAAAATTTACGTATGTGCTCCGTTGCTGTTCCTTTTGGAATCACCCAGATCTTTTGAAACAAGTAGACGACTTAATCAAAATTAGCTTAGAATCGATTCTCAATATGCAGCTGAACGAGCAATCTTGGACCCAAGCATCCCTACCCATCCGTTATGGTGGTTTAGGGATTCGCAAAATTTCTAATGTCGCTTTACCAGCCTTCCTATCTTCTGTCCATAGTTCAGCAAATCTCATAAGTAAAATTTTAAGGGCATCCCCTTCAAACTTTGAGATTGCTGGTTTGGAAGAAACTAGGAACGCTTTCTTAATTGCATGCCCAAGTCAAAATTTTCCAGTTTTTCCAAATTCACAGAGGAGCTGGGACGACATGAACTGCAAATTGACTAATGACAATCTTTTGACCTGTAGTACAGGTTCGGCGCGTGCTAGGCTTTTGGCTGTGGATACGCGTGAGGAAGGCTATTGGCTTCAGGCGTACCCTTCGTCAAATACAGGAACATTTCTTGAGCCTGACACGCTCCGAATCGCAACCTGTCTACGGCTTGGGGTTCCGGTCTGTGTTCCTCATAAATGTCTCTGTGGCAGTGATGTCGAAAAGCTAGGACATCACGGACTGTCATGCCAAAAAAGTGCAGGCCGCTTCTCGAGATATGCCGCACTTAACGATATCATACGCCGGTCCCTTGGCACCGTCAACGTGCCAAGTCTACTTGAGCCGACTGGTATTGCAAGAGACGATGGCAAGAGACCGGACGGTATCAGTTTGATTCCATGGAAGATGGGCCGGGTGCTGATGCTATCTGTTCAGACACGCTGGCACCTTCCCATCTACATGGAACCAACAACAGAGCTGGTGCGGTTTGTGAAGCGGCTGAAAAAGCTAAAGCATCCAAATACAGGGGTCTAGGCTCCGAATATGATTTTGTCTCATTCGGTGTCGAGACCTTTGGTCCGTGGGGTCCTAGCACTATAAGGCTTTTTAAGGAAATAGCAAAAAGGTTAGTCGACATCACAGGAGACCGAAGAGCTGGAAGTTACCTCGGACAAAGAATTAGTCTAGCTATTCAAAGGGGGAACGCTGCCAGTATCTTCGGAACCTTGCCTAAAGGGACTCCTTTTAATAATATATTTTAGTTATTATATTATATTTTTAAGATTTTTTTTTATTTTAGGTTTAACACTTTGTTTCTTCCCAGGTCGATTGTCCTGACTACCTACACTAAATAAAAAAGAGTTTTTAAATAAAGTATAAGATCTGAATATTTTAGTTCGAAACAAAAATCTATAAAAGTAGTTAATATACAAGTTTTGATTAAATTATTTCCTCACTAAAAATCTAAAGGTGATCGCAAATATGTCTGTCTGCATCGTAGGGCGCCGTATTTTCGAATTCTGTTATTGCATTTCATACTAATTCTATAAATGCGGCTCGTACGGCGCGTACTATGCGGAGAAATGTGCGATCACCTTTGGATGGCTATGAATAATTATCTTACTAATATTCTATACATGTATAATTACATATTCTAACGATTTAGTATCGATACTGATGCCGTCGTTCGCCAGCTTGTCAAGCTCTATGGTAACTAAATGTCTACATATTTTACGCAAAATACTCTCAAATCTTTATATAGCAACGAAATAATGGTACTCAGTAAATCTAGACATAAAAAATGCAAGCTATGATTTTTATTTTTTTTTTCGTAAAATGCTCAACTAACACTGATAAAATATGCATATGACAACAATGCAGTAAAAATTATCATAATTTACCTGTGAAATGTGTGCTTTTTTGGATTATTATCTTTTGTGACTTCACATTTACTCACAGAACAAGACACCATAGTTACCTACAAAATTAATAGTTTTTATGTTTTTTGGATAAATTCGATAAAATATAATTACCAACAAAGCAGTAAAAATCATAAATTACCGGTAAAACGTTAATTCGGATTATTGCGATTTTTGTAACGTCACATTGGCTCACAAAAAAGATACCAAATTTACAATTTAAATATTCTAAACTATAAATCAAGGAGGAAAACAGAAAATTCCAATCGCTTTAAAATAGACCCGCTCATATCACCGCTTATCGATGTAATTATTGACATTTTCGGCCATTTTCTTCTATCTCATTTTCTCATGGGCACTATGCACGTAATTTGGATTCCTCGCTTCTACGCTTTATTAGTCTTTTGAACGTAGTGAAAAAATCCTATGTCTATGGGTATCATTGAATAGGTATTTTAAAATCATCTTTAGGTTTTTCTCATCATTTTTCAATATAAATGACCATTTAGAATCTATAACGATTTAAAGTTGGTTGGCAACCGTTCCCGTTTGAATCTTCATACTTATGATGAATAATCGTTTAGACCACCGCAAGCTACTTAAAAATCTTAGCGTAATATCAAAACTAGTAATACTAAAATTTTGATATTTTTTAATGCAAAACGAAAGGAGGACAGATGACAAAGTTCGTGTTCGATTTGGGATTAAAAGTTCCCACGATTGATACTTTTCACACTTTTGATAACGCCAGTTTTGGCACCGACACCTATCGTTCGTGTAGCTTTGAAACGTTACTAACAAAATTTTTGGTTGCAAAACTTGCAAAACGAACGGTTGACGTACACACACTATGATAAATCACACACAAGCTATCATAAACAATAAATATGTATAGCAGTTTGACAGATTTACACAAAAACTCCACCTCCAGACATGGGTCTAAAGTTTAATTTTTCGGTGCCTAAAGTGACAAAAATAACAAAAATATCGTAAACGGACGCATGACAGTTTGTTACAGATGATACTAAAATTTTGATATTTTTGATCCAATGCTAAACGAACCGATGACAGGTGACAAAAGTAATAAAAATAATGATTCTGCATCCCAAAACGAACGCACTCAAAGTAAACGAAAACAATGATTCTGCATGGAGTTTTGGCGCGAATCTTAAGAAGGAAAAGTATTTTTTCGTGTTTAATTTTTCTAAATTCATTTAGTGTGTTTCGATGTGTATTTTTTAGCAATGTTTTACGAAATTGTGCATCGAAGGCTCATGAATAGTGAATTATGAAGAAATAAGCAGGACATGACGCGCAATTTCTGAAGGATCCACGCCAAAACTCCCGCCCTATATTGGGACATGTAAACGAGGACGCGCGATATCGCCGCGATAAAACTTGAATATGGCGCTTTGCCAAACTTAGATATAAGCACAGGACTATATTTAAACATGACTCTGGAGAAATGATATGCAATAATGCGAAATCTGGTCTCCATATCGAAGAAGGAAGGAAGGAAGGGAAGGAATGATTTTGCATCCCAAAACGAACGCGCCCTCAATCATTGTGTTCGTTCATTCATTCATTCACTAATGGCGTGTCGCTCGGAACACACGTTATAACGTCAAAATGGCTAAGAAAAAGGGTGAAGAAAAAGCAAATCCAAACCCTCAAAGTGACAATGAGGAGCAAAATTTTGATGAAGAACCTAATTTCGATGATCCGGAAGGTTTCGTAGATGACATTTCTGATGAAGGTGGGCAATTTTTATGTCAAAAGGTTGGGCCGGCCATATGCGACCCCGCGCATTTTTTTTTTGTGAAAATTCAATATTTTTAATTTCAGTACCACACAGTACCTTAACCATAATTATAAAATTGTTACTATTTGTCTATTTTTCGAGAATAGCTGATAATAAAGTAGTTAGGAACCTAACCTCAATTTGACGTTGCAGAATTGTTGGGTGACCTTTTGGAGCAGAAACCCCAGGAATCTGACGGTTACGAGAATGTAATCGTAGTTGATGGGTGTCCGCAGGTCGGACCTGAGCGGTTAGAGAAACTGCAAAGTGTTATAAATAAAATATTTGGGAAACTAGGTAAAATAGTTAACGAATATTATCCGACCAATGAGAGTGGTGTCACTACTGGGTTCATTTTTTTGGAGTACAGCAATCCCCAGAACGCGGCTGAAGCCGTCAAAGCTACAAACAATTGCAAACTAGATAAGCAGCATACATTTTTGGTCAATTTGTTTACGGACTTCAAAAAGTGAGTTTTTTTTTATTCTTATAGTTTTAATTATGTCTTATTAAATTAAAGGTTCACACATTTATCCAATATTGATTTTATATGTAGTTTCTAACATTTGACTTGTTGTTTTGCATATAGTTCTAGCTTCCAACCATTATTACCGCTAATAGAGTTACCTACCTTTTTTATATTATCTAGAAATAAAATGTCTTTTTAAGGTATGCTGATATTCCTAAGGAATGGGAACCACCTGCACCTCAGCCTTTCAAGGTTCAATCAGACCTGCAATGGTACCTTATGGACCCAGATGCTTATGACCAGTTCTTAATTGGTATTGGCACAGGAGTTGCACTGCAGGTGTGGCAAAATGCTTTGCCCGAACCTATCTCTATACAGGAGAGGCCGGTATGTACTCTTGTTTATATAATGAAAGAAACTTAAGATATTTACAATTAAATCTAATAGTAAGGCAACTCCACTATCAGCATAACAGTGATTAGCAGTTGACAATGTGTTTCTATTAAGGACCTCTAATTTTTTTCACTGGGTTTTATCTGCAATCAAAAATTGTATGGCTTAAAATTTTTATTTAAAACATTGATTGTGTTTGAATTGTTTTTATGATTTTTTTTTAAACAGTATCTATTGAGTTTCTTGTTGGATTTTTCTGGGAGAAATAAACAACATTGTGAACCGGAGGGTTGGTGGGAGATTTCAATAAACAGTATTTAATAACTTTGATGATTCAAAAGTGTTTGTAAAATCCTCATTGATTTGAATCAGTCCTTGAACAATGAGCAGATGAGTTCTGAGGTGTTGTTAATATGCAGAGTGTGCCTCCAGTGAAGACAGCTATTCAGGGATTTGGTGACTTAATTGCCAGTCTTCCAATGCCATGACATTGTGCCGCTTCAAGTGTAGCACATAGTTCTGTAATGTCAGTTTATGGGCTAGCTCATTCAGGTGGTTAGCTAGTTGCACTTTATATTTTTCTGCTATATTCTGGATTTCTTCCTTGACTGTTAATCAGCAGTTTGTCTTGTTTATGTATTTCAGAGTTCGTGACAAACCACGGAATGTTATCTATTGCTCGTAGTATTTTTTTCTGTTGGTACTGTAGGTTGGCTATATTGGAGTTGCTTGCGTCCTCAGAGTTATATGCCGTCCTTCCAAACCTGCCTCAACACAAGTTTGTTGATCAATAATTTATTGTCTAAGGAGAGTCTGGAGTTTCAGCCACCCATCCAGTATAAATATCTGTATCTGACGGAGATTCCTTCTTTTTTGGCCTTGATATTTTCTTTTCAGGTAATCGGCTGTCTAGATAGATTTGGTCTACGTATTTGACACAAGTTTTGTGTGGCAAAATTTTGTCTCTTATTCTTGGGTGGGCAGTTTCCTTTGCTGAGTGTAAAAGTGATTTGCATTGATTTTGTCACATTAGCTTTTATCTTAATCAGTTCTTTAACCACTTGTGTTTTTTCTCTCGTCCCTTTTGCAGCAAATCTAAGGCTACTTCTGGATTATGATGGCATGCCAATATGGCAGTGTCATCTGCAAAGGTTGCGTTAGTGACTCCAGGTACAGTTGGTATGTCTGTTGTATACAGCATGTAGAGGACCAGACAAAGCTCAGACGCCTGGAGCACCCCAGCTTCGATTTTGCACAGTGCATAGTTGGTAGCAGATTCCTTTACATAATATAATCTGTTTGCAATCTTATATATTCTGTGAATTTGTTCAATTGTCCCATGTTGTTTCCTAAACCCAAATAGGTGGTTGGGTTTGTTTGGGCATATCTGTCTTTGAGTATTGGAATAATTGGAATAAGGACAACTAATTGACACTGAAATAATAAATATCAGTTGCTATTTCATTTGATCTTTTTGCCATTTTATAATTGAGTCAAGTAAGACATAAATTAAGTGTAATTGTTAATGTGTTCAAATAACACCAGTATTATTATTATTGTTGAAAAATGTATTAAGAAGGTATTTTAAAATGATTTAAACTCATAAAAATAGTTTACTGTAAGCCCAAACTAAGAACCTCTGTGTTGTAGAGATGTAATATGTTAACTCATGCTGAAAAACCCTAAGTTGGACTTATGTATGATTTTCTCAGTATTTTAGACAGCATAAAAGATTGCATCCAAATACTTGGCCAATTCCAAGTGTTTTCCTGAAATTAAATGTTAAAACTAGTAAAACGTAATGTCTAAAATAATATAGTACTGTCTATGTAAATGTAAAGCGTAAAGTTCTCTCTAAAATCACATGACAGAAATTGTACTTTATATAACCACTAACAATATTACTTCACGATAACTTTTAACCTTTGTAATTGATTTGGTATGTTATTTTTCCTCAGAATTGGACTGAAACCTATGCTGTCTGGTCACCACTTGGTACTTACCTAGCAACTTTCCATTGGAGAGGAGTAGCATTGTGGGCTGGACCCAAATTTTCCCAGTTCCAGAAATTCTTCCATCCTGAAGCTAGATTTATTTCGTTCTCACCGTGTGAAAATTATATAGTTACTTTCTCATCAAATAGCGATAGAGGGGAGGATAAGAAATTGATCATTTGGGATATTAGGTAAAGTTGGTATTTGATAATTATCCAATATTAAAGTAGTAAATTTACTCACACTATTGGTGCATGGACTTTTATCCAGGAAAAAGATATGACCAAGTTGCTGACTAATGGATTTTGTTACATATTTAGTAGAACTTAACTTATAAACATATACACATATACACTTGTATCAGTTTAGTTAGTTAATAGTTATGATTCAGTATATTAATTCATTAAAATATAAAATTATGTTGATATCTTTAGATTTTTTCAATTACCAAAATTGTTCAAAAAATATTGTAGTATATAAATTATTTTTTTAAAACACATTTTTGTATGTAGTAATATTTGTTTTACTATTATATTAGGACTGGTCAAGAAAAACGCAGTTTCCCACCACCTGATGAATATAGTGTAACTTGGCCAATATTCCGTTGGAGCAAAGATGATAGGTTCTTTGCAAGGATAGGCCAAGACATGTTGTCTGTGTATGAAACTCCTGGTTTTGGATTACTTGATAAGAAGTCTATAAAGATCCCAGGAATAAGGTAAGTGTATTTCTTATCTTTAAAAAAAAAAACCCATATCCCGTAAAATTCTGTGTCATGCATATAATTCCTGTAATTTCAAATGACCATGCTAAATTTGGAATGTGACCAAGTTCAATACTGCCATTCAATAAGGGTTCTGCATTTCTTTTGTCTCCTCTTTTTAATTTTCAAATTAATCTCTAAAGCAAAACTTAGTTAACTCCCTTAGTTAAACAATAGCACATTATACTAGTATGAGGAGTCTTTAAGAATGTATGTCTAAAACTCAAGGCAGCGTCGGCACTATCGATTTATATATTGACTTTCTAACGACTAATCATTACCCTACATTTAATAGAAGATTTACATAAAATTATAATATCACATACTACAAAATATATATATATATACACGGTAAACTAAGTAGTGAATGTAGTAACCAAATGAAGACTTTAAAAAATGTGCTGTTAGATATCTATAACATATTTTTTGTGTCTCTAGATATTTTAATTTTAAAATTGTTAAACAAATGTTGCTTTACAGAGACTTTAATTGGTCACCTACTGATAATACTCTGGCTTACTGGGTAGCTGAAGACAAAGATGTGCCTGCCCGTGTCACTCTGTTGGAATTACCAAACCGTACTGAAGTGCGGTCGAAGAACTTGTTTTCAGTTGCTGACTGTAAAATACATTGGCAAAAGAGTGGAGATTACCTATGTGTCAAAGTAGACCGTTATTCTAAAGTTAAAAAAGATAAAAATGATATTAAATATTCTGGAATGTATTGCAATTTTGAAATATTCCATATGAGAGAGAAAGAGATTCCGGTTGACTCTGTTGAAATCAAAGAACCGATACAAGCTTTTGCTTGGGAGCCTGTTGGTTCCAAATTTTCAATTATTCATGGAGATCCAGCTAATATTTGCATAAGTTTTTATCAAGTAAATACTGGTCAGGCCCCCACTTTGCTTAAGAAGTTTGAAGGAAAGCCATTTAACCATCTATTTTGGTGTCCGTCTGGACAGTTTATTGTTTTGGCTAATCTTGGATTAACTGGGGGTGCTTTAGAGTTTTTGGACACTAATGATTTTACTATCATGAATATAACTGATCATTATCAGGTTTGTACCTATTTATAATATCAGTTACTTGGTCATTATCATTTATGAGGATACACTGAGAATTTTAATTTAGGTTAGTTATGAATGTCACATTATTGAGCTCATGGTAATATTTTCTATTAACACTGAGTGTATACTGACACAGTTTAGTACTTTCATCATAGCAATATATATGTGAAATCATAGTGAGATTACCTTATACACATAATGTGTGAAAGGGTGGTTGGGCACTTTCACACATGCATTGCAAGTCTGAGGTAACATGGAATAACTAGTGTATGCTGTCTGACAAAAGGACAATTCATATGAGCTTTTAAGTACTGAATGTATACTAACTTTTTTAACTATAGAAAAACCTATTCCCATGGAAACTTAATTGGGATAGAAGTACTTTTTCACCTTCTCTGCCCCTAACTCTATCTGCCAAATATCAAGTAATTGTCTGCACTATTAAAATGTGAGGTATAGTGGACTGCAAATTTAATTTTTTGGATTGGGATAAAAAGTATTCTATACAGACCTTTTCAGCTATTCCTGTGCCACAAATTAGGCCACCCCAATGCTTCAATGCTACATGATCGAATGGTCCTTTTATTTCTGACTTGATTTACAAATATTATTGATATAGTGATTTAAAAACTTCTTATTTTAATCAAAACAGAATACCCTTTTGTTACTCAGTAGTAGATTTGTATTAGTGATAGAATTTTCAGAATCAGTTCGGTAATTGCATTGATCAATTGATTACCCTTACATATAAACATGGAAGGAAATTTAACTTTATAATATTAGTATGGATTAAAAAATCAAGTTTTCGATGGTAAGAAAGTTGTAGGAGGATAAATTGTGATTGGTTAATTTTCTTCTGCATAAGGGAAAGTCTCATTCAATTAAACAATGTAATTACTGAGCGCCACGACAAAAACATAGGTAATTTGACATAACATTATATATTTATTTGATTTCAGATGTCTTGTATAGAGTGGGACCCCACAGGTCGCTACGTAGTGACAGGGGTTTCCTCACTCAAATGTAAAATGGATTGTGGTTACTACATCTGGTCTTTCCAAGGAAAAATTTTGAGGAGGTAAGTAATGTTCTACTAAAGCTATAAATATTTAGTGATGCATTTAATTACTAGACTTAAAGTATGTAGAACCTAGAGTAACTAACATAGCTCTGTAGATTAGTAAGCAAGAGTGCCCATGGACAAAACTGGAAAATGAAGTGTGGGATTATCACCCACTAGGTGGACTGACAACCTACTTAGGGCCCATGAGAAGTCGCAAGTGACTTAGACACATTCATTTTGAAAATCACTTGAGGAGGCCTACATTCAGCAGTAAACGGCTGAAATGATGGTGATGATTAATTTAGACTAATTTTTTGGTGCTCCCTGTGCCCATATAGAAAAACAGCAGAACCCTTATAGGATCACTCGTAAGTGTGTCGGTCCGTTTGTCACAGCCAATTTGCTTCGAATCTACTACACATATGAATTTATGTGACCCGAACATGAATAACGTAAATAAATTCATTTAAAATGTCGAAGTCACTTTTAAGGGGGAAAATAATGAAATGAAAAAACGGCGATTTGTACCGTGTGACATACATATCACATGAGAGGTCTTGCTGTTAGGGTCTATATTATTTTTATTAGAATTCATAGTTTAATTTTTAATTAAGAAACAGATGATAATTCCATTCCCGACCCCTTTTCTTCGGAATTATTGGGTCTAAATATTTTTCTAAATCTCTTTTCTTATACATTACACGAAAACCTATGAGAAACATGGTTTGGGCGAAGGCACTAACTTACAAAATCAACAGTTTAAAGGTCCTATTAAATATGATACTCTCGGTGCCAGAGTCCAACTGTCCAACGGTCAATTCGATAGTTTTTTTCTTCAAAATTTTTTATTAAAATAAATTGTTGTCAATGGTTTGGTACTTCGATTTTTTTTTTGTACTATTAAATATAGAATAAAAATAAGTAAAGTTTTCTGCAATATTTACAGGGTAATGAAGGAAGGTTTCGCGCAATTTCATTGGAGACCGCGGCCCCCGACCTTGCTCTCTGAAAAACAACAAAAAGAGATCAAGAAAAATCTCAAGAAGTACTACTCCCAGTTTGAATCCAAGGACCGCATGCGAAGTAGTAAGGCCAGCAAGGTGAATATGCATTATATATTAATTCGTTCTTTAAATAATCTCACTGAAATAGACAATAATGACATAAATAAGAACATTTACTTGACTAAGAGCCTAGCAAATACGACACTTTTAGCATCGGCGATCGGCGCTTTTGCGACTGCATCGATGTTGCATCGCGTTATGGCGACCTTATGTTTTACCGTGGGTTGCATAACATACAAAAAAACCTACTTAAGTGCAGGTCAGGACCGCGTTCCAGAAACTCAAAGCGGGTTAGCTTTCTTAGTTTTCTGCAGGCAGACGAAGAAGATGAAATACAACATGAAACTATACCCATAGTTTAGACTTATGTTTTCCGCACTTAGCCTCATGATAGGGCCATTGTACGTAGGTAACCGGTTCATTTCATTGGTTACTCATACCATCCCAGCTCTGTCCAGAAATCAAGGAGGCATCTGATGTTATTCAGCGCCTCTCTCATGGTTTGTGGATTCTTGAGGAGCCTTGTCCGTTGGTCGCTCACGCTTTTGCAATGAAGAACCACGTGAGAAGGAGTCTCCTCGGCTCCCATGCAGCCCCTGCATAGAGGGCTGTCGTTAACGCCGATATTGAAAAAGTGTTTGTTTAGCGGGCAGTGACCTGTTATTATGCCAACTATGTAGCACAGGTTTTTCCCACTAAGTTGTAACAGCTTGTGCGACAGATTTGCGTCTAAGGATGTAAGAACATTCTTGGTTTGTCTGCAGTCCATTTGCTCTGCCTACTGTTCTGTCACGTAACCACGTTTTGAGTTGTGCAAAAGGTATCGGTACACTTGGTTCGGGTCCCAAAATTTTAGTGCCCGATCCTCTCTTTGCCAACTGATCTGCCGCATCATTGCCTAGACACCCACTATGACCACGTATCCATTGAAGAGTAACCCGGTTCTTCAATGCAATTTTATGCAGTTGACAGTGACACTCCAGGATTAGTCCACTGTTCATGCGGTTGTTATTGAGAGCTTGTAGCACGGCGGCACTGTCGGAGATGATGCGTATCGATGCATCGCTTATGTCTCTAGACAGGACCGCTGTTGCAGCTCGGGTAATCCCGATACATTCTGCCTGGAAGATGGTGTTGAGTGCACCCAAGGTCGTTGATATGTTGATGTTCAGGTCATGGGAGAACACTTCCGCGCCCGTTCCAGACTCTGTTTTAGAGCCATCAGTGTAGATCCTAACTTCATGCATGCCAGAGCTGTCCTTTTCTTGCTCATGCAGCTGGATGCGGTATTTTTTGGCGAAGACAAAGGTTTTTGGGATAATGTCACATGTCGCCTCTAACATTGGAAGCTCGTTGCTTACTGTCTCCTTGAGACGTGCATGAGTGATTCTGTTGTCCCGTTTCCAGAGCCCTACTTTCTCAAGTCGTATGGCTGCAGCAGCAGCTTCTTGTTGTAAAACCTCTAATAAACCTCTAGTGATGTCGTAGGGGTCGTTTTCATACCGCCGGTGGTTGCCAAGCAGGCAAGGCGTTGCAGGCTTTGTAGTTTGTTTTTTACTGTGCTTAACTGAGTTCGGGGCCACCAAACTACTGCACCATACGTTAAAATCGGTCGTATTATGGTTGTATAAAGCCATAAAGTTATGGATGGCTTAAGGCCCCATTTCTTGCCTATTAGTCTTCTGCATTGCCAGAAGGTTGTACATGCCTTGGTTATTTTTGTGCTTAGATGCTTGCTCCAATTCAGCTTGTTGTGTGACGTCGCTCGAGAGGGTAAGCTCAATGTCAAATAGTTTTGGCATGGTAGTAATTTGAATTTTCCTTTTGTTTGTGAAAAGGACCAATTCTGTCTTTCTTGTTGGGGTTTACCGTCAGCTCATGGTGGTTACACAATTTTTCCATGACTCTGAGGGCTAGTTGCATGCAAGTGCAGATAATGTTTTCTGAGCTGCCTTTGATCAGAATGGTGATGTCGTCTGCGTAACCAACTGTATAGTAGCATCTGTCGTTAAGACGTTTCAACAGGTCATCCACCACAATGTTCCACAGCAGTGGAGAGAGCACTCCTCCTTGTGGGCAGCCCTTGGCTACAATGCCTCTTGTAGTGGTGTTAACTGTGAATTGTACTGCTCTTAGCTTCAGAAGTTGATCAATCCTGATGACTGATGGTTTTTTCAACTCCAAATCTACTAAGAAAGCGGCTGATGCTGTTGAATTTCGTTTTGTCGAACGCTCCTTCTATGTCGATGAAAGCGCCTAGTGTCATTAACTAATCAGAGGGGGCAGCTTCTATAGCTCCTACCACAGCGTGTAGGGCTGATTCTGTTGATCTGCCCTTTCTATAAGCATGTTGTTGGCGGTGCAATGGTATTCGCGTTAGTGCACCTTCCCTTAGAAACCTATCGGTTAGCCTCTCTAAAGTCTTCAGCATGAAGGAGGTCAGACTAATTGGTCGGTATGATTTCGCCTGTGTGTAGTTAGATTTACCAGGTTTTAGTAAGAATATAACCTTGACTTCTCTCCACTGGCGAGGTATGTAGTTATGAGCTATGGATGCTCTATATATATCTACTAGATGTGGCACAAGTGTTTGTCCCCATTTCATAAGTGCTGTGTGGTTCCCGCACGCCCGTTGTGGCTGCGTTCCCCACTGAGCACGTCGCAACTGGTCGAAGGCAACGACCGAGTCAATCCCGCGGCGGCTCCGGTCATAGCTGGGACCTATTGTTTGGTTTCCCCTTCAGTCGCGTTTGTTCTCCGTACATCTAGATTAGCGTGTGCCTTGGCAGGCTCACTATTTTCTAGTTGTGCGGTGGTGTTTTTTGAGCGCCGTCCACGGTGATGGCGTCGCCCGTTGCGTTTAATGACTCCAGGGGCTGCTGGCTTCGCGGAGTTGACTTTCGCATCTCGACGCGGTGCAAGCTGCCAGGAGGCGTTGGATGTAATTTGAACGCTGGGCATAGCATCAGCTAGCTCGCACAGGTTCAGAGCGTAGGTCTGTGAAACTTTGCTCCCCCCCAGAATACGTGGAGCAGCCTAAGACCCCGAGCCTGAGCTCAAGGGTTTAGGGAGGGATTCTCCAGCGTCGCGGACGCTGGTACCCTCCTGGGGCAGTTCTCTTTCAAGATTCACTTCCATGTTTCTTTTTTCTTCTGCCGGTTTGGGTGTGTGTTTTGTGTGTGTGATGAGTAGTGTAGGTGTGAGAGAAGGTGTTAGATCATGTGGGAGTGTGTGTGTGTATGTGTGTGGGTATGTGGACTGCATTTCCAAGTGTGCCCGCTTTCCAGCCCATAGGCCCCTTGAAAAATGTAGGCACCGTCCAGCGTATACAGCACAAGTGCGTAACCTCTGCACGGGGTTGGGTTCAAAAAACTATACCCATGTTAGTTTTCGAACCCAAACTACACTTAAACACTAAAAATGGTTTGGTACCAACTACACAATATAAACACAAATACTTTGATAAATATTATGCCATAGTAATTAGTAATAAAGGCAATCTCTGCTGTTGTAAGTACATTCACACTGTGGGGGCCCAGCCCTCCTTAAAAAGGAAGCTTACGCTGTAGTGCACTTGTTGATTGGCGGCCGTATTCGAGCTAGTAGCCACTCTACTTTTAGAGTATTCAAGTCGCCCATAATCCTCTTGCTATTTGTCGATTGTCGTCATTGTCGCCCAAGATTTTTTGTCGCAAGGTCTGTCCGCGCTCGATTCGATTAGTGATTTCAATCGGGTTATGAGTTGATTTGATTGACTTGATTACTTTTATTGCATTACTAAACGAGTCGCACTTGTGGTACGTGCAACGTTATTGCCTGATTTAAGCCTTGCTGGCGCAAGCTATTGGTTATTTATGTATTAGTTTTTGAATTAATATTTACAGGAATTGGTGGCCAAGCGTACGGAGCAGATGAAGAAATACGTGGAGTACCGCGAGATGAAGGTTCTTGAGTGGGAGGAACAGAAGCCGCGTCGACTCGCGCTTAGGGATTGTGAGTACATCATTACCACAGCCCAAATAATTATTTCACTCATACAATTGGCCATCGAAAACGTCTAGACAATCGTGGGATGCGGTGCGCGGTGAGACTGGGCAAGCTCTTCCGACTAGCCTATGTTATCACACATGACTTTGCGGTGCTGTCTTTTCAGCCGGCACGTTTGTTTGAGGCGCCATGAGTGTCTAGCCGTCGGCATTCTCTTGAATATCAAAGGTTATCGCCGACTGTATAGTTGAAACATATGTTTAGGCTGTGTCACTTTAAAATACAAATTAAAATAACCATAATTTGCGGTACAATTTCCTGGCGCCTACTAGCACATGTAACGAGAACTGTGTTACGGGAGTATTACTACTAGCACATGTAACGAGAACTGTGTTACGGGAGTATTACTACTAGCACATGTAACGAGAACTGTGTTACGGGAGTATTACTACTAGCACATGTAACGAGAACTGTGTTACGGGAGTATTACTACTAGCACATGTAACGAGAACTGTGTTACGGGAGTATTACTACTAGCACATGTAACGAGAACTGTGTTACGGGAGTATTACTAATAGTAAGCCCACGTTATCTTGGTGTCTGTTTGACCTTTTAAGGGCTCTTTATTTTGGGTCATCTTGACTTTCTTCTTATAGTATGTCAAAAACTAGCAAAGAGGGTATAATATCCTGTTTGGTATATTATTTTTTTTTTTGCCACTTATTACATCAAATTCACATCTTATGAGACTTATACTACGTGTAAGAAAAGAGTCAAATAATAATGCAGTAGATAATTGTGCTCCTTATACTGAACAACTTTCCTCAAAGAACATGGATCGAAATCTCAAAAAATTAATTTAACCAGATTTTATAATCAGCTGATTGTCACTTTGTACGACACTTTAAAGTTTTTAAAGTAATCAGTGGTAAAAAAAACGGACAGTATAATATTCCTAATATATCCCATTACCAAATGCTGACGACTGATAAAAGTTTAAAAATGTTTTACTTGTACTGTGATATTGCTTCTTGCCAAATTATTTCATTAAGTTATGGGACAATGGGAAGTATCCTTGTTTTTGATTACATAAACGGCCGTATTTTTTATTGAACCTTTACGCGTTTTTTTAATTGTGGTATGGAACCCTAAAAACTGAAAAAAAATCTTTTATCTGAAACTAAATCCTTATATTTTATTCCACAGACGTAGACACGGACGGTAAAATTGAAACTGAACAAACGAATGCAGTTGAAGAATTTGTTGAATTCTTTGTGAAAGAGGAACAAACCGTCATCGAGTAGTCGCCATATTGCCTCAACGTTAGAGGTCGGACCATAATCCGACCTTGTAAAGAAAACCGGTAATAACCGGAAAAAGCGATAAAGTTGTAATAAAAACCGATTTTTGTACCATCCCTTAAAGCTTTAGTTACATTTTTGTATTATTATTGATTCCGTAATGTTTTCTGGTGTAAGATTCCAGATTATAAATTATACGATAGGCAATGTTTATAGAAATCATATTAAATTAATACGTTTTAAATGGACTATTGTCTTTTAATACCGGTTTGTTCTATACATTTTTTGTTTATTCTTCAGGATTTGTACATTGATAGTACAAAATAAATATATTGATTTGAACAATGGGGAATTTGAATGCTTCACCTAAATTCGATGGAGTGGTTTTTATTAGTGTGACAATCCTATAACATGCCTGACTTATAATAGGGGCGTTTTGTTGACGAGCATTATACGCATTGAATGCGCTCAATGCTGTCTATGCGCACATTCGATCGTTCTGTTGACCAAAAATGAATGCGCTATGACGTCACTTCCGGACCGCATTCAACGCATTGGCAGCACATAGTCAGGAGGTAGAGCAGTGAATGCGCTGTCAAATAGTGAACGGCCATGTTGTTTGTTTACATTTGGTGAACAGAACGATTTCAATACCTATGCGATGTCATAGCTCTCAATGCCGTAAATACAACTCACCTAATATTAGTATCTACTAACAGTTGCGTACAGACCTGTTAACCTATTTGAGATCTATCATTTTAGGAACTAATGGCACCGTGTGGGCTGTTCGAATTTTAACTTTATGGCGGGTGGTCATTTACCATTCGAACCTGATAAGATTATTAAAATATTGAGCATTGAAAAAGTGGTGTTTAAATAATGTTTGAACTGCACTACTAGGCAAACTGTAACCAAGATCGTCAAATGTTGATTCAATCCAATCAGGTGTGAGAATAAATGGCTTAACTAAACATCAAAATTATATAAAAATATCTTGAGGAAACCTGCATAACTTTGTCAAACAAGAAAATGTGAAGTCCACAATCCGCACTGGGCCCGCGTGTGGACTATGGCCCTGCCCCAGCACCGGGGACGTATGAAGCTGGTAAGGTAGGAACAAATTACACACCACTCATATGTACCTACTACATAAGCAGCTGAATAAAAAAGCAACTATAATCAGTTCTGATTTCGTTTGGTAGGAACGTGAGCACAACCCTAATCATCCTTGTAAATAAGTCAGCAGGCTGAGAGTAACGCGTGATTTTTACAAGTAGGTATTTATCTTACCCGTGTACGGTAGCCCTGCTTTACATGAAAAGAATCCCAACATTAGCAAAGTTGCAATCGCTGTAATAATATTCCCTTATGAGCATGGAATTTTTATTTCTAGCCCGCAAATAGCTGCTGGTATCAAAAAACCAGCCAAGTACGAGTCGGACTTCCGAGCGTACGCAATATGTACGTAATTTACAAACAAAAAGTGCCGCTAAGCGGTCACCCATCCAATTATTGACCAAGCCCTCACTGCAAGATGGAAGCTTGTATATGTTACTATTTTTACGATGGAGCAATTATATTACTAAGAGAAATAGTTACAAATTTGCTTATCAGAAGCGATATTCAAAGTTAAGCAACGTCGGGCGTAGTCAGTGATTGGATGGGTGACCGCTTAATGGCGTAATTTTTGTTTTCGTTTCTGTTCGTGAAGCACGTAATTTTGCATGCGTGTCATTAAAATCAGGCAACTGCGAGTCAGACAGACAGCGTAGACATAGTAAAAGGGCTCCGGTAGCACCCTTTTTGGGTATATGTACGGAATACTTAAAATTACCGTGTTTAAATTATTCCGTGTTAAGATATCCTATGATATTGATACAGTCATACGAGGCTATATAGGATCTTGGCTCGAAATAATAAGGATTCCAACATATCTGATATGAAAGCAAATACATGCTGGCTCAGGGTTCAGTAAGAGAGTAGCTGACAGAGCTAAATTCAGTCATCGGCAGAATTTTCAGGCTGCCATTCTCGGAGTCGTGTTACTTCCTAAGGCTATCGAGGGAAACTTTGCCGATCGTCCATACCACCAGTGCTAAAAACCGATGGTAACATAACCCAAACTCGGAGTGCAGTAAGACCGTACCGGTAATTTCCTGAACACAGCGGCTTTCCTAAATTTTCCCATGTCTAGTGGGCCAGACGGTATACTTACTATAGGTATATACTATATACTGTGACCAGCAGTGACGCCTTTACGCGCTTTCGCACTCCTTTTAAAACCTTCCCATGTGCATCAATGCACAAAAAAGTGGAAGATCAGACCTAGCGAATCACAGGTCAGTTCATAATATCTCTCTACTCTCACATAATAGACCGCGTGTTTTAACGGAACTCTTAATACGTAGAAAAACACGAATCGTTCAGCGATCGCCCGCACAGCTTCCTCCACGGTCGCTCGCTCAATTACGTCTGTGAAGTTGGCCGGCGATTTTCTCTCTAGGGCAATAAAACCAATACCAGTATTTGCAGTTTTATTGCAGTTCTATTTCAAAATTTGCACTTGTTATATATTTAGAAATGTAGCAGTGCTATATTTCACATAAAGAGTTAGCAGGTCACATACCTACACGTGTGACGGAAACGGGTCGTGTGGCCCCCCATTATAGGTACATACTTAGTACATACAGGAATTTACATTTTTCTTGCAGTTCTTCGATAGGCCTATTTAGTAAATTGTAAAAAGTAAGTTTTAAAAGTTTTTTTAAAGTTGATACTTAATTTTCTTTTTTTAAGTCAAATGTAATCTTCGTGTTAAATATAAAAGAAAAATAGTTTTTGTTGCAATTATATACCTTTGTACACCTTTTTGTGCGCGTATACAAGCAAACGCTCGATCCGTCTTATTTAACGAAATGTAAATAATACCTATATGTAAATAAATATCGGAGGCAATAATTACGCAGGGGCAGTTGTAACCAGGGGCGATCGCCCCCCCCCCCCCCCGAAGGACGGCCGTGGAAGAAATGAATTGTAACATTTTTGTTACATATAAAAATACTTGGGGTTACTTGGGTTTGTATATTTAATTATTCAAAAATTGCACGAGCTGGGTCGATTGGGTTACTTACGTTTGCAGATTCAAAGTTCAAAAAATACCTTCAAATCTTATGATCGCCCCCCCCAAACTTCTGTTCTGGATCCGCCCTTGGTTGTAACAGACACTATTTTATTAAACACGAAAATGCGATTTGAGTCCTAAATCTGGCAGTTAACTTAAGGGTAACATTCATGAATTACACATTCATAAGCCGTCCGAAGTTTCTTAAATTTTACTTACTACCAAAGAACAAAAATTTAAGAGCTCGCCGTTTTTGGTTTCATGAGATTCTCATAAGCCATTATTTTTTTAATTTTGCAAAGGTGCCGGAATTTCTTGTATGAAGCAACTTAAATTATATAAAAAAAATAATGGGTAATCAGAATCTCATGAAAATCATACAAAAATAATTAAAATACAAAATACGAAGATTACGGCATATTCATTTTGTATGTACGAAAAGCAATCTACGGCGATTATCCTTAATAACATCCATACAAGTCCATACTAATATTATAAATGCGAAAGTAACTCTGTCTGTCTGTCTGTCTGTCTGCTTGTTACCTCTCCACGATAAAACCACTGGACGGAATAAGATGAGACATGGCACGGAGTCCCGGGAAAGGATATAGGCTTTTTGAAAACGTCTAGTGTGAATCGGTTTTATTTCTACGTATAATTCTTCTGTACGTGTGTTTGTCAAAAAAATTAAATTTTGTCTGAATATTTCAATAGGTTCCTGGATTATTTGAAAACACAATTGGCCCCGGTAGGCGGCGTTGCAGATAGTGTGTCACTGATATTTTTCTAAACTGCAGAGAAGATTTTAATGATATTTTTTGTTTACGTTCGAGTGGATCCCTGCAAGGTTTATATTCACAAATGGATCCAGTAGGTGGCGCTACAGTCGGTGTGTCCCTGATCTCCTAATTGTATTTCAATGAACAGAACCGAACTGAGTGACTGAAACGAAATGGTGTTACTTTTGCCCCGGTGTTTGGGGGCATTTGTTTCACTCTCTCCTTTCTCAAACAACCTGAAATATCTCGATGATATTAGCATATATATCAAAACCTGAATAAGATGCTTTTGTAGCCAGATATACAAGGCAGAAACAATTTTTTGAAGTACCTACCTACCTTAACAGTTCTTCTATCAGTATTAAATTTGCAACTTTTGCCTCCAGTCTAAAAAAATGATAAATATTAATAGGTTACCTATACCTACATTGAAATAATTTGTTACTCCATCTTTGCTATGAAAATATTTATTTATACTGATGCTAAACTATTTAAAATTGTCTTGAGTTAAAACTTTCGTAAAGTAACCGGAGAGCCGACATGGTCCACCGAGTTTCCTGGTGGCCTGACGTTTTTATAAATATTAGATACTTTATAGTCTTTATTGCTCATAACCGGCCACAACCCCGGTCAGAACGGTCACCGACCGGTTGTTTACGATATCCGCATAATATATAAATAAATTACAATTTGTGTTTGTCTTGAGTAGTGTTGCTATGTCTAATAGGCCAAATTTTGGGACAGAAGTTAAAAATATTGGGAATTTTGTTCCAAATTTGGGAATGTAACTTTGATAAACCAACTTTTTCAACATTTTCATGATTCTACCAGTAATTTTATTAGACATTGACTAACCTACACATACAACAGGTTATCTTAAATCTGCAACCAAGTAAAGAATAAGTATACCTAGTTTTAATCGAAGTGTGGCTGTATAGGTGACTGACTTTGCGCTATATGACTGATTTTTTTTGTTTTCTATTCGGCCCTAGAGCTGATATTTACTACTTCTTACTCGATTTTTAGATAATATATGATCTATTTTCAGAGTATGAGAGATGAAAAATAATTTTTGATCTCGGTAAAAATCGTAAAATTAAGAATGTCAGTTCTGAACGTAACAAAATAGGTTTAAATATCTTTTAAACAATTATTTTTAAAATATTATGAAAATGCCAATTTTGCACACACGAGCCCAGCAATTTTTTTAGGTAAATACTTTAAAATATTTACCCAAATGTTTACTTTTGAGTCGTCAAAGCTAGGAAATACTATTGTTTAATTTGTTTGTTTGTTTGTTTGTGTACTATTGTTATTACACAATGTTTAATTTGGTTTACCTATGCATCCTGTAATTGAGCATCTTCAGTCCCAAGGATTTCTATCATTTACATAGTCTGAAATATTGTAGTATCCTTTTTTACAAAGTAGTTGTTTAATAACAGATTTAAATATACTTATTGATAGCTTTTGAATATTATTGGGAACTTTGTTGTAAAAGTGTATACATTGCCCCATAAAAGAGTTAATAATTTTGGTCAGACGTGTATCATGCACCAACTGCTTACATTTACTGCTAGTATTTACTTTGTGAACGTCACTTTTCTTGCTGAAACTATAAATATTTTTATTTACATATAAAAGATTTTCATATAGAGTGATATCCTAGATCCTAATTTATAAAAAGCACGAATTGCCCGTTTTTGTTACAAAAATATTGTATTTATATATAATTTAACTATATGTCATTAAACTATGGAAATAGCTAAAATATACTATTTTTGCAGTGTTGACAATCATCAACTGTCTTATTTTCTTGATCGCATACACAGCAGAGCTAGGTTATGGATATAGGGAAGTAGAGGGGATTCGTTAAAAGCTAACCCCTCGCCTAAAAAAAAGCTCACCAACTTTTTCCTGCTTTGTACGACTCGCGCTTGATCACTCTCAATACATCGTTGGTTCTGGCGCACTACCCTCCAACCCCAACTGCTCGCCTAAAAACTTTTCTGCCCTCCGCACGACTCGCGCTTGACCACTCTCAAAACCACCCCTGTGTCTGGGGTGTGGCGACTCACGCTTGACTACTCTCAAAACCACCCCTGTGTCTGGGGTGTGGCGACTCGCGCTTGACCACTCTCAAAACCACCCCTGTGTCTGGGGTGTGGCGACTCACGCTTGACCACTCTCAAAACCACCCCTGTGTCTGGGGTGTGGCGACTCGCGCTTGACCACTCTCAAAACCACCCCTGTGTCTGGGGTGTGGCGACTCGCGCTTGACCACTCTCAAAACTACCCCCTGTGTCTGGGATACGTCGACTCACGCTTGACCAGAACTACCACGTGACATCACTGTGGGTTCTGTGTAGTTTTGTTAAGTAGTT
Organism: Apoda limacodes; assembly: GCA_946406115.1. NCBI lineage: Eukaryota > Metazoa > Arthropoda > Insecta > Lepidoptera > Limacodidae > Apoda > Apoda limacodes. The sequence goes on along the minus strand of OX291550.1, from coordinate 8,400,718 downwards.
ATATCATATTTTTATATAATAGTCTATCGTATTTTTCCGTTTATTAGTTATTCTTATTTAATTACAATGTCGTGAGTGCGATAATGATGTTTGTGGTGACATTCCTAATACCTTTTTAATTATATTTGTACTTGTAAGATAAATCGTATATATATAGGATCCATAAACACTAGTCGATAGTATTCATTCGAGTTACAATTTATCATCAAGTGTGATACTGAGGCTGGTTCTATTTCCTTCAAAAAAAAGCTATGGAGGTATGTGTTTTTTTGCTTTATAATTCTTTATCTATATGTATTATATATTTCAGACCCTCAAAACTATGTGTTTGTTTGAATGTCTATTACTTAAACCAATTTTGTTTAGGTTTTCACTTTAGGTAAATTTTTTATTCAAATTATTATACAAATATGTTTTTAAAGCATAGGCTTATTTTATTACAGAATTCAACATTTAACGTAATGGAAGAAAACACGTTCAAGCATTACTACTACGCTACATCGGATGATGAGCAATCAACTGAGAAGGCCTTAGAAACAACAAAGCTCAAACGGTCTCGTCGAAATAGTATCGACTCATTCTTTGAGGGGACCAATCAGAAGAAAAAGAAACTCAGCTCTACAGTGGCGAGATCTTCAAAAGATGGTATCCCTGGTGTCACATACTTGTCTACTAATAATGATGATGGGGCTCATGCTATACATTTGATAAAAATTGAGGTGTATGACCTCATAAAATTGAAAAAAGTACCAGTAGATGAACATTGGAAACACTCAGAAGTGAGGACCAAATATTATACGGATACAAAAGATGAAAAATATGAGCAAACGAAGGGTATCATATTTGATATCACAAAGCAAATAGCAGAAACCAATAACTGTAAAAAATACTTTTTTAAAAAAGTAATCTCTAATAGCTAAATTAATTTATAAGAACCATCGTTACAAAATTTTATGAGTATCTAATTGATAAGTAACGAGCAACTATTAATTAACCATCAACTAATATAGTAATCACCTTATCGACTTGTATATATAAGAGAAAAATCGAACATTATATTTATTATTAATTCATCATTTACAAGCAAAGCTAAACTGGTTTATTTCAACCATGTCACTAGAAAGTTTTTTTTTTCAAAATGTTTTTGAAGAAGAAGAAAAAGAACTAATGAGAGCGTGTGAGAATTATGAAGATAATGCTCTGGAAAATCCGTATTATGACACTTCACTGTTTAACATCTGTAAAGAAGTTGAGGAAACATTCAGGTATACATTCTAACTATACTTATTTAAATTTTATGTTACATATTTGTGTTCTTATATTAACATAAGCATGTTATACCTACAGAAAATCTTCAATTCAAGTCGGTCGAGGTTTGAAGAGACAAGCTGATATTAGTGTTGAAGATTTACAACAAGCAACGACGTCATCATCTTCCAATACAACACATAGACAGAACGTTATGTGTCAAATATGTGAATTACAGGTTAGCCAAAGGTTCTATGCTCAGCACTTACGATCTAAGGAACACAAAGAAAAATGTCTTATTCATAATCATAATTTACATAATGTCTCTGTTATATCAGTTGCTTTTGGGTCTCGGGTCTTAACGTATAGAATTGTATCACCTAAAGCTAATGAGTCACTTAAAATACAAACTCCTGAAGTATTCATAGCATCAATTAAAGAGTCGATACTATTTCTTATTCAGGAATGTTTAAAAGAGTTAACTATTGTTAAAGTTAATTTTATTATTCATGCAGATTTTGAACAGGAAACAAAAGATTTTAAAAATTCTTTCGATTTTCAAACAAAAAATTGGACTATTTCTTTAGGGGACGAATTAGAAAATTATTTAGAAACTTTAAGCGAAGACATTAAAAATAAAATGAGTGATTTCGAAGCAAAAGATAGTGGATGGACTTTAAAAAAAATTCAGTTCTTAGAAATGAATGTTAATAAGTTCAATCCCTTACGAGGGTCTTCGTTTATTGAATTACCTTTAGATATTAAGCGTAAAAAAGCAGTCATAAATGTAAAAAATAACGATCAACAATGTTTTAAGTGGGCTTTATTATCTGCACTATATCCTGTAAATAAAAGTTCTGAAAGGGTATCATCATACTTGAGGAATCAAAATAGACTAAAGTTTAATAATATACAGTTCCCAATCAAATTATCGGATATACCCAAGGTAGAAAAACAGAATAACATTAGTATCAATGTTTTCGGATTAGAATTTAACAAAGAAAAAAAATGTAATACCATCGTTGGACCATTATATTTTACTAAATGTCGTAAAGAATTACACATTAACTTATTATTTTTAAACAATGGTTCAAATGGTCATTATTGTTTTATAAAAAATTTATCACGCTTGGTAAGTAAACAAATAACGAATCGAAATAATGCTATTCATATCTGTGATGGTTGCCTTCTATATTTTAAATCTAAAGTTAATTTAATTAATCACCAAAAACATGACTGTGCTCATATTGTTACTGAATTACCAGGAATTCATAAAAAAGGAAAAGATTGGTTTAATCGGGAAACAAATAATGATGAAATCTATTTTGATAAGTTTCAAAGAAAATTAAAATTACCTTTTGTAATATATGCAGACTTTGAAGCTCTTTTAAAACCCGTCACCTCATGTGACCCTGATCCATCGAAGTCATATACAAAAACAATACATGAACATGAAGTTTATAGTTATGGATACTATATAAAATGTTCGTATGATGATAAGCTGTCTACATACAGAACATACACAGGGCCTAATTGTGCAAAAATGTTTATGGAAAGCATTTACAAAGATATTAGCAATATACATAGGATAAATTGTTTTCAAAAATGTCCACTTCCATTAACTAACGAAGAGAAGGAATCTATTAGACAATCGCAATTATGTTATATTTGTGAAGGGCTATTGGGTGATGACATCACAGTAGACTATGATTGGAATACTGGTAATTTTAGAGGTGTTGCTCACGAATTATGTAGTTCAAAGTATCGTGTTCCCTTTTTCATTCCCATTCTATTTCATAATCTAAGTAATTATGATGCTCATTTTATTGTTCATGCTTTGAATTTTAAAGATGGAGAAATAGATATCATTCCGCAAAATAAGGAAAAATATATTTCATTCTCAAAAAAACTTAAAATAAGAGGTCATTTAGTACATTTGCGGTTTTTAGATTCCTTTAAATTCATGGCCAGTAGTTTAGATAGTTTAGCTAAAAATCTAAAAAAAGATCAATTTATAGAATTAAGAAAACAATTTCCAAACGAAAATGATTTTAATAAACTTATTAGGAAAGGTGTTTTTCCTTATGAATTTGTTAATTCTTATGAATCCTTAAAAGTTACAACTCTTCCAGATCAAGACGCTTTAAACTCTAGTTATATAGTCTACTTTAAAAATCCACGAGATAAAACACAAATTCGTTACTTAGCACGTCAAGTCTCACCTGAAAACATCAAATTTTTGGAAGATGCCTACAAAGATGCTACTAGTGAACCTCATGGCTACCTAATGATAGATTTAAAACAGGACACAATTGATATGTGTCGATTTAAAACGAGAATATTTCCTTCTGACCAGAACTGCATTGTATATATACCTAAAAAAGGATTTAAATACAGTAAACATAATGAAATTCCAATCATTCATAAATAATGCATTCAAGAGTGACTACACATCAAGAACTTTTAAAATCGTTGCATGTATTGAAACCAAGACATAGAAAAGCTTTACTTAAATCTTGTAGTAAAGAAGAAATAAATTTTATTTGTGAGTGTATTTACAACGTATTACAGGGTAAAATACCCGTCAAGGAAAATGATAAAAACAAATTAAAAAAATATAAAAATATATTGAGAAAGTTGGTTTGTAAAGGAAGAAATCTACTTAGAAAAAACGTAATTATTCAAAGGGGTGGTGCCTTTTTACCTATTATTTTAGGATCTGTTCTAAGTGCCTTGGTGAGTTCAATTTTAAAACCTTAGCAGGAAAATAAAAGCAGAAATGGAACATGCTAAAAAAATGATTCTAATTGAACCTAATTTGATAGAAAAAATTAAAAAGGAAAATGAAACACAAAGCGCTTTAAATACTTTATCCCGTTTAGATGGTGAAATGAAAGATATTTTAAATAGTAATGTAGAAGATAGAGAAAAATGGATTTTGTATTTACAAACACTACAAAGGTATTTACATTTTACTGAAGTAGAACGACGACCATATCAAATACCAATTATAACCAAAACAGAAAGTTCGCCTAATTATAAAGATACTGATGTCATTAAGGAAACAGTCCTTGACACTGAGCAGGTATCAAACATAAAATCAAAAACCATAAATGATACTGACTTAACCCCATTTTATTCAAAGCAACAACTCTTGAAATTGATTCCTAAGACGTATATAAAACGAGGTGAATTACTAATAGAATCAATTTTTTCAAATAAAAATAAGGTAGATTGGGATACCAATGGAACTGTTAGTATCAATAATATGAAAATACCAGGGAGTAACATTATAGACCTGGTGAATGATACACTAAGACCACTTAAACACAGTGATCCAATTGGGTGGCAAGAGTTTGCATCAGCATTAAAAGAAATTAAAATACCATTAACTTATATTGGAAATCCAAAAAGACTAGAATATATTAATAAACTTTACTTAGGTGATATAAAAGAAGAAATTCCACTTAACAAATTGCAATCAGATAATAGTTTTACTCCTACTAAGACTCATTTTAACAAAATCAAGAAAAAAATAGACTGGGAAAAATGGACCCCCTATTAGAAATAAATCAGATTTACTATGATGTTTCTCATCCTGCTGGATATGGAGGTGTTAACAAACTCATCAACTCATTAAAGGGAAAAATGACAGCAAAACAAGTGAAAAATTGGTTGCAAGAACAAGAAACTTACACATTACATAAACCTGTAAGAAATAGATTTCCTAGAAATAAGTACATTTTATCTAATTATAATGACTTGTGGCAGGTGGATTTAAGTGATATGCGCACTAATTCTGAATATAATGATGGTTTTAAATATATTCTGTGTGTTATTGATGTATTTAGTAAATATGCATTTGCTAGATATTTAAAAAAAAAGAACTCTATAACTATAAAAGAATGCTTTGAAAGTATATTTAATGAGTCAAAATCCTTACCTAACCACATTCAGTCAGATAAGGGAACTGAATTTGTTTCTAAGGATGTGCAAAAATATTTTAAAAGTAAAGGTATAAACTATTACACCACTAACAATCCTGATATAAAAGCTAGTATCGTGGAACGCTTTCAAAGAACATTAAAGACAAAAATGTGGCGGTATTTCACACATCATAACACATATAGATATGTTGATATTTTAAAAGATTTGATTTATTCTTATAATCATAGCTATCATTCAAGTATAAAAATGTGTCCCAAAGATGTTAACTCAGAAAATATTATGACTGTTTGGAATAATTTATATGATAGAGATAAAGGGCAAAAGGCTATTCTAAACAGGTTTAAAGAAGGTGATTATGTTAGAATAACAAAACATAAACACATATTTCAAAAAGGATACGAGAGCAACTGGAGTGATGAAATATTTGTTATTACTTCAGTTATAAGAAGATCACCTTGGGTAGTTTATACGTTAAAAGATCTTCAAAATGAACCCATTACAGGTACATTTTATGAAAAAGAATTACAAAAAGTAATATACAACCCCACTCTCCCACATAAAATAGATAAAATACTCCACACTCGTTATTTTGGAAATAGAAAGCAAGTACTAGTGAAGTGGAAAGGTTATCCAAACAAATTTAATACTTGGGTATCATTAAAAGATATAGAAAAAATATGATTAAGGAAGATTTTTATTTAACTTTGCTCAGTAATAGTTCAATGGAATATTTTCCGAGTAATACCACTACAAATTTTTCAACAAAACTTCCAAAACCTATAAAATTAGAAGGACAGTGGTCTGTTGGAGTTGTAGAATTTCAATACCCATGTAGTATGTTTACAGTTCAAGAGGGTGAAAATATAATGTATATTACTAAGAAAATGATAGTACCTTTGGATAAATCAATATCATCAGTCATTTATAAAAATCATATACCTGCAACCAATTATGATAATATTGATAACATTTTAAAAGCCTTAAACCTAAAAGAAAACTGTCGCTTTCATTATGATAAAGTTTCCCAGATGGTCTCTGTTCAAATTAACGATAAAAATATATCATCTTTAACGTTATCATCAAAGTTAAGTATTCAACTTGGCTTTGAACCAAAAACTAATTTAATAACAAAAAATGTTGGAAGATACCCACCCAATTTACATTTAGGATTACCTTCTCAATTATTTGTTTACTGTGATATAATTGATCCGCAAATAGTTGGAGATGTTATGACACCATTGTTAAGAATAATACCTTTAGACCCCGAGAAATATATCTATGGTGCTTATAAGATGCATGTATTTTCACCACCCCACTACTTACCAGTTATGCGAAGAGAATTGGATACAATTGAAATAGATATAAGAACAAACACTGGTAATAAAATACCATTTCAATTTGGGACCGCATATGTTAAACTACACTTTAAGCGATTATAATGCATAATAACAGTATTTGCACCTATGAGCAATACTATTCACACCAAGCAGGATCAGGAATTGGTGTAATTTATAAAGGTGTACCACATCAACGTGGTCATGGAATAGGAAGCTTTTTAGGAGGCCTGTTTCGATCAGTACTACCTTTATTATCAAGTGGGGCAAGAGTAATTGGTAAAGAGGCTCTTAATGCTGGAGTGGGATTATTAAGCGATATGATAAGCCAGAAACCAATGAATGAATCTGTGCAAACACGGTTAAAAGATGTAAGTAGTAATTTAAAACGAAGAGCAGATGATAAAATTGAAAGACTAATGAATGGATCAGGTTATATAACGAAACGTCAACGTCGGTTTCATTCCATTCCGTCAACAGCTTTGAAAGAGTTGAGAGCTAGAAAGTATAAAATTAATAGAAATACTAAAGATATATTTTCAAACAAATAATGTCATTCTTGCATAATCATTCATGTGAATGTATAAAATCGGAATTGGATTTATTTGCTTTACCAACAACTCAGACAAGTATTGAAAATGGACAATGGATACACTACAAACCTATATCATCCCTTACAGACGATGGACCAATTGAATTTCAAATTCCTGGTACGGGGGATGATTATATCGATTTGTCTCATACATTACTACATTTAAAAGTTAAAATTCGAAACCAAGATGGCACCAACTTAGCTGCTGCTACAGTAGTAGCCCCAACTAATAACTGGTTACACTCACTGTTCAATCAACTCGATGTGTATTTAAATCAAAAACTAGTATCTCCACCAAACAACACTTATGCTTATAGGGCATTTATAGAAACTTTATTAAACTATGGTCCAGCAGCTAAACAATCTCATTTGACTTGTGGACTATGGTATGAAGACACAGCTGGAAAAATGAATTCACTAGATGATTCTAATGATGGATTTAAAAAAAGGAATCAATTTGTACGTGAGAGTAAAGAGGTAGAAATGGTAGGACATTTGCATGGGGATTTGTTTAATCAAGAAAAGTTTCTGATAAATGGTGTTGAAATTAGTCTTAAACTAGTACGATCAAGAGAAAGTTTTAATCTTATGGCTGGTGCAGATGCTAAACTGAAAGTAACTTTTACTGACGCTACACTTATAGTTCGTAGAGCAAAAATTAGTCCAAGTGTATTATTAGCACATCAAAAAGTTTTAAGTGCAACGACCGCTAAGTATCCTATAACCAGAGCTGAAGTCAAAGTGCTCACAATACCTTCAGGAGTTCAGGGAAAAACGCTTGATAACATATTTATTGGTCAAGTTCCAAAAAGGTGTATAATAGGTTTTGTAAACAATGCTGCTTTTAATGGAAGTTTTAACAGAAACCCTTTTAACTTTGAAAACTATGGAATAAATACATTTAGTTTGTATATAGATGGCCAACAAATACCATCAAAAGCTTTACAACCAATGTTTCACAACAATATATTTACCACAGCTTACCATACACTATTTTCGGGGTCAGGTATTCACTTTTTGAATGATGGTAATGCTATTTCTAGGGAACAATATGCAAATGGATATTGTTTGATGGCATTTGATTTAACTCCAGACTTATCAGCTAGTTCTACGTCTCATTGGAATCTTATTAGACATGGAAGCGTAAGACTGGAAGTTCGTTTTGAAGCAGCACTCATACAAACAATAAACTGTATAGTGTATGCTGAATTTGATAATGTTATTGAAATAGATAAAAATCGTAATGTTTCAGTAGATTACAGTAGCTAAAAATATAATAAATAATTAGAACTCAATGAAAGGACTTATTATACTTTTGACATTCATAATATCAACATTTTGAAATGAATACTTTAGATATTCAAAAATGTTTAAAGATAATTTCTCCGAAAATTAAACTAAATGTATTTGCTGCAAATAGATTACCAGTACTCATGCACCTACCTGCTTTTCTCATTAGTAATTTAGATGTTGACAATCAACCTGGATCGCATTGGGTGGGAATACATATTAATAAAAATGGATTAGGTGAATACTTTGATTCTTATGGTCGTAAACCTAGTAGACATCATTTATATTTCTTAAATAAGAATACTAAGATATGGAGTTACAATAATAAAAGAGTTCAAAATGACTTTACAACTGTTTGTGGGAAATATTGTCTTGTTTATTTGTATTTTAAGTTTCATGGTAAATCAATGATTGATTTTGTAAACCACTTTAGTAATAACACTCTATGTAATGATATTTTATTATATGATATGTTTAAAACAATTTTTGATATTAAAACTTTTTAAAATAAAAAAATGTTTTCTTATGTGTGTGTTTGTGTAATTAGTGGTTAAAAAACAAAAAAATATTTTTTATTTATATCATTTATTCATAATAAAACTCAAACATGATACAATTTGATTCAAAGTTGATTTCGAGTAATACTGAAGCTGGTTCTTATAAATTAATTTAGCTATTAGAGATTACTTTTTAAAAAAGTATTTTTTACAGTTATTGGTTTCTGCTATTTGCTTCGTGATATCAAATATGATACCCTTCGTTTGCTCATATTTTTCATCTTTTGTATCCGTATAATATTTGGTCCTCACTTCTGAGTGTTTCCAATGTTCATCTACTGGTACTTTTTTCAATTTTATGAGGTCATACACCTCAATTTTTATCAAATGTGTAGCATGAGCCCCATCATCATTATTAGTAGACAAGTATGTGACACCAGGGATACCATCTTTTGAAGATCTCGCCACTGTAGAGCTGAGTTTCTTTTTCTTCTGATTGGTCCCCTCAAAGAATGAGTCGATACTATTTCGACGAGACCGTTTGAGCTTTGTTGTTTCTAAGGCCTTCTCAGTTGATTGCTCATCATCCGATGTAGCGTAGTAGTAATGCTTGAACGTGTTTTCTTCCATTACGTTAAATGTTGAATTCTGTAATAAAATAAGCCTATGCTTTAAAAACATATTTGTATAATAATTTGAATAAAAAATTTACCTAAAGTGAAAACCTAAACAAAATTGGTTTAAGTAATAGACATTCAAACAAACACATAGTTTTGAGGGTCTGAAATATATAATACATATAGATAAAGAATTATAAAGCAAAAAAACACATACCTCCATAGCTTTTTTTTGAAGGAAATAGAACCAGCCTCAGTATCACACTTGATGATAAATTGTAACTCGAATGAATACTATCGACTAGTGTTTATGGATCCTATATATATACGATTTATCTTACAAGTACAAATATAATTAAAAAGGTATTAGGAATGTCACCACAAACATCATTATCGCACTCACGACATTGTAATTAAATAAGAATAACTAATAAACGGAAAAATACGATAGACTATTATATAAAAATATGATATAACTACTTAACAAAACTACACAGAACCCACAGTGATGTCACGTGGTAGTTCTGGTCAAGCGTGAGTCGACGTATCCCAGACACAGGGGGTAGTTTTGAGAGTGGTCAAGCGCGAGTCGCCACACCCCAGACACAGGGGTGGTTTTGAGAGTGGTCAAGCGCGAGTCGCCACACCCCAGACACAGGGGTGGTTTTGAGAGTGGTCAAGCGTGAGTCGCCACACCCCAGACACAGGGGTGGTTTTGAGAGTGGTCAAGCGCGAGTCGCCACACCCCAGACACAGGGGTGGTTTTGAGAGTGGTCAAGCGCGAGTCGTGCGGGGGGCAGAAAAGTTTTTAGGCGAGGGGTTGGGGTTGGAGGGTAGTGCGCCAGAACCAACGATGTATTGAGAGTGGTCAAGCGCCAGTCGTACAAAGCAGGAAAAAGTTGGTGAGCTTTTTTTTAGGCGAGGGGTTGAGGTTGGGGGTAGTGCGCCAGAACCAACGAATCCCCTCTACTTAGGGATCCTATTGAAGTTTGGAGTCCAGCGTTATGCCAAGTAAGACTGTTGAATGAATTTATAAGTTCTAATTGCTTATTATTAATTTCTATCTGACTAACATTTAATCATGTAAATTTAACACATTTGGTTTTTTCTCATTAAGTAACAAATTATAAGCGTTAAACCAAGTTACAATTTTAGTAATGGCATTATTTAATTCATCGTGACATGACTGTCGTCTCTTAACTTTAAAAAGTAAAGAGGTGTCATCAGCAAATAAGACAATGTCATGGTTTTTAACATGATGTGGGAGATCATTAATGTAAAAAGAAATTGAAAAGGGCCTAATATTGAGCCCCGAGGGACTACCATAGTGACTGCTGATCCCGGAGATCTTTCACCGTTTCTGTTATCTGCTACTTATGTAGGAGGTCAAAAGATCAAGAGCTTTGCCTCTAATACTATAGTGATGTAACTTCCTGATGAGATTTTCATGTTGGACACAGCCAAATACCTTAGATAAATTAAAAAACACTCCAAGAGCATTATGCGAATAGGTTGACGGTAGAATAATAAAAACAGATACTGATGTCGCCAATGCGTTTGAAAAGTTCTTTACTAACATACCTATGACAACAACAAACTCAGTAAATTCTTCGCCTTTAAAAGCCCTAACAATTTTAAAAAGACATATAAATTTAAATAATATTCGATTCAAATTTAAACATGTAACGCCAATAGACATAGTTAAAGTTTATCAATCGCTGAACTTAAAAAATACTAAAGATCTGTGGGGTTTATCAGTTAATATTCTAAATGGCATTATAGACGCATTAGCTCCTTTTTTGGCAGTTATCTTTAATAAATGTCTAGACGATGGATTCCCTGATTTAATGAAGATAAGTATGATAATACCACTTTTTAAATCTCGTAGCAAAAAAGAACTTAATAATTTTAGACCCATTTCTATTTTGCCTGCACTCAGTAAGATTTTTGAAAAAATTATATTAAATCAACTATTGCAATACTTCACTACAAATAAATTATTTCATAGTAAACAATATGGTTTTACAAAATGTCGCTCAACTACTGATGCAGGTGTATCATTAATGATGCATATATTCTCAGCTTGGGAAAATCATCAAAATGCAATTAGAGTCTTTTGCGACCTATCCAAGGCTTTCGACTGTGTCGAACATGAAACTCTGACTCGCAAATTAGAATATTACGGTGTTAAAGAATCTGCACTTGATCTTATATCTTCTTACCTAAGTTGCAGAACACAAATAGTTGACATAAATGGTACAAAATCCTCAGGATCAGCAGTATTGGGGGTTCCACAAGGATCGATATTGGGACTGTTTTTGTTCTTGGTATATATTAACGATTTGCCTTATTTTGCTGAAAAATTTTGTCAAGTCGTTTTGTTTGCTGATGACACGTCCTTAATATTTAATGTTGATAGGAAAAAAGAGACCTAAACACTAAATTAATCTTAAATGGAGACAGTTTAGATTTGATAGATTCAACTATGTTTCTTGGCGTCAAATTAGATCCCAAACTGCAATGGAATACACATATCTCAAAACTTAGCTCAGCTGCCTTCTCTGTTAAGAAAGTCAGACAATTAACTAATTCTGCAACTGCCCGCTTAGTTTATTTTAGTTATTTTCACAGCACCATGTCATATGGAATTCTGTTGTGGGGCAGATATAGAGTCAATTTTCATATTACAAAAAAGAGCTATTAGGGTCTATCTATAACTTGAAACCTCGGGATTCCCTCAGAGAAGTTTTTAAGAACATCGGCATTTTAACTATGATATCGCAATATATTTATAACTTGCACTTGTACTATAAAAAAAGCGATGTACACAGTGTTAATACACGAAATAAACATAAATTAATAGATGTTACTAGTCGTCTTCCAATAATTAGCTTTTCTTTTGTCGGGCAGTGTGTACGCTTTTATAACAAGATCCCACAGACTACCCTGAACTTGCCTTTACATCAATTTAAATCTACAATTAAATGTCATTTGATAAAGGGAGGGTATTACACTGTTGACGAGTTTTTAAATGACAAGAATAATTGGACTTAACAAACTTTTTTTTTGACATGTTTTGTGCAACATTCAAATAGATAATAGTTTTTTTTTTGACATAATTTTATATTTATAACTTGACTTAAGAATCTGCTATTTTACATATATAATTTTACTATTTATAGTATTTAAGTTAAGTTTTTAAAAAAAAATTAAAACTTAAGTTTTTTTTGTGGTAGTATTACTTATTTATGTTTTATTGTTCTTAATTTTATTTGTGTTGTTATGCTTTTTAAGTACATAAATACATGTACTTTTATTTAAAAAATGACATGTCAAAGCGCCTTCTTAAGGCCTACTTACTAAATAAATAAATGAATGTACTTAACATACAAACAAATATACTTTCATAAAAACTGTGAAATAAAATAAAAGCTTGTAAAAATAATTATCAAGCACGCGTTTGATAATTTGTAACAGATGACAGTAAGATTTTGAAAGGGACATTTTTGTATTTTTTGCTGTAGGTCGAAAGGTCGAAAGTAAACTATTTCACATAAAATAATAAAAAAAATAGTTTTAATGTTCATACATTTTCCGTAGTAACCACACTATTAGATTGTCAAAGTCAAAATGGTTTATTCAAATAAGGATTTTACAATCACTTTTGAATCGTCAAAGTTATAAAATATTATTTTTTGAACCCTCCCACCTTCCCGCCGGTTCACAATGTTGTTGATTTCTACCGAGAAGAATCCGGCAAGAAACTCGATAGTTACTCTTTTAAAAACACTATCAATAATACAAATAAACTAAAATACAATTAATGTTTTAAATAAAAAATTTTTAGTCGTACAATTTTATGTTATTTCCATTTTAGTTTGGTTTACCTATGCATCCTGTAATTGAGCATCATCAGTCCCAAGGATTTTTATCATTTACATAGTCTGAAATATTGTAGTATGCCTTTTTACAAAGTACCTACTTGATAAAAGATTTAAATTTACTTATTGATAGATTTTGAATTTTATTGGGAACTTTGTTGTAAAAGTGTATACATTGCCCCATAAAAGAGTTACTTATTTTGTGTAGACGTGTATCATGCACCAACAGCTTATTTTTACTTCTAGTATTTACTTTGTGAACGTCACTTTTCTTGCTGAAACTATTGATATTTTTATGTACATATAAAAGATTTTCATATATGTACTACGACACTAAAGTTAAAATTTTTACTTCCCTAAACCTATCCCTCAGAGATATCCTAGATCCTAATTTATAAATAGCACGAATTGCCCTTTTTTGTAACAAAAATATTGTATTTACATCAGCAGCGCTACCCCACAATAGGATACCATATGTCATTAAACTATGGAAATAGCTAAAATATACTATTTTTGCAGTGTCGACATCGGTCAATTGTCTTATTTTCTTGATCGCATACACAGCAGAGCTAAGTTTTTTGGCTAGGTTATGAATATGGGGACCCCATTGAAGTTTGGAGTCCAGCGTTATGCCAAGAAAGACTGTTGAATTAACAAGTTCTAATTGCTCGCCATTAATATTAATACATGTCTGTCTCTGACTAACATTTGGTAATGTAAATTTAACACATTTGGTTTTTTTTTCATTAAGTAACAAATTATTAGCGTCAATCAAATCAATTTACAATTTTAGAAAGGGCATTATTTAATTCATTATAATATGTCTGTCGTCTCTTAACTTTAAAAAGCAATGAGGTGTCATCAGCAAATAAGACAATGTCATGGTTTTTTACATTATATGGGAGATCATTAATGTAAATAAGAAATAGAAAAGGACTTAAAATTGAGCCCTGAGGGACTCCCATAGTGACTGCTGATCCCGGAGATCTTTCACCGTTGACATCTATTTTCTGTACTCTCCTACTCATATAGGATGTCAAAAGGTCGAGAGCTGTGCCTCTAATACCATAGTGATGTAGCTTCCTGATGAGATTTTCATGTTGAACACAGTCAAATGCCTTAGATAAATCACAAAACACTCCAAGGGCGTCATGCGAATCCTCCCAGGCGTTATATATATTTTTTAATAGTGCCACTCCTGCATCGGTTGTGGAACGGCCTTTCATAAAGCCAAACTGTTTACTACTAAGTAGCTCATTAATACAGAAATGGCTTAACATTTAACAAAGTATGATTTTTTCAAAAACTTTACTGAGTATAGGTAGTATTGAAATAGGCCGAAAATTATAAGGATCTGTTGAACTACCTGATTTAAAAAGAGGTATAACTTTGCTAAGTTTCATCTCATCAGGAAACACACCACTATCAACACAACTATTAAAAATAATGGCTAAGGGTTGTGCTATAACATGAATAATTGAATTTATAGTCAAAAGTCATTTCGACTTCATTTCCATTTTTAGAAATTAGCGATACCTAAAAACTTTTTATATTCTTATTTTTTACAGTTTTAAAAACAAAAAATTAAATTAATGGCATTTGTAGTTGTTAACAAAAACAACTGTGAATTTATAGACAGACACCGAAGTCTTGCCATAAGCAGTTTAAATACTAAACATAGCTTAAAAGTTTCTTTTTTATCGTTTTGGGTGCGGAACCCTAACAAAACAGAGTACAGTGGTAGTGTCAATCGGGTCAAAAATTAATTAAGAAGATTGCCTCTTTGAAGTAGAATGCAATATTTTAAAGGGTTTCAAAGCCAAACAGCAAGAACGTGACGAACGAATGAAAACGAACCGAAACGAAAAACGAAGGAAAAACTGTCTATCTATGGGTTTGTTATAACTATAAGGTAGAGAAAAAAAGGTCAAAACTGTAGTCGCCATATGAAAATGATGTGAACTAACTCGCACAACGGCACTTGTCTGACCTAAGCCAGGAAATCAGAAAAGTTTGTTTTACTTACGCGGTCAGTGAATTTACCCTTTAAAAAGATTGTTTAAACACCAGCTGCGTGACCCATACTAAAATATTGTAGGACATCACGCTATTCAACGAGCTGATGTGAACTATCCGAGATGTATCTTCGTCCATGAGTTGACGAAACCTTTTAAGCGCTAATGCTGCTGAACTCAGCCTATTCACCAATACAGTTATGCGTGGGCCCCATTGAAGCTTCGAGTCTAGAGTACTACAGTGATTGTGTGTGGATTACTACCTAGGATAACAGTGTTATCTTCAAGGTTTACCGAGGATTACAGTGTTATCTACAAGGTTTGACTGCTCCCCGTTAATAAGGACACTGGTTTTCACCTGACTGACATTTGGAGTTAGAAATTCAATACATTCGGGTTTTTTACTATTTAACAACAAATTGTTTACATTGAACCAGTGGCCAACTTTTGACAGACAATTGTCTTTAGGTAAAAGTTATGTGTCATCCGCCAACAACACTAACTCATGGTTATTTTTGATGATCTTTTGGCAGATCGTTCATATATTATATACAAGGAATTGGAACGGCCTAAGAATGATACCCTGGCGACACCTATTTTAATGTTTGACCCAGGGGCGCGCTTTCCATTTATAATAACTGTCGTGTTATTTTTTTCTTAAAACTTTGTTTGAAATAAATAAACTTTATAAAATATTGTCGATGAAACTTTTTTTATAAAATCAGTTCAAAAAGTTTGTAGATACTTATCCGAAATATTACTGACGACGTAGGTGTATGAATGAAATGATTGTTTAGACTGTGGGAGGGTTGTTGTAGATCAAGCGTGTACAAAGTCATCGTTGGGCCAACTATTACGCAGCATCAGTGAGCTGGAAAGATCACTGCATAGATCGTAGTTAGTTAGTTTTTAACTATATCGTTTGTATACAAACGAAACGTGTGAAAATTAAACAGTGCCATTAGTGAACGTATTGCAGCCTTTTTTTCTCAAAAGACTGTAATATATAATTTAAATTGAAGTGAGCCACAGGCAGATGCATAGAAGGCCGCAAGCTTAAGGTAAAAAACACTTGTTATAAGAATGTTCTCAACTAAATTTACTTAACCAGTTTAAGCTAATTTTTTTTAGTAAATAATGATCAATAAATAAAAAAAACTTATACTAGTATTTTATAGCAAATAACTTTTACTTTCTTCATGGATGATGGTAACGTTTTTTCTATGTATTATGCAAATTCTGTTTAGTCTGCGCGTTTTATAAAAACAGCCCTTTTGTATTATGACCAAAATGCAAAAGTGCTAAGCTAGAACAATGTTCAAATTGCATTTCGACTACGATGCATTTCGTCTAAGTCGAATTTAGTTAACTTTATTTACTGCTCCCTATCGAAACTTATCTCGAACGTATCTACATTTTATTGTAACTCCAACAACAACATGATATAAGAAAAAATGTACTGAAAAATTTAAGACTTCTTTGTCATAACGACGTTAGAAACATTTTCTTAAAAAATCCCCCAAGCTCTTAGTGCACTCAGAAGCCAACAAATTCATTTCACAGCTCGAGTGTGAAAAAGCTGTAAGTCTTAAACTGATTCAGGCGTGTAGAGCGCGCATGATCGTATTTCTCGGCTTGGAGTCGACCATTAAATGCCGCCCTCCAGTTCGACTGAAAAACTCATCCGAACGCGCGCTCAGTGTCGCTTTCCAGCGAGTTTCGTGTTACGAACTAATTAAAAGAAAAAAAACGTTTCCCTCCTGTAATGTCCAGCCAGTGTAAATGAAATTTACGTCGCGAGTGTTGAATTTAAAACTAAAAAGTTTTGTTTTTTTTTTATAGTGATATTTCCCAATTTCAAAAGTTTTTGTTATGTGTTTAGTTGACAGTTTGTTTAAGTTTTAAATTAGTTCAATTGGAACGAACCTATTTAAACTGAAAGGTAAGTCACTCATTAAAATAATTAATTATGTGATGGAAAGAATTAGATTTGTCGATTATAAGAAAATCTCGTTATATCTGTAACTTTATTTCTCGAAGTTGTTTGTTGTTTGTCACTGAATAATATATTTTCATTAAGTATGTCAACCAACTCAACTATCTTCGGGGTGAAATCGAAATCGATTTGTAGAGAATCTAAATATATTCATCGACACGTACGTACTTAATTTACGCTAGCTAAATACAAACCTAGGAAATGCTTAAGTTTTTTTTATTAGATACGTTAATGTTTAATCTGTAATACATAAATTTTTTTCAGTTAAAAAAAACGAGATAACGTAATAATGACGTTAGATTTAATATACTGGAAATTAGTACATAATAGATATATGTGTATCATTCATATCATAGAAACTCTATAAGCTATATACTATGGCTTTATAATTCGTTTAAATACAAATTTAAACTGTTTTCAGTTTTTTTAAAAAAAAACAGGTATATTATACACTGATGAGCAAAAAACTAGTCACTTATATAAATACCTCTTATATTATCTATGTTATTATTATATTATAAATCTCATGGTAAAAAAGGTTATTAAAAAGAGTTTTATTTGACACATAAATAATTAAATAAGTGATTTAATACGCTTCAACGTTCTTTTAATTTTAGTCGTCTAAGTAAATTACTAGTTATTTTTGCTCGTCAGTGTATCTACAAACTAAAAAAATGCACAACACCTTAAAAATGCTAATTAAGATTTTTAGTGATTTTTTTATACGAAAAGGTTGCAAACAAGCTTACGGTTCGTCAGATGGTAAGCAGCCAGCCTATAGGGACGCTTGCAACACCTGGGGCATAACTCGCAAGTTGCCGACCTTTCAAAACTCTAATAAGTCCTTTCTTGAAGATCTCCGTACTGTAGTCCTTAGACAAAACCTTGGCACCCATGACCTTAGCGTTTGCAAGAAAAATTAAGTGTTGTGAGGATGAAATTTCCCTGCTAATGGCGAGCGATGCGATCGTAGAAAGTAGCCGTGGGTATCATTTTAAACATTTAAACATCAAAGCAAATCTAAACCGAATAACTGATGCAAATTTTTGTGTTATTCATGTATTTTTATCATCCGATTGCAGTTGAATTTATTGTGCAAAAATGGTGATTTGCACGCGACCTGCGTCTTATATTTAATATGTACCATATCAAAATTAAGATAAAAAAATAAATTAAGAGAGGGGGGCTTAAATAAATAAGTCACCATAATTTTCTTCAATTATTTAAATATGTATTTAATTTTGTCACAATTCGAATACAAAACAAATGTTTAATGAATGAATAAATATACTCTATTGTACAACAAACAATTAACAAAGAATATAACATAATACAAATAAAAAACGTATATGTGGCCTTATTGCTAAAGATCGATCTCTACTAGGCAACCTTTAGGTAGAGAAAATAATAAAGATAGTTAATAAGTAGGTGGTGTAAGACAGAGGAAATGGTAAAAAAATATATAAGTTTCTACATAGATGTAAGTGTAGAATAAAAAAACATTGTTTATATATAGTAAGTATAAGTTGTGTTTTCAGTTTGATTTTGCCTTTGAAACTTATTAAAAACATAATTTACCGAAGTTATCGGTTAGGTATTGCTGTAATGGTTAAAGAGGCAAATTTTAATGCTGTCTCTACAACAATTCCAAATCCAACTGAATGACAATCTTAAATTATCTCCTACAAAAGCAAAAAATTTCAGATATTAACACTGTAAATCATAATCACTTTTGGTGATGAGTGTTTTAATAATACTGATTGATTATATGGCTCAAATAGATGTTTGAAGTGGTTTGTCTAATTAAAATTCAATTGCACCGAATTTGAAGTTGAAACTTTCTCTAGAGAGTGTATAGCACTCATCAAGAAGGAAGTGATTAGATTTTTGAACGGTCAGCAACGCACGATTGATGTCTTCGGTGTTATTAGCGTCAATACAGTGACTACTTAGCGACATGCTGGCCGTAAGCTTGTTTGCCACCTTGATAGTATAAAAAGAAATAGGAAAAATCCATAGTAGAAAATGTAATATCCAACATAATTTTATACAGTCAAAGTGAAGTTTATGTGTAAAAATTTCTAATATTAATTTGGCCGACAGCCTGAGTTTGAGAGATGTCATACATACTTAGGTTTATGTGTATGTATGTATGTTTGTATTTTGGCGACCTGGCTACACCCCTGCACGTTATAATTAGTTGACGACCACAACCTTGTAGACCTGTGGTTTCGCACTAAGCCTTGCGAGATTCTAATTTATTAATAATGCCATTCTTCATTGCAACAAGTAACATTTATCTTCGTTTAACTAAATTATACTGCTTACTTCATTTTGTGTGAAACCGTTATTGGTAAACCCAGAAATTCACTATTTTGTGTGATATTATGTACGTCTATATTTCTATCTACATATAGGCGGGGCACGATCTAAGTAGGTACTTATGAAACTTTTTTGGTGTAAGTAAGTATATAGTATCATTTTCAGGGTTCCGTATTAATATGGTGAAGGAACCTTTATGGTAATAATAATAATAATATACACTTCAGTGTCTTTCACTCTGTCTATGTGACAGCTTTTATTCTCAGCAACTGCAAATACTTTAACTACAATTTGACACAGTTTTAGAACTTGCTTTTCTACATCTATATCAATGGTAATTTTTTTTGGGTGGGTTTGTGGCAATACCTACCTATATAGCCATTGATATAAAAAAGCGGATGAAATTGCGTGGCACAGCTAGTATACTGTGAGAGATGCCCCGGGTGTTGCTAGCGTCCGGTCCATAGGCTTTGGTGACTTCTTATACCATCAGGCGAACCGTAAGCTTATCTGCCAACTATATGTTATAAAAGAAACATATAAACGTAGTCGCATTTTGTCCTTTTGATATAAGTATTACCTAATTTTTGAATTTAATATTGTATTTTGTGTTTTATGTATATTGATAAAGGTCAGTAAATCATAAATAAACAAAATTTTAAGTGAATTATCTTGTTTGCTGATTTCAGAGACATCAAATTTAATTTGTTAACCACGTTCTGAATGGCAAAGCTTTCCAAACCTCAATGTCATATTCGTAATTATCAAATTTTATTTACGGCCAAAAATGTCAACTTTTTCAGACACTTCAGCCAGTCCAATTATTTTTTCTTGTGAAATGTAATTTTCAGCTGTATCGTACGAAATTAAGCGTTGAGTGTTGAGCGATGATGATTGTAAATCATGTCATATGAAAAATATTTAAAACCTGCATTGTGACATTCTAATTTCCAACGCGTTGCACGTTTTTAGGGTTCCGTACTGAAAGGGTGCTTTAATAATTTATGAACGTCACATCATGTTACGATTTTATCTCTTGTAATAGGGATATAAAATTTATGGTAAAATGAAAGGCAAAACACATATATTGAAAAAACATAAACACAGGAGTGCTTAAATGTAATCAGATGAATATTTTTTTCGAATACATTTAAAAAAAACACTAAACTGATGCGTTTTTCAAAAAGTTATTACAATAATGGAAATTTTCGTGCAATGATTTTGCTCTTTAAAAAAAAATGTCATTATTCTTAAATTAAACATTAAGAACAAGCAAAAACATAATTTCTGACCATTTTACTGGAAAGAAATGAACATTTTTCTTTTATTGTGCTAATGTTTAACAAGTTTATTTAATTTTTTTTGAATAAAACAAATTTTGACCAGACTTCGAGAATTATTTGACGCAGAGCGACTGACAAACAGATCGACAACGTTTTTTATATTGCATATCGATTACGGTAAATACAATTAATTTACACAATTCTAACGCGTAAATTATGACACAATAAATCTGATTGTTTATTTTCAACAACCATTGTCTAGAATCTTTGTAGGATTTTTTTATACTAACAAAAAGATGCCTGTATTAAAAATAAAAGAATTGTTAAAAATGTTAACTACGATATAAAAGATTGAATTTTTTGCTTTGTTTTTTATAGAGCATATCTTAAATCTTTTCGGAAAGAAAGTACTTTTTTACTATTTAAAGAAAGTACGTTTTAATTTATCCTTCAAAATTTCAGTTCCAAAACAACCAGTTAAAAAAAACCTTTATAGTCATGACACGGTTCAAAATATTCAGACGAAATTTGAATAAATTTTATCCAATGTTTAGCTTTTGTTAGAAAGCGGGTAATTTAACTTGCAAGAACTGGCGGTCGTACGTTCTGAACTTTTACACAATTTAAAATTATGTTTCATCTTTAACTTTATTTATTACCTAACTTATACATTCCTAAGCGTACATAGATAACATCCATAATGACAAATCACTTTAATAAAATATTTGTTTGTATATTAGTGATATAAAAAACACTTAAATATTTTGATATCTTTCGCTCTGTTGATTTTTAGCATTTGATCCTATTTCACTGAGATAAATTTAATTACAATTATGCATTGGTAAAATCGGTGATTTTTTTGAATAAACTATCATTTTATTTATCTTTTTAAATCGATCAAATCAATGATCAATGTGGCAGGCCGCCTGCGTCTGTCACATTTGAAGCAACCACTTAATCAACTAAAGCACTACAGGTAAAAAGAGAAGAAAGGGGAGTATCTGGTCGGACTGGGCTGGTGAGTCACGATGTTGGCTAAATAGGATGTGGTGCTGCGACGTGTTCCTAGTTAGAAATGGTCGAAGATTCAGGTACTACTTACTGAACGATTAGCACGTGATGTTTGTTGTGCTCCTGGTATAAAAATAACTAACGCTTATGTTTCTAGTCAGACATGGCGGAAGGGTCACTATATTGGCCGGATAGCACATGTTGCTGCGACGTGCTCCCAGTCTGTCAGGCAGGGCAGAAGAGTCACGATATTGGCTTATTAGCATGTGTTGCTGTGATGTTTTACTAGCATAATACTTATGTTTCTAGTCATACATGGCCGAAAAGTCACGATTTTGGTCCGTGGCCTAATGGCGCGTGTTGCTGCAACGTTCTCCTTGCATAAGAATAACCAATACATATGCTCCTAGTTAGACATGGGCCATAGAGTCACACTATTGGCTATATAGCATGTGTTGCTGAGACGTGCACCCCATAAAAATAACTAATACTTATGTTCCTAGTCAGACATGGCCGAAGAGTCACGATATTGGCCATATAGCTCGTGTTGCTGAGACGTGCACCCTATAAACATAACCAATACTTATGCTTCTAGTCACGTATGGCCGAAGAGTCACGATACTGGCCGAATAGTACATGCCGTCAGACTTCTCCCCCCTGACATCAAATATAGGAGATTTAATAAACATTTTTATTGCCAGTATTTTATTTACCCTTGCTACACATGCTACAAATGTAGGTCCTTTAAAATACCGTAAATATATTTTAAAGGACCTACATTTTCTTTTGTCTTAGAGAGGGTGGTTGTCTTTCAGTGCAAAGCTTTATCTTCATTAGCGGGCAGCGGACGCTGTGATTGTGGGAATTTTTCTACGTCGTATTATCTACTTGAGATGAAACAAAGGTCTCTGATGTTAATGCACTGCTCGCTACTGGCTAAGGATATTTATTTCAGGAGTATCTTAATATTATAGTTATCTTTTTTCTGTAGTAAATGTTTTATAAGTATGGTTACTCATGTGACTTATCTTATCTTAAATCTTATCACACGTCGGACCCATTTTGACAAAAACAAAAAATGTTCAGTCTCTTTAAAAATATAAGTGAATCGAGCTTTTATTGAGTTATTATCATCAGAAGAAAATTTTTTTTTACTAAATTGCAAATGAAAGAGAACTATATTATTTAACACGGAAAAATATAAGTTTACACGCACTTAGCCTTGCGAGATTCTCATTCTTCATTGTAACAAGTAAGATTCATCTTCGTTTCGCCAAATCAAACTGTTTACTACATTTTGTGTGAAACCGTTACTGGCAAACCCAGGAATTCACTATTTTGTGAGATATTTTGTACGTCTATATTTCTATCTACATATAGGCGGGGCACGATCTAAGTAGGTACTTATGAAACATATCTGATGTAAGTAAACTCATAGTATCATTTTCAGGTTTCCGTATTCAAATGGTGACGGAACCCTTATGGTATGACACTTCAGTGTCTGCCACTCTGTCTATGTGACAGCTGTTATTCTCAGCAACTGCAAATACTTTAACTAAAATTTGGCACAGTTTTAGAACTTGCTTTTCTACATCTATCAATGGTATTTTTTTTTCAAATGTTACTAATAGTGAGTTTTAAAATAGACGTGGAAATACTTGTCGGATTGCTATGGGCAATTCCTACCTATATAGCCATTTAAATAAAAAAAGAACGGATGAAATTGCGTGGCACAGCTAGTATACTGTGAGAGATGCCCCAGGTGTTGCTAGCGTCCGAAGGCTTTGGTGACCTCTTATACCGTCAGGCGAGACGTAAGCTTGTTTGCCACCTATGTGGTATAAAAAAAAAACATATAAACGTAGTCGCATTTTGTCCTTTTGATATAAGTATTACCTAATTATTTAATTTAATATAGATTTATCAGTAAGAACATCTGTACCTACTTATGTATATTGATAAAGGTCAGTAAATCATAAATAAACAAAATTGTAAATAAATTATCTTGTTTGATGATTTGAGTGACATCAAATTTAATTTCTTAACCACGTTCTGAATGGCAAAGCTTTCCAAACCTCAATGTCATATTCGTAATTATCAAATTTTATTTACAGCCGGAATGTCAACTTTTTTCAGACACTTCAGACAGTCCAATTATTTTTTCTTGTGAAATGTAATTTTCAGCTGTATCGTACGAAATTAAGCGTTGAGTGTTGAGCGATGATGATTGTAAATCATGTCATATGAAAAATATTTAAATATTGCATTGTGACATTCTAATTTTCACCGCGTTGCACGTTTTTAGGGCTCCGTACTGAAAGGGTGCTTTAATAATTTTTGAACGTCACATCATGTTCCGATTTTATCTCTTGTATGAGGAAGTAAAATTTATGGTAAAATGAAAGACAAAACACATATATTCAAGTAAGGAAAAAACATAGGAGTGCTTAAATGTAATCAGATGAATATTTTTTTCGAATATGCTTACAAAAAAAAAACTAAATTGTTGCGTTTTTCAAAAGTTATTAAAATAGTGGAAATTTTCGTACAATGATTTTTCTGAGCCGTGTTTATGCCCTTTAAAAAAAATAGTAATTACTCTTAAATTAAACATTAAGAAGACGCAAAAACATAATTTCTGACCATTTTACAAGAAAGAAATGAACATTTTTCTTTTATTGTGACTATTGTTTAACAAGTTTATTTAATTTTTTTTTGAATAAAACTAATTTCTAAAGTAAATTTTGACTAGATTTCGAGGATTATTTGATGCAGAGCGACAGACGAACAGACTGACATCGTTTTTAGGGTTCCGTAGCCAAATGGCAAAAACGGAACCCTTATAGATTCGTCATGTCTGTCTGTCTAACCGTCCGTATTTCACAGCCACTTTTTTCCGAAACTATAAGAACTATACTGTTGAAACTTGGTAAGTAGATGTATTCTGTGAACCGCATTAGGATTTTCACACAAAAATAGAAAAAAACAATAAATTTTTGCCCCCAATAAATGTTCCCCATACTTAAAACTGAAACTCAAAAAATTTTTTTCATGAAACCCATACGTTATATCTATGGATAGGACTTCAAAAATGATATTGAGGTTTCTAATATCATCTTTTTCTAAACTGAATAGTTTGCGCGAGAGACACTTCCAAAATGGTAAAATGTGTACCTGGAACATCTAAAATAAGAGAATAATAAAACTAAAAAAAATATATGATGTACATTACTATGCAAACTTTCACCGAAAATTGGTTTGAACGAGATCTAGTAAGTAGTTTTTTTTTAATACGTCATAAATCGTTAACTGCAATTTACCTTTCATTCAATCAACTCAAATATAAAAATATATTTGTTTGTGTTTGTAGATTACATAAATGGTGGTAGGTACGGAACTTGGCCGGGTTTTTTTTATATTGCATATCGATTACGGTAAATACAATTAATTTACACAATTATAACGCGTAAATTACAACATAATAAATCTGATTCTTTATTTTCAGCAACCGTTGTCTAGAATCTTTGTTAGATTGTATTAAAAATTTTTTTTGCTTTGTTTTTTTATAGAGCATATCTTAAATCTTTCCGGAAAGAAAGTAATTTTTTACTATTTAAAAAAAGTACGTTTTAATTTAGTCTTCAAAATTTCAGTTCCAAAACAACCAGTTAAAAAGAAAACCTTTATAGTCATTACACGGTTCAAAATATTCAGACGAAATTTGAATAAAATCCAACGTTTAGTTTTTGTTAGAAAGCGGGTAATTTAACTTGCAAGAACTGGCGGTCTTTACGTTCTGAACTTTTGCACAATTTAAAATTATGTTTCATCTTCAGCTTTATTTATTATCTAACTTATACCTACCTAAGCGTACATAGATAACATCCATAATGACAAATCACTTTAATACAATATTTGTTTGTATATTAGAGATATAAAAAACACTTAAATATTTGATATCTTTCGCTCTGTTGACTTTCAGCGTTTGATCCTATTTCACTGAGATAAATTAAATTACAATTATGCATTGGTAAAATCGGTGATTTTTTTGAATAAACTATCATTTTATTTATCTTTTTAAATCGATCAAATCAATGATCAATGTGGCAGGCCGCCTGCGTCTGTCACATTTGAAGCAACCACTTAATCAACTAAAGCACTACAGGTAAAAAGAGAAGAAAGGGGAGTATCTGGTCGGACTGGGCTGGTGAGTCACGATGTTGGCTAAATAGGATGTGGTGCTGCGACGTGTTCTTAGTTAGAAATGGTCGAAGATTCAGGTTATACTTACTGACCGATTAGTACGTGTTGTTTGACGTGCTCCTAGTATAAAAATAACTAACGCTTATGTACCTAGTCAGACATGGCGGAAGGGTCACGATATTGGCCGGATAGCACATGTTGCTGCGACGTGCTCCCAGTCTGTCAGGCAGGGCAGAAGAGTCACGATATTGGCTTATTAGCATGTGTTGCTGTGATGTTTTACTAGCATTATACTTATATTTCTAGTCATACATGGCCGAAAAGTCACGATTTTGGTCCGTGGCCGAATGGCGCGTGTTGCTACAACGTTCTCCTTGCATAAGAATAACCAATACATATGCTCCTAGTTAGACATGGGCCATAGAGTCACACTATTGGCTATATAGCATGTGTTGCTGAGACGTGCACCCCATAAAAATAACTAATACTTATGTTCCTAGTCAGACATGGCCGAAGAGTCACGATATTGGCCATATAGCACGTGTTGCTGAGACGTGCACCCCATAAACATAACTAATACTTATGCTTCTAGTCAGGTATGGCCGAAGAGTCACGATACTGGCCGAATAGTACATGCCGTCAGAGTTCTCCCCCCTGACATCAAATATAGGAGATTTAATAAACATTTTTATTGCCAGTATTTTATTTACCCTTGCTACCGTAAATATATTTTAAAGGACCTACATTTTATTTTGTCTTAGAGCGAGTGGTTGTCTTTCAGTGCAAAGCTTTATCTTCATTAGCGGGCAGCGGACGCTGTGATTGTGGGAATTTTTCTACGTCGTATTATCTACTTGAGATGAAACAAAGGTCTCTGATGTTAATGCACTGCTCGCTTCTGGCTAAGGATATTTATTTCAGGAGTATCTTAATATTATAGTTATCTTTTTTCTGTAGTAAATGTTTTATAAGTATGGTTACTCATGTGACTAAAATCTTAACACACGTCGGACCCATTTTGACAAAAATAAAAAATGTTCAGTCTCTTTAAAAATATAAGTGAATCGAGCTTTTATTGAGTTATTTTCATCAGAAGAAAAATTTTTTTTTACTAAATTGCAAATGAAAGTGAACTATATTATTCAACACGGAAAAATTATTTTATTTAATATAGATTTATCAGTAAGAACATCTGTACCTCCTTATGTATATTGATAAAGGTCAGTAAATCATAAATAAACAAAATTGTAAATAAATTATCTTGTTTGATGATTTGAGTGACATCAAATTTTATATCTTAACGACGTTCTGAATGGCAAAGCTTTCCAATCCTCAATGTCATATACGTAATTATCAAATTTTATTTACAGCCGGAATGTCAACTTTTTTCAGACACTTCAGCCAGTCCAATTATTTTTTCTTGTGAAATGTAATTTTCAGCTGTATCGTACGAAATTAAGCGTTGAGTGTTGAGCGATGATGATTGTAAATCATGTCATATGAAAAATATTTAAATATTGCATTGTGACATTCTAATTTCCAACGCGTTGCACGTTTTTAGGGCTCCGTACTGAAAGGGTGCTTTAATAATTTTTGAACGTCACATCATGTTCCGATTTTATCTCTTGTAATAGGGAAGTAAAATTTATGGTAAAATGAAAGGCAAAACACATATATTGAAAAAACAT
Organism: Apoda limacodes; assembly: GCA_946406115.1. NCBI lineage: Eukaryota > Metazoa > Arthropoda > Insecta > Lepidoptera > Limacodidae > Apoda > Apoda limacodes. Next base: position 8,372,793 of record OX291550.1, on the reverse strand, counting down.
AAACACAGGAGTGCTTAAATGTAATCAGATGAATATTTTTTTCGAATATGCTTAAAAACATAATTTCTGACCATTTTACAAGAAAGAAATGAACATTTTTCTTTTATTGTGACTGTTGTTTAACAAGTTTATTTAATTTTTTTTTGAATAAAACTAATTTCTAAAGTAAATTTTGACTAGATTTCGAGGATTATTTGATGCAGAGCGACAGACGAACAGACTGACATCGTTTTTAGGGTTCCGTAGCCAAATGGCAAAAACGGAATCTTTATAGATTCGTCATGTCTGTCTGTCTGACCGTCCGTATGTCACAGCCACTTTTTTCCGAAACTATAAGAACTATACTGTTGAAACTTGGTAAGTAGATGTATTCTGTGAACCGCATTAGAATTTTCACACAAAAATAGAAAAAAACAATAAATTTTTGCCCCCAATAAATGTTCACAATATTTAAAACTGAAACTCAAAAATTTTTTTTCATCAAACCCATACGTGTGGGATATCTATGGATAGGTCTTCAAAAATGATATTGAGGTTTCTAATATCATCTTTTTCTAAACTGAATAGTTTGCGCGAGAGACACTTCCAAAATGGTAAAATGTGTACCTGGAACATCTAAAATAAGAGAATAATAAAACTAAAAAAAATATATGATGTACATTACTATGCAAACTTTCACCGAAAATTGGTTTGAACGAGATCTAGTAAGTAGTTTTATTTAATACGTCATAAATCGTTAACTGCAATTTACCTTTCATTCAATCAACTCAAATATAAAAATATATTAGTTTGTGTTTGTAGATTACATAAATGGTGGTAGGTACGGAACTTGGCCGAGTTTTTTTATATTGCATATCGATTACGGTAAATACAATTAATTTACACAATTCTAACGCGTTAATTACAACACAATAAATCTGATTCTTTATTTTCAACAACCATTGTCTAGAATCTTTGTTAGATTTTTTTAATACTAACATAAAGATGCCTGTATTACAAATTTTTTTTGCTTTGTTTTTTTATAGAGCATATCTTAAATCTTTCCGGAAAGAAAGTAATTTTTTACTATTTAAAAAAAGTACGTTTTAATTTATCCTTAAAAATTTCAGTACCAAAACAACCAGTTAAAAAGAAAACCTTTATTGTCATTACACGGTTCAAAATATTCAGACGAAATTTGAATAAAATCCAACGTTTAGTTTTTGTAAGAAAGCGGGTAATTTAACTTGCAAGAACTGGCGGTCTTTACGTTCTGAACTTTTACACAATTTAAAATTATGTTTCATCTTCAACTTTATTTATTATCTAACTTTTACCTACCTAAGCGTACATAGATAACATCCATAACGACAAATCACTTTAATACAATATTTGTTTGTATATTAGTGATATAAAAAACACTTAAATATTTGATATCTTTCGCTCTGTTGACTTTCAGCGTTTGATCCTATTTCACTGAGATAAATTAAATTACAATTATGCATTGGTAAAATCGATGATTTTTTAAAATAAACTATCAATTTATTTATCTTTTTAAATCGATCAAATCAATTATCAATGTGGCAGGCCCCCTGCGCCTGTCACATTTGAAACAACCACTTAATTAACTAAAGCACTACAGGTAAAAAGAGAAGAAAGGGGAGTATCTGGTCATACTGGGCTGGTGAGTCACGATGTTGGCTAAATAGGATGTGGTGCTGCGACGTGTTCTTAGTTAGAAATGGTCGAAAATTCAGGTTATACTTACTGACCGATTAGCACGTGTTGTTTGTTCCTAGTCAGACATGGCGGAAGGGTCACGATATTCGCCAGATAGCACATGTTGCTGCGACGTGCTCCCAGTCTGTCAGGCAGGGCAGAACAGTCACGATATTGGCTAATTAGCATCTGTTGCTGTGATGTTTTACTAGCATAATACTTATGTTTCTAGTCATACATGGCCGAAAAGTCACGATTTTGGGCCGTGGCCGAATGACTTCTTCCCCCTGACATCAAATATAGGAGATTTTATAAACATTTTTATTGCCGGTATTTTATTTACCCTTGTTGCCGTAAATATATTTTAAAGGACCTACATTTTATTTTGTCTTAGAGCGAGTGGTTGTCTTTCAGTGCAAAGCTTTATCTTCATTAGCGGGCAGCGGATGCTGTGATTTTGGGATTTTTTCTACGTCGTATTATCTGCTTGAGATGAAACAAAGGTCTCTGATGTTAATGCACTGCTCGCTATTGGCTAAGGATATTTATTTCAGGAGTATCTCTATATAGTTACCATTTCTCTGTAGTTAATGTTTTAAAAGTGTGGTTATTCATGCGTGTTCAGTCTCTTTAAAAAATATAAGAGAATCGAACTGTTACTGAGCTATTTTCATTAGAAGAAAACTTAGTTTTTTTCCTAAATTGCAACTGAAAGTGAACTATATTTATTATTGAACACGGAAAACTAGAAGTTTTTTGTGATGGAATAAAAATAAAATAGATTTAAAATCTTTTATTTGTAATTGTTAAAAACTATTTAAAAATCATTACTTATTACGTTTAAAATTAAATGTCGAAAACAGCGAGACAACAGCTTTAAGGCGTAGTGACTACCTCAGTAGCGCCCCCCAAAAGAAAGTTTTTATTTCCTCTTTGTACAAAACACGTTACACGAATTTATTATTCCGAACTAGTGACAAGCTATTTATGGAACGTTAAACATCGTTCCTAGAATATATATTTGTGAGTTGCAGATATAATACATAACGTGCTAAAAATATTATGCTTATAAGTAGTTATAAATAATTGGTTTGTAACATTTTTAAATTCGAAAAAGAAGGAGGTTCTCAATTCGAATGTTTTTATTTTTTTTATGTATGTTCGGGCATAAATCCGTCATATATAGATTATAGACGGATCTGCTAAATTCTTTTTTTATTTAAAAAGATATACTTCCGATGTGGTCCCATGTTGATGTAGTAAATAAAAAACTTAAACTTTTGGTCAAAAAATAAATAATTGGTGTTAATTAGGATTTGTTGAAACGCCTTTTATGTTGATGATTGTATATAATTTTGTTACTAGTATGGATGTTTTAAGTGTACGAAAAAAGCAATTCGTCACTAAAAAGTAACAAATAAAAATTTGTTAACAAATAAAACAACTGGCTTCAAAAAGGTGCACTAAAAAGGTAAAAATAATACAGTTTGAAGTTGGTGTCTACGTACCTTACCACCAACCGAACTTTAAACTGTAATTCAGATCAGACTTTAGGAAAAAAGTAATTATTTTTGCCTTTTTAGTGTATATTTTTGAAGCCGGTTCTTCTTTTCGTTAAAAGTTGTTATTGAAATATGTCTTTTACAAAGAGGAAATAAAGAATGTTTTGTGGCGGCGCTAGTTTAGTAGTTACTGCGCCTTAAGGCGTTACAAACTAGTTGTCACAAATAAACGGCACCTTCGATATCCGCATATTCGGATTTGACCGTTTTTTGCGTAGTTTAAATAAGTTTTAAACTGATAAATAAATTGTGTTGAAATTTACTTATAATTTATGTTATAATAGCTAATATTGTCAACAAAAAATATAATAACAAAGTTTGAACTTATAAAAACAACATTTGTAAGGTTAACCCTAGTTTTATCACGGTCTAAGTTTAACAAAAGTTTACGGGTTGAACATGTTTTGTAAAAGTAACAAAGTAGTACCTACCTACGAAGAAATATGTCCCCACGGATATCTGACATGCTTTTATAAAGTTATGTAACGTATAAAGTAAGTTAAGTTAAGTTAAGTGAAACTATACTTTATTTTTAAGGGTAAGTGTGCAACAGTGCAGACCTGTCCAGTGAAAAAAAAAATATTTATTATATTTTAGCAGTATAAAAACATTCTTTGCCTGCTGAGTTTTTCTCAAGGCGCTAAAAAATAAATAAATAAATAACTAGGTTTTCATACATCGCACAAGTGTTACTAATTTATGTATCAAAAGGGTCTTTACACGTGGATAAACTTGCTTTAAATACTTTTTGATATATTTGAAAATTACGGTACTTTAAAGTTGAAACTTAAGATAATAGAAACGGTGCAAACCGGGGGATAACATATAGTTATGTGCTCTAACAGTTCCAAAAAAAGCTACGATTACAAGAGTTATTTTCATTCTTTTCCGTAATTTGACTATACTCTGGATTTCGGGATTAAGAAAGCTCAACTCCGGGATTCACAAGCCGCTATTTAATGTTAACAGGACTTATGGTTTTTCAATTCCGGGATTGCGGAACCAGAAAAAAAATCAGGTTATCAAGATCCCGGAATTTGTAACCCGGGATTATATTCCCTATAGAAACGCATCCCTTTCTGTCTCTAAGAGTATTGAGATCCTTCAGCTCCAGCGACGTCCAGTCCGGAGACAACTTATGAATGTTCGTTTGCCACCTTAGTTGTATAAAAAAGCCATTATCAATAAATCCGTCAATATTAAACCACCTAGAACTTCAGAACGTTTAAAAATGATTAGTTCATAACAACGGTGAAATGCATTAAAATCATGTTTTCTAAATGCTATCAATGAATAAATATTTTTGTTATTGTTAAGGAGTTGTACATGCGTAATTGATTTGTTTATTTTTGGTGTAATATCGAGTTGAGGACTGTTTTATTTTGTCCTCGACCCTGCGACTGTTTTTTACTGATATTAATGGACATTAATAACAACTCTGCGTGACGCGCATTGATATTTTTAACAATGTCGTGTCTTTCAATATTGATTATAAAACAATCGTTGTTTATAAAACATGCAACAAGTATGTATGAATGGTTGTCAAGTAATGTAATTGAGGTTACTAGATTACTACTTTTTAAACTCTCGCGCTTTGTATAGTACAACAAACTTTTTTTAAGTTAACAGCATTTTAATATGGCAATTGAAGTTTGGATGTTTGTCCACGGCGCCAGAAAAGTTTGTTGTACTATAAACATTATTTTTATATTTCTTATTAGTGTGCTGTGCAGCGAATCTTCAGATACTGTGGAGACTGTGAGTGTGAGTGTACTGAAACATTTTTTTTTAGGCTGCGTAATAAAGTCTACGTTTACGAAGAAATTGTGAAATCAATTGAATATTATATTGATTTCACAATTGCTTTCATATTCCGCATTATTCATAATTGTTTCCGATAACCCCAAAAGCACCTGCATTTCTCTTCTGTATGACGAAATAATTAATTAATTGTTGGGTTGCTTTTTCTTTTTTTTTTTTTAATACTGCTTATGTGGCAAACAAGCTTACGGTCTTAAGGGGTCACCGTAGCCAATTCTTACAACACCAGGGGTATCACTCGCGTGTTGCCGACCTTTCAAATCTAATAACTTCTTTCTAGAAAGAACCTTATACTGTAGTCCTTAGAGAAGGGGGCTTGGCAGCGAGCTCATTCAACAACCCAAGCGTTTGCGAGAGAAAGTTTCTTTGAAACCGCACAGTATGCGACCATTTCGGTTCGCCGTGGGCATCTTTCGAACAATTCATCAGAACACATCCCATTGTACAAGCGGTAGAACACACATAGGCAGCCAAGTCTCTGCTATGGGCTCGATACGGCAAGTGAGTTTAGGATCATCGATAATTCTCACAGCCCATTGTTGAATAAATAAACTTTTTATGATATCGATATCATGTTCTATATCTATGTACTGTTGACTACATTGCTAATTATAAAACTTAATTTCTGGGCCAACTTCGTGTAACTTGGCAGCAATATTGCTTGTTTGGCATATGGGCAGCTGAAACTGAACCCCATATCATCAAAATCTTGAAAGACAAGTGTTTCTACATGGAATATCTTCTGTCTGAAATAGTAGATCCCCGCAATAGACGTCGATTGGGAATAAAAATAATAAAAATATTTGATGAAAATAAAGAAATTATTTCAGCAATTGCGAGGAAGCAGAGTAGTAGATGATTTAAGGTTTTTTGAGTTTATGCCTTAAACACAGCGTAGGGCATGGCAAGAACTGATTATCTAGCTTCGCCCTTTTATGTTGGTCCTAATATTGTAAGGATTGTCTATGATCTAAAACTTATAAGCTGTACGACCCTTTTACTATAAAAGATTTTGCTTCCCCATTAGAATACTTTGCTACTAATTTGCCTTGGTAATAAGAATTTTTAATAAGAAAGTCTCTTTTTTGAGGGCTCATTACTGTTTTCAGTTGAATGTTGTTTCTTAATTATGACATGACACATTTAAAGGGTCGGCAAAACATAAATAATACCCCTTGTATTTGAGACGTCCATAGGCATCTGCTCGAAATCAAGAAATCGTTTACTTGTTTGCCATCTTTGTGATTTTTTTTTTATTTTTATTTATTTATTTGCCTGAATAAGGTACAGATGGTCTTAATAAATTATTGATGTACATGGTTCTCTTATTTTACCCCTTCAGGCTGTGCAAATTTTACAATTGAATACTTAATTAATTTCTAAAATGTCACCAATAATAAAAAATCATTATCATCTATCAACAGAATTAATCTAAATACAATATAAAATGTTAAGAAAAACTAATTACAATAGCCACATGTCATATTACAAATTTTAAATTACATTCGCCACATGTCATATTACAATTTTTCAAAAAAATTTAATACCCATATGTCATATTACAATTTTTTTTTTTTTTTTGGCAGCAATTGATGCACGCTATTTATTGTTAAGAAACTCTCCTACGCTATAAAAACAATTATCTAGTAACCATCCCGTCAAACCTTTTCTAAATAAATGATATGGTAGTGCTTTTATAACAGATGGCAACTTATTGTAATTTTTTATTGCCATATAACAAACATTCTTACCATATATATCAAGGTTACATTTAGGTATAAATAATTTCAATTTATCTCTTGACGGCCTTGAGGTTACGATTTCTGAATGTTTAGGAAAGTTTTGCGGATGTTGTCTAACAAACAGACATATGTTCCTGATGTACATGCATGGTAATGTTAACAATTTTAATTTTTTAAATAGAGGTTTACAACTTTCTGTTACCCAAGCGTTGCATATTACTCTTATACATCTTTTTTGGGTTTTAAATACTCTATTTATGTCCACAGAGTTACCCCACAACAGTAGACCGTAGTTTAATACGGATGCCACATAGCCGTGATACGCTGTTAGTGCAGTTTCTAATGAACCTGTTTGTCTTATCCGTTTCAGAGCATAGACAAAACGATCTAGTTTACTGCAAACATTCTCTATCTGTGTGATATGCAGTGGTAAAACATTATTGGGGTTGTAACACCATTTTCTTTTATATATATATACCTATAAAATAAGAATTTTAATGGTTATTTGAAATAAATCTATTTGTTTTGTTCTATATTTTTTTCATTTTAAATCCATATTTTCAATTTTAAAAACCGTTCAAGTGCATGTCATTCACGCATAGGTGGGCTTCCGTAGAATGAGATAATTCTGGATGACAGAAAAACTTGTAATCCAATTTTCGTTAGAGGTATTTAGGTATAAGTTATTGTAATTTTTTTAGAATACTAGAAGATAGAAGTTTAAAAGTAAGAGTTTGTTTGTTTAAAAATTTAAATCTCAAATGCATTGTATAACGACACCCTATACGAACCCCTGTGCGCAAAAAAATGTTTCATCCCTCTGTTCAATTTATGGAAAGCTACCTTTATTTTTTTTATTTCAATTACAAAACTATGTCGGTTTAAGCAATTTCAAATAAGTTTTAATCAGAATTAATACATAAACGGCGGATTTAACATAGGTTATAAATATAACACTACTCTTATCTTACAGAGAACTATGTCTATGTTTAATAATAAATGAATATTGGCAACCGTTCTATGAATATAAAAAATATATTGTTTAAAAATATGAAAATTTAGAATTTTAGAACCATTACTACCTAACTTAAGAATTTATACTCAAGCGCTTCGCTCAAAATATAGGCTGGAATTAAAAAAACGTCCTCCTCATATTTTTAAGTCGTTAAACGGAATAACTTTCGTCATGTAACCGCGTGAATAGAGAGTCCGTGCTTTCGCATGAAAGCGGGGGTGAAAGTAGTCCTATTATTCCTAGATATCGGAAGAATATAGCTATATGTAATCAACTTTGAAATATATGTACATGATCTTTTAATTCATCAAATGATATTATGTACACGTAAATAAGAATATTAGTAAAAATATATTTGACAGAACATTGTAATAATAGAGTTTTGCTACTGCTTAGTTGTATACTGTGACGCAAACTTATATCTCAATACGATATTTATGCGGAGGCACAAATACCTAAAACGCTCGGATAACCTGGCCTTAATAATCGCCGAAATTCTATAAAATTAAGAAAAAGAAGAAGGGTTAGGTAAATGAAATACCAAAGCATAATAAACACAGTAGTAAATCTTCCTATGATTTCCAGGCTCGCCGCCGTTGTGTGGATATTTGAGCGATACGTCTTTTTAAAGCAAGGGTTGTCACTAAGCTTGTGGGTAAAATAATAGCTGTATTATTTTGTCGTACATTATAAGTAATCACAAATGTGATACTGCAAAATATTTATCCAAATTAATCCGCATACGTAGGTACGTACAACCTAAGTAAGAAATTTAAAGGAAAACATGAACCAGGTTGTGAACCAAACAAAAGTAGCAAGTCATACACGATATTTTTATTATAGTACATTTTAATTTGCCACACACGCCGCTATATATTTCAGTTTTGTATGTATGTATTTTTACATATATACAGGTAACCTACGTGTGTGACGGGCCGTAGTAAGTGTTTCGTAAGAACCCAAAAACTGTTTGAATTTGATTTTGCTTCAAAACAATTTTAGGGGTTCCGTACATATAATTTAAAAAACCAAGCCGGCCATTTTTTTTTTGTGGAACTGGGTCACATAATTTTCAATTTTAAAAGTTTCAAAACAAATATTACACATCTTATGTCCGCAATTCACAATGTAGCCTAAAGGCGATTGCCACACGCTCGCGTTTAGTCAATATTCGAGAGAATAAAATACCACCTATTGAAAGATTATAGTTTAGATAACTAAGTATTCCTTCATCTTGTTTATCTCAAAAAGTTATACGTTTAAATAGACTCATTTGCTAAAACTGACACCGCACGCACCACCTATTTTTAAATTTTTTTACTAATCGAGCAACCCTCCTCGCGCCGGTCGCCACAGGTGTGGACTAAAGATTCATAGCATTAGAATGAAATGTTTAGGTAGGTTAATAGAGAACAAACAAAGAAACATAAAATTAAAACAGGTGGGAATTTAGCCGCTCAAGTAATTTAAGTAGGTACCTACTATTATAATCTCACCAAGACCAAAAAAAATTAAATTAAACTAATATGCTTGCATTAGGTACAGAAAGTAAACAAAAGGTTAAGATAAGGACATAATCGGCAAATCTCGTGCTATAGATATTATTACTAAAATACGGAGCCCTAAAAATAAGATTTATAGGTATGTACCTATTCTGACTTAAGTTTAGATTGAAAATCGTATTTATTATACCTAATTACCTAAACAGCAAAAAAAAATGACGTTTGTTGTATGGTATTAAATATTTGTTTCATTTTAATTTAATTATTTATTTTTAAAATTACTATATAACTAAATATTCTGGGAATATTTTAAGCGTGTACCTGTTGCCGTTATAAATATCGAGCAAAAAAATTACGTTTGTTGTATGGGAACCCGCTTAAATATTTATTTTATTCTGTATTTTAGTATTGGTTGTTATAGCGTCAAAAGAAACACATCTTCTGTGAAAACTGTCTAACTATCTCATTTCGTGAGATACAGCCTGTCACAGACGGATGGACGGACGGACTCGCAGACGGACGAACGGACAGCGAAGTCTTAGTAATAGGGCTCCGCTAATTACCCTTTGCGTACGGAACCCTAAAAAATGAAGTAGGAATGATTAGTTTATGAACTACGTGTAAGATAAGTTGGAATTAATAAAACTTAGGTTATAACAAAACAGAGTATTTTGTTACCGATGCACCGGCTAGGTGCTCAGGAGAGAGAGATTCAGGTAGAGTTGGGTCAGAGGCAGTAAAGAAAATCACTTTTTAATGTATACTCCTTCAAAGTTATTTAACAAGCGTTTAATGGTTAGTAGTAGAACCTAATCACATAAAGTGATTCGTAACCCTTAACACATAAAAATTAGAGCTATCTATTTTACAATATAAAAAATTACCTATTTATACGAAACGATAGAAAACCGTAAGCCTACCTACACAGATTTCTAAGTATTAGGTTTGCAAGTATATAAGAGTAAGTAGATAAGTATATATCTTCCACGACGTCCACATCCAGTAGGTATCCGCCGCCAGAGTAGGATTACGTGGACGGGCCTGATTTTATGTGACCTTAGGACGTGTGGTGAGTTCTGTTAGTCCAGGGCCTTGGTGAGCAGGCACATTGCTATGCCGCACGTGGCTAGGGCTCGCCCCGAAGTTAAGGTGAGCAGTGTTGCTCCGGCCGCGGGTAAGCTAGCGCTCGCCCCGACGGTTAGGTGAGCAGTGTTGCTCAGGCCGAGACTCTGCTGATGTACAGGCAGGGTATCTGGAGTATAGCTTAACTCCCAGACTCCTCCTCAGCACGGACGGCGCTCGAAAGCTGACGCGCACCGGCCCTCAGAGTAGTTGAGAAGGACAGCCTTCTCCCAGATAGCCGTACCGGCAAAGAGCCGTAGGGTAAGGTTATAAAAAAACCGTTATGCTGTGATAAAATAAAATACATCTATTAGTACTTACCTAAGTTTCACTAATACACTGCACAATGAATGAAGAAAAATACCTAAACGGTTTTATATCCTCACAAGAGTTAGGCAACTGCGTTGCGGTTTAGAAGTATTAACAAGCAGTAGAATACTCAGTTTACTAATAATGAAAATAATTCGTAGCAGATTTTTTCACTCCACGCCAAGGAGATAAACCTGTGCATGACAGAAACAGATTCTATGGTCTCTATATTTGAAACCACATCTGTGTACATTGAATTAAGAATGGATGTTTGGAAACTTCCATAGTTTCTTGCATCTTCTGCTCAAACACCGGAGACGGACAACCTGAAACGACCGTTCCGTTATAAGGTAACTTGCATCAGAAGGAAAGTGGTGAAATTTGATATCTTTGTTTACTCTTGAATTTGAAAAGCACTGATATACTGCACAATTTTATTAACCCAATTGGAAAATACCTATTTAACAGAAATAAGAAAAGAATTTGTAATCACTCAGACAAATCACGCGTATGTGTAGCCGAGCGGCGTCCTACCCGTAATAGCCATACAGTCAGGGACCCGCGGTCGCCCCGCCCAACCCCCCGCACCTTAACTCATCCTTGCTATATATGAGTTTAACCACTGTATATTATTACATTGTGGTAATAACAACATAAATTTATTGTTGTAGGTAGGCAGGTATGTTATATGAAATATAATAATATTATTTGATTATTTGCTTGATTGCTTTTTGTTGCTTCGTCAAATAATATGATAATATTACAACTAAACTAACTATTATAATAATATTACAATTAAACTAAATAATATTATAATTAAAATAGGTGAACTAAAATTAGAACTAGAATTAGAATCTGAAATTTATTTGCAAAGTTAAAAAAATCGATCAGGTGCGAGTCGAACTCGCGCACTGTGGGTTCTGTACCAGCATTTACGTAATTTACGATCACAAACAAAAACAAAACGTGTCCCGTTTAGCGGTCACCCATCCAATGACTGAGCGATCCTGACATTGCTTAACTATGAATATCGTTTCCAACAAACAAAATTGTGTTATTGTTTCTCTTAATAAACGTTAGATGGTGCTGATACGGTAATTTAAGATGTAATGACGGGTCTCACACTTAGCCGGTTTTCACCCATTAGGTATTTGTTATTTATTTTAGAGCTCACAGATTGTATTACTGTTTTTATGATTAACGAAAAAATACTTCTTTATATTTCACTACATCACAAACGGCACCTATTATTTTAAATCAGGTAAGTGACTGGGGTCGCAACCATCAGTGAGTTTCTATAAAAAGGAGCATATTTCATTCGGTGCTTTAGTTTTTTTTATATCAAAATATAAAAGCCCAAGCCCCAAGAGAAATCAATATTTATTAACATTAACCATTTTCGTGTAACACAACGACGTCCCTAAGGTTTTATTTTCATTTACACTATTTGCTTGGGATACGTAAGCATTATCTTTTACCTGAATAGCAGGTAAGTTGTTAGAGTCTGGAATAAACTCTACTGAGAATTAGGGGCATGAAATTGCCGCAGATATAAAAACAGTTTCATACCAGTCAGTTACTAATAAACATTATTATTTTAAATATAAATTGTTTCTTATATCGATGGGTAAGAACATTTTGTTTGCTTCTTCTGTTAAACGCAATAGTGAAAATAGAATAACATTTACAAGTAGTATAACTTAAATTTGTAGGTGGATCCGTAGTCAAAGGCGTTAGCGTTAGTAAGCGTTTCAGAAATACCAAGGTTTTACTTTAAAAACCTAGGTACTTCATAATAGTATATGTTAGTATTTACTACCATAATGGTAGTACCATTCATTGTCTGTGTAGGAATAGCACTTTATCCGTGGTCATATTGCGTATGTTTACAATGCATTATGATAATGTACTGTTATTGAGGTTAAAGTGTTTTTAGCTCTCCATACATTGAACTCAGGTATTTATTTTTTTGCGCAAGCCGAGCTTCAAGGGTCGGCTTATCATTCCTATACTTATTGTGTGAGGTGTCATTGTATAGGGGTTCAAATATGCAATCAAAGAGGCTTTTAGGTTTTTTTTTTCTAAGTGGTATGTTCTGGTATAATTGTGTCCACCTCTCAAACTTTAAGAACGCGTGTTCTTAAAATAAATATACAGAACTTTATAAGTAGTTTCAACTAAAATTGTTTTAAACAAAATCGGTTAACAGGTTTTTTTGATATTCGAAATAGCTTCCATTCTACGGAACCCTCACTTAATGCGTGTACGACACGCACTTGACCTTTTTTGCCCTGCTTTTTTTAAAATCGTGCAGGCTTTGATATCAGACTAGCTATACAAAAGAATAGTTCTCTAACAATAAACAAACAAATGGATTTCGATTTATACAGTTGTCGATCCTAAACCTATTCAGTTGTTATCTATACAAACTTTATCACCTAAAACATCGATAAGTATCAATATTTCGCTACTCAATCCGTGTTATTACAATAATATTATCTCTCTCCACCATTTGCGTAAAAAGTAAAATGCCAGTAAATTGTATAATAAGCAGAGTTTTTAGGGTTCCGTAGTCAACAAGTAACCTTTATAGTTTCATTATGTCTGTCCGTCTATCTGTCCGCGGTTTAGCCATTAGTACTAGAAAGCTATAATTTGGCATAGTATACATATTAATTAGGCCGACAAAGGGGTAAAATATAATTAAAAGGATTTGTTTTAGGGTACCTCCCCTACACGTAAAGTGGGGATGAATATTTTTTTCTCGTCTACCCCATAGTGTGGCGCGGTGTCTTTGCATAGCTCGTTTAAAAAAATGCGGGTATGTGAAAACCATTTTTTGATTAATATTATATAAGGTTTTAAAATGCAAATTTTTGTTAGAGCCCAGTCTCCCCCCCACTGCCAGCTAAATGGCTGTTCTTGGGTATGTGAAAAAAACAGCAACATAGGAGTAGCATATATAACAAAATTAAAAGGAAAACTATCATAGCTTAGTAGGCTTTACAACTTAATGAGTAGATAATATAGTCGACCAGCTTAAAAATGAAGTTGGATAAGTAAAAATTCCATCAAAAGGTACTTAGGTGAAGTTGGTACTTGTGTAAAAAAGTTTATGAACCATGTAACATTACAGTCGGGCCTGAGCCAATATTAAATCACCGTTACAGCGTCATCTAGTTATTATTAAGCATATCAGTAACATATTTGTTTCAAAGTTAACTTTTTGTTTTTGTTTGTTTGTAAATTACGTGAATAGTCGGTAAATACAGAACCTTCGGTGCGCGAGTCCGACTCGCACTTGGCCGGTTTTTTGTCGCATATTTTGGCATTTACAAATAAATCAAAACCAATGGAGTACTTTCCGTTTTTCTAGAAAAATGAAACACGTTTGACATCACAAATAAAGGAAAACGTCCGAAATTCGTTAAGTAAAAATATAAAACACATAAAAAAAAAGTTTGACTGTCTGACTGTCAAGACCCTTTTACTCAAGAACGCGAGGAGATATCAAGTTAAAATTAATATTAAATACTTCGATCGGTCACTTAAAGTTGTAAAAATCAAATACTAAAGTCTACAGTTACTTAAAGTTGTAAAAATCAAATACTAAAGTCTACAGTTACTTAAAGTTGTAAAAATCAAATACTAAAGACTACAGTTACTTAAAGTTGTAAAAATCAAATACTAAAGTCTACAGTTACTTAAAGTTGTAAAAATCAAATACTAAAGTCTACAGTTACTTAAAGTTATAAAAATCAAATACTAAAGTCTACAGTTACTTAAAGTTATAAAAATCAAATACTAAAGTCTACAGTTACTTATATTTGTAAAAAAAACAAGTTTCACACTTCTAAATCAATATAATAAAAAATATGCCAAAAATACGGTCATTTTTGTCGTATATTGTGATACAAATAAATCAAAAAAAAAACATTAAGCACAAATTTGGTTACATCACAAATATAGAATTAAATTCAAAAACTGATAATTAAACCTGTGAGACTTGATCTCATGATGGAATAACTATCTACATTTAATAACTTTGTACGGAACCCTCGGTGCGTGAGCCAGACTTGCACTTGGCTGGTTTTTGCTGAATTAATATGCTTGTGGAACATGTTCTACAGGAAATAGGTTTGTACAAATATTATGAAACTGAACTGAACAATGTGTAATCAATATCCGAACATGTTGATTTAAGGCTGGTCAAACATGTTGGATCTTTTGAAGTGTTTCAGTGAAAATCAGTGGTTCTTTAACTTTTATTTTAATTGACCGCTTGTTTTTTTTTTTTTTTTGTGTTTACCACAAAGGTGGCAAACAAGCTTGCGGTCCGCCTGATGGTAACTCCAGCCTATAGACGCTTGTAATACCTGGGGCATCACTCGTACGTTCTCGACCCTTCAAAAATCAAATAACTTCTTTCTTGAAGAACCCTATACTGTAGTCCTTATAGAAATCCTTTGCTTTGAATTCAAATAAGCGTAAATAAAATACTTAATGCCTTATTTTAATGAATTCCGTACCAAAAGGCTACTAGCCACGGCTCAGTGTTCGGTATTGCTAAATTTACAACGTCAGTATACGTGTCTGTTTGACACAAGGTTGTTTTTTTTTACCACAATAAGCCAGTGGACTTTTACAGAGTAAAAGAGTCAGCCCCACAATGCCCCCCTCTTAGCTACGGCATCTACCCAGTGTAATTGTCTGACCTAGGCAAACGTCCTTTAGAACAACTTTGATTGTGACATATTCAACGGTCACAACTGGTATCGTGTCAACGTATACTTAGGACATGATCTCTAAAAGTCTCGTACTCGTCTAAAAGAGTTGAGGCTGTTCAGCATTCTTTCTAGGTCCTGCAGAAATACAAACTCCACTAAGATGTCTGCAAATCAGAGGTGAGAGATAAACTCGCTGTTATGAGAGAAATGACGTAAATTTAATTTTATAGTAAAGATTGACCTTGAACCATGACTTGAACCTTCAAGTCTCATCCTAATTTAGTTACGGTAACCTAGTTATTATGTAATTAGGTGGTCCCACGCGACGCTACCCGCGCGATTTGTGTTTCTCGTCCCCACACAATCTTTTAAGGCCGGGCGCATACTACGATAAATTTCCGATATTAAAATTCTGGCGCGCGCCGGGCGGGAGGGCACTCCGAGCATACATTTTGTGCTCTCCGCAAACTAAGAAATCTTTAGTAACAAAATGTATGCACGGAGTGCCCGTCCGGCGGCGCGTACGAGAATATCGTGGCTGTATCAAGCCCTGGATCTCCCATACCTACATACTTTCATTTCGTTCGACAAATATGCATAATGTTCAGTGAGATGTGTGCTTTACTTTGTTTCTACAAAAATATGTTCGTAAAATGTATACTGCATACTTATTAGAAAAAAAAATGTGTTTTAAGCTCTTTTTGAGTTCTGCAAACTTTTCCACAAAAAACATTTAAATATCTCTTACCATTAAGAAAACTTTAAAATAAAAAATTGCACTTGCTCGACCGTTTGTTCGTCGACTTTAGTTGTAGAATTACATAAAATCATGAAATACCCTTTCATTTTTCCTGTGTCCACCCTGTACAATTATATTGGGAAGGAATTATGAAAATCGGAGGAGTAGTTTCGAAGATTACCTCCTACATCTAAACTTACAAACTTACAAACGTCGAAACATCTTTATAATATCAGTATAGATATAGTTTGAATCATATTTGAATACAATTTTTAAGATAGTAGTATAGTCATATAGTATAGTAACAGCTATTTGAATTGTTTATTGTTAAATAATCTTAGTAAAATAAAAATATTTCAAATTTGCAAATTTTGTGGGAAAACTATAGCATCTAAATGGATAAAAAAAAAATATATGTCAGTATACTTATTTTGCCGACTAGATTACTTTGCTCAATGATTTTCATTTGTTGTATTTAAGGTTAATAATCTGGAAGTGACCATTGTTTCAACACTTTTTAAATGTTTAAAGCGGGTTGTATTTGCTCATAATGAGAGTTGGTTGTTGGTTGGTCTTGTGCATTGACTTAAAATTGTAGGTTAATGACAAGAAATGTGTAAAATTCCATTTATTACATTACATTAACAGTTTCAAGGCGCCTTCACGGTATAAATACTATAAAATATAAATTACTTTAGAAGTGTATAACAAATAAACGTTAAAGTAATGTGTACGACATTTTGCAATGATTTTAGTACATTTAAATGCACATCATTGATAACACAGAAATAAGATTTCTGACCTTTATCACCCTCTTAAAATATATACCTACATAAATTTGAAACGTAAAACATTACCTACAGAAATACCTATTTTCACACCCACGTAGGTTTATCTATAATAAATCACTTATTTACGTTATAAAACTAATTATTATAAAACAAAATTAAAGAGTATTATTGGCCCAACCATCTGACAACTCTATGACATGAACGACCGTTGTAAGCCTATTTTAAGTTTTCCGTATCGATTACTTATTTTAGCGGTATAAGTGCAATCACAAACACAAAGTACCTGGCTGTCACTTCTAGCCTGTTTTTATTCTTATCCCATGACATGCCACTCGTTTTTCGCTTCTGTGGGCTTATTAATCCATGGTTATTATTTACCAATAAATAAAATTGAGATTTAAAATAAGTTCCGTATAAAAACTAACTTTTTATGGTGTGCGAATGAAAAGCAAACTTATTGAATATGATTGTAACGATTTTTAATAGTTCTATAATTTCCTCCGAAGTAGAAAGACAGTTAACTTTAAAAGAAAGATACATTAAATTTGTAAGTGTATAAATAGTTAAATACTGACCTTAATTTAACTTCTTAATTGTTAAAATATAAACCTATTAAGGGTATTCAGTATTAAGTATCAAATATCAGTATTTAATATTAAATATCAAAGTTTAGTATGATTGAAAGAAATATATATTAGCACTAGCTTTTCCCAATTGCCAAAAAAGCGAAATCTGGTTATATGCGTGTGATTCTTACGTTAACTCCTTTGCTATATCTGTAGCAATAGTTTCTTTTAGCTCGGTTATTTTAAATGATTCGGGATAAAACTATCCTATGTCCTTCCCAAGGACCTAAACTATCTCCATACCATATTTCATATAAATCAGTTTAGCGGTTTAAGCGTAAAGAGGTACCAGACAGACGGACAGAGTCACTTTCACATTTATAATATTGAATAGATTTAAATATCAGAATGCGAGATTATTTTTTTGAAAGATCTAACTAAATACGTATATACAATGAAAAATATAAAATTCGTATTGCATTTCATAAAGTTAATTCTTTCAATTTTCCGAGCTCTTCCTTAGTGGCTTAGAGCCGTATCTTCAGTAGTGGATGGTGGACGCTGTGATTGCGCGCATCTGTCTACGTCGCATTCCTTTTTGCTTGATATAAAACAAAAGGCTTAGGGTTGAATGCATTGTTACCATAAGTACCAAGGATTTATCATAGACAAGTAGGTCGAGCTCTTATGTTGTGATGATAAATGGAATGTAGAACACGTTGTACGTTTATTATTAACCCTTAAAATTTTAGTCGAGGGTATGATGTAATAGTATATATTATGATAGAAGTGAGCTAGGCTGCTTATTACATATGATGTTGCGGGTTGTAGTTCAGCCGAGTATGTATTTAGCAGAGCTTAGAAGTGTCATACGACTAGGGCTTGCAAAAAGCGTTTAACAAAACCGGTTTTTTGGTTATAAATTTTCTAAACAGGGTAACCAGTTTTTTCAGTTTTTTTAAGTTTTCTCTATTTTAGCTTAAAAACAAAATTGGTACTATTGGCTTGGATATAATCATAAACGGTACTTTTAAAATCTGCAAGTTTTAATTATGTGAGTATTTGGAGCATATTGGTAAGTCCAACTTTGACATAGTTACATCGAATGTTCCAAATCAATCAACCAACGTTTGGGAAATCGCGTTACAGCTCAATACTTAAAGACAAAGGTCTTAAATCAGTCAGTATTAAAGTGAGGTATATCTTTGCACAATAAAAGTCGTAATGGAGAATTTCGTCTAAGAACCAAAGTAACCGACGTATCTCAAATTGGCAGTGACGATGGGCAGACTACAAGCTAGCCTGTTTCTCGCAGTTACGTCCTTGTTGAAACTCACTCACTAGTGATGTTTTACTTCCTGAGGACTGCTTTAGTACCAGCCAGCGATGTCTATGTAGACGATATTTGTATTGGTGAAGCACTGGTTTTGCGTAACAAACTTATTAAGATTTTGCATGCGGTCAAAATATCTCAATTATCTTACTCTACTTGATTTTACTTCATGAATTTCAGCAGGACCCTCATCTGCTTAAACTCAATTCGATGCTTATTTTTGATGCTTAGTTGACAAAGCAAAAACCTATTAAGGTTCTATATAAGGCGGAGAATGAACTCTCTGTGGATGGCAAGCTAGGAGATAGTAAAAAGGATACGTAGGCATAATTTCAAATAAATCCTTAGAACACAATTCGTTATATAAGCGGTAGAGCACACACAGGAAAGCAAAGTCTCACATCAACCATCAACATCAAACTGAATACCATTTGTTAATTAAGTACCGAGATAAAAGGATCAAGCTGGTGCCCAGGTGCACCCACCAAGAAGTGACACCAGTACTTAATGTGAGGCTGGACCTGCGACTTATAAAGTAGGTAGCAACTCTTTCCCTAAGGTGAAATACTACTTTGTTACTATACTGAGTGCCCACATTACGTTTCTTGAACTCCTGCTTGACCTTAGACTATAAGTAATTTCGGAATGGAATGCCGCTAAAGATATTAACAACAAGGACCCTAATGATTTTGGCGATAATATGATGGTGTGTACAATATTTGTACATATTTTATCATGTATGGTACTGTCACTCACTCCTAGGACACTCGCCTCTTCAAAAAAATAATTCAAATAAGATCAGAAACGGCAAGTTCTGAATAATTTTACTTTATTTTTTAAAAATTTTAAAGGAAACTATCAAAATATAAAAAAAAGATCAAAAAAAGTTTTGTTTTCATGAAAAAACCGGGTTTGAAAAGAGGCGTTTATCCGGTTCTTTCGGCTAACGTTTAATGGATTAAGAAGCTGATAGCGGTAGCAGTAAAGGCTGCTTTATGAGCAAGTGTGTTGAAAAGATAGTAATAATTTTGCTAATTTATAAATATATATATAAAATTCTTGAATATTGGAGAATTATTTTACCACTAGGATTTAAACTTATCTCTTTCTTGTGTTATGCATCTCGCATCTTAAGTCATGTATTAAATTGGAACCTATACAATAGCGTAATATTACGCTATGCCCATACTATTAACAGTGAATCGGTCGTTAGTTTACATTTTGCAAATCAATATTATATATAGTAAATATTTTCGGGTACTACAACATACCTAAGGGGTGTTATTTTCATTTACATTTTTTACCTGCAAAATACAACAGGATATGTAGATAAATAAAGAATACACAATAGAGCTTAAGATTATCGTTGTATATGGACAAAAGTTTACTTTGTTAAAATAGATGAGCTAGCATTATTTAATATTGTCTTTCATTTATTAAATAAATAAATTTAAATTAACTTAGAGCGTTACCGTACCTAGTACTTATCTACCCTACACTAAAACTTTTAACGATATTTAGGCCGTCCGCACATTATGAGAAATTTCCGAAAAAAAAATTTTCGTACACAGACGGGCACTCTGTGTATACGAGAAATTTACTTACAGTGTGCGGGGTAAATTTCTCGTAGTATGCGGCCGGCCTTATATCGCCATACATAATAATCAGTCCATCTGTAGGTCACTGCAGCCGTGCAGCGATCGTGCCTGCACGAGACTTGTTGAAGCGCGTTCAGTAAATAGTGTTTAAAGAAGCGGCATGCGACTGTAAAAACAATAAATTCTTCTTGCTTTTTGAAATTAAAAAAATGTGATATATTATCCGTCGGCTCCGTAGCTTAGTGGGTAGTAATGACCCGACTGCTGAATCGAGGAATAGGTTTACTATATAGATATGTATTTGTGTAAGTTGTCTGGTACATAGCACAAGCTTTGCATAGTTTGAGACCAGACAGCGTTGTGTGCAGTGTCAAAAAATGTTTATTCTGTTTTACTTTTAAGTTTATAAAAATTAGTCAAGTGACAGTCGGACTCGCGCAGCGTGGGTTTCGGACCAACATTTAAGTAATTCGCAAACACACAAAATCAAAAATTGTGCCGCTAAGCGATCACCCGTCCAATGACTGACCAAACCCAACGTTGCTTAGCTTTGAATATCGTTTTTATCACTTGTTAACACGGTTACACAGTGTGTAACTGTTTCACTTAATAATCTAGATTATTTTTGCTATATGATGCTGATACGGTTATTTAAGATGGTAATGGCTTGGGTCCGTCTCACAATCAGCCGGCTATAATTGTTGGCATATTTTAGAGCTTAGCCTATAATTACTGCAATTTCACGCTTGTACGTATTACTATTTTAACTATGGAGAAGAAATAACGGAAACGTGTTTCTTGTATGAAGATCTGTTAAATTTTTACTTTTTGTCATTTGCCAGGTAATCCGCCATTGTAACACATATTTTGTGAACTTCTGGCTTCTACCTATTTTTAAAGACAACTTAGGCTTAGTAATAGTACTCCGTTGGTGCGTAAGGGACCCCCTTTGGGCACAGAACCCTAAAAATAAAAGTTGTGACAGAGGGACAGGAACACAAACAAGAAAAGTAATAGGTAGGGAAACTAGGAAATATGTCCTACAAATAATAATCAATTTGGATACTTCGTAATAAAACAAATTCTAGTTGAGTAGGAAGGAACCAATGAAGAAGGAAATAATAAAGAACTAAGTTTTAAGAAAGTTTAAGTTCAAAGGATTTGCCACGGGGATTTTTTTACTGAAGAAAATTTAATAAATAAGACAACAAAAAACAGTGAGATCACATTTAAATTAGAGCTTTTGCAAGTGAATTGAGCTGTTAACTTTCAATTTATTTTAATATTCTTTATAAAACTATCGTTAAAAATGTTTAATCTGTGCAAAATCAAGCTGTAGGTATCTATCGGCGTTCTCGTAATACGGTCGCTTTGCGATAATAAATTTACTGTCAATAGCTTTTTAGAGTAATTTGCTTTCACATATTGACATATTTTTAAAGAGACTGAATGTTTTTTATGTTTGTCAAAATGGGCCTGATATGTGATAAGATTGTAGTCACAAGGGGTAATGGTATTTTTAAAACATTTACTACAGAGAAATGGTAATTATAGTCAGATATTGGTTGATCACACTTGGACAACATCTGATCACTTTTTGTGGTTTTGTTGGTTTTCCGTATATTATTATTTAACTATTGTAATAACTTACATAAATTTTACATATTCTGATGATTGGTCTTTATTCTAGATCTAGGTGGTTACAGAATACATTTTTGAATATAGTATAAAAAAAAATACATTTAAGTTATGGCTCACTGCCATAAAATCAATAAACTAAATAATTAAGAAACATTTTTTTTTAATAATTAATAAAAAGTTTTAAAAAAACAAAAAAGATCACATGAATCTACATAAATAACAGGAGACGTAAAGCAGAACAGAACAGAACATCGACTCCAAATCATCTGGTAAGCAAATTAACAAACACTTCAAATACGTCGTAAAGATTTTAATATACATTATTAGCTTGCTTTACCTATGACCAAGAATGTAAAGGCTAAGTAATATGTACACCAGCAATGTCGTTGGTTTTACCAATATCATAACTAGACGATATGTATTGATATAAATCACACTAAAGCCAGCTACACACGTAGGTTAACAGGTTTGCTTGTTGTAGGTACAATTAAATCTGGTTAAACTGTGCTAATGAACCGGAACGTTTATTTTTTTAAATTCTGCACTGTTTTGTGAAAGACACCCTGTATGTTCCAGTTTAGCTATTCAGTTTTACTGTAACTACAAACAAACCTGTCAGATATACCTGTACTCCTACGTGTATAGCTGGCTTTAGATATATTGTTCAAACTCTATTACAACTGGCAAGGAGCCAACGATTATGTTGTCGGCACGTGACGATCACACGTCCCCTCTCTTTATTACGGAACGCAGTTTAGGTCACATACAGACGAACGACTTTCAGTCGATCTTTTGAACGTGCGTGCGAAATTTGCTGTACTAATAACTCAAGTAAGTACCTAATGTTGTATAAGTATACTAGCTGAAATTTTATTTTAATTTTTTTAACCCTAATCACATCAGCTGCTTTCTCTATAGGCCCTAAATTATTAAGAAGCCTAAAAGCTAACGTTATGAAAAGTATAACAGAAATATACCGGCCAATCCCGGCTATTTGGTACTAGGCCCCACTCCTAGAGTGCTGGTATGGAGCTGGAAGATCGAAGTCAGTACAATTGCAAGCAAGTTGTTTAAGAAGCTTCAGCTAGCGATACAGTAATTGGTGTAGAAATCCTGTAGAAGTAACAAATTGACCTAAACAAGACTTTAAGTGATCGAAAAATACTGATGCCTATACGTGTAGGGAGTTAGGTAGGTAGTAAGTACGTCTCGACAAAACTCTATGGCCTCATTTAAATTGACACTACCATCTGCTTATCAGTTTCTTGCTGCTTTATTTAACTTTAGACTTTTTATTTATTTTTATACATAACTACAGTGCAACCAACTTTTCTGACCTTGAACGCTAGTGTCGCTGTAAGTATTCACACAATTTTAATAAGGCGACTGTTTTGATTTTTGATCACAAAGAAAGTTTGATGCACTTTAGCCTTTGCTACCGTTTTCGTCTACGTGGAACATACGTCTCGTTTATTGTTAACGGATTTGAATGAGACATGGATTAGATGTTAGGTTGAATCCCAAGATATTAAACTTTTTTAATTTTAGCATATAAAAGTTCACAAAATCCAAAAAATATATTGTAACTTTTTTGGAAATACCTTCAATAAAAAGACACAGTTTTCAGACCTTTCTTCTAATCTCTTTTGACGTTGTTACAGGTTAATGATAGTATAGATAGGTGAATGATACCTATATATCTAAATATATAAGTTCTATATTAACTTGTAGTGGATGATTTAGCGAATAATAACATAATTTGGTAGAATTAACAATAAAAGGTATGCGTCAAAAAAATTGTAACGGATGGACGTGATGATCATTATTCATCACGTCCATCCAGTCAAGCCGGTCAAGTGCAAGTTGGAATCATGCACCGAGGGTTACGAACTTAATAAGACTCTTAAACGTTTTTTTGAATAACCAAAAACTATTGATTTTGTAAGTTTGTGCAATATTAAGAGAATAACCATTGAAACTTTACGAAATACGACTTCTAATTAGGTTTTTCTGTAATCTATAGGTAGTCTCTTTGGTAAATTTCATCTATTTTTTTGAAATTACAATCAATATATATCTGAGATCATTACAACAAGCCCTTTAATGTAATAGTCGTACAGTAAAATTCGCAAAACCATTATTTTTGTGGTTTTAGGATGTATGGTACCACCACTAAAATTGCTGTAATGTAAGGCCCCCTTACACTTAATAATTACGGAAATTTTCGTAATTTTAGACCCTCCTCTCCACCTTGTCTTTTTTTTCCCCCAATTTTAGTATGAAAGATTGGCATTTGTCACACTTTGTATGACCCCCCTGCATCCTTAAGCGCGTGACGTATTAAATGGAAGGCCCTTACAGGTTTTTAAGCATTAAATTGTATAATGATTTGGCTAAATTTATTTCAGAATATTTCTTATGCGTCATAAATTTAATTATGGGCTGATGAGATGACGAAGCAAGATTATTATAGAGCAAAATTTGGGAAAAGTAACAAAAGACTCATCAAGGTATAGAAGACATAAAAAGTTGCGGAAAATGAATAACGTAGCGAGCGACTAAAAGCTGCACGTGTGACACAACTTTAAGAATAATCTAAGGAACATCTGTGTATAATTCGTGCGACTACGCCAGTGTCTCGTTTCATTCAGATTCTATTATGATAACACTATATTTAGATTCCATTCGTGTGATATATTTTTGAAAGCGTTGACAGTAGTCATAAATATTTTAGGATTAAATTAGATGGTTATATGTAAGTATTATGCAGAAAGGATTTGTTGATTCCTTTTTTGGTTTCTATTTCTTTGTGTATATATAGATGAAACGTAAATAAATATATGAAGGGTGAAGGGTTTTTCACCCAAATTTGTTAGAGTTTTTTGGTATTTTTTTTACTTAATATGTCCATTAACATAATTCTTAAAAGTTTTAGTCCCTCACGTCTAACTTCAAACTTGTTGATAGGTACTTAATTGCCCGCGGTACCGTTTAATGTCCCTAAAAACTTTAAAAAAAATTTACTTGCTTAATTAAAGTCCCCAATATGACTGAGTCAATTTCGCTAAATCCCACAACGATCGACAAATACACGGTTGGTAACAAAGAGGGCAAGTGTACCAATACCAAACTTTTGAATTGTAACGGATAAAGCAAGTTTATAAAATGGTTTTACAGTGCAGCTTATAAAACATGCGTGCTTCCTACTTTACAGTACAGCAGTTGTACTTTAATACTTAACAGTTTTTAAATTTTAGCAAAGAATTTTTATGACGAATATTTTTTTAACTATTTAAACTCCCATACTTTAATTTTCAAAATAGAAAATAAAAACAAGTATTATATTACTAGTCATTTTAGCAACACTTTTCGAAAAATGTATTTCGGAAAAACACGAGCAGCGAGTAAGGCCGGCCGTATACTACGAGAAATTTCCGATAGAAAAATTCTCGTACAGGCCGGACGGGCACTCTGTGCATACATTTTGTCACGAAAATGTTCTTACAGGATGCGGGGTCTAGTACAAAATGTATGCTCGTAGTGCGTGTCCGGTGCGCGCGAGAATTTTTCTAAGTGGAATATTTTGTAATGTGCGCTTGGCGTAAACAGTTAGGCCAGCCACAAATTGCGAGAAATGTCCGATAGGAAAATTCTCGCGCGTGCCGGGCCGACCCCGCACTATGGTCCGGTCGGCGATTAGGCGATGCCTCCAGTTGTGACTAACCGAAACGCGCCGCCACGACACACGTCTCTGTCTTTCTACGCACGCACAACAGAATGGATGACGACACGAAATAGTTTCTGGCACTATTGTTTCTATTCTATAAATATGAAAGTTATTGTTGTTTGTTTGGACACAATCACTCCGCAACGGAACAGTCGATTGAGCTAAAATTTGGCACAGAGTTACCTACTTATATTAAATAAATAAATATTTTTGGACATTATTCCCAGCGCCGTCTGGTTACAGAGTAAGCAAATCATGTGTTGTGAATAAATGTGGATACCGAAGCACGGATACAAATACATATACATATATACTTTTGTTATGCAAATATTTCCATATTATATATAGAAAACACCAGTTTCAAGACAAACACTAATAATAAATGTTTGTCCTTTTTCGTACAAATTACTTTAGGCTCTATAATACTAGGAGCGATGAGAAAATATGGAATGCTTATAACTTAGCGGTGGAAAATCGCAGAAGTTTATTTTAAAAATCATTTTGAACCGCTACATTTAAACTTTATTGTGACGGTTATATAATTAAAAAGAAAAAGTACTTATTACAGAAATAAATGACAAATATGACTAAAATCGTGCTTTTTGCTTTAAAACTATTTTATTAAAAACTGTACCTGATAACAAAATTTTAAGGCTGGATTTTTATTTAAAATGTAAAATAATAATAAATTATACAAGAATTCATGCTTAAGCGGCCGGCAACTAATAAAGCGCTTTATTTTGTTCTCCTGTATTATTATTATCATGATTGGTCACCTACTTAAAGCTAAATAGACCACTGTTTATCTGCTTTAAAAATAAATGATCTTCGCGATCGCAATAAAATTTTGCAAATGAAATTGTTTTTAACAACTCTCCACTGAACAGTCAGAAGGTTTAATACTATGAGATTATCTGTTTCATCTGCGAAAAAACAGAACAGACAGAACGCTAACTTCGCACTCAGCGCCTTAAATTTTTGAAGTGAAAACTTCTTTAGCGGCGCTGTGCACTTTTTTTGTGATGGGTAAAAACTGTTAAACTCGCGTCAGGTCACGTGTCCTGATCGAAAATTCGTAAGATGTCACTCGCGTTAGGACACGTGACCTTTATTTACATTAGGTTAGTTTTTATTTTTAGTACATGGCGATTATGAGTAGTACAGGGAGGTTGGATATGGGATTTAAATTCTATGACAGATTGAGCTGTCAAATATACAACGTCAAAAAAGTAAATAAACAAAAGTTATTATTTTTAATAAATAAATATGGATAAGAAGTGATGGGAAGTAAATAGCGTGTATGTTTTCACTTCTGCCGGCACTCCCGGAGTGCAACCCGTTTTTTTTCCCCGCATGGATACGTTGCATCCAATTCAAGAAAAACTCGGTTTTACGCGACGTATGCGTGCGGGGTAAGTGTTTAAAGCGCTTAGTAAGAGTGAGCGTTCTGTCACTATCTATTCTGTGCTGGAAGTCTCGTTTGGGATAAAAATGTATTGCACGTGTTAGTCCTAAACATTATTTATCACTTCCCTAAATTCCACGCAAATCCATCAAGCTGTCAGGGAGTTAAGTGGTGACAAACATTCTTTCGCATTCTACTGTGATCCTATTAATAAATATTAATGCAAAACTATTTTCATGTTTGTGACTCTATGAATTTGGATTAAATTTGACGAGA
This sequence comes from Apoda limacodes, assembly GCA_946406115.1. Lineage (NCBI taxonomy): Eukaryota > Metazoa > Arthropoda > Insecta > Lepidoptera > Limacodidae > Apoda > Apoda limacodes. Next base: position 8,345,219 of record OX291550.1, on the reverse strand, counting down.
TACTTTTACTAGCTTCACTTGTAACTAACAAATAATATAAACAAACCTTGTAAGTCGAATCTTACAAACTTATTATTGTCGCATCGATTTTAAACTTTGCAAATGTAAAATTGGAAAGAAACCCTTAGCGAAAACAAAGTAATAACGCTGGCGAGCGATGCTATGGGGGATGTTAGGCTGGAAAGAGTAGAACATCGTCTGCCAGGTTTACGTCTTTAAAAACAAATTGATAACCTCCTTTGATGTCGGTTAAAAATAAGGCTCCCCGCTTTCACTAATCACCAGCTACACATTATTATTACGGTTTTTTGCTATTTTGCATATATTATGTGTATTTACACAAATGATGAGCATTGATGCGTATAGATGAGGCAAGAGAGGTATGCCAGGATCGTTGCAAGTGGCAGACTTTGGTCTCTGCCTACCCCTCTGGGAAACAAGCGTGATGTTATGTATGTATGTATATGTATGAGCGTAATAATTAATAAGTTAACTAATAGGCCTAATTTTATATCCTACTAATATTATAAACGCAAAAGTTTGTAAGTATGGATGTCTGTTACTCAATAACGCTTCAGCCACTGAACGGATCGGGATGGAACTTGGCACACTTATAGATTAGGTCCTGGAATAGCACATAGGCTACCCGAATTTTATCCCGAAAACTTCAAAAGTTTCCCCGGTAATAACTATAACCGAGCTGAAACGAACTATAGCTATAGCCACAGCTTGATATAGCAAACTTCATTAGTGTAATTAAGGAGTAAATCACAGTATTAATACTGTGATTAAATAAAGGAGTCCCACGCCGATAATCGAATTTAGGTCGGGTCGAGCCGATGTCAAAGTCTAATGTGGGTATAAAAGTTAAAGCTTCACTTATTTCGCAGTGGACGGTGGGCTTAATTATATTAGTGTGCACAAACATGTGGATACTGGACGAGCGTAATCGATTCCCGACCATGTTGATTTAAAGCAGGTAAAACATGTCGGTTTTAGTGATTTGATATAAAATATTTGAATTGGTATTAATTTGTTGAATAGTTTTATTTCGCATTATAGATTTTGACTGCAACTTTATTCGCGTGAAAAGGCAGGTTTGCATCGACTAATTTTTAGCAGAGGGGCGAGTTATTATAATCTTTACATACCGCCTGTAATTGTAACATTGTAAAAGTTTACTAGTATTTATATTAGTCCTAAACTATCAGTGTAAAAATAGCATATAAATTGCGAGAAATGTCCGATAGGAAAATTCTCGCGCGTGCCGGGCCGACCCCGCACTATGGTCCGGTCGGCGATTAGGCGATGCCTCCAGTTGTGGCTAACCGAAACGCGCCGCCACGACACACGTCTCTGTCTTTCTACGCACGCACAACAGAATGGATGACGACACGAAATAGTTTCTGGCACTATTGTTTCTATTCTATAAATATGAAAGTTATTGTTGTTTGTTTGGACACAATCACTCCGCAACGGAACAGTCGATTGAGCTAAAATTTGGCACAGAGTTACCTACTTATATTAAATAAATAAATATTTTTGGACATTATTCCCAGCGCCGTCTGGTTACAGAGTAAGCAAATCATGTGTTGTGAATAAATGTGGATACCGAAGCACGGATACAAATACATATACATATATACTTTTGTTATGCAAATATTTCCATATTATATATAGAAAACACCAGTTTCAAGACAAACACTAATAATAAATGTTTGTCCTTTTTCGTACAAATTACTTTAGGCTCTATAATACTAGGAGCGATGAGAAAATATGGAATGCTTATAACTTAGCGGTGGAAAATCGCAGAAGTTTATTTTAAAAATCATTTTGAACCGCTACATTTAAACTTTATTGTGACGGTTATATAATTAAAAAGAAAAAGTACTTATTACAGAAATAAATGACAAATATGACTAAAATCGTGCTTTTTGCTTTAAAACTATTTTATTAAAAACTGTACCTGATAACAAAATTTTAAGGCTGGATTTTTATTTAAAATGTAAAATAATAATAAATTATACAAGAATTCATGCTTAAGCGGCCGGCAACTAATAAAGCGCTTTATTTTGTTCTCCTGTATTATTATTATCATGATTGGTCACCTACTTAAAGCTAAATAGACCACTGTTTATCTGCTTTAAAAATAAATGATCTTCGCGATCGCAATAAAATTTTGCAAATGAAATTGTTTTTAACAACTCTCCACTGAACAGTCAGAAGGTTTAATACTATGAGATTATCTGTTTCATCTGCGAAAAAACAGAACAGACAGAACGCTAACTTCGCACTCAGCGCCTTAAATTTTTGAAGTGAAAACTTCTTTAGCGGCGCTGTGCACTTTTTTTGTGATGGGTAAAAACTGTTAAACTCGCGTCAGGTCACGTGTCCTGATCGAAAATTCGTAAGATGTCACTCGCGTTAGGACACGTGACCTTTATTTACATTAGGTTAGTTTTTATTTTTAGTACATGGCGATTATGAGTAGTACAGGGAGGTTGGATATGGGATTTTAATTCTATGACAGATTGAGCTGTCAAATATACAACGTCAAAAAAGTAAATAAACAAAAGTTATTATTTTTAATAAATAAATATGGATAAGAAGTGATGGGAAGTAAATAGCGAGTATGTTTTCACTTCTGCCGGCACTCCCGGAGTGCAACCCGTTTTTTTTCCCCGCATGGATACGTTGCATCCAAATTCAAGAAAAACTCGGTTTTACGCGACGTATGCGTGCGGGGTAAGTGTTTAAAGCGCTTAGTGAGAGTAAGCGTTCTGTCACTATCTATTCTGTGCTGGAAGTCTCGTTTGGGATAAAAATGTATTGTACGTGTTAGTCCTAAACATGATTTATCACTTCCCTAAATTCCACGCAAATCCATCAAGCTGTCAGGGAGTTAAGTGGTGACAAACATTCTTTCGCATTCTACTGTGATCCTATTAATAAATATTAATGCAAAACTATTTTCATGTTTGTGACTCTATGAATTTGGATTAAATTTGACGAGATACTTTTACTAGCTTCACTTGTGACTAACAAATAATATAAACAAACCTTGTAAGTCAAATCTTACTAACTTCTTATTGTCGCATCGATTTTAAACTTTGCAAATGTAAAATTGGAAAGAACCCCTTAGCGAAAACAAAGTAATAACGCTGGCGAGCGATGCTTTAGGGGATGTTAGGCTGGAAAGAGTAGAACATCGTCTGCCAGGTTTACGTCTATAAAAACAAATTGATAACCTCCTTTGATGTCGGTTAAAAATAAGGCTCCCCACTATCACTAATCACCAGCTACACATTATAATTACGGTTTTTTTGCTGTTTTGCATATATTATGTGTATTTACACAAATGATGAGCATTGATGCGTATAGATGAGGCAAGAGAGGTATGCCAGGATCGTAGCAAGTGGCAGACTTTGGTCTCTGCCTACCCCTCTGGGAAACAAGCGTGATGTTATGTATGTATGTATATGTATGAGCGTAATAATTATTAAGTTAACTAATAGGCCTCATTTTATATCCTACTAATATTATAAACGCAAAAGTTTGTAAGTATGGATGTCTGTTACTCAATAACGCTTCAGCCACTGAACGGATCGGGATGGAACTTGGCACACCTATAGATTAGGTCCTGGAATAGCACATAGGCTACCCGAATTTTATCCCGAAAACTTCAAAAGTTTCCCCGGTAATAACTATAACCGAGCTTAAACGAACTATAGCTATAGCCACAGCTTGATATAGCAAACTTCATTAGTGTAATTAAGGAGTAAATCACAGTATTAATATTGTGATTAAATAAAGGAGTCCCACGCCGATAATCGAATTTAGGTCGGGCGGAGCCGCTGTCAAAGTCTAATGTGGGTATAAAAGTTAAAGCTTCACTTATTTCGCAGTGGACGGTGGGCTTAATTATATTAGTGTGCACAAACATGTGGATACTGGACGAGCGTAATCGATTCCCGACCATGTTGATTTAAAGCAGGTAAAACATGTCGGTTTTAGTGATTTGATATAAAATATTTGAATTGGTATTAATTTGTTGAATAGTTTTATTTCGCATTATAGATTTTGACTGCAACTTTATTCGCGTGAAAGGCAGGTTTGCATCAACTGATTTTTAGCAGAGGGCCGAGTTATTATAATCTTTACACTGCCTGTAATTGTAACATTGTAAAAGTTTACTAGTATTTATATTAGTCCTAAACTATTAGTGTAAAAATAGCATATAAATCCAACTAAACACTTTTACCTGAGTTACATCTTATGGTTTTTCAAAACTGGGAAATGGGGGTATATTATTTATTCCTAGGTCTTTTATTTTACCGTTTATTAGTACCTAAAAGCTAGTAAGATACGACGTAGGGAGGTATCAAGCCAGTCTCGTCCAGATACACTTCATCAGCACCAAAAGCAGTGTTGCAGCTATAGGCTTACCCTCTGTCACGGGTATAAATTGGCTGGCGAAAAGATGCTATCCACCACATTATGATGTGGGTATGTAACCAGACACTGCCTACTTCTTATGGGGATATAGGCTGTAAATATATACATACATACTAACACGCAGTGCGCGAACAACAGCCAACAGCTTAAGCCTTTTGTAAACTTCACCAACTTTCTTAAATATTTTTTATAACTTCAAATGTTTATATTCAGTATTAGTTGTTAAATTACCCTTTGACTTTTAACAATGGGTTATTTTTAGAAATAAAGAAATGTAACGACATAGAGCTTTGTAAACTAAATGTATTACTACTTACATTATATTATTTTGAACAAAATCGGTTAAACATTTTTTTTGGATATCTGCAATAATTCATATTCTACGGAACCGACACGAACAATTTTTATGTTATTCAGTGAGGATTGAAGTGTGTAGGTTATTTTTATTTCGCAAAGTCGGTATTAGTACGGTCGGTATGGTGTCAGAGGGCGTAAAAGTTTTTCGATAAATAAATTATTAATACTTTTTAAAACAATTCCTAGTGACTTATAAAGTCCTAGTACATCAATCATACACAAATACACAAAATCTTCATAAAAAATATTAAAAAATGCAATATAAATATACATAGAAGTAATATTTATTCGTTTGACTCCCTGAAGGTTGAGTCTTGAAAGAAAATATATCATACCTACATGCCATATCTATGGCTACATCATTAACGTAAATAAAGATGTAGTTGGGGAACATACTCGTATTTGTGCCTCGATAGGGAATGTAAGGAAAATAGGGAATGTAAACTTTTTGAAAAATTCAATTTTTAAAAAAAATATTTAACTCCTCCTATTTTTTTAACCTTTAAATCCCTGCTAACGAGTCATAATTGAGTTTCGAGCAATGTAAATTTGCAGAAGAGCAGAATTTTATCGGAATAAAAATTAATTAATTAGGCAAAAAAACGGACAAAGTGCGAGTTGGAGTCGTTCACTTCGAAGCCCGGACTAATCACGGTAGTGAAAAAAAACATTTACCTACATTTCATACTGTGTAATGGTAATAAGGTTTTATTTCTATAGAAATCTTTAGATTTCGATATTTTTCATCCGAACACCCTTTAAAGTCATGTGGAAACGAAATGATTATGATTTCATCCATTTGTCGCTTATTTGACATTTTGTAACTGGAATGTTTAGATTTATTACACGTACTAGCTGAGTCCGCGGCTCCGCTAACGCTTAATTTGGTTATTAAGTAATTATTAAGTATTCCTAAAGTAAAAGCGTCTTTTTTCCGACTTGATTTACCGTTATCGTTATCGTTACTGCTTATATTTTTGTTTATTGTTGTATAAAGTAACTTACGAAACGTCACCTATAACCTTTACCTATTTATTCCTGTCCTATAACCGGGCCAGATAAAAACAAAATAAATAAATAAAAAAACATATTAATTAGAAAAGTGGTTAAAGAACGTAAACACCCAGACAGACAGAAACGTTTTATAATAATTACAAAGATAGATATAAAACAGCAGTAAAAGTAAAATTCATAATCAATTTGGATCCTACATGATAGTTAGTAAGGTAAATTAAAATTATGAAACGAGCAAAATCATTTTGAGTTTTTGGTGCAATATTAGCTGTAAAGTTCTGTGATAAACCTAGTCTGAAGTAAAATATCTAAGTTATAAAGCGACCAAGCTTTGCTCTTGAATTCCCAATATCTACTTATAGTGGCAGGTGTACAACGCCAATTTCGCTCGAAAACCGCAAATCGATGTACAGTTTAGCCCTTTGTCACACAGGTACTTTAGGGCATAACAATAATTTTGAGCCGCAGTTCCTCAAAATATTTCCCTTATGGTATCATCAATTTTTGTATGGGATTTAAATATATTTTTTTCAGAAACCCATCGGGTGGGATATCAAATGAAAGGGCTTGATGAGCCGGTTCTAAAAATATACCACACTATTACCTTTGGTCTACTTTGTTTCTTCAAATCCGAAAAGTATTTTCAAAACATACCAAGTTTGGGCCCCTCCAGGTAGAAGGCGGCTCAGTATTTTTCTGTAATATATACCTTAAATGAAATTTTATATCCTCATTTTTAACCCCCTGAAAGCAATTTGGAAAATATTAAAATTTAGTATTTTTTTTGAATCTTTGAATATTGCAATGTGAGACGGTTCCTTAAACTTCAGATCTTTATGAGACTTCTGTGAACTGTACTATACCCTGCTGCTTCTGTTTACTGGTGTTATTTAAGTGTATTTAAAAATTCACATTCGTTAAACGGAATGTAACGAGTTGCAGGTTCAAGTCCTGGCTCGAAGTTAATATTTTTCTGCATCTTTGCTTTGAAAATGACTTGTAATTGAAAAACAATAGTTATTTGTTATTCAAGGCTGGTAAGTTGCTTTTTAGCGTTAGTTCCTACATTGAATACCGAGCAAGCGAAGAATTCAAAGATTGAACCCACGAGCAAAGCGAGGGATTCTAAGGCACGTAACCGAAAAAAAAATCCAGCACGAAATGAGCGTGTGTGTGCGAAACACACAATTTTTTATCTTACTGCAGCGAGGAAAATATATGCATAATACAAAAAAAACAATAAATAGTGTTTAATTACTTATGAATGGAGCAAGTATACTTATTTTAAATAGTTTAATTAAGTTTTGATAACATGATAACAACATTATAAGTCTCTGAAAAAGGTTAAGCGGTACTCAGAGGTAGGTACTTACCTATTTTTCGCAGGGAAACTTAGGTACTTTACGTCACTGGTGAAGTGACTCATGTTTTGTAATTATTAACTTTAAGTTTATTTAGTAAAAGTAAAATGTTTAAAGTAAAAACAACCAAAATGATGTAAACATTATCTATACTAATTTATAAAGCTGAAGAGTTTGTTTGTTTGAACGCGCTAATCTCAGGAACTACTGGTCGGATTTAAAAAAAAATCTTTCAGTGTTGGATAGCCCATTTTTCAAGGAAGGTTATAGGCTATATATCATAACGCTAACACAAATAGGAGCGGAGCACTAATGAAAAATGTTTCAAAATCGTGGTTTTTTATCCTTTTGAGAGCTTCCGCTGCGTTCGCTGCGTAAACGGTTAGTTTCGCAAAAATAATGTATGACAGAAAATCATGTATGGCAAAAGCTAGTTCCAAATAAATGTTATGCCAATTTTAAAATTCTTGGAACAAAAATTATGCATAAAACTTATTTATTGTTGTTGTATTTAATGATTAACGAACTAAAATAAATTTTGTATTAAACAACATTAAACAAAACATTATCCTTAATGCAATAGTATCGAAAATTAAACTAAAGTGTTTTTAATTGATCATAATGTATATAAAGTAGTAAGAACGAACCGCATTTCAGACGTTATCATTATGTTTGTTTTTATAGAATTTTAAAAAAAAACCTTTAGCGTGTAAGCTGATAAATAAGGCTTTTCCACGCGGATTTAATCAGATTTTAACGACAAAGTGAGCCTTTCCGAGCGAATAAAAATAAATATTTTGTTTTTGTATTTTAATAACTACCAAAAAATGTAATTTGTAATTGGTATTTCAAAAACGTTAGATCGAGGTATTATGTAATTAGTATTTCTAATACTCATTGCTTTAAAATACATTTTACATAAATACATTTAGCGATCTTATTAATAATAATGCAATATAAGCTGACTCATACGTAAACTAAAAATAATAGAAGGTATCCAGAACAGTGAAATATCGATCTTTAGAGTTGTCTTGTCAAAATTGCCTTATCTATACTGATATTATAAAGAGGTAAAGTTTGTACGTTTGCGAGTTTGTTTGTAGGAAGTAATCTCTGAGAATACTGAACCGATTTTGGAAATTCTTCACCATTAAAAAGCTACATAATTCCTGAGTGACATAGGCTTTATAAAGTGTTTGATCAAAATATTAATCATAACATAATATAAATCGTAATAAAAAACGCACTATTACGATGCACTGAAGCAATATTCGACGAGGGGATACCGAGGGTTCGACTAGTCATTAATAAAAAAATCAACTGTCATTTCGTAAGTCGTATTTTTTTTTATACCACTAAGGTGGCAAACAAGCTTACGTTCCGCTAATGGTAAGCAGTCACCGCTGTATATGGACGCTTGCAACACCCAGAGTTTCACTTTATATACTAATTACTTCTTTCTTAACCCCATACTGTAGTCCTTAGAGAAAACCTTGGCAGGGAGCTCATTCCAAAACCCAAGCCTTCGCGGGAGGAAGGTTACTTTGGGGCCAGACGGCGCTGTGTGTAATGTCCAAACAATATTTATTATTTATCATTATTATTATTATTTAGGTTCTAAAGTGTGAGAATGAATTCCCTGCCGACGGCGAGCGTTGCGATGGTAGAAAGTAGTCGTGGGCATTATGTCTAACAATTCCTCAGAACTCATCCCATTATACAAGCGGTAGAACATATCCATAAAGGCAAAGTCTGAGACTTAAGGGTTCGATACGGCTAGTGAGTTTGGGATCGTCAACAATATTCTCAGCCCGTCGTTGAACCGAGTCAAAAGGGGCAAGCTGGTTGGGATCTACTAACGAACTTTCAAGTAACAAAAGTGGTAAATTAATGTGTGACCACAGACAGGCAAGAAGTATCCCTTTTTTTGACGAACTAAAAAAGTAAGCCCAAATTGGGCAGGGAAAAGTTTTTTTTTTATTAGTGACTAGTGGGCTTTATTTTTACATAGTAGGCACCTACCCAGGATATCTTAAATTCAGCAAACTAACAGCTTAGCACAAGACTTTTCCGAACGCTACTTCTTTGATTCACCTCGAATATTTAATCTTTATAATAAAATATACCTTGTCAGTTATAAATAATATTATGCATGTTTCTTTATATAAAATTTTATTCAACTTGACAAGATTTGATGATCATTTCATTTGGACTGTAACATATAGGTAAATAAATAAATATTTTTGAACATTACACACAGCACCATCTGGTCGCAAACTAAGAAAAGCCTGTAGTATAGATAGAAGACAATAGATTCAAGTACATTATATACTTTTTTCTGTAAATACATGCATATTATTCATATAAAAACACCTAGTCTTAAGACAAACATTAATGAATTATCAGATAAATGTTTGTCTTTTGCGGGGATCTAACCCACACCCCTCGATTCAGCAGTTGGATTATTACCCACTGAGCCACAAAGCCAACATAATTATTATGTTACATTCATACATGTTTTATGTCAAAAGAGTTTTGTAAAAACGTTGCATCAAAGTTGTCCATGAAATTTTAATTTCAACGCGTCTAACTTGTTACACTTAAAAAATATCGATAAAATCTCCAGCCCTTATTTTTACACTTAAGGGATTTCAGCACTTGGCAGATCCAATAAAAGCCTAAATAAATAACATCAGGCTCACGTAGCTCACGTAGCTCACGTAGCTCACGTAGCTCATGGCCTTCTTCAGACTGTACGCAGGATTGATGGAATTAAAAATCCTTGTCTTGTTTAGTTTTTGGATTTGCCAATTCAACAATTATTAAAACTGGCTGTTGTTTGAGTTTCGATAAATATTAAAAAAAATCGGACAATTACGTCGGTACATGTCTATTTAGCAGATAGTTATTTGGAAACTGAATACTGACTGAAAAACGTATTGTGGTACGACCCGTTCAATTATTATAATAGTGAGTTTGGCGGTTTGGCGAAGTGTAACAAAACAACACTTGTGTTTAAAAAAAACATTTTTGGTTTGGACGACGAAGGTGTGTATCGTGTTCACAATAATGGTAATACTTAAAGGACTTATATTTTATGATTGGATTGGATCTTTGGATTGTCCACGTCCATCGGAATTGCATTAAAGTCGGTTGATACAGTCGATTTTCGCCCTTACCGCTTAGCATCGTCCTTCACCAACATCGTGGTTCACTTTTCGGCCCTTATAAACGCGACACCTGTCTGTATTTTGTGGTCACTTTTTGTTGATCGGAAGTGGATTTAGCCTATTAGTTTAAAACTTATGGTTTTGTGCTGTCGTCAAATCGTTCTTCACAACGATATAACTAATATTTTAGTAAGCTTTTAAAAGTATTTTTTTTATGTCGCATTTTTTCTGCAATGGACGTCGCCGGCACGACGATGAAAGTTTCAAAATAATTAATACGAAAGCTATAAGCAATTGTTCATTCACTATCTTAATAATTAAATGAATATCCTTATTTCTGATCTTTATATGAAGCTCTTTACCTACTTAAAATGGTTAGTTTAGTTTAGAGAATCATCCTTGTGGTAATCGGGGTCAGGTCAATCTTAGATACAATTTAACCCTACACGCGTTGCCGTAATCACTGAACTTGTCGAATTAACCAACAAACAATGGTAGAACTAAGCTTTCATGATAATCTACCAACATCTTCTCAACGAAGAATCAGTTATCATTAAATTATGCCTTATATATACTGAGTTACCAGTGTCATCGCTATCAGAGGTCTAAGACTTACTAAATCATGATGTTTTTGTGTAGGTGCCAATATTTCAGTCACAGTGTCATGCACTTTCTTAGGCAACTAGTCAAAAAAAGTCAAGTTGACAAGTGAGGTGACAATCTTTATACTTGATGAAAAGTTTGTTAAAAAAAATTATAAAGGCTTTATACTATTTTTCTCGAAATTCTAATTTGCTATTGATTTTAAATTAACTTCTGTGGAACCTGCATACATAAAACAATTCCTTTAAAAATTTTGAAATTAAAAAAAGAAGTATGTTTTCTATTTCCTACCTATCATTTTTGAATTCCGCTTTCCGCCTTCTATATCTACAAGCTTCCGGCTTTGGCCATCCGCCGTCTTCTTTTTTCTGTCTTTTGTATATATTTATATTTAATAGCCCACCTTTCATCTTATTCTACCTACGACTTTTTTAGTTTTGACATATAATTGTAGAACTTATGGGATAAATGGACATACAGCAAATAACAACAAGTAGCGTACTTGAAATATGATTCTTGCAACTAGCTTATTTTCTTACTTTTTTTACGACAGTCTTAGCTACAATGAGAACCATAAATCCTGGAAAAGTTGTACCTATTAAATTTCTACCATTTACACATATAAAAATATCTCTAAACCATATCAACAGAAAACTGAATTAAAATCATGGACATATAAGAGAAAATGGTATCAGACGATAGATTCGAGTATATCAATATCTAAGGATAAACGTACATGGATATAAATATACATGGAGCATTTAAATGAAAAGATCAAACAATATCATCCTTAGAATTTTGGTGAATAGAAGGTGCGACTTTGGAAATAGAAATGTAAAGTAAACAATACCTTATCCAGATAAAAACGTACTTTATAATATGATAAAGATACCTACAGGTGTTTATAAATATCAGTTTCTTATACGTATGTTAACACCTTGAGCAGGATTCAGATGCTAAGAAAACAATACAATTAGGCACCTTAGTAGGAAAACATATTTTTATTTGCAACATCCTTACGCTTCAGGGAAATATACAAATACAAAATGAAAGAATAAAAAAAGGATAAGAATTTCAACGATTCTATTGTCTTCACAAGTAGAAAAATATCCGTCAGTCAGTTATGAATATTTTCTTTGGAGATGAAGATAAAACCATGATAAAACACATACTCTTGTGTAAGGCGCCAAGTTATACCTACAATTGCTTAGCCAGGGCCGCGTTCAAAAACTCACTCTACGGGGGTATATCATTTTGTGGTGTCTGTTTCTTACATGTAAAATTTGCTATTCTGCTGTCAGTGCAACCCGGGTTAACCCGAGTTAGGATTATAAACGCGCCTCTGTAGGATTTTCTTTTTATTTTTATTCAGCCCTTGACTTGTCCTTGACTTGATAGAGTACCTTACATCAAAAGGGTCCTGTGCGGATTGTGGGACTTCCTATATAACCTTTTACTTTGTTTTAAAAGAAACACATATTACATATTTTAACAGAAAAATAGCGGTCTTTACTATAGTCATTATTGTAGTGATATATATAAAAAAAAATCTTTAGAAAAAAAAAAACATAATATTTAAAAAATCATGATGTATGCCACAAGTAAATCAATATTGTAAGTAATTAGGTAAGTACTAGTAATTATTGTAAATCAAAGAAGTGTATTAGAAATGTACCGTCAGCTCCGTGGCTTAGTGGGTAATGGCCCGTTGTGCTGAATCGAGGGGCAATTCCAACATTGATTTAATGAATATATGTATTTGTCTTTATTTATGTATGTATTTATATATTAATTAAGTTTACAGTTTTGTCAGTCAGGGTTTGAGGTTGAAACGATCAATTAATTTCAGTTGGATCTACTCAGCAGATTCAAAAAATCCTTAACAAAAAATTTAATTTAGGTTGATCTAGAAGTTTTTGGAATTAGTTTCGCTAGCGTGATTGTTGTCAAAGTTATTAAAACTATGAATGTTCTCAAGTTTGTTACTAAAGAAACCGATATTAATTTCTTTGAAGTAAGTACATTTTAATGTCAAATAATCCGGTCTTTTATCGAGTTTCAATATCGGTAACGTTATTTAATATCAAAGCAGAATAACTTATCTTGCAACTTAAACTTAAATTAAAGCTGTCTACAAGGCAAAATAACTACGTTTTCGGACGTGTATATTTTTATTGACACAAGTTAGTCGCTGACTAAATTGAACCTACTACTATTCTTGATTCTGTAAAGGTCCTAGACCTAATGTGTCTATTACATCACAACTAGCTTTTGCCCACGGTTCCACTCACCCTAAATTATGTTATCGGTGCAGGACTCCAACGGCAACTTCTCAATTATAGAAATAAAAACCCGACTTACGCTTGAAGTTTTCAAGTAGCCATTATCCTTTCCCGGGACTCAAACTACCTCCATGCCAAACTTCATTTTAATCGGAACAGCGGTTTAAGCGTGAAGAGGTAACAGACAAAAGATAGACCGAGATACTTTCGCATTTATAATATTAAATATAGACTAAACATTAATTTTATTCGTACAGTCAAGAAAAATCCGACAACGTCTAGACAATCATGGTGCTACGACTAAACGTATGAAAGTGTTTTTTCAATATCATTAAGGTGGCAAAAAAAGCCTGATGGTAAGCGGTCATTGCATCCTTTGGACTCTTGCAACACCTTGGGCATCACTCGCGCGTTAATGACCCTTCAAAATTTGAATTACTTCTTCTTGAAGAAACCCAAATTGTAGTCCTTAGAGAAAACTTTGGCAGGGAGGTCATTTCACAACCTAAGCGTTTGCGGGAGGAAGTTTGTATAAGACCTCACTGTACGTGACTATTTAGGTTCTAAGGTGTGAGGATGAATTCCCTGCCGATGGCGAGTGGTGCGATGGTAGAAAGTAGCCGTGGGCATCATTTCGCACATACAGCGAGGCAAAGTCTCTCCTCAGACTGAAGGGTTCGATACGGCTAGTGAGTTTGAGATCGTCGAGGATTGTCTCAGCCCGTCGTTGAACCGAGTCAAAAGGGCCAAGCTGGTATCCGGGTGCACCCGCCTAGACATTGCAGCAATTCTCCCTATGGGGCAGAACTTGCGACCTGTGAAGCAGCACGATTTCCCCGAAGTGAAGTACTGTTTCGCTCTGTTGAGTACTCCAAGGTTTTTGGACGCCAGCTTCAAATTCAAACTTAATTTTTTTTATCAAATCAGGTTTTTAATCGTCAAAGTTTATTTTTTGAAATCCCGTTCACAATGTTGATTTCTACCGAGAAGACTCCGGCAAGAAACTCGATAGTTACTCTTCGGAATAAATCATAAGGTTATCATAACTTACATCATTAAAAAATTTTATCATTAAAATTTCAAATTAAAAAAAATATGATAATAATAGCAACACAATGCTTTTAATTTTTTTTATTTGGTTTACCTATGGCCGCCTGTAATTGACACCTTGTCTTGCAAATGATCTCGGAACTGAACATCGCAATGTGACGATACAGTATTTATGACTAGACATGTTGTGACCTTCGAGACTTACCTAAGTGAGTCGTTTAACGACCATTAGGGTAGCCTCGTACAATGAAAAAATCCAACAAGACTAAAAGGTAGTTGTCTTGGTTTTCACCTTTTCGGTATATATATTAGAAACATTTAGAACATAATTAAAATTTTATTAGGATTCTAATACTCCATAATAGTACCCCAACCAAATATTATACTTAAAAAATATTCTTTTTTCTTTGTTTAAATTAAATAAGGCCGGACAACCGTCCGGAATAAAAAACAGGATGGGGGGTTCGAAACGTGGGATGAGAAGGTTGTTAGAGAGTAGTAAGTGGTGATAAAATTGCGTGATCCCATGCACACAGAACATTCTGTTACCACTACTTAAAACCGAAATGCTGCCCGAAGAAGAGGACGGCACGACACTACTTAACTGCTGAATCGCTGCTCGAATCACTGTCGACGCTTTTGGGTCACAATGAGCTATCTAGGAACCACATGGGGTGAAATTACGGCTAGATCATTACTGGTTAGTAAAGTATTAGGTAATAGTAAGGATATTCGTGTATTTGCTTTGTTTGGATGTTGTTGTACAGATAAGTAACGATATTAGGTTATGTCGCAACTTTAGAAATAGTGAAAACTCAAAATGTACGTAATTTATGCTCGTCAATTTAGCTCAAAATCAAAATCATTAATTCAATTTAGGCTACAATAATTGAGCACTTATGAATGTCACTACGCCATCGGTTCGTAAGTTTATAGGGCGGGAGACCTTGTACTGAGAAGAACCGGCAAGAAACTCAGCAAGGGCATTTCTTTTCTCCCTTTCTCTTACAGCGTCCACTTAAAATATTGGAAAATCCCCTTCCAATCATAGAAGGACACTTTCCATTACAAAAATAAAATGCACAAGCACAACATAAAGAAGTATCTAATTGCAAAATATAAAAAAAGACAGTTTATGCACCTATTCATCACTTATCAATGTCTTACAGTATTGATAAACAGAACAAAAAGAAAGACTAAATACAAGGATACAAGGAAGTTTGCAAGAGCAGACCAGCCTCCACAGGCGGCACCTGTTCACGAGTATGACACATGAATCAGCCATCGCTTCGCTCAACCATGTTTTTATTCATTATCTAGCTGTATTCATTATCTTATTTTATGCTAATTTTGTATACTATTGTTTGCTATATTACTCTGACGTATCTCCAAAAGAACTGGATTTACTACTTATTTGACTCAGCAGTTTTCGGGTCCTACCATTTTTGACGATCACGCTAGGCCAAATAGGATTAGTATCTACATCTATTTAATATTAAACATTAGATTTGTTTTCTCCTCATTCGTTGTGCGAAAGTGGGGCTGAGGCTTCGAAGTTTCCTAGAACATTTAATTATTTTATAATTGTTTATTAAATATGGGGGGGGGGGGGGCGGGGCGTTTACAGCTGTAGATGTTAGCACCAAGGATCTCAATGCTTTTGGAAATGATAAGGGATGTGTTCTGGAATTTTGGGACCTCCGTGAATGGGGCTTTCTGGGCAGTGAACGGGCAGATTTGTGTCTTCGTCGTTAAACCGGACCAAGATTTCCCGTCCCCAGTCAGAGACCTTGGACAGAGTGATCTTGCTTTGAGACACAATACTGCATGCATTGCATTGAGGGATGCTTGCACGACCCGTGTAATAAGCGTCTCCATTGTCAATTGTCTCAATTGTCAGTCAATGTATGCTGTTGATGGACAACATACTATTGATATGCAGAAGAAACAGCATAGGAGACCACACAAGATAAAGTATTTCACATCAAGTCGACCTGACTTTTACCCGGAACAAACGGCAATATGAAAAAGACACTTAAATTTTATATTAATCTAAACAAAATGCATCGTACAAACTTAATTTTAGTGCCGTGGATACCTTATAAAATAACGACGCAGTTGCTTTTACTCGCTTGAAGCTTGACGGATTTTATTGCGTTTTATACTAGAGTTTAGAGGAAAGCAATATGGTTGGTAGTGGTACTGTAATCAAACAAATAGCGAAGCCATTTTGACCGACTGGCGAAGCTATATGAAGATATAAATATAAATATACTTTAGTTCACACCAAATTTTAAAATGATTATTTAAACTTTGCAAGCAGGCGGTCTTATCGATTATAAATGATATTTACCAGACAACCTCTGGGTAGATAGAAAATAAATATTATACAAAAAAGGTAGGTGTTGCATAGCTAAATTAATAACTTTGTAACATTTACAAAGAACATAATATAAATAAAATTTTAAACTGTAGATAATAGTTAAGTAATTATTTAATTTACATTAAATACAATACGATATTTATAAATTTATAATATACGATACATATAAATACACATATAAACATATGCGAGTATTTACTTAGATACATACAATCAGTAATACAGTGAGTTTATTAAACGCGATCTTTGTAATATGATTTGGATTCCTGAAATTATTACTAGATTGATGATTTTTTATCGATGAAGGCAATTTATTCCATAGTTTTGTTGTATGTATGAGATCTATCTTTAACATATCGAAGTAAATTTTTACAAATTGTACTACTTTTTCGTCTTTCTACTATTCGTCTGAAAAAACAATAAATAGATAAACATAACATGTATGATATAAATTTTACACTACCTTGCGACGTATGTATGTATGTATGTATGTTTATTTCTACGGTTTTAATTTCCAGAAGATTTATAACAGCAGTAGCTGGATACACACCCTCTTTTCACCCACCACTTCAGTTCTGCGTGACAGAGGGTGAGCCCATTGCTTGAACACTGCTTCTGACGCATGGTATCTAGTATCTGGTATCTGGATTAAGATGGTTTTATACATAGAAGTATGTACCATACGTCATAAAGTACCAGGTTTAACCACTCGGCAAATCAGAGACCAGCCACAGAATGATATACCCCCATCGTCAGTTCCTGACAAACTATCATTAGCAGTCAGGATTGGGCAGCCACAAAAGTGAAAGACAAAAAATACATAAGATTCCGAATTTTTTTTGCCCTTCGTATTCGGTGAAATGAAATTAGTTTTATCTTTTTCCCCATGGGGGTTTTGCATTAGTTTACCAATAAGATTAAGGCTATTTTGCTTATTCTTGACACTGCTATTAGATAATAATAATAATAAATGGTATAAATATTTTTGGACATTCCATTACACACAGCGCCGTCTGGTCCCAAACTAAGCAAAGCTTGTGCTAAGTTTTTTTGCTACTTTATCAAGGTCAAGTTATTTAAAGATATACTGTAATTTAATATTAGAAACCCCGTTTTGTATTAGGATTCAGACTTAGTAACATAATTAATATCAAAGCGGACTAACGTACAAATTAATTAAAACTTCGCAAAGGGTCACTGTTGTGAAGGGTCGTTTTATGAAAAAACGTGTTTTTTCCATAAGTAGAACCATTTCGTTTTGTTTTAATAGAAATACGATTCGCGACGCCTCGCAGCACGCTTCATACAAATGAATTTCCCACTTAATTTTGACGCTTACAAATCAAATACATTGAAAATTTAAAGACGTGCTCTAGGATTCAGTATGCCAGTTTTCTATTAAAATACAAAAGCTATACAGGATTTTAGTTGTTCCTACAAATGATCTCGAATAAAATTAAAAGTTAGTAAATACTTTTGTTAGAATTTTTGAAAACCACAGACATTGATATCTGGCTTAAGAATATGCCTACAAAATTTTACAGTATTTGATCAGTAAATGTTCAAAAGAAATAGGAAATTCGTTTGTATGAAACACGCTAGATGCGAGGCGCCTCGAATCGTAGGTATCCTCTTAACTAGCCTTGTGTTATCTAAATGTTATATAGTCGTGATTTATACAGAGGTCAGTAATATAACAGTATTTTTTATATCCATTTGGCTTGTTTTTTTTTTTGCTTTGATATGTTTGTTGTATAAGCGCTGTATAAACGCTTTTTAAGCACATTTTTAAATTACAGCACAAAGAGGAAAATAGAAATACCAATTAGCGGCACTAGTTACCAGGGGTAACGCTCTTATAACTTCATTATAAAGATGGCACCAAATTATGATTAGATGTTACGTTATATAAGGGTGATGAAAACAGCTTTTGTACAGCATTTTATGAAAGTGCTATTAAAGTGAAATATTGTATGCATTAGCCAAAAAGTTTGACTAATCCCATTATTCTACTTAAATCCGAACAAAAAGGAATCTTTTACCTTTTTTGTGATATGCTAATATTTAATTTGATTTTTTTTGATTGAGTAACTAACCGATATTATTTTGAGAAAGTATGAAAAATACGAGATGGAGCATTTGCTTTCTAACGAGACTGCGTTGTATGTTGCATGTCCATACGTAGTATGTCGTAAAATGTAACCGTCTTTTCAATAGGTTCCTTTAGTGTTGCAGTAAGAACTATAGCTTCTAAAGAAGTATTATATAGTTATATAATTTTTCAGAAATATAGAAATGGAACAGACTTGGAAATACTGGTCGTTAATAAAGGTAACAGGCAAAATTCCTTTTGCTTGGTACCTAGATAGCACTTATTAAAAACCCTATTATTTGGGTACAGAGCTGTGGTTTAACATGTTACGTCACAAAGTTTTTATAATAATGGTTTACTTTTACTTCCTACTTAAAATTAGGCTACAAAATTGTCACAATAGCTAGGCTGACCTTTTAATTTAAGTACTTTGGTATCAACCAATAATATTAGTTTCCTCCTGACTTTAATATAAAATGCAATAAAAGTCGTCCAGCAGTGAGCCAGTAAAAATAGTAATATAACAACAATATTCGTTTGTGCTTTACTTTGAAGTACTTTACTTAATAGTGCATTAAGAACCCTAATAAGTATTTTTTTTATTTTACCTTGGCATTTGCGGTGTGTAGATCTTGCTACGTACTTCAAATATAAATATATACGTTATTTATTTTAAATTAAAGAAATAAAGGTCGGTAAAGTTGTCAATTGTTGACCATTTTTGTCATGGGGTCTATTTCAAAATCTCTATTTACAAATTCGAAGTTTCTGTATGTTAAATACCAAAAACTATGGGTACAATTAACACCACGAAATATTTGACTTTATAATAAACTAGACGAACCGTGTGGTTTCACCCGATAAAAAACATATTCCCGGGGGACCTTTCAATTGGGATACTTATAAGTATTCTATACAGCTCCCGACAGCTACCGTGGTGCCAAACATAAAGCCAACAGTTGTAGACAATGTTACGACACGTGCGATGTAGTACCCTGCAAAATAAAATACCTTGGGAAGTCTCTGATTAAAGTATTATTTATATTCTTTTAAGTCCCTCCAGCTATACCTGGGCTAAAAATCAGGTCACCTCATTGCTTTGTTGCAACGTGAAGAAGTAGTGCCTTTTTTACGGACTTGATTTACAAATATTAAATTTTGAAACTAAAAAAATATTTTAATTAAACAAAATTTAGTCTATGTTATTCAGGGTAGTGCAGTTTTGTTAAGTGAAATAATATTAACTAATAGTTCAGTAGTTTCAGTGATAGCCCCCTACATACAAACAAACATTTACCGCTTTATAATATTAGTATGTATAACTTACCTTTTGTTTAGCTGCTTACATTTGTGGACTCATATTTTACATTATTAAGTTAGAAACTTGTATTCGAAAGTTTGTAACGTGTAACTTATATATACATATATAAATACTTAGACTTAAAGAAGTATACTTTAAATATCAAATAACCCTTGTCTATATTGAGTTTAAGTTTTAATAATGCTAAGATGTCAAAGTAGACTCAGTTATTAGGTAGATACCTAAATGAAAGTTTGATAAAGGAAAGAAAAAATCACATTTGATAAGCTCAGGGTTCTGCTGTAATATCCTTTGCTACTCTCGAACTACTCCTGACATGTAGGGGTTGGTAAAAGTGGTTGGTATTGCGAGTAGGTCAGTAGAAGGAAATGCGCGAACCGCGATATTTACACCATAGTTATATGTATGTCGCAGACATCTTCTTAAATTAGCCAGTTAGTCTAGGCAGATCGTTAAGTATAGTAATGAAATTATCAATTGAACAAATTATTATGAAACTTGGCTGAAACGGTCTGCTCGCTTCGCTCGCTCTGCACCTACGTATACAAAAGGGAAACTGAACCTAACCCCACATACATGACTTATACAGTGCGATTTCTGGTCCTTTCCTTTCCATGCTTGACGACCTGCCTAGGCGTTCAATTAACTGGCTAATTTAAATAGATGGCTGTGACATTTACACCATGGTTATTATCACACTATGGTTATATTTACACCGTGGTTATATTTACACCATGATTATAATTGCACAATTGTAATATTAGAATGACATCACAATATAAAACTGTGCAATGTTTTGTGTCGATTGTAGTATCAGAGTATATCGTAGTAGGTACCTTGGTTCTTGAACCGCCGTACTAACAAGTATGAATACCTTAGTATTTACTGAAAGGTCAAGTTATTTTACACAAAATTATAAAGTTGAAACTGGTTTGTTCAGAAATTTCTAAGTAACAAGATGTAGAAAGATGAAGAAAGTAGTAAGTATTAGAGTTCAAAACTATTTCGGGATATTGAATTTTTATTTTTAAAATAAATTTTGGATGACTGGTCGGTTATAGGTATTGCATTCTACGTTTACCAGTGCTGTCGGAGAAGTAAAACGAAAAACGTTCATTAGAAAGAGACTTTAGTTTACTTATACCTTACTTGTTTCTATTGATTTCAACCTGTGTCAATATATAAAGTTAGTAATCAAATAAAGCCAGCTTTATATGACAACTTACAATACTTAAAATGCTCTTAGAGACTCCAAGGTTACAGGAGCTTTTAGGTAATGTTACACTGAAGCGCAATTTAATATTCACTTAATGTTACAAAGTGACACACATGCTCGAAATCTCGGGTAAGCTTGTGTAGTGAAAAGGCGATTGAATTTCTTCATTGTTAGGACTGAAAAGGATTTCACTTGTGTGTATTTTTTATCTTAAATTACGAGTTTTGTTGTCTTTTGTTTGGAGAAAAAAAGTACTTTATAAGGTTATAAATGTTTAGTTCGACGTTGGGTCACATTCAGTCATACTAATGTATTGTAAAAGCAAAACGGAAATACCTATAACTTAGATAAAAGAAAACCGAATGAAACTCTACGAAACGAGGGATGATTTTTTTAACGCACCCCATTAAGTTTTTTTAAATTTTTTGGACATTGGATCTAAAATGCATTTCAAAAAGAATATATATTTTACGAGTTTTTGGCTCATAAAGTTGAAAAATGTGTTTCCTCTTTTTCTAACTTTTAAACCGCGTGATTTAAAAAATGTGTTTACCCTCCCACTAATTTTTAAGCCGCGTGATCTAAAAATGAGTTTCCCCTTCCTCTAACTTTTAAACCACGTTGTCTAAAAATCTGAAAGAAAATCACGATAAATACTACCGTTGCATATTGTTATGGACCAAATCCGTTTATAAGGTTTTTAGATATCCACGATAATTATCATTCTACGGAACCCTAACGTAATCGATCGATCCTATTATATATTATCGTATATGTGTAGAAAATATCGTCTAAATCGGTTCACAATCAGCGAAGATATCACTTATCACACACTAAAAGTATAACCAAATTGAACCCTCTTATAGAGACTTTGCTGTCCGTCTGTCCGTCTGTCACCAGGCTGTGTCTCATGAACCGTGATAGTAAGACAGTTGAAATATTCACAGATGATGTATTTCTGTAGCCACTATATCTTAACAACTAATACTAAAAAACAGAATATAATAGATATTTAAGGGAGCTCCCAAAAAACAAACGTGATTTTTTTGCTCGTTTTTGTTTGATATTGATAACTGCAACAGGTAGTCGCTTGAAATGTTCACCGAATATTAAGTTATATATTCACTTTAAAGATAAATAATTAAATTAAAATAAAACAAATATTTAAGGGGAGCTCCCATACAACAAACATGATTTTTTTGCCGTTTTTATAGATAATAGCACGGAACCCTTCGTGCGCGAGTTCAACTTGCACTTGGCCGGGATTTTGATGTCGGTTAACAAAATAGATATTAACAACATTTTGCTTGTCGGCTACTATACTAATAATTAACACTTCTGCAACAAAAACGTGAGGTAGGAACTCAAATGGACTCATTAGTAACTGGGGCAGTTTATGTTCCTAATAAAGAAAAAGGAAATTAGTTTCTGCAATATAATTAGTTAATTTTGTTGTTTACGTAGGTATGTTCATATTACACACTATATGTCTATTACATAGTGTTGTTTAACATACGTTATATGTATTACTAATTGTATGTTTAACCAACAACAATCGTTTCTTTTTCTGTAAGCTAATAGTCAACCTTTGTCCCTTGACAATTCATCAATTGATGCTTAGTTAACAGGGTGTGTTGTTTTCTTTTTGTTTACACCACTAAAGTGGCAAACAAGCACACGGTCCGCCTGATGGTAAGCGGTCACCGTGGCCTATGGACGCTTGCAACACCAGAAGTATCACTCGCGCGTTGCCTACCCTTCAAAAATCCAATAACTTTCCTTCTTTAAGAACCCCATACTGTAGTCCTTAGAAAAAACCTTGAAAGGGAGCTCATTCCACAACCCAAGCGTTCGCGGGAGGAAGTTTCTCTGAAACCGCACTGTACGCGACCATTTCGGTTCTAAAGTGTGAGAATAAATTCCCTGCCGATGGCGAGCGGTGCGATGGTAGAAAGTAGCCGTGGGCATCATTTCAAACAATTCCTCAGAACACATCCCATTGTACAAGCGGTATAACACACACAGGGAGGGGGCATCATTTCAAACAATTCCTCAGAACACATCCCATTGTACAAGCGGTATAACACACACAGGGAGGCAAAGTCTCTCCTCAGACTTAAGGGTTCGATATGGCAAGTGAGTTTGGGGTCGTCGACAATTCTCACAGCCCGTCGTTGAACCGAGTCAAAAGGTCCAAGCTGGTATTCGGGTGCACCTGCCCAGAGATGGCAGCAGTACTCCATATGGGGCGGAACTTGCGACTTGTCAAGCAGCAACCTCTGCCCTGACGTGAAGCACTGCCTCGCTCTGTTGAGAACACCTAGTTTTTTGGACGCCAGCTTCATCTTATCTTGTAAATGATCTCGGAACTGAACATCGCTGGAGATGTCAACACCAAGGATCCCAATGCTCTTGGAGATGGGGAGGGGAGTGGTCTGGAATTGTGAGATTAAAGTGAATGGAGTTTTCTTAGCGCTAAACGTGCAGACTTGTGTCTTTGTAGGGTTGAATCGGACCAAGTTAACCCGTCCTCAGTCAGAGACCTTAGAAAGTATGGTCTCGTTTTAAGACAAAAGTTCCTCGCGGTTTTCCTCCACAACGGAACGAGGGATTTTTGCACGCCCCTTTTAATAAGCGTCTCCAGTACTGTCACCTGCATAGCAATGCATGTTGTTGATGTCCAACATGTCATTGATATGCAGTAGAAAGAGCGTAAGACACAGCACAGAGCCTTGCGGGATACCAGCATTAATGTCCATGCTATCAGAGCAAACTACCGTCAACTACGGCTCGTATGCATCTGCCGGACAAAAAGCTAGGTACCCATTTGCTCAAACCCTCGGGCACTCCGTAAGATGGCAACTTCGATAGAAGACCTCGGTGCCAGACCCGATCGAACGCCTTCGCTATGTCTAGGCTACATGCCAATGCCTCCCCCTGACTCTCAATGGCTAGTGCCCATCGGTGTGTGATACACTAGAAGGTCACGAGTCGAGCGACCGTGGCGAAAGCCATATTGATTCTAGGTATCTCAAAAGCTGTGTGTCAATCACACGCTCCATCACTTTGGAGAGGAGAGAGGTAATAGCGATAGGCCTGTAATTCGATGGATCTGATATATCGCCCTTTTTGGGCACCGGGTGCACATTCGCAGTCTTCCATGAAGACGGAAATTGCCTAGTATGGTAGGAAAGCGCAAAGAGGCGCGTGAGTACAGGACGTAACTCAGGAGCATACTGCTTAAGCACCACTGCTGGTATACCGTCTGGCCCACTCGACTTATGAACGTCTAGAGAAAGCAACGCCCCTCCTCCCGCTGTGTTATGGAGATTTACGGCATGGCCTTACCGCACCACGGTATAGTAGGTGGTTCAGCGCCTGCATCGTTCATATTCGAGTTTGAATCATCATCGGTCTTTCGCAGTGGTGGTAGCGACGATTGGCAAAAGTTCCCTTCGGCAGCTTTGGCAAGCGACCAGAAAGCACGACTCCCAGAAGGATAGCTCACAAGTCGCCCACCTATTTTGCCAATGAACTGGAATTTCGCTCTGGCAGTTGCTTTCTGACTGAACCTCCTGGCAGCATTTAATTGCGTTTTACCTCAGGAATATTCGGATCCTTATTATTACGAGCCGTGGTCCAAGCCTCATATGCAGTTTGCTTAAGAATTTCAGTTTCTCTGCAAGACCTATTCAAACACGGTCGGTTTTTTGACGCCGGCAGCTACTCGCTGGTAGTATATGGAGATTACTTACATCAATAGTTATAGGCATATCTAAAGACTATTTGATGAATACTAATTATTAAGAATATTTGATGAATATTATTTGATGAATACTAATGGTGTTGTAGATACGTCTTTTAAACTTATTTTTTTCATATTTAAGTGATAGAACTCAGAAAGTTGAAATCAACGGAGTAAAATCTTCTGGATCACCTGTTGTGATGGGAGTACCCCAGGGTTCTAGGTCCCTTTTTATTCTTAGTGTATATTAACATCTGCCTTTTTATGTAGAAAACCTGTGCAAAATTGTATTGTTTGCAGATGATACGTCTTTGATATTTAATGTTGATAGAAACAAAGATACATATGACGATATAAATCATACACTTTCGCAATTTCTTAGTTGGTTCACATCAAATAATCTTTTACTGAATGCACAGAAAACAAAATGTTTAAAGTTTTCTTTACCAAATGTCAAAGACACTCCAACACAATTATTTATAAACGGTGAAGCACTCATAGTTGAGTCAACAGTCTTCTTGGGCATCACTTTAGATACTAAATTGCAATGGCACTCACATATTTCTGTCTTAGCTCAACAACTTAGCTCCGCCGCTTATGCTGTCAGAAAAGTTGCTCAATTTACTAATATAGAAACTGCTCGGTTAGTATACTTTAGTTATTTCCATTCCCTTTTGTCATTTGGTATTTTATTGTGGGGAAGGGCGGCCGATATAGAAACTATTTTTATACTTCAAAAAGAAGCAATAAGATCAATGTATAACTTATCACGTCGAGATTCTCTTCGTGACCTCTTTAAAAAAATTAATATACTTAGTATATTATTAGTTAATTTAAACTAATAACATATTAATATACTTAGTATGTTATTAGTGTAGCTTCTCAGTATATTTACGCATGCTTACTGTATGTACGTAAAAACATAAGTTTATTTGTTAAAAATAGTGACATACACAATGTTAATACTAGAAATAAAAATAAACTTGCGATTCCAAAATGTTGCCTTCAGAAGGTGCGTGGTTCTTTCACAATTCAGAGCATTTACTTTTTTAATACAACTCCTGAGAATATTGTTAACCTACCTGTACATACTACCTGTACATACTACCTGTACATACTACCTGTACATACTACCTGTACATACTACCTGTACATACTACCTGTACATACTACCTGTACATACTACCTGTACATACTACCTGTACATACTACCTGTACATACTACCTGTACATACTACCTGTACATACTACCTGTACATACTTTTGAAACTTACATTAAAAAGGTTCTTATTAACAAGGGATACTATACTGTGGAAGAATTCAATAAAGATAATAATGTCTGGAATTAAAGGTATGGGCCCAATACTAGACATCCATCTATGACTTATGTAGTTGATAATTAATGACACATTACGATCAGGGATGCACCATGGATAGTCATCCACCGTTGGCTGCTTGGTGTTGGGGGGGTTCTGGATGGGAGTGGGTGTGGCGCATAGACGTGTACATGTATGTGTGTTTACACATATTTGCATAGATTTTGTGTATTCGGTTGGCCTGGTTCCTGCGTGATTGATGGTAACAGGTGTACACCCGGGAAGTTTCTTGTCACTTCTTCTTCCCTTAGGCTTGTTTCCGAAGTGACAGTACGTTAAATGGTGTGCATTTGTTGCCGGACTGTCGTGTGGGAGCTGGGCTACTTCATGATATACAACGTCTGTAGGTATGTGTGCACGTTTGTGTGTTGCGCCCTCTCGCATTTGGAGCCTCTCTGGCGCTGGGTGGCCGATGGTGGATTGCAGCGGGTTATTAATACTATATTTATTATATTATTATACTTGTACCCATGTAAGTTTATACATATATGTATATTTTTTCTAGAAGTATCAATTTTTGATACACCGTGTTTTAATAAAAAATCAGTTTTAAGTTCAGAGTCCGTGTGTTCGCCCTGTAATGTTAAATGTAAACGTGTGTGTGTAAATCTCAATATGAATCGGATTTATATTTTGTTCCTTTACTACACACATTGTAACTAATACAATCGTAGTTTTATTGGAGTTACTTGAGTGTGTCATGCTTTCTCAAAGTCTCTGCGGTGGTGGCATGTGCGTCGGGTCGTAAAGTTCCCAAAAGCGAAGCGATGGCTGATTCATGTGTCATAATTGTGAACGGGTGCCGCTGTGGAGGCTGGTCGCTCTTGCAAACTTCTTTGTATTTTAAGTATTCGGTCATCGGCGTAGGATTTAAACGGCAAATATTAAATTACTAAACGAATAATACTTGCCGTTTTCAAGTGGCTTATGTCCTTTTCCTTATGGACTCAAAACTATCTGCATGCCAAATTTCATCCTGATCGGTACAGTGGTTTCACCGTGAAAAGGTAACATACAGATTTACTTTCGCATTTATAATATTTATTATTATATTATATTCATGGATAGTATGGATAATTTTAAGTATGTGTAAATATATGATTGTGCAAAAATATAATTATGATGGCGCTAATGCCACTAGTACTATTAAATATCGTAATTCTCTTAAATTCACTCGATTAACGATACTTGACGCTTCACATGGTGCGCCCCCTAAGCTACATAAAAACAAAAAAAAAATTGACATGTTTGACTTTGTTTTTAGAAGCTTACTTACTTATTTTTTATTACCTATTGTATTGGTACATATTGTATACTTTTTAGCTATTTATCAAAGTATGGTATTACTACTTTAAATGGAACTTCTTGCCAGCTCTTTTTGGCAGAAATTAACATTGTTTACATTGTATTGACGATTCAAAAGTGTTCTTAGAAACCTACTTGAATAACGTTTGAGTTTGAGATACTGACTTAATAATCATTCAACTTCAACTTTACCATCCTCACCAAATCAAAATGTAAAGAAAAACATTCTTAAAATTCAGAATCATGGGCTCACTAAACAAGATTGTCTACTTTTGATTTTGAAATAGTATCAGGCTGGGATGTTCAACGATTCATTAGGAGTTAATGTAGTGAAGCTGTTGGTAATGATGATGTACTTGTAAATCATAACACGATTCTATTCTTCTGAGCTTATCAGTAATACTAGATATTATTGATGTAGATTCCCAAGTTTCTCGAAAAATGCCTTCATAATCTCAATACCAAAAGGTCCACATCTATCTATCGTTCCCAATATAACCATATATCCAACTTACCTCCTGAACTACATAAAAACAATAATTATTTAAATATGTATCGATGTGTATCACAACTTTGTTTTTAGTAGCTTACTAACTTATTTATATTACTAAGTGTTTCAATACAGATTGTATGCTTGTTAGTTGTTTAAAAAAGTATTGTATTTATTACTTTAAATGGAACTTCTTGCCGGCTGCTTTTTGGCAGTAATAAGCATAGTTTAGATTGTATTCATGATTCAAAAGTGTTCTTAGAAACCTACTTGAATCAATATTGTTTGATTTGATTTTACTTCCTATTTCCAAAATATTAGAAAAACTGGTGCAAGAAGAACTTACTTACCTCTTTCCTATGATCTAATAACTTGCTTGTTGTGCACGATAATGTGTACCAGTTAAGATTTAATCCAAGCAACAGTAGAGTTACGCTCTCTTTAACGTCACCAAAGATATTAAACTTAATATGAAAAAACAGCATGGGACTGTCTTTGTTTTTCAATTGATTTTATTAACGCGTTGGACGTTTTAATGGATGTTTTAATAAAGATTTTATTAGATTAAAAGATATCTTCGGCTGCATTCGTATCCTAAAAGACGACAACAGTGTATCTTATACCTATAAACGAGCAATTCTTGAAGATATAAATTTATAATCTGAATCTCGGAAACGGTTCCAACGATTTTCATGTAATTTAGTATGCGGGGGGATACAGGAGCGATAAATCGATCTAGCTAGGTTTCATTTTTAGAAAACCGCGTTTTATCCGTGTTTTTAGGCAATAATAAACTAAAAATATGACTTCCTGACATCTATTGGCGAGTGCTATTATTTTTACCGACACAGCAACACTAAAGCTACTTGACAAAAGATGGCGTTATGAAATAAAAAATCGGCCAAGTGCGAGTCCGAGGGTTCCGTGCAAACTGATATATAATCAGTTGTTGTATTTTATTAAAAATAGTTTTTATTATATGATGTAACTAAAAATTAACGGTTTTCGCAATTTTTCCTTTATCTGTGCTATAAGACGTTGCTTCGTACCAAATTTCAAGATTCTGAGTTCACGAGAAGTATCCTGTAGGTTATGATTTCTTTGCGAGTTTCGAAAATTTGCGGCATAATCGGCTGTATCTTTTGATTGCGTAGACTTAGAAATTTGATATTTTTACAGCTCCAACGGACAGTAGACCTGAGTATTTGATATAAATTTTAGCTTGATAACTGCACGGGTTTCTGAGAAAAAGGGTCTTGACAGACGGACGGATGGACGGACAACAAAGTGTTTTTTCCTATTGAGGTACGGAACCCTAAAAACGAGCAGTGCTCGGTCTTCCAGGTACTACAAACTGATGCATGTTGCTCTGAATGATGCCCATTTACTGTTGGAGTACTCTTGCTGAACGTTACAGTATTAATTATCTCTATGCTGATAACCTTTCAGATCTATACGGGTACAACTTTGAATTGTATAAATGAAGCGATAGGGACTAATTACATTAATTTCTCCATTAGGTTTTTCTGAGGGAACGAAATCATTGACTGTTAATCCTAACAAGTCACAAGCTGTTATTATTGGTAGCAAACGATGACATAACGTAACGTACCAAACATAAAATATGATTTAATTGCTCTCCAAATAGTTGAACAAGTCTAAAACTTAGGCATAAAACTTGATAAATATTTATCTCAGGGTCCACAATTTGATTATGTTAGTAAAAAGACGTATTCATCGTTGCATTCACTTAAACGGGCTGCGTTACTTTTTATTAGTCAATACTTAGGTTGCGTTAACACAGTGTCTTTTGCTCCCTTTGCTAAATTATTTCTATAAAATCGTACAATGTGTGAGACCGCTCTAGTCTGTCGCAGCATCATTACAATAATTTTAGTTCCACCGCTAGGCATAGGCCTCGTCTTATGTTTTGTAAAATTAATGGTTGCGTCCGGCGTTTTTTTAAATAAAACAGAATAGTTCTTTTTTGTGTTAAATTACTTTTTTACTTATTCAGTTTTTTATTAAAAAAGTATGAAGTAGACAAAGTTACGATCGGCTAAGACCATATGAACTTAACCAAGTTTTCGTACCGAGTATCAAATTACGCTTTTTCTTACCTGAGGAAGGTAGTTCGTTTCGATGTTCGCCTTCATATATAAATAAGAAGAAAATTCTTACTCGAAAAAAAGAAAAAGTGTATAAAAACGACGAGTCAAGCCGTCTACGCAAAATTCTTTTAATATCTCCAAAAATTCAATTTATTAACCAACTCGTAGTTAAATTAAATCCATGAGATATGATACAGTACAAAAATATCTAACTATATCAAAACGAGTATTTCCCCGCGACTTCGTTTGCGATGACTTTAAAAAAAAGTAAGGTTTCAAAATAGGAATTCTCATACAAATATTTATCCCCTATTTTTCTCTCTATGATTTTACAAAAACGGTGTAACATGTCTATACTTACCTTAACCTCAAAATCAAATACCAATTTTCATACAAACTTCTAGCCCCCTTTTTACCCCTTCACAGGATGAATTTTGCAAAATTCTTTCTAAGTGCTCGCCAACATTATAATAGAAACCTCTGTGCGTTGATCAGACAGTTTATTCTTTTATACATACTTTAAATAATAAATTATTTATTTAAAGTATAATAATAATAAGTATAATTCGAAAAAAAAAACAATAAAAAACATGTAGATTGTAGACAATCTAGTACATATACTAAATTAGTAGCTTTTATTAAAGACTAGCTGACCGAGCAGACGTTGTCCTGCATGATACCGACTGCAGCGCCATCTGCCGGGCTGATTTGTGAAACTAAACCATCCAGGGCGCCTTGGGAGGCACGCATACAAAATAAAACATTCAAATCGGTCCAGCCGTTTAGGATAAGTACTTTGAAATACACACGTACAGTAGAATTATACATATAAAGATAAACTGGTCAAAATCCTTGTTGCTGCTCGAAAAAAAAGTTACATCGCAAAAGATCACCTTAAATGAAAATGTGTCAGCGTAAAGCAATCTCTGTATATTTCATTTGTCGTATCTTCTACAAGTATTAGGGTCTATAGTAAGGATCCTTAAATTGGAATTTATGGCGACGTTATTATTCAAAGAGCAATGAAATATTGACTGAATATCATATTCCACCTAGCGGTTTCATTTGAGACCTAGACAAAGACGACCTCCTTCAATCAAAGGTATTGGAATTTCATTCATAAGGGCAATATAGGCTGGAAAGGTAATTTCTGTAACATTATGTATATTGCCTCAGACGTTGTTTGTCCTCATTACATTAGCACAGGCAGAGGCACAGGAGAGCCTTGAAGAAAGGAGGCTTAGGTCACAAGCCGCCGCGCTGACACAGTGCGAATTGGCAGATTTGTCAAGCCAGTGGCCACTCGACTGACAAGTTTTCAAGCCACCCATTTAAGGTCTCAATGACCTGCTAAACAGAGGGCTTGGGTTCGATTCCCGCACAAGGAAAACATTTATGTGATTAACTTTGTTTTTGTCTTGACATTTCATGTTTTATGACTGCTAAACAGAGTGGCTTGGATTCGATTCCCGCACAAGAAAAACATTTATGTGATTAACTTTGTTTTTGTCTTGACATTTTATGTTTTATGCCTGCTAAACAGAGTGGCTTGGGTTCGATTCCCGCACAAGGAAAACATTTATGTGATGAACTTTGTTTTTGTCTTGACGCTAGGTGTTTTCATGTAGTCAAAAAATAGTATCCGTTGTCTGGTATAGTACAAGTACAATTATTAGTACAAGCTTTGCTTATGTTGGGACCAGATCGCGCTGTGTGTAATGTTCAAAAAATATATTTTATTTATTTATTGCGATATAATGCATATGTTCTCTCATAAATATTTTATCATAAACTTTTATTTTATAAACTTTCCATTTTTTTGTATACCTACCGTTTTTTAGCTTAAAAAATTTAGTTAAGTTACTAAAAAGAAGTTACTTTAAGTTTACTAAAACTCGATAACAAGTACTTGTGACATTTAGATTTTTTTGAAATTAATTATTAAAACAATAAAAATAATTGAAACCACACATGCGCATTAAGGTACACAATTTAGCCCATTAAATGTTAAAAAAGTTGTACATTTTCGTATTAATTTTAAAAAGCAGATTATGTCAAAGCGTAAAATTGAAGACATAAAATGGTTTTCATTTAAATTGTTATAGATAAATATTTATGAATTTTATCGATATAAGACACTTTACTTTAGTTATTGTCAAATAAATGTCCTTTATTGTTGTTTATTTAACGAATGAATACAAGTTTATGATGATTCAGGTACTTTTATTTTTAATATAAGTACACTAAACTTTGTTTAGCATTATATTTAAAATTAAAAAACAAATCTCATATTTGATTGGAATGCCTTAGAAAAGCTACTGGCCTAAAAGGCATTGCTTTGCTTTGTGTTTATCTTAATTTATAAATAAACATTATTTAATAACTATCTATTAGAACTTGTATGTGTGTAAAATATATGTAAACTTATGCTTAGCATAACTTAAATAAAACAAAGTTATTAACATTATTTATGTCATTAAAAAAATTTCTAAGAGTATCTCGTTTATCTATTGCAACTTATAAATGTATGGTACAGTTCGTTTTTGTAGCCACTATAAATGCATTAGAACCTCCATATCAGAAAACCATAAAATAACATTACACTGTGAAAATAATCGAAGGATAGTGCAACAAACCGTCGCGGTCGCCATATTAAAATTGTGTGAACTTACAACGACACTAGCGACCAACACTCAGTCAGAAAAGTTTGTTTCACTGTTAAGTCTTGCTGTAGTTACGTCAAACAGTTGTCAGATTTTCTCACCCAAAAACCGGCAAAACAAAGCTTCAGTACCTGCCACTATTGTGGACTCTTATTGCAAAGACCGTTAAGTCAACTCATTCTAATTTTTCATTATTTAATATCAAATTTCAAAACAATTAAAACTACATTAAGGAATAAAAACTTAATATTACTTACATATAATTATTGACATTAAACAAGTGTGAGACGTAAGGTGTCTATTTTTATATTGGTCCAACTGTCGTTTTTTCTGTCCACTTTCAACATTAATAAAGTGTTACCAGCAAATAATATTATATACTTATATCTGTAAAATTTTACACCATACTCTCATAAACTAACCTAACCTCTCTTATGGCTTCGATAAATTTAAGCACTAATTTGACAAGCGGTCAACCTCTCAGATAGGAAACATAAGGATGCCTTAAAATCAGTCATCTGGTAACGTTTTCTCTAGATGAAATAAAAAAATCTGACGAAATTCTAAGGGAAAATGTTGGAAAGTCGAAAAGTTGCACCATTCGTAATGAGCGCTTAAAATGCTTTGATCTGTACTTAACGTAATTAGAGTTTAAACTGTTGGCAGCCCTATTACAGCAATTTGATTAAGTCAAAGCCAGTAAATTAATAAATTTTGGAGGTAATAATTTGATTTTTGTAGCTAATGTAGCATTAAAGTATTAATGAAATCGTTTTTATCGTTAAAATTTCTATGGCGGATGTTTAATTAACGTATGTAATGGAATGAATAAGGCTTTGAAGTGTTTTAAACTTAAACGAGGTCTTGTTCATTTTGTCAGAGTTGAAGAAACCAGAAACGTAGATCATTTTTGATAAACTAAGGATTGTTTAACTTAGCTTTCATTAAAATTTGTCATCGCGTTGCAAGCATATTTCCTTGAAGTTCAAGAAATTGCAAGAAATTCCCGCATTATATGCAAAAATTTTAAAATAATAATATCTTATCAATTTTTTTTTATTCTTCTTTTTAAAATTTATTGTATAGGACACTGTAGTAGAATTAAATTTTCTTATAAGCAATTTATTATAAGACAATCACTATATAATTTTAAACACTTCCTTAACATATTCTTATAAGAGAAGACGAATTCTCTGTTTCAATACCGACTGACGGATAAATGGGTAGGAAGTTATTTTATGCATCAATTTGTGGTAGTTTTTATTACCGAAAGGGAAAACCTTAAGCCAAACTTATAGGAGACAGAAAGTTAGCTGTAACTTATCTTATAAGGTAGACAGTTTGTAGATGAATAGTGCCCTTAGGAACAGGAACAACTTAAGTCTTTGTCTCGTGATTGCGTTTCAAAGTCTCATTAGTGCAGTTTCAAAGCTCATCAAAATCCTAGCATGATTATATATTTTTGATTTTGACACTAAACATATGTTATTTGTTTTGGATTTCACCATCACTTGAAAAAGTACATTTTGTTTACCGCGTAGCTTATCAAAAAGTTCATTTTTCAACAATTGCAAATAAAATAAAATTTAAATTTGGAACCGATAAAAAGATTATCTATACTATTTATTATATTATATATTTATATATTATAAAAAGATTGCATTCCAAAATCCACTCGGCAGAAAATGAAATCGCTCTAGGCCGTTCTAGAACGCAACGAAGACAAACAAATACTCGCGAAGCTCGTGATTCAACTTAGGTCCTCGCATAAAATTCGCCTTTTTATTTTGTTGCGCAATCTATATTGCGTGTCATACACGTATTGACTTAGGGTTCCGTATAATGAGAATATTGCGGAATTAAAAACTTGCCAACAGATTTTGGTTAAAAACCATTTTAGATAGAATTATTAATTAGTTCTATAACATAGTTATTTTATTTAAATTTTTATTACTTACGATAAGTTAGAATTTTTTATCTTTGAAAACTCTCGTCTGAGAGAAAAAGTAGCTAAGTTACCTTAATTTTTTGCATTATAAAGACCTATTCAATAACACGCCCGACGCAATAGGGAGTGCGAAATAGATTTTTTTCAGTCAGTAAGTATGAAATATTCGATTAAAATATCCTTTTGTTAATTTTATTAAGAATGTCCATAAGACAACTTTCTGGGCGATCGAATAAGAATTGGCGGAAAGATAGCGGAATTTCAAGATTAAGGCGAACAAACGGACGGACATCACAAAACTATTTAAGGGTTAAATAAAATAAAATACAATTAAATATCCTTAATTTTTGCTGACCTTTTTTCGTATATTTTTTTTGAAAAATTGAATAGAACTTAACCTAAACATTAAAACAATTATTCTTAATTGTAGATTTGTAAAACTAAAAAGTGGTGCAGCGTGTCGGTTAACACAACCTTCAGAGGATGTTTCTAGGAGATGTGTGTCTTTGGCGAAAGGCCGGTTTCAGTCTTTTCCACTCTTTTCCACAGTTATTGCAATTTAGCTATACAGTCCCAAAAGAGTAAATTAAAGAATAGAAAATGTGACAGATACAAGTACCTTAGATTTTTTTTTGTTAAAGGTAATACTTACATTGTTGTATAATAATTGAATTTTTTTAAATTTTAAGACAATATTATATGTAAGGGAAACATTGAAAAGGTGACAAAGATAGTTAACTTAAAGGGAAGGAAAGGCGAAGCGATAATATATGTCAAGATCGTTAATGATTTACTTAATCGAACACGATATAGGAAATCGCAAGAAACCCATGCGATCATGAATATCGTAACGATGGATCGACAGTATTGCTGGCTTGTATGGCTGTTTGCGATCAACGATTAGATGTTTGTGTCGCGCTTCTGTATTTTTAGTTATACTAGTTTCAAAGATTTTAGGTACGTAGGTTACGTCATTCTCATCAATATAGTTGTGCCAATTTTTTGGATGGAACCTTAATTCCTTTAAAATATTTACATGCGAATACTGATTTTGCTTTATTAACAATTCCTTAACACACACTTTTCTATGTTTTCTTCTGTAGCCGAATTAACGTACTGAATTACGTATTGAATTATTTGAGCATTATCGTTCCGTTTCAAATAAGTAAATGATCGATCGTAACGATCAATTGCTTCGTGTATGGAGTGGCATTTTGAAGCGTTCGATCGTTACGATTTTTGTCAAATCAATCGTACTGTATATGGGGCCCTTAAATTGGTACTTCTTTATTATTAATTTCACAGCATTGAAAAGCAAAAATGTTTTTTCTACTGCCTTCAATAAAAAGTTCCATTACATACTCAAAATTACTTTAAAACATCGAACTTACTGGACCCCATAATACTGGGGCTAGTTATTATAGGCTGATAGACCGGTTCGCACTGTCAGAATAGTACCAGCCAGCCAGCCATTTCCAGACGTTTTTTTTAATTTTTTCTTAAAAGTGATGAGTGAGTACAAAATGATTAGTTCGTACCGAGTACAAAATGATTAGTTCGTACCGATTACCAAATGATTAGTTCGTACCGAGTACAAAATAAAACCTTTGAAATAAAATCTTTTGACCAGCTTCCTTCCTCGAGTAAAAGAAAATTCTGTCTAGAATTGCTGCACCAATAGTAATGGACAATTTAACTCAGATTTAACTTCATTAGAGAAAACGTCGACTACCGGCTGCCTTGGTTCTGTCGCAAGTAATTTAATTTAAAAACAATGATTCAATTTTAAAGTTTGTAGAATTAAGACTGTATGTACGAACGATTTAATTGATTAATACTTTGATATATTTTGTGTGAACCGGTATTAATAATTACTCATAATTTTGAGAATGTTAAGAACGCTGTAAATAACGAAGCAAAATGTATGAGTAAACAAAAATGATATTTATTTACAGGCGGAGAACTCTTCTTTCCGCGCCATCAACCATTTGTTTAGTATACGTAACTGGCTAAAAAAAATTGGTAAAAAAGTGAAAAAATGAAAATTGTTAATTTAACGCCTTAAATTTTTCAATTTAATTTGCATTTTTGCACCATCAGGGGGTTTCCTCGCCAGCCTTAAGGCAGTCCACCACCATTTGTAGACTACGCAGCCGACTATTCTATTTTCTAACGGAGACGCAGATATCCTACCCGGCCGATACATCATACCTACATTATTTCGGCTACAAACTCGAGCACAATTTTCTGTTTCGTGCCGATGTATGTATGTTCGTCCGGGAGGATATCTGCTGTCACCGCCTTCATAGCCTTGAAGACAGGGACTTGTCGATATAATGGGTGCGCGTAGATCACGGCGGCCACATGCCAATCTATGCATGCCTTGACAGGTCGGCTCTTCACACACCTGAGTTTGACGACTGACAAAGTTCTAAAGCAACATCCCATAGCCGATCTAGTTATTTTGGGAGACTTTAACGTCCACTATCTTGCTGCTCCTGAAGTTGCTCTGACCTCGGATTCTCTCGGCTGGTACTTTGTTAAATGAGAATACCATTTGTACCAATACCAATACCAGAGTGGCCGATTTTTAATGTTGATGATGTATTTGATTTTGGTTAGATTAATATAATGCCGGTGTCATGTGCCACCGTATCATATTATTAAAGTCCTCCTGTATGACATTCTGTATCTTTTTTAGTTTTTATCGCTATACATTAGGCACGTGCCGTCGGCGTTTATATAAATATTACATTTCTTTTTGGCGTTATGCATACTATTGACATGGATTATGTAACCAATCGGCCCATACACAGATCACCATATTAAATTTTTCCTTTTATACTCTGTGCTCCACATACACTCACTTTTAAAGTTCTGTTTTCTAAATAATTACGGAACCATTCGTTAATTGGTTCTCTTATACCACACTCGCTCATAGCTTGCAAAAATGGTATCAAATGCTTTTAAAAATGATTTTTTCCACTGCTAATATGCAGTTTTTTTTTAATAAACTTAACTCGCTTCTCCAGTCATGCATTATCGCATTCATTAATATGTTTATAATTTAAAAAAAAAAAATTGACATTTTAATAGAGCAATGAAATTCGGTGTAAAGTTACGGGAAAATGTTGTCAACATTGTTGATCATGGTCATTAAGGGGCTACGCTTAATTTGCCCTTGTGCAAACCACTTATAACACTTCTTTATATAACTACAAAAATGATAAGTATTATAGCCACATATATTGACTAAGGTGAAGAGATTGTTAAGTTAGAGTTTGTAAAGTCAGGGCGTGTAGAGTGAGAATCTTGGCTCTACATGAGATCTGATAACTTTTTGAAAGTGCGAGCCATATGGTCTCGTCTTAGCAACATTTTACGTAAAAATGTTTTTGGTTGAATTTTACTTTTTCTTGTAAGTTGCTTATGACAATATTTTTTTATTTTGTTAATTTTTCTTTCTTTTTTTTTGGGTTGTATTTCTTGCACATCAGAGGTGCCATTTTTCATAGCCCACTCTCTATCTTTATATAATTAAAATATTAAAAACTTATTGTGTTTTTTCGTTGTTTATAAAGGGTAACATTATAAAAAAACTATATTCGCATAAGTCGATTGGTTTACTATGGCATCAGATTTTTGAGTCCGACCTCTGCCACAGCTTATTACGATTTTTATCTTACAACAATCGGGGCCTACATCATTGTGCTTTCCAATCCACATAGAACTTTTATTTTGTTAAATACTTGTCACCATATTTTAATTTTTAACGAAATACATAAGTAAAGTAATATTATTTGTATATTGTAAGTGTTAGAATGTAGTAATATTTTGAAACCTGACAAAAGGATAAAAGTGAAGTCTATATATGTACTAAGTCTGTATATATTTACTAGTGTCTAACGATACATTTTTTATTTCAGAGGGGACTTTGTTGTAGATTCTTGCTTGCGGCGAACGTTGTCTTGACTGTTTTGGAAAGTTTACAATTGTACAGTTTTAATTTTGCGGACGTCTGGTATTGAATTTGTTGTTTGTTGCGTTCGTTGGGATTTTTTCTTGGGTTTCGGATTATCATATTGAGTCAGCCCCTACGGTGCTTTATCTGCTCACTGCAACAGTTGACTTTAGTAATAGCTTTGATTTCTGTGTCTGACCATCCCTTTAAGGATAAGTTTCATGGTGATGTATTATTTTTGTTATACCTATATATTATTTTATTATCTAAGAAAGAACTGTTTTGCGAAACAATAAGCTTCCAAGATAGCTGAAAGAAGATCACAATTCTGTGTCACGCGTCAAGCACGGGCCGAGTCTGACCTCATTACGTCGAGGCCCTACAGTTCCATGTAATGAGTTTTCGCAACTATACTATATACATACGTATAGTCATTATCATTAAGTTCAATCTAAGTTTTTGTCATTGTTGTACTTCATACAATATAATAAAAGAAGAAAATGTATATTTTAAAACGATAATTAAGAGCAAATTTTATTTTTTCTTTTAAAAAAAAACCACGGCAAAATAGTATGTACATAGATACGAATACAATTAATTTTTCTCGTTTATTGCCAGGAGTTTTTTTTTTTTTTAAATTTCCCGCTATATGTATAGTCAACAAGTATAATATTAACAAACTAGAACCTGATTACACAACCTACAGCCTACCAAATATGATGGATTTATTATTGTTTTCTCAAACATGCTTCGATATGCGACTATATCTTGCACAAGCTTCCTTGAGATAAATCGCACTTGCAGTACAGTATCAGAGAGCGACCCGCAATGTTTTAATCGCCCGCTCGAGCGCTAGAGCGCGCCGCGGCAGTAATTTACTATTTATTTACTTCAAGATGCAAAGTTTATTTATATACCTACCTATCGATTTAATGCAAATACGGCAGCTAGTAATTTATATATATATATATAAATTATAATATGCATAGATATATCTTTTATTGGATATACAACGCGGCACGTTTTAAAAAAAATTGCAATAGTGGACTCTATGCAGGGTCGCAGAGAGAAAACCAGGGCCCGGGGGTATCCATGTGTATGACTTTATTTCAGCGCACGCAGCTCCACAAACCAATAGCGCCTTCTCATTGGTCGTTGCTCTTCGGCTGCGAAAATTTAAAAGGATTGATTATATGCAAACAGTCAAAATCGTCATTAAAGTAAAGGTTTTTCGAAAATCGCGGGCCCTGCTTAAAACTGCGGGCCCGGGGGAAACCCACCCGTCACCCCCCCCCCCCTCCTCTTGGTGGTCCTGACTCTATGTCCTCTAGAGGGCGCCATGTAAACTTATAACCAGCGGATCATCGACACTTCTAACAACCTCATTTGTCAAATTATGAAGATATGTGGAAATAGATACATATATACAAATACTGGTTAAAAACATTTACCCTCTCCTCCCCTTGGCTTCACTATTAGTGTGTATATTTTTTTATATTATTCGTTTCAGTCGGAAGACTTCTACTACTGAACGTAGGCCTCCAACACATGTCCTCACAACGGCCGGTCCTGAGCCGTTTGCGCCCATCCGCTTCCTGCGGCTCAGACTAGATCGTCTGTCCACCTGGTGGCCGACCCACGCTGCGTCTTTTGATGCGTGATCGCCACTCAAGCATTTTTCTTCCCCATCTGTTATGGGTTTGACTAGCAATGTGGCCCGCCCATTGCCACTTCAGTTTGCTAACTGTTTGAACTATATCAGTAACCATAGTTTTTTGGCGAATTCCTCGTTTCGTATTCTATCTCGCAAAGAAACACCAGGCATAGCTCTTTCTCGCCGAGCGACTTTCAGCTTATTTAAGAGGCAAACAGCAAGAGACTACGTTTCTGTACCATAAGTCATCACTGGCAACACACATGGATTATAGACTTTCGTTTTTAGGCACTGAGCTATTTTGGACGAAAAGATGTTGCGTAGTTTTCCGAAGCTGCCCAACCGAGCCACATTCTTCGGTTAACCTCTTCCTCAAAGTTGGACCTACCTAATTGGACTTCTTGCCCTAGGTACGTTTTCGTCAACAACTTCGACAGTAGCGTTCCCTACAAAAACCGGTATAGGCGCGACATGGACATTGAACATCACCTTCATTTTCTCCTTTGTCTCCTTTTTTGAAGAAAAGTATGACCGCGCATCTGCTCCAAGCTTCTGGCGTAGTGCCTTCGAGGATAACAGAATTAGGGAGCCTCTGAAGGACTTTAAGTGTCAGTGTTCCACCCGCTTACAGAAGCTCTGACGTTATTTCGTCATCACCCGCCGCCTTATTTTTCTTAAGCTGTTTCAAGTCCATTCTAACCCATACAAGCTGACGTCCGGGATTTCTTCGGTATAGTGTCGAGTTAATTTGGCTCTCAGTTCTTTGGCCGTGATGTTGACATGATCACGAGTTGAGGTGTACAACTGTCTATAGCAGTTCTCGATCTCTTTCAATATTTCAGGTTTGAACGACACGATTTTGCTAGTTTCGGTCTGTCGTTGCCCACTAGACAGCTCTCTAGAAAACAATTTTGAGCCTTTATTTCGCTCTATAGCCTCTTCTACACGTGATGTGTTGTAAGCGCGTATATCGCGTCGTATGGCTTTCGAGATGTGTCTATTGAGCCGCGTGTATTCGGACCAATTTCATTTCGCGCCGCACCTTTATAAGATTGAGAATCTGATCAGAGAATTTTATGTTTTATATTTGCGGCGAGGTTTGAAGAACTTAGCTCCAACCACTTGGACAGTTTTCACCAGCCTGTCATTTAAATCATCCACATTTTCGCAATCTGCTAGGCATTGAAAGCGATTTTGAAGTTCGAGCTGAAAATGTTCGGGGTCCTGTATGAAGGTAATCGTTGGATGCAGCGTAAACCTTATAAAACGACTTTTCAAATTCGAGGTAATATTTAGCGTGCCTTTTACCATGCGGTGATCGCTGCCTGTTTTCACTCTATTAATTACAGAGACATCGCTTAATATTCGCCTATTACAAGTCAGGATGAAGTCAATCTCGATTTTGTCAACCGCCGTTTTTGAAAAAATAATTTATCATAAAGAGTATTTTTTTCACCATAAAGTCAACCAAACGCTGGTCATTTCCCGAAGAATTTCCAGTGCCCAATTTTGCGTTGAAGTCCCCCATGACGACGTGTTTGGGAGGTATTTATGGCTTTTCCAATATCCCTATACATAACCCCAACCTTATCGTCTGGGTGTGCCGAAGTCGGTGCGTAAACCTGTATCACCGTCAGAAAATATCTCTTGGTGATTCTGAATACAAGGTACGCTTTCCTTGTCGACACATTCTCGGTGGTCGTAATGTTGTTGATATGGGACTTGTGGACGATAAGCCCGACACCACCGTGGGACAATTGTTCGCCCTGCCGGAAGAAGAACAAGTTGCCCGATTTGAGAAATATCGAGACTTCAGAAAGCCCTATTATATCCCAGTGCAGCTTGTCTACTTCTTCCAGCTCAACAAGCTCGTCATTCCTCAAAGTGCGTGCATTGCACGTTTCCAGGGCCAGTTGTCGGTTTTTGTGGTAGCCGGATAACTGCCGGGACTAGTGGGGCTGCCGGGGACTAGGGGCCAAGGTTTTCTTGTGCAACGCATAAGGGGGTTTTGCCAATAATCATCACGCTTGGCATGCGGGTTAGCGATCGCAGATTAATGTTTAAAACAGGGAATATTAAGTATGGTGCTACTGCCAACCATCTGATGTATCCCTTTGTTGCCTCGTACGACACCAACGGGAGGATTTGGGGTGGTATTATTCTGTTCTGCCGATACAATACGGCCGTTGTTTCAGTGTGTATTATTAGGTAAAATGTAATATATGATATTAAATCCTGTTTTTATTTCCTTATGGCCAAAAATTTACGAAAAATTCTGTTATTTTTGACAAGAATTTTTAAAAATTTATTGTTTTACAAGAAGAGCCTGAAACCTAAGTCCTTATTTTTGAAAAAAAATCATCTAACGTTTTCGTTCAAAACATATCAAATAAATTGATCAAACATCAATCAAAAACATCTCAAAACTATAAGATTTCACTAAATATCAACATTTTAACACTTATATAAGTATTTACTGTCCTTCAAGTGGGTTAAAAGCAATCGTATGACACTTATGAGCTCTGCTCAATACACACTCGGCTTAATAACAACCCACAACCTCGTCTGTATTGAGCACCCTAACTCATTTGTATCATAATGTACTGTAAATGCCCTCGGGGTGCGAGTTCAAGTCGCACTTGACCGAACTTTATCTTGCTTTTCGAGATACAGAGTAAAAATAAAACTATATTCTGTTAACAAATAACATTTTTTTTTAAATAATCGCAACTAACGAAGTCGGTCAATCCCGCCGGTACGTAACTTTTCGCTCCCTCGTTACATTTTTCTATCTGTACACAGTATTTAGGTCACCTGCGTACTTTTAATTACTGCGTCGCCGACACAAAGCCGGAAGCCATGGGGATCTGTTCTTGCCTTTGTTTGTCTATTACAAACTATGTTTGCTCAAGATAAAAGTAAAAAATATATGATTTAACTAAACGTTCATCATTATCATCATCAACGATCAGCTTATATTGGTTCATTGCTTTCCACATCCAACCAATACCGGCCACCCTTTCAAGGTCTTCTGTCCACCGGACTGAAGGGCTTCTCACGCTTAGTGTTCCCGTACTCGGTTTGCACTAAAGGACACGTCTGCTTCATCAGCCATCGATGCTAGCTGGTACCTGCAACAAAAGCATTTCTTTTTTATAATTATG
The DNA here is from genome assembly GCA_946406115.1 of Apoda limacodes. Lineage (NCBI taxonomy): Eukaryota > Metazoa > Arthropoda > Insecta > Lepidoptera > Limacodidae > Apoda > Apoda limacodes. The sequence goes on along the minus strand of OX291550.1, from coordinate 8,301,498 downwards.
ATGTTAGTAAAATCCTCATATTTCTTAATTTTTTTAATCCCTAGAAGCAGGTTACCTGGAAACACACCTAAATACACCGTAATGTGAGAGATGTGGCCTCTTTTCACCATTTAGTCCTACATGACAGTGGCGAGCCCATCGCAGCAACATTGTTTCTGATACAGTGTGTCTGGACTAAATTGGTTTTATATAGGTTATATAGTTGCAAATCACCAGCTTTTATTCACTGGCAAAACGAAATAATATAATTTCTTGGTTTGCAACGAACTATAAGACTATATAACCATACTTTTTATTATATATCTGTCTCTAATGGCCTATTTACACGATGCAAGTTTCTTGCCCGTGGTATACAATATAATTGAAGCAATAAATGACTAGCATCGTCTAAACACTAGGTACGTAACGTATCATTCTTGCTCTAATAGGTTAAGTTCCTATCGAAATGCGTTCTTTGTTTTGCTTGTTAATTGCCAAAGCCTTCGAGTCCAAATTCCTGTGCAAATGCTGTATCTGCAGCATTGCGAGCATCACATTATTGTAATTTATATTTTCAGTATGCCATAAACACTTATGATTGCAATATATTAGAAATATAAAGGATGGTTCTTGAAAAAGATTTGCATTCCATAACTCAGCAATAATGAAGTTTATTCAATGTAAACAGTTGCTAATAATTCTTAAAGGGCAATTGTTGCTCGTGCTTAGTTGAATACAATTCTTGTGCTTTTGAATGAACAAGAAAATGGAATAATGTAAATGGACCTTAAGAAAAATAACTACTTAAGCTGCAAGCTGATGAATATACGTAGAAATAAATAAAAATCAATTGCAGTGCGTTAGTCTTGCAAAAACTCGAGAATGGCTTTTTGATGTTTTTTTTTTGTGTATTTGAGTGTGTCTCTAGATGGTTGCGAATTACAATTGGACACGGTAGGTGGCACTGCAATTGGATTCTAGAATTTTTTTATGCAGGCAAACCATTTTTTCGATAGGATAACATCTGCCGGGATATTTTAGAGTTGAGAACGTCCTGCGTCCGTTCACACTGTGAAAGTGCCTATCGGACCGCCTGCCTGCCTCACATATATACAAATATATCCACTCACATTGTAATATACCATCAGTAAATACTGGATGTTCCGAGTACCTTATTCGTTTACCGTGGCAGTGTAATATCTCTGATGAATCCCTTCGGTAATAGTGTAATAGTAAATAGTAAGTAACGATGGCAAAGGGTAAGTTAAAAATAATAATATAATGATTATATATATAATTCGGAACTTTCTGAGTACTCATCACTACGTCACTCCTCAATAACTAAATCTATTTGGCTGAAGTTTGAAATAAAGATATTTTATACCTATAAAATAAAACGAACATTTTTGAAATTTCCGCAAGATTAGGTAACTTTAACCAAAATCTCTATAGCTTTACAGGTACGCCGATTACCGAATAAAGCGCAGCTGGAGCCGCGGGCAAAAGCTACTAAGTACACCTATAATTATGATTCATAGGTACATAGGAGTATCTTGCTAAGTTTAACGTCGCCTTTATAAGATTCATTGAACTGATTGAGTATGTGCAAGGTCTTTCTATTTCGAACAGTCGCTCGGTTATATTTTGAACTGTTGCGTTTGAGCGTAAACAATATTTATGTTACATTATGGTATATTTATGATTATTTATCGATTAGTTGAACAAATAAGTATTGGCTGAAATACGCGTTATTAATGGCGCAGCGTAAGTATGGCGATAAATTGAATAAATTCTTGTACTTTTGGTGTTTCGGTTAGGAAAATATTATTGTAGGTGTACTAAGAAATGCACATGTGAGTTGTTGATTATGAGGTAGTGTTACTTGGCAATAACTTTGAGTAAAGACAAGGAAGACGAGATATGTAGGTTAATGCTTGTGTGATTAGTGCACCTACATCTCAAATTACTAATGTTTTTCATTCAAGTAACAAATTAATAGTTTATTATACTACGGTGCTATCAAAAAGCTTTTTGTAAGGGTTCAAATAACATTCACGACAATGCTTTATATTACCGAAGTTGTGTAATAGCACGTAGTACTTTGAAGATAGCATATTGTTTTCCAAAACAGTTTAAAAAGGAGTGAAGCTGGGTTAAAGTAAGATATTTTCATGGAACGAAAGTACCTACATTAATCATGTTTTAACGTGTGTCAGCATTTCAAAGATATCCAGAATACGATAATTAAATCCAGTCGTATCTACTGAGCGGTTACCAAAAAATCTATAGCATTTGAGTGTTACATGCGCTAATAGTACCTAAGTTAGTACTATTTTTTTTGTGCCAATGCGATTGTAGTCACCGAAAGTCATTTGAATAAGAATAAGGCAGAGATGACACTCATGTCTGTATGTTTTGCTTTGTTATTGCACTTATCCGCCAAAGTTGTTGCAAGCGTCCATAGGCTACGATAACCGCTTACCAACAGGCGAACCGTAAGCCTGTTTGCCACCTTAGTGGTATAAAAAAGAAATGAAAAAAATTTTTTCTGAGCTTGTGGCAGAAATCACAAATAACGCGTTTTGATTACTATGGGCGTTGATTGGCAGGGAACAATTTGTCTCATTGCCATCGAACTTGTTCAATGTAGTCTAAGAGATAAGAGCATTTTTGGTAATCATCGCCGGGAAGGCTGATTTAGTATTCATAGCATGTATACCATTTCTGTGATGGGGATCGAGGTGGTCTGGATCGAGAAGCTGGACATAAGCCGGGAAGGAGTCATTTTTTCCGGTCCTCTGCCTTCCACATACAGCCACCATCGGCCACCTTCTAAAATTCATCTTTGACTTCCGGTACGTAGTCTTTACTCTAGGACATAACTGCTCCATCGGCCATCGGACCTTGGAAATATGTGATTAACCTACAGAAGTACGTGTTTTAGCTCACTATCAATAAACTCCTTGTCACATGGGTCATATGCGTGATTGGTGAGAGATGTTACTACGGATTGTAGATGCCTCATCCGCGGCAAGGTGCGATGATGCACAATGTACTGCAGAAAAACGGTTACCAAATTATAACTCATAAAGTTAAAGGTAAATACAGTAGTAGGATCCCGATTGTCCGAACATCGATTATCCAGACATCCGATTACCCGGACGTTTTCGTTACGGCTCTTTTTGCCGATTTAAAAATCTTTTGACGGCGCAACGAGCCATGTTACTACGAGTTTTTCCCACCTCCGACCGTGTACTCTCGCCCTCATTTGTTTGCGTTACAGCAGTGTTCGTTATTGTTTCTTGTTCTTTGCTACCGTTCAACTGATAGGTTGGCTTTTATTTTACCTTACGTTTTGCGTTGAACATCCAAAATGTCCAAGCGAAAAAGAGTAGTGTTGTCTCTTAAAGACAATGTGAAGATAATTGAGAGTACAGTGGCGTCTTGTTCACCAACATAATATACATTATGCGCTTAATGTCAGTTATCCAACTAAAGTGAATGGACCCAAGATTTGTAATGTGCCATACAGAATTAGCTGGTTTTCCATTAGACGACACGATGACGACACCGGCTGCCTTATTAACAATGAGTTAGCAAGAAATTGTTAACGCGCGTTGCCTGCGCCAGCAGTTCGCGGTATTGCTCAAGACATCGAATTATGTACGGAAATCGCGTACTGATGGCTACGAAAACGCTCAGCGATCAGCTTTGTTCCAAAATTGACAATATTTTGTTGAAGTATCGCACTATCTCTTTCTGTCGTACACAAAATCGTATTTCCCATCTCTACTGTTACGTTACATATCTCTACAGCATATTAAATGTTTGAACACAGGTTGAAAGTGCATTTTCAAAGTACAGAACTAACACCATCTATTATGCAGTAGCGGTATTAACTAAAAATGTTGTCAGTGTTCCTTCTTTCTGATTTTGCCCTTTAATGTTGGAATTTGTAAACTGTTATGATCATTTTACACATAGTTTTTTATTAATAAAACTAAAAGAACTTCATATTTTGAGAAACTTGATATGTAATGTCCATTTTTAAATGACTGTCATAAACAAACAATATTACATATTAATATTGTAGATAGTTTTTAGAAACAATAAATTTTATATATTTTACATTTTGGGATATTATGAAATTTTTGATTGGTAATTGGTAACACTGCTTTGTTTACGTTGAAATTGAAATCTTTAAAGTAAGGTTATTTAGAAATTCATAAAGTAATTTCCTGCGACTGTGCCGTAAAATAAAAAAGGTACATTGATTCGTCGTCTTGTATTACTTTTCTTTACCTAGTACCTTCAAAGTAAACAATTACGAAATCCAGGAGGAAGGTTGGTGTTATAGTAGATGTAGAAGGTGTTATTCTATCAACCTAAAAATGTAATCTTTGTGGTATCTTCCAAAAAACCACGTCGTACCTGAGGGCATAGGTACTCTGGAAAACAGTTTAGATTCCAATCGAAGGTATGTAAACAAATCTTAGTTATTGTCACGCTTTAAAGCCAATTCCTACCCTAGATCCAAATACTACATACGCTGCAAATACAAGTGATAAATAAATAGGTAATCTCATGATTTTGTGGCATTAAAATAAGCCTGCCTCTATACTGCTGTTTATCTAATGCCAGTTTTATACTGAAATTGTATTCTAAGCATTGAGAGCTACTCATCTGTAGTACTCACATAACATGATTCTTCGAACAGGGATGACCTATTTAACATGATGCCAAAATATCTATCATAGTTTAAGTTTGATTAAACCTAATATATGTATAGTTGCACTTATTTGATTGACAAGTCTAGAGAAAACAGCGCTAAATAATAGGTATTAAAATTGTATCTTTTAATATCTTGCCCACACTTAAAAGGTACTTCATTATGTAATTTATCCAGTAAAGAATAGTTTCTGTTGCTGAGTATAATGTGTAATGCATATTTTAGGTCTGTGTCCAAATAAAGTCAGTACCAAAGAATTCTTAAAAATCAATCCACCAATATCTTATTATTTTTTGTTGTTTCAATATTAAAGAGATAATGTTGATGTTTTATTTCAGGTTGCCTGTCACTTTCACAACCAGTTAAGTAATGTTTTTTATATTGTTTCAGTAATCTTGGAAATGCAAGTTTAAGAATGTGAACTGAAGAGGCGCTATTAGTAAAAGTATTACAAAAGTCAAGTACTGAAAACATCAACAAAAAGATAATTCCTGCTTTAAATGGATCAAACATTGTAGCGGGATACCACAGTAGAATTAGATTAAGTATAAGAATTGAAATAATGTAATAAAATTTTTAATTAAAATACTTCTCAATTTATTTTGTGCTATTATTTAACTAAAACCTATCACTTCATAACTGTTTATCATTAACAAAATGTCTTATGCATATTATTTCAGTGAACTGCTGAACCATTTGATGATTTCCTCAACATATCAGCCTTACAAACACTGCTAGACATAGGCGTATCCCATGTATTTCTTAAACAAATCCGTCTGTACCACTTAAATTCATCTAGGACAAGCCTCTAGGTTGTTAGTCCACTTGGTCCTGCCACATTGAGTTGGAATTGATGGTGGCATGAGGATGAAGAAGTTTTCATTATTCTTATGCCTACGGTCTCTAATCAAGAACCTTCTTTCTCCGTTGTTAATAAGTTCTACAAGCACTCTTATTACTCTATAAAGGGTCTCCAAGTGTTGCACTTTCTATTGCCTGCAGAGCAGTTTTGAGCTTATGAGGTGAATAGTCCTGAGCACTAGTCACGGTTTTATAAAATTTCGCACTTTTGACCTATACACTTGGCAAAAGCTGCAGCTGGTTGACAAAAGTTTATCATGGTTGAAGATGATCTAGCAGCTAGAGTAAGGCTTGCTTTTAACTAAAGGCCATAATCTATTGTAGAAGTAAGTGTTGACTGCCATCTTTGAAAATTGATTTCCTACACATAAAATTTTAACCTGAGCCCTTATAAGTTCTAGATGTGGTTACCCAACAAAAACTTAGTGCGACTTAGTGGTATAAAAAAAAATGCTGGTTTGTTTTTATAGTTTATTGTATTATGGTAATAATTATATTTCATTCCATGTGTGCTTGTTCAGTGTAGTCAGTAAAATATATTTCATTTATTCCTTAGTAACATTTATTTTTTAATATATAGGTACTACTGCTGACTACACTTTGTCCTTTCTTATTCGCAGAAAAGTTGCAGTATTCACAAATTCAGGTGTTGATTCCATTTTGTTATCATGACAGCATAGGTTTATCAACCTTGTAACATATCTTCATCATATTATCTGCAAAATAATTTAGAAAATTAGCTATAGACGATATGGTATTAAGGTAAACGGTAAGTTATAAAGAGTAGGTCCTAAAGCTGAGCGATCCTACTAATGCTTTATACAGTATGTTTAAGTTTGTGACAATGATGAAATAAATTTGGCACACACAGAGTTACTATTACTAGAATTGACCAACAAATATTTTATAATGATTATTCTGTTGAGTAATAATCAGCTGATAAGTTTGTTCCAAAACTACTTTTTAATGGCAATATGGTGTTTAAGAACACCTGTAGGCTATGCTGTAGGACAGTATTTGCCCTCTGCCTTATAGAAATATATAAATTGGTAGATTTCTTCTTATTCACTTTGATTACCTATGTTTACAGTATAATTCTTAGTCTGTTTTTTTAATTGTGTTGCCCTAATGATTAAATACTATTGTTGTGAGCGTTAGGTAGGTACACTTGTAGAAAACTGACCAAACATAAAAGAAAGGGTAGTTAGGTATGTAAATTCAAACATATACCACATCAATTGTTTGGTATATTTTAGGTTATAGGTTTTAACTGTAAGTTTTTCTACTTCATTTATGGTGTATTGAATAGGTAAGTCCCAGTATCTTGCCGTTAAATACATACAATTTTCTTCGATTTTAGTAATCTTATGTTGTCAACTTTCTAGATTCCTTCATTAGTAGGTAACAGTATTTTATAGGCAATTTTGGGTTTTAAATCTGCACAGACAGTTTCTCTGGTATTCTTTTCACTATTTTTAGCGAGTTAAAATTCACAAACACACACAAAATTAACCAAAACACTAGTTTAAACAGAAAATTGTATTAGGTACAACGAAGCGTATTCTGACCTCGCACACTGGTTTCTGTTTTGTTACTTAACTTTAATTCATTTCTTGCGGATATCTGCTTTAACAATCAATGTTTTGAAAATGTCTAAAGTATTTTATTTAATAAATATAAGCTTTGCAATCAGAAAGCGATCAGTTTGCAACCATTAAAAAGGTAAACGCAAACTTGACAGTTCATATGGCTTGCTAACCGCTCGCTAATCGTGATTGTTGTCATTCATAATTCCGATTTTGAAGTTTTCTATGACGCGTAGCGATTGAAAATGCATTTTTAACTCCTAAATCGCCTGATAGAGGCGCTAGCGTCGACTTATCGCTACTTGCATCGCGGACGCTGCTTCATAATTCGAAATTGGTGTTTGACAGCCATTATTGCGAAATATGAGGCTCTTGCACTGCTCACGCAAGATTGGTGATAACCATGCGGAAGAAGCAAAAGTTTATGTCTTATGGCTGGATTATGACATTGAACGCATAAAGCAGTGAACAAAAAAATTTAATATATTTTATTGTCTGTATTGTCTTTGGGGCCATCCATTAATTACGTGAGGTTTTTTTTAGCATTTTTTGACCCCTCCCTCCCCCCTTGAACGTGGTGAGGTTTAAGACTACCCCCCCTCCCCCACCCAAAATCACGTGTATTTTTTAGTACCTACAAATAATCCTAAAATTTTTAGAATATTATCGTGGCACACAGGTATAAAGTATAATCTCATTTTATTCTAGAAAATTAAGGACCATGATAAAAATGTCTAGACAGAAAGATTGCAGGTTGTTTTTGACTGGCATAAAAATTATATTAAAGGAATGGTGTAATCATGCGAAAAATATATATTTTACTAGTACATGAACATATTTAATGTACATTGGCCTCCGAAGACGGATTAGCAAGACTTTCTTCAACACTAACAACTGGATAAGAACCTTGCAAGCCAGTTGTTGGCACTGTGCTTTGTTGAAGATCAACGTCAGTTTCAGCAAGCCACTGGGCTCTCTCTCTCATTTTCGAACATTACGCAGATAATCTGTTTCGATCTATCGATCGATCGTCGCGTGAGGATGTGTGAAGTACGAACATTGTGCATTTCTAGACTTTTTTTTTTCACTCTGAAGGAGTCTCAGCCCATATAGCGCCCAACGCACAAGGGCTCCCTGCGGGCCTCACGCCTCGGCTTGGGTTGTGCCAGCGTGAGCCTCGAACCTGAAGGTAAATCAGCGCCAGTAGGGGAGTTCCCCGTTACGCGGTTGCGATTGCGAGTGAGTGGGGGCGAGAATCGCCCCGGTACTCTTTGATACCTCGTGTATCCATGCGGTCGCCGACGAACCTGGGGACGTCGGCGTCGTGTTAGAGGGGAGGCCCTATTTAGAGAGGTTGTTGAGACTAGTCTCGCTATTCGGATAACAGATCGTCTTCTAGGGCCGTGCTTTTGTCGGGATTCAATTCGATTCTCCATTTCCGAAACCATTCGCCTAGGACGGTGATTGCGGATTGGAGTCTCTTAGTGATTCGACTCACTTGCCTATCGGCGGTGTAAATAGCGGTATCGTCCGCGAAGAGGGCTAAACGATAGGTACCAGTTTTAGGGATATCGTTTGTGTACAGAAGGTACAAGATAGGGGCGAGCACGGACCCTTGCGGGATTTCTGCTTGTATTGGACGAGGGAAAGAGGGAGTGCCTTCGACTCTATAGCGACTCTCTAGACTATTATTGCTCAGATTAGGTTGCTTGTGACATGAATTTACATGTTTCTTGAATTTCTTCCTTGTACAGAAGTACAATCCACGCCGCACGTCCTTTCCACAAGTTGCTGACGATCCTTCTGCAGGCTAGGGCAATACAGGTCATAAAGCAATTTGTTAAAGCCTTCATGCGTTGGGGTAATTCCAAGAGACCGACGCAGAAGAAGTGTAGCAAATGTCAAGCCATCATGCTCTTGAGGCTTTGGAATACATAGGCCACTAGTCGACTGCACTATCGGATTAAATCAAGTGATATTTTTTAGCATTATTTAAATGGATTGGAATATAATATTCCTGTACGCCATCGACTAGCTAAAACTATTAAAAACCTAAAAATTAATCAAATAACTTTGCTATTACATATAAATAAAAAAATATTTTTGTTTTGCATTAGCCCACAAATCATTAAATTCTTTCTGAGACACTAGGTTTTTTTTCCTTTCTTATACTCTGAAAATAGTTCTTTATACAGATCACCTGGTTTGGGCATATTTTGTTTTAATGCAAACAGACGAGGTAATGGTTTACGCATGTATTCGGCGCCAAAATAACAGAATATCTTGCGACTGCCAAGCCGATCCCGGCAGTCGTCGCGGCGCGCGGGGACTTTGTTCGTTGCCTGCTGGCAATAGCGTGTTAAGGTTTAGAAAGGCTCAGAAAGGTAAGGAAAGGCTTAAATACACCTGATATCTTACTACACCCCCCCTCCCACCTTGTGATATTTCGTGATTTTTGCCTAACCCCCTTCCCCCCCTTTCGCCCTCACGTGATTAATGGACGGCCCCTTTACATCCGGTAAAACCTTAAAAAAAATATTTAAAAATCCGGTAAAAAAATTTTTATTAAAATTTAAATACATACCACGCCACGCAGAAAGATTGGCGAAAAAAGTTTTTATGTATAATATTAAATTTTGAAAAATTTGATTATTTAAAAGTAAAAATACCATTGTTCGAATTCTGAATTACCCTCCACATTTTTTTGAGAGCCGAATTAAATTATCGTGTCTCATTCTCATATCTGCATCGAGAACATTTTCGTGCTATGATTTTCTATGATTTTTTAATGTGGCCTTAACCCTGCAGATGAGTAATTTGTTCGACTTCAAATGGTTTTTATGGGTGAAGGACCTTTAATAGCAACCATCTATCGTTGGCATAGCGAGTTGCAAATTGTTTAGTTTTATTGTTTAAGACTACTGACAATTTTGAACAGATTTTTTTTACTTAGCATTGGCTTTATTGGCTATAATTATTAAACGCATCACCGAATCTTGTCAGTTTTGACAGTTATATAGGTATTGTTCATATTATAATACTGTAATATTGTCAGCATTCCGGGCGATGGTTTCATGTTTATAACCTTAACCGCATTTTGAACCGCTGGTTCTACCGAACGCATCAACACCATGTGAGCAGACCACCTCGATCCCAATCACAGGAATGGTCTATACGCTATGAATACTAAATCAGCCTTCCCGGCGATGGGTACTAAATGCTCTTATCTCTTAATATAAAGTCTAGGCATACTAGTAGTATGCCTAGACTGCTGCTTTTTGTAGGCTATTTTCAGCTCGTTCGGCCAAACAGTGTCGCTACTTACAGTGTCTTCATGTTATTCCTCTAGCAATGCCTTTAAACCTTAGCAATAGTACATTAGACATTACTGCCGCGGCCCGCAAACGCAGCATAACCGGGTTTAAAAAAGTACGTTCCATTTTCAAATATGTCAAATTATTTCAATTTATGGTCGACGACTGCATATTCTATAGTCACGAGTTTGTAAATACCACTTCTGCACGAAAGTTGCCATGGAGATAGTTTAAGTCCCGGGAAAGGACATAATTGATAACGTCAAGCGGGAGACGGTTTTTTCCATACCATTTAATTAATATTTTGTCTATTGAAATTAAAATCTTACACCGATAATCGAATTGAGGGCGGGTGTAACCGCGGGCAACAGATAGTAAACATTTGGTAGGCACTTACTTACTTACTTATGTAGTGCTTATGTGTTTATTTTGTTATTTTACAGGTAAGGCAATTATTGCAATGGTGTTATGCTAATACCCGGCTACGTTAGAATATTGGTTAATACACAAAAAGGTTGGTGACATATTACATAGTCATAAGTTCAAAACAGAAGCCTGTCATGTGGGACGACCGTGGACATTAGGCGACACAAAAAAAAATTAAATGTTTTTTTTAACTTATTTTTATAAACGATTAAATTTTTACAATATAACAAATATTTATTGCTTTTAACTTTCCAAAACTAGTGCCATTATTATGATTCAAAGGATTGGTTAAATTATTTTCATTTTAAATGACATGTTGCTTATTGGTATAAATAAACTTTTATAATTAAAGTTACTTACTCAACTTTTTTATATTAATAGCCCGTAGTGATGTTGTAGTACCCAAATATAATTTTTATTAGATTATAATAAGTGCAAATCCAAAAAACTATTTTTTCATGTCGGTACAACAAACCTAGTGTTCTGAGTACTGAAGCAAAAAAAAACAAAATTATTTCACTAGGTACTTATGTAAATGGAAAACGTCCTATTTCCCAGACCAAAACACGAACGTGTATAGTGTTTTGGCGACCTGTTGGTACCGTGTGACATATTAAATGAAAGGAATTTTAAAAATAATACAAACAAAAAAAAATTAGCTTTACCGCCTTTGTAAAAATATAGTAAATAGTTTTTTACTCATAGATTACAGAAAAACTATGACAAGTCTATTGTTTTAAAATAACGTATTAAATCTCTGGATATTGGGCGTCGGTATCTACCACACAAAAAATCAACAGTTTTGGGTGATAAAACTAACTTATAGGTAACAGTATTTTATAGGCAATTTTGGGTTTTAAATCTGCACAGACAGTTTCTCTGGTATTCTTTTCACTATTTTTAGCGAGTTAAAATTCACAAACACACACAAAATTAACCAAAACACTAGTTTAAACAGAAAATTGTATTAGGTACAACGAAGCGTATTCTGACCTCGCACACTGGTTTCTGTTTTGTTACTTAACTTTAATTCATTTCTTGCGGATATCTGCTTTAACAATCAATGTTTTGAAAATGTCTAAAGTATTTTATTTAATAAATATAAGCTTTGCAATCAGAAAGCGATCAGTTTGCAACCATTAAAAAGGTAAACGCAAACTTGACAGTTCATATGGCTTGCTAACCGCTCGCTAATCGTGATTGTTGTCATTCATAATTCCGATTTTGAAGTTTTCTATGACGCGTAGCGATTGAAAATGCATTTTTAACTCCTAAATCGCCTGATAGAGGCGCTAGCGTCGACTTATCGCTACTTGCATCGCGGACGCTGCTTCATAATTCGAAATTGGTGTTTGACAGCCATTATTGCGAAATATGAGGCTCTTGCACTGCTCACGCAAGATTGGTGATAACCATGCGGAAGAAGCAAAAGTTTATGTCTTATGGCTGGATTATGACATTGAACGCATAAAGCAGTGAACAAAAAAATTTAATATATTTTATTGTCTGTATTGTCTTTGGGGCCATCCATTAATTACGTGAGGTTTTTTTTAGCATTTTTTGACCCCTCCCTCCCCCCTTGAACGTGGTGAGGTTTAAGACTACCCCCCCTCCCCCACCCAAAATCACGTGTATTTTTTAGTACCTACAAATAATCCTAAAATTTTTAGAATATTATCGTGGCACACAGGTATAAAGTATAATCTCATTTTATTCTAGAAAATTAAGGACCATGATAAAAATGTCTAGACAGAAAGATTGCAGGTTGTTTTTGACTGGCATAAAAATTATATTAAAGGAATGGTGTAATCATGCGAAAAATATATATTTTACTAGTACATGAACATATTTAATGTACATTGGCCTCCGAAGACGGATTAGCAAGACTTTCTTCAACACTAACAACTGGATAAGAACCTTGCAAGCCAGTTGTTGGCACTGTGCTTTGTTGAAGATCAACGTCAGTTTCAGCAAGCCACTGGGCTCTCTCTCTCATTTTCGAACATTACGCAGATAATCTGTTTCGATCTATCGATCGATCGTCGCGTGAGGATGTGTGAAGTACGAACATTGTGCATTTCTAGACTTTTTTTTTTCACTCTGAAGGAGTCTCAGCCCATATAGCGCCCAACGCACAAGGGCTCCCTGCGGGCCTCACGCCTCGGCTTGGGTTGTGCCAGCGTGAGCCTCGAACCTGAAGGTAAATCAGCGCCAGTAGGGGAGTTCCCCGTTACGCGGTTGCGATTGCGAGTGAGTGGGGGCGAGAATCGCCCCGGTACTCTTTGATACCTCGTGTATCCATGCGGTTCTTGACTCTTGATCCGGGCAAACCTCACAGATTTTGGAGAGAGATCATTGTTACTGGCAGCTTTGAGATTGAAATATAATTGGACGCAACCGCCGCAAGAATATTCAAATGAATGCATTTTAATTGCAATTGAAAACTTACTTTTAATTGAATTGATTCAGACTGCGGTAAATTTAAATGTGTTACTATGTCGGGCATTTATATTCCTGGGACATTATTTGACTTTCTTTCTCTTTAACTAGCCTTTTCCAAATATGTCAATATAACTAACTTCTGCTTTGTGTTTTGTTGGCAAGAATTAAACGCATTAAGCGCGCTGTATGCTCCCTTTGTATGGAGTCATTTTCGGTTTGCATTCAACGCTTTTTCTGCACATGCTCGGAAGCTAGAGCAGTGAATGCGCTGTCAAAACAAAATAATGAACGGACGGACCTATTTGATTACAATTGGTAAACAAACCGATTTAAATGCCTATGCGCTGTCTCAGCTCTCAATGCCGTCAACAAAACGCAGCTTTTGTAAGGACGTAAATGCTTCGAAAACATTTTTGTTTTATAAAGTAAAAACTTATATATTTCCGTCGACTTAGGTTTAGGTACGTGCAATGTATCACTCTGTATCATTTTTTTTCTTCTATCTGTCGCTATTCTTTCAGATACCAACGAGAAATATGGTCCAATGAATGTTTGCAATCTACATTCATTGGACCATTTCTGTACCATATGTTGTCATAAATATTTCACAAACATAGCTGTTAGCTGTAAACTACGCTGTCGAAGTCGTTTGTTTCCACTAGTTAGGTTTAGGAGTAACATAAGGCATCTGATTTATTACAAAACCTTGCCCAAAAACATAATACTTTCCCTACATGTTGCTCACTAGGTTCAATTAATGCCCACAGTTTGTCAGCTTCAAAGCTCGTGTGAGCGGTTATTTGTCACTTTGAACCTTTAGAGATATTTGACGCTACTATAATAACTTATACTTATTTATATGTATCCAAAGGTAAGTTAATATTATGTCTGTCAATCAGATATCAATTTATAAATAAGAACTAAATAGGAAATAAGTTACAGTAAAAAAATAACCACCATAGATTTATGACTTCGTAAGGACCGGGCCAATTTATACGTGTATCTATGAACGTATATTTCTAGGATTTCTTAGTCAAATGGCAAAAGCGGAGCCCTTATTATATCGTATTGTCTGTCCTTGCGTCTGTATATGTCACAGCTTTATAATTCTGATGAAATTTTATAATAACGTGTCACTGCCATGATGATTGATTTGATGATTTAGTTCAGATCTCATACATAGGACATTTTTTTTTGTTGTTTGATAGGTCTTGGAAAATGCATGCATTAGCTTCCAAAGTTAAAAAATGTGTCGCCCTCCCCAACTTTTCAACCGCATGTACTAAAAATCTGAGCAAAAATTACAATACTAGTACTTTGTAAATTCGTTCAACGAAAATTGTTTTGTTACTTTTCAGATATACGGATGAATTCTTATTCTACGGAACCCTAAGTTGATGCGTGTCGTTTACTGAAGTATATTACACAGATTTAATTAAATTATCTATGATATATATATTATAAAGAGAGCGCATTCTGTAAGTATGTTTATAAGCGGAAGATAATCTTTGAAACTAGACAGGTAGACAGACAGTACTTCTTTATACATCAGGTATATTTTATTTTAATACTAAATATATGTATATACACATTTATGAACCTTCTGAGAAATACTGACTCGGATACTTTCAAGTCTTTTAAACTTTGGTCAGTTTTAGCCCTGGTTCAGACTAGCAAGTATGACCCATCCCTAATCCAATCCTACATGTATTGAATATTTTTGCTTAGGGAAATTTCTAACGACAAGTACAATTTGCATTATACCGAGTCGTCAATAAAAATTGTTATTAATCAGTACACTGGATGGGTGACTGAAGTTTCACAATTCCTTGAGAGTTTTCATAAAAATATTTTTTTAAGAACCATAGCGTGCTTTAAATCAAAACAGCGACATCTATCTTAGAGTTACCAGAACTATTGTTCTGTTATTTAACTATCAGCGTAGGGTGGATCACTCATGTCATGATGTAGGAATCTGTTTTTTCTTAGGGTTCCGTTATAAAATGTGGCACCCTATTACTAAACCTACCTACTCTGCCTGCCTTTCCGACTTTTAATGTGCTATATCTCTTTAAGTAGGTAGAATCCTAAAATTTTGACAGAATAAGTGTTCTTATAGCGGATCTTTTAAATAATAGAAAATACACAACATTTAATAAAACTGGCCGATTACGTATTGTACAAGCATTAAGTTAGAGTTCCGTAGAATAAGAATAATTGCAAATATCTAAAATATCATAAACCGATTTTCTTCAAAAAAATTTTTGTTGGAGGTATTTATTTATAAGGCCATTTTTATAATACGCGGATTAAAAGTTGCAGGGAGGACACACATTTAATAAATTTAAAAGCCAATCAGTGCCAAATACTCCATCCCTTGCAGCCTAGTTGGTAGTGTCGCCGACTGCTGTGCAGAGGGTGTGGGTCCGATTTCCGCACTAGACAAATATTTATGTGATAAACATTATATATATATATGCTGTGTGTAATGTCGAAAAATATTTATTTATTTATCAACACGTCTCATAGATTTAATTATTATATATAAATAACCTTAATGTTTATAGCCTATATAACAATTGGGGTTCATAGAAAGAATTGACTGTTTAATGTATAAAGAGTACCCCTTAAAAAAAATTCTTCATTTTCATGTCAACTTTGTATGGCAGTTTACCAAATACATCTTTCTGTAAAGTTTGGTTATAGAAGCGATTTTATATTTAAAGTAATAATGCAATACTTTGATAATCAGCTAACAAGTATACAATATGTATTGAAACACTTAGTAGGTTATATAAATAAGTTAGTAAGCTACTAAAAATAAAGTCAAACACATGGCAATTATTATTGTTTTGTTTTTATGTAGCATATAGTGGGCGTACCATGTGTAGCGTCAAATATCGTCAATCGTGTGAAGGACTTCAGATATTTAAGAGTACTCCAATATAAAAAGCAGTTGCCCAAGCCACAGATTAAATGATACTACACTAGTACCCAAGCCGAGGTTCGTTCCCAATACCTGGGTGAGCAAGTGCGCTTTCTGTATTTGCCGTAGAAATCTGCGGATAAGTTACACTTAGATGCAAACATCATGGCGGCATCCTTTTACTTTCGAACCAGGCTGAACTGAATCTATAGAAGTAACGCTGTTACAGACGTGTGAATTATATTACAAGGAAATAAGATCGTCGAATTTGTTAAATATCACTTTTCCAATGCTGGTACAATACAGTCGACGGCCAGCTGTCATAAAGTTAGCACCGAGGTAAAGTCAGTAATAAATAATTAAATACAAAATAAATATTCTTGGATATAACACACAGTGCCATCTGATCCCAAACTAAACAAAGCAAAGCAAAGTATGGGCACCAGAACCAGATAGTGGGTTAATACTTACTGACAATTTTTTTTGTAAATGCACTACATAGGTATTATAAATACAAAACCCCTAGAATTAAGACAAAAACACAAAATTACATTAATGTTTGTTGTGTGTGGGAATCTATCCCCATTGGATTACTATCAACAGAGCCAACAAAGAAAAATAAAATTTGCACAAGGTTTCGTTTGCTACTAAGTCAACTTGCCTACTTGGCCACTTTGCTAAGTAGGTAGACGTTCCGATATGTAAACTTCGGTACACAAAAATATCATAGCTATGAATGCAAATTGCAAAAGAAAGAATATAGTATTGCAACACTTACGCCCAGATTCTCTCACCGAATACTGTTTATTTTTATCCCTAGATCAGCTTTATTTCTCAAAACATCTTACGAACTGACATTTATATTCGATTGAAAAGAATCGCCTGTCATGGATTGTGAAAACCAACATGTTTTATTTATTTACGACGTTGTTGTTGAATCGCGGAGGGTCATGTTCTAAGAAGTGTCTAGGGAAAAAAATAAAACCTATGATACTAAAGTGCATCTTTGGGATTGGGTAAAACTAGGAAAAAAGATCGGCAACATTATGTAAAAGATTTTAAGCGTAATGTAAGAAATTACGAGTATTAATTAATTAGGGTTTTGGAGCCATCCTAGGCAAAAATTACTCTTCTAGTTTCGACATGTACAATAATGTTCATTTATCAATTCATATGTGTGTGAGATTTCATCAAATATTATGAAATTGAATAGGCACGATCAAGTCGATTTTTCACCTCAGATTTCACACTTACACTTTCATAGCGGGAGATACATAGTGTCAAGCAATAAATATGGCCGTGCGTGGTAGCTAATACATTTTTTTTATGTAACTACATAACTGATTACCAATTTTAAGTCTGTTTACATTCATAACAAAAGCATTCCAAATAATTAAAATGTAATTGTGGACGTTTTTTAAATCAGCCATCAGTAGCCTCGGAAGTTGTTTGTGATTGTATGAGCAATGTCCGGATCAATCAAGAGTCATGGACACATTTCCCTTCTATGCGTAAGATTTGTAATAAAAAAAGAACATTTAATTGCATTTTAAAAATGGAATGTCTATAATATAAAATAAAAGTCCCAGAGACCACTTACGCGCCCTACTTGAATGTGTTGTTTTCTGCTCATTTTTAAAATCGATTCTACTGTCCTATTCCAAGTTTAAGACTGAAAAAAAATAACATTGCTTTCTACATTCTTTAACTAGCAAATTACTGTATTTGTTTTGAGATATCTGTTAAAACATCGCTTTAAAAATTAACGGCCGAACCTCTCGTTTTTCTATTTTTAATTCATAACTCCGTATCAACTAGCGTACCCAACACGAAGCGAGCACCCAATTTATTTCATGAAATGTTAAGTAACTACAAAGCTAGAAAATTACTGTTATAGAATTTTTATATCTTATGTAATATAACTGACATTAATTATTTTCCACTTTTTACGCTAAGCTGTACGCTTATCTATAATACATTTCTGCCACTGAAAAATGAGCTCTATGTCAGATTAACATTGTCGATTTCAGCTTAACGCCCGTAAAGCAAATGTATATGCGCGTTGGGGACCCTCTTTAATTCTTAGATAAGGCAATAGGTACTGATCTCGACAAGGTGACCAGTAATTTTCGAAAATGATATTTTAATAATCCTTATTAACATTATTAAAAAAATTAAATTAACCGGGTTGCTATAATATGTCGGTTAAAGTTATTCACATTTATCAAAATACGCTTTAACTTTTTAATCCTTTTTATAGCTGACAGGATTGCTTAAATACCGTTTCCAGACCGTGGAGGCATATCTGCTTTAACTTAGAAGATCCTGACGTCTGCGCAGCCGCAGTCACTGAGACAATCCTCGCTGGTATGAAATGCTATATTCCTAACCCGCGAGTAGCTGCCGGCGTCAAAAAACGACCGTGGTTTAATAGGGCCATATGGAGTACTGCTGCCATCTCTGGGCAGGTGCACCCGGATACCAGCTTGGACCTTTTGACTCGGTTCAACGACGGGCTGTGAGAATTGTCGACGATCCCAAACTAACTTGCCGTATCGAAGCCTTAAGTCTGGGGAGAGACTTTTCCTCCCTGTGTGTGTTCTACCGCTTGTACAATGGGATGTGTTCTGAGGAATTGTTTGAATTGATGCCCACGGCTACTTTCTACCATCGCACCACTCGCCATCGGCAGGGAATTCATTTTCACACTTTAGAACCGAAATGATCACGTACAGTGCGGTTTCAGAGAAACTTCCTCCCGCGAACGCTTGGGTTGTGGAATGAGCTCCCTGCCAAGGTTTTCTCTAAGGACTACAGTAAGGGTTTCTTCAAGAAAGACGTTATTGGATTTTTGAAGGGTCGGCATCGCGCGAGTAATACTTCTGGTGTTGCAAGCGTCCATAGACCGCTTACCATTAGGCGGACCGTGTGCTTGTGTGCCACCTTAGTGGTATAAAAAAAAAAAAAAGAAAACACTGTCAACGTCATTTATAAGTCCAAAACTAAAAATTGATATTGGACAGTTACGGGTCAGCTTCAGTACGACCTACTCTAAGAATGACTTCTGACCGTAAAACGATGATACATGATTTTAGTCATAATCTCTGGTACTGTAATATATGTGAATTATTGTAGAATAAGTAATATGATGTAAGTAACGGCAAAACTTAGTATCATTACTTATGCAAAATGGTTATTACTTACACTTAGCTCTGTGTTCTCTTTTCTATAAGGTACTTATATTTTCTTTTTTTAGCAGATATTCAAAGTCGGTTTAACTTTTTATGAAAATTGTATTCCATTTTAAGGGTTCCGTACCCCAAATAGCAAAACTGTCTGTCCGGTTGTCTGTACGAAGTAAATTTCGGGTTTCTATCTTGTAAGCAGAAGTTACAGTTACAGATCTGAAATTCAAACTCTTTGTGTGAACTGTTTAGTCGAAACCAAATATTGCATCAGAAATTGCATTAGAGGTAAATTTAATTTGGTATAGAATCCTAAAACAATTACCTATCTATGACAGATAAGGATATTTAATTAATGGTCATTTTTTACATGTCATAATATTGCATGTTTTTTTAGTCAATAACGAATCAGCTGAAGCTACAGACAATTTATATATCAATTTAGTTACAAATGTTACGTGCTACAGTTTTTCAAAGGTGTAAATGCATTTGACTTACAAGACAATCAAATAAAATTGACTTGATTTATAAAAGTTGATACCTACTTGTAGTCAACACTTCTGTCCAATACGTGACCGCGACGTTTGTAAGACGTGACCGAAGACATAACAAACGTAGGACGTGACGCACTGTGGAACACCTGCGAAGCTTTAGTAAAGCTGCAAATTCTTCTTGACGTTTTCACGTATAAGGTGTTAACGGATTCGCTCTTGGGTTAGATTTTTAGTAGCCACAGATCTACGATTTTTCCACAAAAGCAGAAGGGGTGCAAAACTAATATCTCGAGCATTTGATATTAATAATTTTGGAAAAAAGTCCGAGTCAAAGCGGCGCACCTAACGTTCCGCACTTGTTAGAATTTCCAAAAGATTGTTTAACCACAATCACTTACTGCGTTTGTAAGATAAAAAAATCTCGAACTTGTTTCACTAAATTTAATTATTACAATATTACGAACGGTTTTGCGCATTACCGCATCGTCAGGTAGGTATACAAAAAACAATAGTTACAATACAATGCAATACAATACAAATAGTTGTACTTAATGTATAAGTCAACTAGCAAATTGGGAACCTACTATTGTGGGTTGATTAATGACTGGAAAACTGTTAATTTTAATAATTTTTTTCCATTAATTATAAAAACTTCTCGGTTTTTACTAAGGTAAAAGTACCGATCATGGTTCCGGGAGGACTCTATATATGTATACTTGTTTAAAATTTGTACAAGTCACAAAGTTTAGGAATTGAGTGACTAACATTTGAACGCGTCTACTTAGCGGTAAAATTACCTAAACTATTTTTGTTATTGTCAATACAGTTGTCAATATAATTAGTTTTTACACGCCTGTTTAAGCAAAGTACTATACAAGCCTTGGCCACGACTGAGCATAACCGGACTCACGTTTGTCCGGTTATGCTGCATTTGCGGGCCGCGGCAGTAATGCACTATATTAGACTAAAGCATAAATAAAAACAAGTAGATATTACTAGTAATTCTTATGACTGAAGTTTCATATTCTATGAGGACAAAATTTAATAGTTCTATCTTTCCTTTTTTTTCGTTTCAGCAATCCCCGTGCCTAAAAACAGGTTACTCCGTTGGTTTATTGCAAAGCGAAGGAATATATTACTGCCCTGAAAAATCTTTCGCGGGAAAATGTATTCGCTTGGGAACTCTTTATCGGGAAGAAAAGTATCCTATGTCCTTTTTAGGGTTCCGTACCTAAAAGGTAAGGTAACTAAGGCTTCGCTGTCCGTCTGTCACCAGGCTGTATCTCATGAACCGTTATAATTAGACAGTTGAAATTTTCAAAGAAGATTTATTTCTGTTGCCGCTATAACAACCAATAATAAAAAACAGAATAAAGTAAATATTTAAGAGGGCTCCCATACAACAAACGTGATATTTTTGCTCGATTTTGCTCGATACTGATTACAGCAACAGGTAGACGCTTGAAATATTCACAGAATATTTAGTTATAGAGTCACTTTAAAAAGAAATATTTAAATGAAAATAAAACAAATATTTAAGGGGGCTCCCATACAATAAACGTGTTTTTTTTGCCTTTTTTTATAGATAATGGTATTTGAAGCACTAGCAGTGGTATAGCAAGACATAACATACAACTCTGTGCAAAGACCATAAACATAAAAAAAACACAAGCTAAATAAAACAGTAGGCAGTGCAACAAACATTTCATACCCGGTGTCTGTCGCTAGTGTCGCGTAAGTTAACAGCATTTCAATATAGCGACTGTTGTTTTGATGTTTGACCACCACCGTGTCAGAAAAGTTTGTTGCATTGTATATAAATATAATGTAAATACCTATATTTTATTTTTATAAGTCTTTTAAAGAAACCAGATTTTACTCTCGCATATCTACTATACTACCTGCGAAAAACAAATTAGGAAATGGAAAAAGGAAATTTAAAACGCCAGGCGTGTTTTAGACATTTTTAATACTTAGCCGTCAGCCGAAAATATTCGAATACCTACCAATATATATTGCAAAGGGTTAGCGGTTGTGGGTCGAGAGAGAATTGTTGACATTTTTGTTCCGCCTTCAAACCCTTATTCAATTTTATTCTATAAAGCTGCCTGAGAAATAAAATTCTGCAGAGGTAACGAAAAAGAATTTACGGATGTTTTATATACGAAAAATAATCTTACGTTTCGTTGCCTGGGTGCTTCTCGGTTGTCAAAGCAGTTGAATTGGTTGAAGATTGCAGAATTTTCTGAAAAATAAAAAAAGTTAAATTTTAGAATAAAACTGAAACTAAATATATTGAAATGAAAACTTATTGATCTATCACCTCGTGTGTGTTGGCCGGCTCGAAGGACCAAAAGAATCTACGCTGATGGTGGCGAAATAGTAAAATTATACTGTATCGTGGTCGACTACTGAACCAATAGTTAATTACGGTTTGAAACTTCGCAGATTTTTGATGTGAAACATCTATAGGCGCGGTTAATCGTGATTGTTAGCGTGGCGATGAATGCCGTGGCGACCCGTTGTCCCGCTAAATATACAGTCTATATAGTAAATTATCGTTTTTACGTTTATTAATAAGCTAATTATTAACTAGATAAGTGTGTTATCTTTTAAATTTTATTAATTTTAGTGATAAACAATAACTACCTTTTATTACGTATTATTATATTTATATTTATTATTATATTTATTATAAATATATGATATGTTTTATTGTTTCGACGTGAAAAAATAAAAAAATAATTTCAATGTTTCACATCTGCCAGGCGTCCCGTGATGTAAAGGCGCATGCTGTAATGGGCTCTACAATGTCATCAAGACTAATCTTTTAAATTTTTTCAATGCTTCCTTTAGAAATATGTGTATCAGGAGCGTGAGATTTTCTTATATTTTGAAACTATTGTTATTTAATTTATTGAAAACCCATTTAATGACAGTCTACGGGCAAGGCACAAATGACACCTCAATTGCATATAAAATAACAAAATTTTTCTTCGTTCTCTCAACTAATTACAGCTAAGTACTTATATATAACTATGAGACTACAATATCTGTAAGTGATCTGGCTATAACTAAGCTATTAAGGCTGATAAAACGACAAACTCACGGACGTGACGAAATTATAGAGCTTATAATATAAACGACAAACTCACGGACGTGACGAAATTATAGAGCTTATAATATATACGACAAACTCACGGACGTGACGAAATTATAGAGCTTATAATATAAACGACAAACTCACGGACGTGACGAAATTATAGAGCTTATAATATAAAAAGAAGCTTCGTCATCGTTTTTTGTCAAGATATTGTCAAAGTTGAATCCTTTATTTCGCGTCGCGAAGGATAAGTACAGTAAAGTCAGTTAAATCTGAGATAATGTCAAGAACTTTTAACATTATGGCTCCCTTGATATTTAAATTTGTGAAAGATAAAGGCACACTTGCATTTTGGCCAGGTAAGGAGGAAATAAAAATGCTTTTGACGATTATAACAAATTTGTTATACTTTAGTATCGGACATTTAGTAACAGAATTGATAAATGAAAAAGAAAGGCGAGTACTGAGTAGACCAGGGGGACGGTTTGAAGACGTGTGTTTGCATGAAGTTACTCCTTACGGTGGGGGCTCCGTAATGTTTTATTTAAAATGGCGCATTGAATGCCCATCGGTACATAATGGAGGTCCTGATTCCACTTGCTTAATCCGCATTGTTGTCGAAGAGTGGTATCGTATTTCTCAAAAAGCGATCAAAAATATAGTCGAACGCATGCCCAGAAACATGCAGGCTGTAATTTAAGCTAACAGAGGTCATACTTACTATTGAAATTTAAAAACAAAAATAAATTGTTTTATCTAAGTACGTACCAATACTACTCATGGTTTGAAATAACACCTATTTTACGTTCGTTTGATAGAAAACTAGTCTTTGCCAGCGGCTCCGCCCGCCCTAAATTCGGTTATCGGCGTGGAACTCCTTAATTAAATCCAATTAATTAGTTATACTAATAAACTGCTATTGCTATGGCATTCTATAGGTGTATGGCATCCTACTGATTTGTCATAAAATGTACAAAATACACTACGTGCATATTCATTTGTGAGATTATAACGATACAGGCTAATTAAAAAAAAAAAAATTGGAAAAAATGTGGTTGAACAAACAGTTCTTATGCTTAGCTGCCCGCTTATTGCAAAAGAGTGTATAATAAGCAATTTTTTTTTATACCACTAAGGTGGCAAAAAAGCACACGGTCCGCCTGATGGTAGCCTATGGACGCTTGCAACACCAGGGGCATCACTCGCGCGTTGCCGACCCTTCAGAAATCTAATAACTACTTTATTTATTTTTTTAATTCCAGTTTAACGAGGAGTTAGCGTCTAGCTTTGGCTCAAACTTAGAAGTAACTATCACTCAAAACATTAATTTTTCGCGCACCTAATTCTCGTGTGGTTTGTTGTTGGTCTTCGAAAAAGTTTTCTCTAAAGTGCATGGCATATCTCTTAAATTTTGTATCCATTCCCCACTCTCAATTTGCATCGTCAAATTCTAAAATTCACTGCTGGGGCACGATCTCCCCTTAACGAGGGTGATTTGGGCCATAGGCCACACGATCTCCCCTTAACGAGGGTGATTTGGGCCATAGGCCACACGCGGACCCAGTGCGGATTGTGCAGCTAACATACGTCTTTTTTTTGACGTTTGCAGGTTTCCTCTCGATGTTTTCCTTCACCGATCAATCAATCATATATCAATATTCAATCAATCATAAATAGAGCTATTTTATTAATATATCAATTAGCAATAGGTACCTTGCCTTAAACGAAAATTGCTTTTTAAAATCGAATCATCAACGCTTAATTTTCTTGGTGTAGTGAACATTGTTATTTCTTGATTAATACTGACGGCTAATAAACGACTGACGCAAATCAATTAAACTGTATTTAGTGTAACCGCGGGGGCCTACATTGGCTGGGTTACCAGGTGATTCATATTTTTCCCAAAATTAATAATTTAAATATATTTCTTTGGATTTTAGTTTTTAAACTTTATTGCTATTCATTCACATGTATCAAGTAAGTATTAAATACATTAAGACTATTTACAATAAAAAAACAGATTTTGTAAGACTTATTTTAGGCTATATTAATAATTAAGTATTGTTCTTGTAGTGTGGTATCAGAGGAAACTCTTGACGCAACTGCTTGAGTTTTGGAAAGAGCCGAGGTTTTCTTTTGGGATTATATGTGTCTTCGGGAACGAAGTGGTTAGTTGTTGCAAGCGTTCACAGGCTACAGTAACCGCTTAACAGCAAGCCGTGGCTTGTTTGCCACCTTAGAAGTATTAAAATATGTTTTTTCGTTTCGTATGGAGATATGTTCCAAAATGATTTAAATACCTGTTTTAGGTTAGGAAATCTTGCAAAATCTATGTTAATATAATTATTCTGCTTTTATTTGTTTGTAAATTTTTCTGAGAAAATTACTTATATTAATAATTCTTTCTTATATCTTAAAAAAAAATTAATGGCCCCAAAAATCGTTTGAAAACGTATTTCCATACCAAATACTTCTTCTATGACTTAAGGATAAATTACTTAATTTGGCAACCCTACGTAAACTCTTATTAAGACGTCCCACTATCCTAAACATAATAAACAAAGGAAAGATAATACTGATATACTGGGTAGCTATGTATTTTTTTAAATATAGAAAATGAAATAACTCATTTAAAATGCATGTCAATAGACCAGTAAAATTATTACTATAAGGTTTTGAATATGATGTCCTTTAAATGATGGTCTCCAGAGTCAATACAAATTTGAGCCCTTTAAACATTTCCATCGCGCTTAAAACTTTTGTGACTAAGGTGTGTTTAAGAAGATTATTTTATTTATTTATTTATTTTACACAATTACTACTATCATTACAGCAAACCAAATTCGATAGTATAAGACAACAAAGATTAAAAAAAAAATCAGTACAATTAAAAACACGCAATATGATACTAGATCAAATGTCAGAGAATAAAAATAAAAGTTAAAAACATGCTATGACAAATGTCAAAGAATAAAAATATAAAATTGAGAAAATTAAATAAGTCATTTAAAATTTCTTATAACATGCGTCAAAAAAAAAATCTCGTTTACATTCCTATTTATATATCTACAATAGGTAAACAGTATTGTTTTGGGTAGCAATTATGAAGGACAGACGAACTGGGCTCATTTTTATAGATCTCCTCTAGCTCCAGAGGCCTGTTTCGAGAGACCAGTACTGTATATACACCCACCACACAACAACTACAGGACCTACTGAAATTCCATAGGGAGCAATTGTCACAGGATGAGATCAATAACCTCTACCATCAATAAACTCCACAAACGGACTGCGACAAAGGCCCTTAGGGGATGTATTTAAAAAACCCTCTTTAGGTGAACACTGAGCACTACCTTTGTTATATACGGAACTCTCGTACATTTATTTAGTTTACTACACAAGAACAACTAATATTATCCACTGTCTTAGGCTGTGCGTTTTTTGACACTTAGTTAATAGAGTGTTTAGTACTTATAAACGGTGGTGAGATAAAAAGTACTTAAATTGATTTTTTTTTTACTTTTTTAATAAATATTAAATCTCTTAACTGGTTAAAATAATATTTTACATTTTGATACCTTCTAGGTGCTTGTAGAATGTAGATTTATAATCTTGCGATGTTACATTGTAACGCAATCCTCGTTGTAGGCAATAAAACTGTAACTAACCACAATTCAACCAACTCGTATCATCGTGTTACGGTTTATATTTGTCGTAAAATAATGGTTTGAAGTTAGGTGTATTTTTGAATAATTAACCAGTATTTCCACAAATTAACTGTAACCGTGTTGGAAGATTGAAAACTAGGGGTGTGTTCTACCGCTTGCACAATGGGATGTGTTCTGAGGAATTGTTCAAAATGATGCCCACGGCTACTTTTTATCATCGCATCGCTCGCCATCGGCAGGGAATTCTAATGTAAGGAATCTAAAGTCTAAAGGCCTCAGCGCTTTGTATTAATCTGTCAAACTGGCTATACATATTCATTGTTTATGGTAGTGTTTGTGTGTTTTATCGTAGTTGTTTTGCAAGTTTTCCAACCAAATTTTTTGTTAGCAACGTTCTAAAGATACACGAACGATAGGCGTCGGTGGCAAAACTGGCGATATCAAAAGTGTGAAAACTATCAATCGTGGGAACTCCTAAGCCCAAAACGAACGCGCCCTTATTGTGACTCGCTTACGCGGATCGTGATAGATTCAATCACAGTTGCTCCGTAGTGTTCGTGACCTACTAAACTGTGACCCACTCCTGCGACACTTTCGCTGAATTCAGTAAATTTTCTGTTGTTGAATATCATTTTTCGGTGTGTTGGTTGTCTGTTGAATACCTAAAAGGTATTTAAAAAAATAATGAAAATTCAAACAGGAATTTCAAACTGACAATTTTTATTATCATAGTAAACGTTCATAGGTGCCTAAAGTAGATAGGTATATATTAACCTAATACCCGATTCAAGTAAAATACGGGAATGCACTTTACTAGAGCTATACGAAGTGCGAATGGCTAAGCTTAGACCATGCGAACATTTATTGAATGGACCCATCGATTGGTAGAAACGAGCGAAGTCACCCAAAGTATCTGTTTTGATCACCGACCCTCCAAAGAATTAAATCATTTTGATTCAATCACGTTACCCGTGGGTCGCGATTGACCCGGGTCACCAGAAATCGATCGAACCAGGTCTATTGCGTACGGCTTCCTGGACAGAAAATTTTTTCCTTGGAAAAAAAATACCAAATCGCGGAAAAACTACCATAGTTGGATGGTGAAAGGTCCGGCGAATTTGGAGCATGACAGACTGCAGTTCTTGTAATGTTTCACGAGCAGTCTGAGTTCTTCCGTTATCAAGGAGCAATAATGGGATTTGCTGCAAATGAGTCAATATTGTGGATATGCTAACGTAAAACCGTAGTTTGACACGGATCGGCTTCCACAATCGTTATTTACCTTAGTGGCTTGTCTTCCTCGTAGTTTATTCTCACTGCAATGCATTGTCAAAAAAGAGTATTACATTTTGTTAGCTAAATATTTACTATGAATTATAAATATGACTATTATTTATTAAATAATTTCACTATTACTAACTGTGTTTCCTAAACGAAATTGTGTGTTAAAGATATAGTTAAATACTTATATTTGTTAAGAGCCTTTTGCAGTTCAGTCCAAATCGAATTGATTGGATGTGACGTCACGTCGCTTTTAGAGGCTTTATTGCTTCCGGTCCTTAGACGCTTTCATGAAAAAAAGGAAGTTAATTAAAGATTACTTAAGGGATTTTAAGGGATACTATTAAATAGTGGTTTATTTTCGAGAATTTTGTGTAAAGTCATTGATTCCGAATTTTGTGTGTCCTTACAAGTAAATGTTTGAACATAGTAGATATGAAAAACTATGTATTCAGCACATTGCAAATTTTCAAGGAACTGAACCCTAACCCTAGAAGTTACCAGCGCACCGGATAATAATGAGGTAATAGGGTATGCCTAAAGGGGGGCCCATTTACGAAGTCTGTCTGTTTCCCTGTGTTCGCGCTGTCTGTCTGTCCTTTTAAAGGGTTTTATCTTTTGAACTTCTTAAAATGGTACAGAAGAAGTAAGTATGTGAGATTAAATCATCATATGGGTATTATGGCAGATACATAGGTATCTAACAGAAAAAAACTACTTACTTACTACATACTTACTTAATATAAATAGACTAGAAAGTCGGTTGTAACAGAAAGTAAAAATACCTAGTTATTGTTCAATTGTTGCGTCGTGTCGCAACCTGACAAGCTATTAAAGAAGTTTAGAATTTATTCACAACCATAACGAGTGCACTAGTACTTGCGTACCGTACCAGCAAAGAGAGGGATTTAAAGGTACAGGACCTAAAAAAATGTGCTCTCTTGTGAAACATACCTACATCTTTTCATCTCTAGCAGGGAGAAAAAAATCAGATAGATTAATTGAGGCAAGATTAACTGAATAAAATACTTATTAAACAATAAGTTTATTCTAATTTACAAAAACTACATATGAAAAAATAGACAATAGATGGTTACTAATTGTTAGTTAAAAGTAAATTTGCTGCAATGGTTTTCTAAGCTAAATGTTGCCAGTTTTAAATGTGTTTTTATATGTATTGACTACAAAAACAGCTCTAAGCATGGAATAGTAACTCTATGCGTGGGTACTCGGTTGCCTTGTTTTTGATTATCTGATAATTTTTATCCGAATTCTCCGGTAAAAAGATAAGTTCGATATTAGACACTTGTTGTCTTAACTGTTACGTTGTAACAGAAATAAGTGTTTTAGTCACTAGATTCACTTATTTTATTAAAAAACCGCAGTAAGTAAGTACCTTAAATAAAAAAAAAAACAATTTAATGCTGAAAAAATAGTTTCCCGTAATTTTGCTTTATTTTTACCCGACTGACCCAGAAGGAGTGTTAGGTTTTTTGCGTTTTTTATGTATGTATGTGGGTATGTCTGTTTTATTGTGACTAAATGGCTGGACTGATTTCGATCAATGGGGTCTTAAACGAAAGGTATTCATTTTCCGAGTGTTATAGAGTACATAAAATAGTCAAGCGCAAATCAAAATGAAAATTAAAAAGATAAGTACTAAAACTAAGAAGCTGTAAACAAAAATAAATAAAAAAACCCGACTCAAACAATAAGTTACACATATGCTTAAGGTGCAATTTTTATTGCTTTTTAGTTCTTAATGTTTTTTTTATTTTTCTTTTTTTATAGAAAATGCATTCGGAAATTTGAATGCATGACATTTTCATTGAAAACAAAGCATGATACCTCTTTTAAAAAAAAAAAAAAACGATATTTATTCTTATTTCATTGATTATAAATTGTAAAGTAGGTATTTCAAAAACGGAAAAGTACAAAATTTATTACTTTAATTAAAATAAACAACATTAAATATATATTAAATAATTTTAAATAGTTTCTGAACCAGTCATCACAGTGTTATTTTTTCAGCGTCACGTTATTCGAAAAGTTAATTATCGAACTGAATTACCTGATCAGTCTCACGCTCCAAGCAAAAATCGATTTTACGAATCGGTTTTTACGAGCTTTTTATTAGCTTCACCTGTATGTTTGTATGTTTGTTTGTAACCGACTTCTTTGGGCGCGATTTTGACCCACTTTAAACGGCCAGATTTCGTTCAAACTTTGTAGATTTATTGAGGACCGATGACAATACACTAATTTGATAAAATTATTCCATTTTTCAATTTGCAAAATATGATTTTTGTTAATTTATATAATTTTCATCTATAGTCGATAAGGTAAGAAAGTTAGTAGTAGTAAGTACAGTTATCTCGACAATAGTATGCAAAATATCTTGATTCCTTTAACTAACAAGGCTCTTATACTAAAAATAGTTGCCAAAACAAGGCGAAAAAATTTTTCGATCGTAAAGCACTCTCTGATGCTTCGCATCATGAGTCGTGCAATAGTTTAAAATTAAAAAAACAAGCTATTATAAATAATCCAAACTAAAAAGTAGAAAATAAATAATAGTTTAAAAAAACTAAAAAACTCGCTTTTTATAGAAAACCGAACTAAAAAATAGAAAATAAATTTTAATGAATTTAAATTAAGAAAATAGTGTTAAAAATTTCAATGAATATAAATTAATAATAGTGTGAATAAGAAAAAAAATATTTTATTTTAAAAAAAGCGTGGGGTGCATGGTGTCAATAGTTATAAATATTTTATTGATAGATATGAGTAGAGTGATTATCATTTCGATAATATATTAAAAAGCACCCCACGCTTTTTTTTAAATAAAATATTTTTTTTCTTATTCACACTATTATTAATTTATATTCATTGAAATTTTTAACACTATTTTCTTAATTTAAATTCATTAAAATTTATTTTCTATTTTTTAGTTCGGTTTTCTATAAAAAGCGAGTTTTTTAGTTTTTTTAAACTATTATTTATTATCTATGGTAGTTGATATTCAAAAGAATTACAATTATAACATACAAACTTTAAAAACACAATTAAAGGATAAAACACCTAGATACAAACATAGAAGACCCAAATCTGGATATATTGATAATAATTTTTATAAGACGCTTTGTTTGATACATACTCACTCATATTTTATCTAATACGTACATGTTTAAAAGAAACAAAAAGCAAAATTTTAAAAATAAATCCATTTGAAAGGTCACAGAAGGTTTAAACAATTTGAAGGTACCTATTCATTGCGGACTTTGCTTTACATTTCAAAAGACCTTTGGACGGTAAATACCTTATTATGATAGAAGGACCAACTCGGGAAGTTGGGACTTGACACTTATGGAAATTGCTTAGTTAGAACATCAAACAATATGAATAAATTGTGAGGAAGTTAATTTGCATTCATGTTTATATATAATTAAAGATTAATAGGTCATTTCTTAGAATATAATGTGTTGTAAACTGACTTAGTGTAAGTCAACAGAGCGAAACAGTACTTAACCCCAAAGTTGGGCAAAGATTCCAACTTCATAATTTACAAGTTTCGGCCCACATGGAGTATTCCTGCCACCTTTGGGCGGGTGCATCTGTATACCACCTTGCCCCTTCGGTTCAAAGCATGCTGTGAGAATTGTCGATATTCCCAAACACATGTGTGATATAAGCCGTATCACATCCTTGAGTTTTAAGAAGAGACTTTTGTATTGTACGAAATTATCCCTACGGCTGTTTTCTACCATCACACCGCTTGCCATTGGCACAAAATTCATCCTCACACATTAGAACCTTATATGGTCACAAACAGTGCAGTTTCAGAGGAATTTCCTCCTGCGAACGCTTAAGTCGTGGTAAACTTTGGATGACGATCTAAAAAAAAACACCATAATGACATTTATCCCCGAAGGAGTGGTCAGAGAAGTTACGAAGGTATGCCCGTAAAACCCATGTATCACTGATGGCATTCTGTCTTACAAACGCGATAGGTGGTGACTGGTGAGCCCATCAACATGCCGGGTACAACCCAGAGTCAAGACAACTTTACAATTGACAAGTTTTAACAATTTTGGTTGCCACTTACCGAGAATCGAACTTGGAACTTTTGACTTGGCAGTCGTATGGTCTATAACTGCGCCACTCGGCCGTCAAAAAAAATTGCAGGAAATAGTTGAGAGTGGTCATTATGACATTTAGTAGTATAGTGTGATATTGTTAAATTGTAATGATCATAAAAAGAATACCAGGTAATTACTAAATAGAAAAGACTGAAGACCCGAGTAGTTGCGTGAATAAGGAAAGACCACTGCCTAACAAGGAGATGGAGTTCATTCTGGAGTAGATAAAAGGAGTTCTGTTTTAGAACAGAACTCTCTCTCTTCTGTTACTAGAAGCTTATTTTTATCACGGTTCAAGTGACTTTCCTCAATCCGCAAAAGGTTCGGGTAAAGGTATTGTTTAACCGAATCTAGGCTAAAATTAATGGGAAAGATGAGTGACCAAACAGCGTACCCTTGAAATTTAATCGTGTCGGTCGAAGCCATTTTGAAAATCTCAACACAAAATACACTTTAAATTCATATATTGGCTCACCACATAAAAAATAATATAAGGTTATCTGTTGAAACATTTATTGTAAACCTATCCATTTAAAATATCATCCCTCACCCTTGTGGATAAAATGTTAATTCGATATCCACATTGATTTTCGACCCTATTCCATTATATTCTAAAATTAATATCCCTCGTGTTTACACAAGCGCTTTTGTTCATGCCCTGGATTTATATTGTATAGAAATAGGTACAATTTAGTAAAACCTTTCACACAATTATTTAACTGGTTGTTTTAATTTGCGTATCATGTAAAAAAGCGTACCCTTCCGTTATTTATTGGTTTCTTTACGACGCCGCCGTCAGTACTTTGGGAGTAAACTGGCTTATTTATGTAAATATTACAGCTAATAGA
The DNA here is from genome assembly GCA_946406115.1 of Apoda limacodes. Lineage (NCBI taxonomy): Eukaryota > Metazoa > Arthropoda > Insecta > Lepidoptera > Limacodidae > Apoda > Apoda limacodes. The sequence goes on along the minus strand of OX291550.1, from coordinate 8,268,517 downwards.
TAGTACAGACGATCTCCAGAAGATATAGCTACTTACTTTTCTTGTTTATCAGAACGAAAAAATTATGTGGATGACCAAAAAAGTATTCATTTTTGAATATGTGTGTCTCAAAAGTTTGTAAGTTGGTGAACAAGGTAATAAAATGTTAAAAACAAACTTGGGATTTTTGCGCAAGTTTAAACGCAGTTTTAGTATCTGAACAAAAGCCCCCTTTTTTGACAAGCTAGTTGTGGTTGGTCAGCATACTAATCAAGTATTAATATTTCAACTGTTGTTTGTAATTTAGTAATTCCGTACTTTACTACGTATCTAATGTATAATGCACGTCTAACTTTGTAACTACTTAACGAATTTCGTTGTGTTTAGTTTTGCTTTTAATAGTAAACATCTTGTTTACCTTGGCATACCTATATTTGGGATGTATTGTTGTTTCAAGTGGAAATTGTTTCTGTATAAATTATCAGGGAGTTGTATTCAAAAAGTCTTTAGCACGTAGGTCTATCGAACGCAAAATTTATGGAAGTAAGTCACAACACTTGTCTCATAGGCCATTTTTCAAATTTAAATCAACATTAGCCAGGTCCGGGTATGTCTTTTATGTAAGTTTGATACTCACAATATTTTATTCAATAAATTTACTCTGTTGTCAAAAGCATCTGTCTGAAAATACATTATCCTACATCCTTCCTTAGTAAATATTTTTCCTTTCAAACTGTGATTCCTTAAAATTGACTCTTAACCGGGCATACGAAAACAGATGAATTAAGATAAATGTTTCGTTCTCAGAGAAGGATTCGCGTTGGTTGTTAATGGTTATCTTATTTCATATGTATATATTTATCTATTAACTGCGTTACAATAAATATCGTAAACTATAAATAATATAGGTATGTAAACAGTCTATTACATTAATAGCTCCAAAATACAAACTAAAATCTAAACAGTTATCTATATAAAATTGTGAATAGTTTTATTGGATATAAATTCATTCGGGTCAACTGTGCGCACTTATATCCTTGGCCTCTCATTACTTCAAAAATATAAGAGTCAAGGAGACAAAAGTACCTGCTTTAAATTGACTATAACAGATGAAAACATACATTTTTGTAATAAACGATTAATGACAGCAATTCAGATACCGTATTTTGGGTAAATAAGCGCGCCCCTGTGGTGTTAGCAGGCGCACATAGGGTAAATGAACACACTGCTTAATATATCGTTAACTATTGTCCAATGAATTAACTAATTTTAAAAAAATCTTTGGAATATTCTTACATTGTTACTAAGCCTTTGGATTTAAATAAAATATTTAGCAACAGTCAAATAATTCCAGTTTTTGACTTGTCAGATTTGTAGTTTTAATTATCAGTATTGTGGAATTAGCCCTAACTTTGTTGTATCAGAAACTTGGACGCCACAATTTTTTCGGAGCTTTCGGATTTACAAGCAAATATCATCTTTAGTAAGCAATGCTTTCACGGGCCTCTGCGCGCTGCCCCAAATCTTTTAATGATTTTTTATTAGATTTTGTTTTATAAATTTAATTTGCTAATCCAGTGTCTCTGATTGACGCGAACAAACATTCAGCTCTCCAAACATACAATGTGGAATACAAATGGGTATATATGACTGGTAAAGACTGTGAAAGTAGCTTAAAACTAATTTCGTATTTCTGTAGCACATTTTTAAATAATTAGATATGATAATTAGAATGAACTAGTAGCGCCATATATAGTCCGGTTCAATTAGGTTCATTTTGTTTAAAGCGCCATCTAGGGAACAGGGAAGTTTTCCAAGAAGCTAAAGACATTAGAGTTGCATATCTATTCTCTAATATAGTATATAATCCATCATCGGCATTGCGATCACTTACCCGCTACCTCTAACGAATCTATACAGCAGTATATCTCAATTGAATTAAACAAAAAATATACATAAATAAATATCTAAAATCCACTATGTGTCAACCCTGGGGGCATAGTTTGTTTTTTTTGGACCAATTAGCTTTGTCTAGAGCACTGGGTATTCATACAAATGAAATGAAATAAATATATAAAATACATAGAAATAATCTTTGATATGAAAGTATATAAGACTCTAACCTTCAGGAAGTCATAAACGAAGAGAGATTATTTCTCTATGTATGTATATTTATATTGTATTTCTTACTTCAATGAAGATTTTGTGTGTTTATAAGATTGATGTACTAGGACTTTATAAGTCACTAGGAGTTGTATGTGACGCTCGTAACGAGCGTATTTCCAAATCAAAGATGTAGTTGGGATTTTCATCAGTCAGACTTGTGCCTCGGTAGCTCAGTGGTAGAGCACTTACACGGAATGTAAGGGTCGCAGGTTCAAGTCCTGGCTCGAGGTCAATCTTTTAACTGCATCTTTGATATGAAAGTATTTATTTATATTGATGATGTTATAGCCATGTGTATGGCATGTATAATATATTTTCTTCTAAGACTCTAACCTTCAGGGAATCATAAACGAAGAGAGATTATATGTATGTATAATTTATATTGTATTACTCTTACTTCAATGAAGATTTTGTGGTGTTTATAAGATTGATGTACTAGGACTTTATAAGTAACTAGGAGTTATACTGTATGTATATAACTTCACGGTTTTTATCCCCAAGCCCCTTTTCACCAATTACTTTAGTCCTACGTGACAGGTGGTAAGCCCAACGCCACAACACTGATTTAGATATTATTCTAACTAAGGTGGCTTCATATATGTCCCATATTACGTCGAAATTTACCAGCTATAATATGCAGTAGAATGAAAGATTAGAGACAGAATAATATACCGCCATTGTCGGTTCCTGCTCCTATAGCTTTTTCGGTATATTTATGTTTTTCATAAATTGCATTTGAATACGGTATTTACTACAGAAAAAATCTAAAGGAACACTAAATGAAAACGACGTTTTTCATTAAGTTCTTTAAAATAGGAAACTGACTGATATAGGAGTCATTCTGGAGTCGATAATAGAGGAGTCCTGTTCTAACAGAAGGTTTTTTTATCACGGTTCAAGTGGCTTTCCTCAATCCGCAAAAGGGTCGGGTAAAGGTATTGTTTAACTGAATCTGGGTTATCCGGAAAAAGCCTTCCATTTCTTAGTGGTTCTTGATTAATTGTATGTTATTTTCTACTCACCTTTGCTTATTTGATTACAGACTTACACACAGCATTACTAACTTAAGTTCTTAGTGGAGACCGACAATATACGTATGATTTTATTGTAGATAAATTATTTAAAATAATATAATGATAAGAAAAAATATTTCAAAACGAGTTTTTAATTATACCTCTATAGTGCACTTCAGGGCTGACAGCGTCGGTTAAAGGAGCTCTTCAACCGGGTTGAACTTGAAGTCAAGCGTGAAGCGACAACGAGACGGGGGACATGTTGCAGTATACAGCTGACGATGCGGTTTTATGAGGAGGGTGGGTCGAACGGAAAGCTCTTTGTGTTGAAAGTTCTATTAATTAAATAGGAAACAAGCTATAATCCAGTGTAGCTTTTGGTCAAGCGAAAGCTTTAAAAGATAGGACAAAGACACATGTAGGTACAACGATATGTCAAGGCTCTCGTTTTCGGCCTAACTTCACGTTTCTATAATTAAATTTCTTAAAATAATGTTTTTTTTTATTTTAAAGTTTCTGCAATCACTAAATAACACTATCACAGATAGTTATAATATTATTTCGTTTTTAATATTTAGCGTTTGTTAGATTTTCTATTGGAAACGACTGAAGTAAAAAAAAAAAACTTACCTAACAGATAACGTGAGCAAAAGAAAAAGAAAAAAAACAAGTCTAGTGTGTTAATTAACTAACTACCATGTCTTTAGCTTCCATAATTTAAACCTTCTGCGCTTTTGCCCTCGGCTTTGCCCGAGCAGATTTCGGTCATCGCCGCCGCGGGATTCTGATAGTAAACCCCTAAATTGGCTGTGGAATGTGTTTTCAGGAGAAATTCATTTTAAATAATTTAAAATATCCGGTTAGCTTATGACTTTCTGCATCCTTTCAATAATCTCTGTACCAAAACTAAGTTCGATTTGGTTGCTCCGTTGTGACGTTTAGTAATAACAAACAAACAAACAAACAGACTTTAACGAATATATATTAGTTAGGATTAGGATTTTTTTCGGATTTTCCGTCCTATACTTAAACAATCAAGACAACCCGTCGTTTTGCAAAGTGAATATTAGTTTTTACAGGGACTCCTCAGCGAGGTGTTCGAGATTGTTTTATAAGTTCCAACAGGGATTTCAATCACCTATTTGATGTTAGTAATACTGTTATTATTACGATTTATTTTTAAAGTCCAAAATCCGGTGGATCAGTAATGGCTGCATCAGCCAACTGCAACGAAAAAAACAATTATTTTCTTAATAATGCACATTTAGGTTTGCACCTAAATGTTGTACATGTACTGTACATAAATTCTTTTCTATGCTCTTTCTTTCTAATAATTTCAGAACGATAGTTAATGGTCTAATCAAGTGACTACTTACAAAGCCCATATGTTACTACTAACACAGTGTAAACAAGCATAAGTCCAACCTTTTGTGAGTGTTGACAATAATTTAGCCGACAAATTGCCCCAAATGCTTCGAGATTGATGTATCCGAGTCGTTGCCCTGTCTACCATCTGTTACTGGCTACTTTATTGCTGTAACTTAGTTCAAGTTACTTCTACGTAAGGTAAAGTGAAAGCACTTTTAAAAATAAGGAAATTACAACCATTTCGAGACAAAGTACTTAAAGTACAGTGTGACAAGTGACTTGTTTTATAATCAATTTGAGGAAGATAGCAACACCGCCATAAAAATGCCTGCAATGTGTAGGTTGGCTACATTTACATACAGTACAGTACACTTACATATACAGTTTTGTGTTATGAATTTTGATATAAACTAAAGTTACAATTATTTTATACTTTTAACGTTCCAGCTGATCCAGAATAATTAATTCTTATATGTATATCTATACTATTATATTCGAAAAAATATTTTTGCATTTGATAACCTAATTCTTGAGGAAGGTTATATACATTTTCACATCACGCTCCGACCCATACTAACCAAGCAAAAATAATAATTGCGTTGGCAAGCGATGTGACGTAGGCGTGGATCAGGAGATGGAGCTGATGGATTAGATATATTTAAAAAAAGGATCAGAGCTATTTAAAAGTCTCTGAACCCAAAAAAAATATTTTGGAATTTTCGCTTGTCTGTCGGTTTGTGTCAGAATAACGCAAAAACTACGACGAGCGATGTGGCCTGCCCATTGCCACTTCAGCTTGCTAACTGATTGAGCTATGTCGGTAACTTTGGTTGTTCTGCGAATTTTATCGCACATAGTAATACCAAGAATAGTTTGCTCAGGGACTCTAAGCTAAATTAAGAGGCCATCAGTAAGATACTACGTTTCTGTACCATAAGTAACCACTGGCAACACCCACTGATTGTATGTTTTGGACGAAAAGATGTTGCGTAGTTTTCCGAACGCTGTCTAACCGAGCTGGATTATTCGGTTAACATCTTTCTCAATGTTACACCTACCTAACTGGTCTACTTGCCCTAGGTATGTGTATTCGTCGACAACTGCGAGGGTGGCGTTCCCAACAACAACCGGTGTTGGCGCGACATGGAAATTCAACGTTACTTTCGTTTTATCCATATTCATTTTAAGGCCAACCTGTTGGGTACCCGGCCTAGTCTTGGTCTCCGAGCATCGTGCCTAGGTCTTCCAGCAATTCTGCCATGACCACTATGTCGTCGACAAATCGAAGGTGAGTGATGTACTCACCATTTATGTTGACGTCATATCCTTTCCACTTCAGAGAGTTTCGGAGAAATTACGTTTCCCTGTCTTAAACCTTTCTGCAGATGGATTGATTTCGTGTTCTGGTCTTGTAGTCAGACAAGTTCATACAAACACATCAGGATTTTGAAGTACCGATAGTCAATGTGGCATCGCTGAAGAGACTGTACCACCGCCCAGGTCTCGATACGTTTTCATACATAATGTGAAAAAGTAACCTAAACCTAGTCTGATTTTCATGATCATTTATAAAGTTTTTAAATGTTTTGGAAAACCAAGGTTTAAATACTGCCACATTCATTTCCTTTATACAGTCAGTCATCGCCTTTGATAAATCCAAAAACGTAGAGACAGTCATGGTCCCGCGACAAAATGTATGACTGGCTGGACAGCATCCTACTAGTCAGCGATATGTGACGACATAGGCTAAAGGAGTGCGCTCGCCCTCCGTCTCACCGCGCACTTTTACTCACAATTTCCCTGTCTGGACGCCTTCGATCTTCGACTGAATAAAAAGATTGAAAAATATTGTATACAATGTAAAATATATGAATATTAACATTTGTATCATCAATATAAATAATTACTTTCTTATCAAATATGCAGTCAAAAGATTTACCTCGAGCCAGGACTGGAACCTACGACCCTTACATTCCGTGTAAGTGCTCTACCACTGAGCTACCGAGATACAAGTCTGATGAAAATCCCAATGGCAACTTTCCTGCCATCTTAAAATATCAGCCAAGAGCTTAGGACTCACAGGCAAAAGCAAAAAAATACTTTATTCATTATAAGGCTTTACGTAGCTTCATAAACAAAATGTTAAATGACAAAGTATGCCATATTTTTCAACTTTTCCCCCTACATCACCTAATATAAGACAAGTAATACCCACTTATTAATTTAACTTGTGTTTTACGACACCGAAATGGAGAATGTAAATATGAGGTATAATAAACCTTAACGACTGTCTTCAAGAAACAGGAACACGTCAGGTTGATTTAGGGGAAAGTTTTATGTCTTGGAAAAGTAATTTCCACACAACTACTAGGCAACTTGTTTCATCAATGATGACAGATACAATCTAATCATAATGAAAATATGACTAACCTCCATAGGTGTTGTTCTGTACCTAAATTGACCTCGTCTGTCTGTCCTATGTCTTCTAAGGGAACCTAAGTGAGCCCTAAATTATAGCTTAAACTGATAAAGAACATAAAAGGTAGGGACAAGATCTAACTTAAAGTATTATAATACAAATAGAAAAATACAACCTAATGTCCGTGGCGTGGGACCCTCACTAAACAATGGCACATCACTTTTACTCTTAACACCTTTTCATATAATTAAAAAAAACACTTTTCTGAGAAAAAAGGTTATTTTTTATTCTTGCAGACTAATGACAACCACAAAGAAGATTGTTGCCAGAAATACAAAACAGGTAGCATTCGGAACCTAGGTGCGGCCCCGATAGTAACGGTACAAAACACAACTTATGCTTTCCTAGTACATAAATCTTACAAATGTACAGTTCCTTATATAGTTGAGAAATATATAAAATTATAATAGTTTATATTCGTTTAAGACTATCTGTAGGTAGGCGGCTTCGAAAAAAAAAACAAATTATACGAGCCATACCATTGTTATGTCTTCGCCTTCACGCTTTAGATATAACCTAATAAAAGCGCTTCTTTTACTGGAAGCAGCGTGCATTGTGTTGTAAAACTTGAACAATCTATTCAAGCTACATATCTGCCAAATTTTGTAGCAAAAGATGGAAAAAAAAAACCTCTAGGCAGAATTCTGTTTTATGCATGGAGAAAAAAAAATTGTTCGAATTAAAAAACTGTTTATTAAAATGCGTTTATACAAAATTTTATTAATTTCAAATTTTTTTTTCTGGAATCTACAAAACAATTTAAATTTAAGTATATTTTATTAATTCCATAAAAAAATAACAACAAAATAGTTTTATTCATTCCGTTATTAATAATTTGTACTTCGGATTACAGAATTTAACAAATCCTATAAAACTTTCCTTGTATTTATTAGGGTAATTATTATCAATAAATAAAGATTACCAAAGATTACAAAAAGTTTTATTAAAGAGGCAGATAAAACGCTACTTGTCATTACAATGAAGGCCAATTAACGTTTACAAACACCTTTCTAAGAATTAGTGTAGTTTACTAATAACAAACATTATATCGTACTGCTACGAATTAGGGTTGACGTCACGCGTCTTACATCGCGCTATCGAAGTTTTTTTGAAAGTTCGCATATATACCGACATCGCAAACGTATGATAAGGCTTTCTCCAAGTATAACTCCTCACCTGGCGGGGGAGTCCCCAATACCGCTGGTCCACAATTAGTATGCTTGAGCTGAACAGATATGACGCAGTATTTGCCGCAGGCCTTCCTTCATCTACCAGGTACACTGACCAGTTATTATCAACCGTGCGCTTCGCATGACAGAGCTTCATCACGACCATCTCGTATCGGTGTAATTAAACGCTGATAGTAAGCGTGCTTATACGTTTTTTGCATTCCATTAAATTTAACTTGTTTTTAGTAAACAACACTGTTATTCCAACATGACTAGTTTTATTCCTGTTAGTAAATAAAATAAGTAAAACTCATTGGTAAACGTCAGTGTAGTTTACTTGTCCTCGGAATTACTAATATTTTAGTGGTTATAAGTATTATTTACTTGTTGCTACTAAAGTTTTTTCTCCGTGTGGGGGATTTTTTATCGCGTTAGCAGGGACAGCAGCTAGTACAATTTATAACTATATAATATCATATTAGATCGATATCAATAATTCTTCTACAGTTACTTCACCCTTTAAAACAATAAACACAATAAATTTAACAAGCTTTTTCGCATATACTTAAAACGATAAATCTATTATTCGTTTAGTTTTTTTTTTTTCATTAAGAACTAAAATATTCAATCGTTTTGAAAAGCCGCAAAGTTCAAACGTTTTAGAAAGCACAATCGACGTTACTAATTTTACGTATAATGCACATTGCACATATCTATACTGTAGACGCAAGCAAACTCTACGAGAACATCAAATGGTTTTTAGAAGGTTCAATTTCCGTTTACTCAAAAAACTTTAAGCAAAAATAAATTGAATCCTCTTATCCTTTTGAAACTTATAACAGTATCATTGAATCTGAGCATGCTCCACGAAGTGTAATTTTACGCTTTGTTTCAAATTCCTTTCAGACTTTTAGCAGTATATTTCTTTTTATTTTTTAATGCAGTCAAAACAAGGTTATATTAAAACAAAACAATATTATGACTACAAGCTATAAAATATTTTATAAAGAGTTTTAATTAAAGTAGATACACGATAAAATTGTTATAACAAAGTACCTTAAGAAAAAAAAACTAAACTTCTTTCATTCTACTCAGGCCTCTCTGTCCCGTTGGGCACTCTGGGCCAGGGCCCAGTGATCGATACCAAATCACACAACGATAACCCATAGTTTTTACCGAAAAACATAGTTTATCCGAAAAAATCAAACGATAATGACTGACTATAATACTTACTGTCTAGGGACTGAATATAGGGACGGAATATATGGTTTGAAGATGCTCAATTACAAGATGCATAGGTAAACCAAATTAAAATGGAAATAATATAAAATTGTACGGCTTAAAAATTTTATTTAAAACATTTATTGTATTGTAATTTTTAAGATTTAAAAAAAAAATAACTATCGGGTTTCCTGCCGGATTCTTCTCGGTAGAAATCAACAACATTGTGAACCGGAGGGAGGGTGGGAGGTTTCAAATTTCAAAACCTTGACGATTCAGAAGTGATTGTAAAATCCTAACTTGAATAAATAAATTTTTACTTTGAATTTTGAGTTTGTCTACTTTTACTATTAGCTTTTGCATGCTTTCCAATTTCAGTATACTAAGATAAATTTAAATGTATAAAATTACAATTTAATGGTACACTAAAAAAAGGTAAGGTTTATTCTAATGTGCCAAGGGCCTCCAATAGGTTAAAGACGGCCCTACTTCTACTTAAAAGATCTACATACATTTATTAATTGGTGTTGCAAGCGTAGGTAGTATGTAGGCTACGGTGACCGCTTTCCATCAGGCGGACCGTAGGCTTGTTTGCCAAATTAGTGGTATAAAAAAAGGGTTAATTGGCTTTTTCATTATGGAAAAATTAAAAACATAATGATACGAAACTGTACAAAGTTAATATTAATTCTTTGTTAGGTAAATAAGAAAATAGATGCTATTTAACGAAACGTATTTCATAAAAATCAGTGAAAAATTGTGATATCCTTTCACGTCTGATGTGTACCGACTAGACTTGGAGCTTGTGGCTCAGTGATTTACATTCGTCTATCGGAAACCATATGCGAAATTACGCAACATCTAGCGTACTCAGCCATGGGATGGGGGACCGCGATAGTGTAAATTTTTTCGTGCATCGGATTTGGAAGGCACGTTATACTGTCAATCCTAGTTGTTGTCACATGACAGCAGTAATTAAGCCAAGTCAGAGCTAGAATCAGAGCTTAGTTGGTGGCTTGAGTTGAAAGTTCTGGCAGGCAAGGAGCCGCAACGTCTGCCGATTCGTATTTGGCCAGTGGGGCGGACTACGGGGTAAGCCACAGGGCAACACTATACGAACGAAGAACTAACAGAAAACAATAAAGCGCTAAACACCGCCCAAGAAACAACAATAGAATGAAATGGTAGCGCCTGACAAAGAATCATCTGCAAACAAACGGCTTTGTTAATTTTTGTGTTGCCTTTGCAAAGAGTATCAAAATTATTTAATAGTGGACTAGATTCTCTTTACAAAACTATTATTGTTTACTTAGTCTATGAAATAAAAAAATCGTTTTCACCGTGTTTTTATTTCACAGACAACAAACTTGTTTGCGCAATTTGATTGATTATTTTGCCGTAGAGATTAGATTCTTAATAGCCCAGTAGTAGACCCACGCCGGAGTGCGTGAGTTCGAGTTTTGCAATGTATTCAGTTTTTTTTTAAAATTTTTATTTAAAGTTCTAAAGGTAATGAGATAGGTGACGACCATGCGAAAACTCGAAAGATTATTAATTAGGTACAAAAAATGGTGTGTTTATTTAAATATTGGTTTAATCATAAATTGCCGTTTATAACTTTTACCTCAAACACGGTTTTATTTTGAATGAAGTTTAAAATATAATTAAACCTTTTCCCAATACCTTCACGATTTATTGATTTATTGACTTTGGTTTATTAGACTCTTGATGATGACTCATGGGATTTCAAAGTCAATTTTATTGAGGAACCAATTTTAGTTGGAAATAAGAAAAGTCTAGTAAAGAAATATGTATGACTAAATTTCCTTAATAATAGTTATTATCAGAAATAAACAAAGATCTCGCTTTCTAACTTTTGGAATAAAGCTCCTTAGGGCACCCGCACACTTTAGACGCTTATCGTCTGAGAGCTATGCTGAAAAAAGTGTCCGGCTTTTGCCCTGCGACACAGCCATGCATGTAGCTCGTGTAGCTCAGTGCAGGTTTTCTTTTTCTTTTGACATGAAACATTCTATGTATTTTGACAGTTTTCACGCTTATTCGACATAAATTATTATATAATATTATTATACTTTATGTATAGCGATAACTAAGTATAATATATTTAGGTATACTACATATCTATCTATACTAATTTTATAAATGCAAAAATAAGTTTTCTTGTCTTTTCTTCGCATAGTCATAACGGAACATCCAATTGAGCTGAAAGTTGGCACAGATTTCGTTAATTCATAAGCTAACAAATTCCACGTGGATGAACTATAGCTTGCTTAAGCAAATTTCCTTACTGTAATCAGGGTGTTGCCTTTGAAATCTCAGTCTGATAAACTAAATTAGCGTGGGTGGAACCGTGGGCAAAAGCTTGTAACTATATAATAAATGCTAATCCTTGATAGGTTTCAATGTTACACACAAAGGTCGGCCAAAATTACAGACACAAACCATCGATTTAAAATATTAATTAAGTCCCTAGCTTCCTTTACAGCGAATATAATATTAAATTTTGGCACTTAAATAAACATTTTAGCCATCTGCTAATTAAACCATTTTAATCTTTAGATTCCCTAAATAACTTTAACTTATCCCAACTTCCCTTGTTGATCCTTTTACCGTTACAAACCTCCGATGAAGGTCTTTACATTTCAAAAGTTAAGTCAATGTATACACACTTGTGTTAGCTTCCGTGCTCTTTTGACTTTGCTCCTTTTAAATTCCCCTACCTGTACAGTTTATTTATCTAATGTAAGTTTTAAAATACATTTTGAAGTGTGTTCTAGAATATACAGAAGAAACACCAGGGATATTTTATCACCTAATTGATTCTCAAGTAGGTAATTAGTGAGTATTAAAAAAGCGGCCAAGTGTACGCATTAAGTCAGGGTGCCGCAGAATGTAAATCTACAAATAATGTGAAAATATTTTGTTTAAAAAAATTCATTGAAAGTAATTGTTTATAAAGTTCTATTATTGAAATTTTTTTCTGTTTTTTTTTTCTAGAGTTAGAGGGGGACACAATTATTTTTACTTTGGGAGCATCGCTGTAATTCGCAAAATAAACATCTTACAAAAAAATTTACTTAGGAACCTCAAGTGATTTTTTAAACTCCTATCCAACGATCGCGATGGTTTACACGTTTGGCATTGATCTAAGATCGGGCCATGCATAGGTTTTGATTTATTATTTACAATATGCGAAAAATATGACCGTATTTTGGGCATATTTTTTTTTACATTGACTTCGAAACTAGATTTTTTTACAACTTCAAGGGGCCGTAGACCTTAGTATTTGATATTTATTTCAAAAAGACAGACAGACAGATATCCTATAAGGATTATTTTTTTCTTTTGAGGTACGTAACCCAAAAAAAATTACATAAAAACTTTTGGTAGTGTGTTTTTTATAGAATGTAGTATACAATTTTATTTAACAACGCTTAGTAAAAAGCCAAAAAGCCAAATGTGAGTTTTTTTTTTTTTTTTATACCACTAAGGTGGCAAACAAGCTTACGGCCCGCCTGATGGTAAGCGGTCACCGTAGCCTATGGACGCTTGCAACACCAGGGGTATCACTTGCGCGTTGCCGACCCTTCAGAAATCTAATAACTTCTTTCTTGAAGAACTCCATACTGTAGTCCTTGCAGAATACCTTGGCAGGGAGCTCATTCCACAACTTAAGCGTTCGCGGGAGGAAGTTTCTCTGAAACCGCACTGTACGCGACCATTTAGGTTCTAAAGTGTGAGAATGGATTCCCTGCCGATGGCGAGCGGTGCGATGGTAGAAAGTAGCCGTGGGCATCATTTCGAACAATTCCTCAGAACACAACCCATTGTACAAGCGGTAGAACACACACAGTGAGGCAAAGTCTCTCCTTAGACTTAAGGGCTCGATACCGCAAGTGAGTTTGGAATCGTCGACAATTCTCACAGCCCGTCGTTGAACCGAGTCAAAAGGGCCAAGCTGGTATCCGGGTGCACCTGCCCAGAGATGGCAGCAGTACTCCATATGGGGCCGAACTTGCGACTTGTAAAGTAACAACCTTTGCCCCGACGTGAAGTACTGCTTCGCTCTGTTGAGTACACCAAGTTTTTTGGACGCCAGCTTCACCTTATCTGATAAATGATCTCGGAACTGAACATCGCTGGAGATGTCGACACCAAGGATCCCAATGCTCTTGGAGATGGAGAGGGGAGTGTTCTGGAATTGTGGGACTACAGTGAATGGAGTTTTCTTAGCGGTGAACGCGCACACTTGTGTCTTTGTAGGGTTGAATCGGACCAAGTTTACCCGTCCCCAGTCAGAGACCTGGGACAGTGTTGTCTCGATTTGAGACACAAGTTCTCCGCGGTTTTCCTCCACAACGGAACGAGGGATGTTTGCACGACCCGTGTAAAAAGCGTCTCCAGTACTGTCATCTGCATAGCAATGTATGTTGTTCATGTCCAACATGTCATTGATATGCAGTAGAAACAGCGTAGGAGACAGCACAGAGCCTTGCGGGACACCAGCATTAATGTCCATGCTATCAGAGCAACTACCGTCAACTACGGCTCGTATGCGTCTGCCGGACAAAAAGCTAGCCACCCATTTGCACAAACCCTCGGGCACTCCGTAAGATGGCAACTTCGATAGAAGACCGCGGTGCCAGACCCGATCGAACGCCTTCGCTATGTCCAGGCTACATGCCAATGCCTCCCCCTGACTCTCAATGGCTAGTGCCCATCGGTGTGTGAGATACACTAGAAGGTCACCAGTCGAGCGACCGTGGCGAAAGCCATATTGGCGGTCGCTGAGCAGGTCATGTTTTTCTAGGTATCTCAAAAGCTGTGTGTTGATCACACGCTCCATCACCTTAGAGAGGAGAGAGGTAATAGCGATAGGCCTGTAATTCGATGGATCTGATCTATCGCCCTTTTTGGGCACCGGGTGCACATTCGCAGTCTTCCATGAAGACGGAAATTGCCTAGTGTGGTAGGAAAGCGCGAAGAGGCGCGTGAGTACAGGACATAACTCAGGAGCACACTGCTTAAGCACCACTGCTGGTATACGGTCTGGCCCACTCGACTTATGAACGTCTAGAGAGAGCAACGCCCGCCTGACCTCCCGCTGCGTTATGGAGATTTCCGGCATGGTCTTACCGCACCACGGTAAAGTAGGTGGTACAGCGCCTTCATCGTTCATATTCGAGTTCGAGGCAAAGAGACTGCCCAGTAGATCGGCTTTCTCTTTAGCACTATGGGCCAAGTCACCATCGGTCTTTCTCAGTGGTGGTAACGACGACTGGCAGAAGTTCCCTTCGGCAGCTTTGGCAAGCGACCAGAAAGCACGACTCCCAGAAGGATAGCTCGCAAGTCGCCCACCTATTTTGCCGATGAATTGGAATTTTGCTCTGGCAGTTGCTTTCTTACTGAACCTCGAGGCAGCATTTAATTTGCGTTTTAACTCAGAAATATTCGGATCCTTATTAAAACGAGCCGTGGTCCAAGCCTCATATGCATTTTGCTTAAGAATTTTAGCTTTTCTGCAAGACCTATTAAACCACGGTCGTTTTTTGACGCCGGCAGCTACTCGCGGGTTAGGAATATAGCATTCCATACCAGCAAGGATTGTCTCAGTGACTGCGGCTGCGCAGACGTCAGGATCTTCTGAGTTAAAGCAGATCTGCCTCCACGGGTACGATGCGTAAAATTCTCGCAATCCATCCCAGTCTGCCGACTTATAGTGCCACACACGACGCCAATTAGTTGGCCCAGAAGGATCAGGTTGTGTGCATGACACTTGAGTCCGAACGAGACAGTGGTCCGAAGAGGCGCATCCACTGAGACGGAGTATCCGTCCGGACGAGTAGTCAGCAGAAGGTCCAGTAAGGAGCTCGTATGTTCCTCTATATCTGGTATTCTCGTTGGAGAAAGTCCCAGCTGAGAGAATCCATAGGTCAGAGCAAATTCGTGAGCAGATATCCCAGCATAGTTATTGGTTCGAGAACTGAGCCACTCGCGATGGTGGGCGTTAAAGTCTCCCAAAATAACTAGTTCTGCTGTGGGATATTGCTCTAGAACTTTGTCAGTCGTCAAACTCAGGTGCGTGAAGAGTCGAGTTACGTCCGTGTCACCGCTATGAGACCTGTATAGGCACGCATAGATACGAGTGTGGCCGCCGTAATCTACGCGCACCCACAATATCGACAAGTCCCTGTCTTCAAGGCTATGAAGGCGGCGACAGCAGATATCCTCCCGGACGAACATACATACACCGGCACGACTCACGAAATTGTGCTCAAGTTTGTAACCGGGATAATGAAGGTATGATGTATCGGCCGGGCAGGATATCTGCGTCTCCGTTAGAAAAAGAATGGTCGGCTGCGCAGTCTCCAGATGGAGGTGGACTGCGTTAAGATTTGCGTGAATACCCCTAATGTTGCAAAAGTCCACATTAAATGTGGATGGAGCGGCCGCTGAATAAACTCTTTTTCTTTTATTTCTTGCCATATTTTTTATTTTTTGAAAGTGTTATTTAGATTAAAGATGAGGATTCACTGCACTGACAGCTTAGAGGACAAAAGGTGCGGTACTAGAACTGCCAAAGCTCGCCACGGATGATACGGTTGCTGGCACGGCGGGCGGAAGGGCCCCTGATCCCCCTCTGTTGTAGTAGCCGGGTCCACTCCGGTCTCCTTCTCCGGCACGACTACCACTTCAGATACTTTACACAGGCTGGCGAATCAGCCTCCCAGGGCGGAGATTAAGTGATCCCTGGGTTCGGGATCCCGTTCAACCTGCGGGCGGCCAGCGGTCAGCCGTTTCATCAGGTCTCCCTGACCGCCGAACCAGCACGCCGCGTCTACGCCGAGCATGACAGCAACAAGTACCGCCGGTCCTCCGCTGTCCGCGCAGCGAATCCTCAAAGAGCTCTGGCAACCTTACTCACCGCCAGGAACACAACACTACTCAATGTTAGTGTTATTGTGGCCGCGGTTTTCTGTAAGGTGGAGGTACTTCCCCAGTTCGGGCCGCTCATTCGAGCAAGTACTCGCTATGCCCTGCTTTAGTGAAGTCTACTACTACCTTCCTGTTGTTAGAAGAAACGTCCATTCTCTTAATAAATTCCAATTTGTTACCTTTCATTTTATAGGCGACTTCGAAAATTCAATTTAAGTAACGGTAAAGACTAAAGCTACAAGAAATAAATGAAAGGAGCAAGTCAGAGGCTGGGATTAACGAGTTCCTTCCTGACCTCGTTCAACGTTCATTTGCCATCAATTTAATACTCAACCAATATTTCATAGTGTTTGACTTGACGGTTCAATCAAGCTGGTATCACAATACGTTGTTCAATCCTTCTAATTAATGGGTGGGTATAATAAATTTATTTAGTCTTTTGGACATCCTGCTTCCTACTTTACTAAGTATATTTTAAATACGATATAAAGCGTGTTTCTTGGGTTATTGCTTTGGCCATCTTTAACTCAAAACTTTTAAAGATTTTTATATAGCACCCTCGAAAACCTAATAGAACTTAGTTTGATTTTGAATTTGAATCAAAGAATTTTTGCCTAGAAATTGACGCAATGTTAGATCCGCCATGTTAATAATGGTGATGTCCAGGTGTGGTGATTGAGATGTCGATAAAGCAAATTTGTCTATTGGTTCTAAAGTTTTAAGATTCCAGAAAAAAGCCCACGTAAGGTGTAAGGTGTAAAACAGTAGTATTACTTTATTTACTGGACAAATTGTACAAACTAAGTATGAAGGCTTCGTTGATGTATGCGACATTTAATTTAAGTCGTAATAACTGATGATTTCAGATAATTTTTAACAATTACCAATAAAAGATTTTATATCTATTTTCTTTAAAAAAAATCCTTACAATAGACGTTTATTAGCTTTCCTGTAAGACTTTTTTGCGATAGTTGTATGAATAATATTAGAATAAATGTAAAGTCAACAGCTTAAGTCACTTATGCTTAATATTTTTCTTAAGAGACTAAACGTTTTTTTGTCTCGTCAAAATGGGTCCAATATTTAAAAAGAATTTCTGCACAAGGGACAACCGGACTTTAAATACATTAACTACAGAGAAAACCAGTCTTAGATATTGGTTCAGATTACATTAAAAGGTTTAATTTAAATGTGATGTCAGTATTTTCGTAAAAAAGCTTCTGTTTTCTTAATTCAGATGTTTTAATATTTAAGTTTTTCGTTGTTTTATATTATTAACAATTGATCAAGACCTAAGTGCTATTATAGTTATTTTAATGCTATTACAAACATTTTTTTAGTAAATAATAATTTATCAAAACAAGGTTTCATTTTTTTATACATTCTAAAGTGTAGAGGATGGAACCAAGTCTGGATTAACTGTAACCTGGTTCCCCCGGTCGACATCTCAATCACCACACCTGCACATCACCATTATTAACATGGCGGATCTAACATTGCGTCAATTTTTAGGCAAAAATTCTTTGATTCAAATTCAAAATCAAACTAAGTTCTATTAGGTTTTCGAGGGTGCTATATAAAAATCTTTAAAAGTTTTGAGTTAAAGATGGCCAAAGTAATAACCCAACAAACACGCCTTATATCGTATTTAAAATATACTTAGTGAAGTAGGAAGCAGGATTTCCAAAAGACTAAATAAATTAATTATACCCACCCATTAATTAGAAGGATTGAACAACGTATTGTGATACCAGCTTGATTGAACCGTCAAGTCAAACACTATGAAATATTGGTTGAGTATTAAATTGATGGCAAATGAACGTTGAACGAGGTCAGGAAGGAACTCGTTAATCCCAGCCTCTGACTTGTTCCTTTCATTTTATTTCTTGTAGCTTTAGTCTTTACCGTTACCTAAATTGAATTTTCGAAGTCGCATATAAAATGAAAGGTAACAAATTGGAATTTATTAAGAGAATGGACGTTTCTTCTAACAACAGGAAGGTAGTAGTAGACTTCACATTCGAGTATTATTATAGTTAGGGTTCTGTTCTTGGTGAAATAAAATGAAATGAAAAATCCAGCTATAGACCCTGTATTTACTAGCTGCAAAGACTATTTTTGGAAGATCAGATTTTTGGAAATAAGTAATTATTTTTACCTTTTTAGTGCATCGTTTTTAGGCCGGTTGTTTTTTTTCTCGTACACTATAAACATCGATACTCGTAAGAAAATTTTATACAATCATCAACATAAAAGGCGGTTCACCAGTTCCAAATTAACATTAATAAATTTTTTTAAAACAAAATTTTAAGTATTAAAATCACTACATTAATATGGGACCACCTCAGAAGTATACCCTTTAAAAAAAAGAAGAATTTTGAAAATCCGTCTATATATGACGGAGTACTGTCCGAAAAAAAAAATACAAACATCCGAATTAAGAACCATCTCCTTTTTTGAATTGTGCATATCAAGTGTAGATCCAACATAATATTACCTATTAAAAAGTAACTGATAGTAAGGTTTATTTAGCTTATTTTATCGATTTATTTCATTTTATTTAGTAACAAAAACCACAGATTATATAATACTATACTAGTACCAAAACTAAAATGTGGTGGGAATTTACCTCTAATTCTACATTCCTTTTAAAAACACGCACATTTTCTTATCTTACTTATAGCTGCATTGTCTAACATAGCTTACTTGTCGCCTAACAATCCTAAAATCAGCGAAAAAATTTTGACACAATCAAATATCCAAATGAAAACAGCGCATAATAAAGAGAAAAATAAAGTGGACAGGACAGGATATACTTACATAATCTACGGACACCCTTTAACCCTTCGCTCGCTCTACTCATTTCATTAGCAAGATTTTTCCATTTTGTTTCAGAGTCTCTAACTAAAAGATAAAATATTCAAATTATGACTTAGGTTTAAATTACGTTTACTTTAGTCCAGTTTAGTTACGGGTCACGTTTGGTTTATTAAGAGGAAATATTAGACCTAAGCAAATGCACATATGTATTTATTTGGAAATACAATTGCTGTCGCGCTAAGACCCGGGACAAGATACTGATTTGCATTTGGAACAACTGCGCCTCGGGCTAATTATATATCTAGCCACAATTATCAAAATCGGTGTATTCCCCACTTTTCTCCTCCAAATCTCAACCGGATTGTATAAAAATTACTTATTATAGAAGTTAATGAATAATTCTATGCCTTTATGTTATGTTTTCTTAAAAATTAGTTTACATTTTCGTACAGAGCGCATCTAAAAATGTCATAAAAATCGGCCAAGTGCAGGTCGAATTCGCGCACAAAGGGTTCCGTACCATTATCTATAAAAACGGCAAAAAAATCACGTTTGTTGTATGGGATGGTATTATCAATATCGAGCAAAAACGAGCAAAAAAATCACGTTTGTTTTTTGGGAGTCCCCTTAAATATTTATTTTATTCTGTTTTTTAGTATTTGTTGTTATAGCGGCAATAGAAATACATCTTCTGTGAAAATTTCAACTGTGTAACAATCACGGTTCATGAGATACAGCCTGGTGACAGAGGGACGGACGGTCAGCGAAGTCTTAGTAATAGGGTTCCGCTAATTACCCTTTCGGTACGGAAACCTAAAAAGAGACAATTTTTATTTGTGTGAAAGTGCCTGTGCGCTATGTAATACATTTTAAGGTTTTCTAAACACGCCTTAAAAACCCGTTTTCTTAGAAAAAAAAATTTAAACTTTGTTTCCACACTATATTATCGAGGTAAATGGATATTACCTACTTAAATAACAATTATTTTGGCAAGAATTTCTCCGGATCCGCTGTATTATTCGGCATATGGTTTAAATCCTGACAATCGTTAAAAAACGTTCATTGGACTTTGTTTGATCAAAATAAAATCTTCAACTGACCGCTTTTCACTCTTTTTTAAACATTTTACCCCGCTTCCTGCTCCGCGTCATGCCCCGCGTACTGTTTTGTCGGTTTTTGGCGCGTGACAAAGGACCTAGTACGGAGCGTCGCGATTAATTGCGCGAGTAGAGCGATGAGCAGCGCGAATGACATATGTAGTGTGGCAGAGGAGAGAGGCTTGTTGATTACGTCGGGTACTCAGGTCTCCCATTCTCAGAGGCATAATGTGTAAAAGTACTTTCGTCTCTCGATAGCTAAAAACAAGTCTCGTGAGATCCGAGTAGGTACTTCAGTCTTTTTGCAATAAACTCCTTGTAAACTTTAACAAAATTTTAAATTCATATTTCTAACGTAATTTAATCCCTAAAATTAATTAAAAAGACAAAAAAAACATCTTATATCTTGTGAGGCCCATTAAGGATTAAGTTGAAAGTAACTCGTTATAACTTTTAAATCCAACAAAGGAGCTAAAAACAATTTCGTAGACAGTTTTTGTAACAGTTATTAGGCTGTTAATTATTTTAAATCCCTCGTAAATTTTGAACTGCAGTTATTATTATTATGTAATAATTTGAACTGATGATAATAATCTATAAAGACGTGAATTCGTTCAGCATTTTTGAAATTTTCGTTAAATTTGGTACCGATATTGATCTTGAAAATTATTTTAACTTTTTTAATCAGTTATTTATAAGTACACCTAAATTATTTAATAAATTACATGATAAATGAATAAATCGTAAAATAATTTATCTAGAATCTTTACTTATCTAAACTGATATAGTACTATCTACTATATAGAATGTGACTTTCTGCGCCGGATGCCAGTTTGAATCCCACCCGTGCGTTAAGGCTTCTCAACAACAAATTAAATAAAAACATGACACCTAAAAAAAACTAAAGTACAAATAAAGTAACAGTACCTACATTATTATTCCGTCTGTGATTAAATGCCTAGATGATTATAACGATCTATTTTTTTGTACAAAACTCTAAAAATCCAAAAAGAAACTAACAGATTTCTCTTACAATTTTAACTTAAAACAGAGGTCTCTAGTAGATCCATATCTGATGTTAGACGGTTAATGTGGTGTATTTTTATTATTTATATGTAATAAAAACTCAAAAATTCCAACAAGAGCGTAACATTACCTACATAATAATTGCAACTCAAAACAGAGGTCTCAAACAGATCCATCGCTGATACAAGTGTTAAAAAAGTTATATTTTTATGTACAAAAGTCTAAAAAGAAAGTAATTGCGATTGGAAAATGTTGGTATAAGAGAAATGGCTTTAAAGTGGTTCAAAGATTACTTGTCAGATAGGTCACAGAGAGTGAGAATAGCTGGACAAGTAAGTGACTCATTACATTGTGAATACGGAATTCCACAAGGTAGCACACTTGGGCCTACGCTATTTCTCATTTATATTAATGATATATGTGATGCCGTTGCCCCATTGGACCTTGACCTACTTATGTTTGCTGATGATACCGTCCTTATCTTCCATGGGAAAACATGGGATATTTCATTCCAACTGGCTGAAAATGATTTAGCTAGAGTTACAACCTGGCTAGAAAATAGTCTGTTGTCTCTCAATATGAAAAAAACCAAATACATGTGCTTCAGTAAGACAGTATCGGGAGAACCAGGTGTGACACAGAAGCTTAAACTACATACATTTCCATGTAACAGAGGAATAGATAAACATAAATGCGACTGCACAACCTTGACCAGGGTCTCTCATATTAAGTATTTAGGCATAGTAGTAGATGACAAACTTACATGGAACAAACACGTAGAGTCTACGGCTGCTAGAATTAGAAAGATGACCTATGTATTCAAAAACCTACGCTCTGTAGCTGACATAAATCTTATGATCAAAACATACAAAGCGTTATGTGAATGCCTAATAAGGTACTGCATCTGCGCTTGGGGAGGCGCAGCCAAAACTTAACTTATATGTGTAGTATTGAAGGTACTTATGTCCTTGCCATATAGACATCCTATACAAGAAGTTTATAATATCTTCGGTATCCTATCAGTGGGAAAGATATATATTTGTGAAATACTGAGGAGGTATCATAGAACGATAGTTCCCGACCTACCAGTATTATCAAACCGAATTACGCAAACTAACAAATTATAAACTTAAAACAGTAATAACGGACTGGTTAAAGCCCTTGGACTATAGTGAGGTAGAAAAACTTCTCACAGTCATTGGTTAAACAGTGTTTTTGCAAACAACAAAAACCTGCATCTACACTAACTTGCAGCACACTCACACCCTCATACACACACACACACACACACACACACACACACATACATACATACACACACATACATACATACATACACACACATACATGCATCTACACATATATACACCTATATTTAACATATTTTTATTATTAATGTGTAAATATACATTGGATTGGTACTCTCTTTTTTAATATTTTATCTTTTATTTATTCATATATATGTATATATATTTCTTCTCTCTCAAAATTCTACTAATGTATTGTTTCCATTAATTAGGATTATCTTACAATGATCACAAAATATTGTCAAAACCTGTAATTGTATAAAGGTGGGAAAGACACTGGCTTCTGCAACACAGTTTTTACTAGTGCGGGAGTCAGGGCAAAAACTGTAATAATAATCGCTAATAATATTAATAATGCTATTTTTGTGACAATAAAAAAAAAATGATGAAGAATGACTTAAAATAGCTCAGCCAAAACTACTGCACCTAGAATGACGAAATTTGAACGGTTGATTTCAGTCGTATCGACTTCGTGAGGATTTTAAAAAATTATTGCGTTAAGGAGTTAAAATACGGCTTATAATTTTTCATAAAATCCTGTAATTTTTAAAATTAAATCCGTAAAAATTCGTATTTGTCTATAAAATATAATGAATAGCTAAGAATGACGTGTGACAACGTCTTGTCCTCATTTTTGATGTAGTAAACCAAGGTCATGGTACTACAAATGATGGCATCACTGCAAGAAGATTCTTTGAAAACCCAGAGAAAAATGCTGCCATCACAGGACTGGATGCAGAACTAATTCGTTGATTTGCTGTCATTTTACAAACTATTTCATCTGGCGAGCATGAACATATGGAACAGTTTAAATATTATGCATTATGCAAGACTGCTAAAAATTATGTTGCATTATATGACTGGTACTGTATGTCGGCAATAGTGCACAGAGTTCTCACTCATGGAGCTGATATCATAGCTTGTCACTAAATTGGAAATCTTTTTAAAGAGGCATCGGAAGCCCAAATTAAGGATTTCCAAAGGTTTAGAGAACACAACTCCCGGAAGAAAATCAGAGCAGAGTGACGTGTAATGAAGACATTTTCAACTTTCTTCTTTTTTCATCGGATCCACTGATATCATTGACAAGACCTACTTTGGACGCTAGTCAAAATAAAAGTATCTGTGATGAAACCTTTAGTCGCTTAAAACTTCAAGCCCCTGAATTCGAGTTTAGTGATATATCTCAATTAGAATCTGATTATGAGTCTGACTCAGATAATGGTAACGTAGAATAGGAACATATTTCTTTATTAAGACTACTTTGCTTGCTGCTTTGTATATTGTATGTATAAATCAATTTGTTCTTTTAATATATATATATATATATAAGTATATATTTAATGGTAAGTAGGTACTTGTATTAAAAGAAAACAATTCCATATTATTTGTGAGCAACCTTCAAAGCTCAGTTACAAAAGAAATGAAGTATTTGGAGATCTAACATCATTTTTGTAATAGGAAATGTAAGATTTTTAAGGCAAGCTTAGGCAAGGGTCGTCCTATTACAGCCAAATTACATCAAATCGGACGATTTGGTCGTGTTGTGTAGAACGCCATGCTTTATACGGATAAAATAGATTGTACTCAAATAGAATTACTAAAGTAACTGTCGTTTCGTTGAGCACAATTTTCTTTAGACGTGTGAATCATGATTGAATTACTTTTTTCTTATCACGGAGGAAATAAGGCTTGAAATTATTTAGGAAACGACTGAATGATGCAATTATTATAAGGTACGCACGCTACTTTCTTTTTCTTTTTGTAGGTTCTGTTCCCAGAGGGTCCCAACGGAGCTCTATTACTAAGCCCACGCTGTCTGTCTGTCCGACCATTAAATGGCTCTATCTTTTAGACCGAAACAGGTAGAAGCCTGATTTTTTCACAGATATGGTATAATGAGGGATTATCTAACAAATAATAAAAAGTTAAAATTTAAGGGGAGGTCCCCGTACAAGAAACCCATTTTCGTTGTTTTTGCTCTATCTTTAAAACAATAATACATATAAACTTCAAACCTGGAGAAAAAATTGTGTTTACCCTAAAGTATGACAACAAATAATAAAAATTGGCCAAGTGTGAGACTGGTTGAAGCTATTACTATTTTAAATGACCCGTACGCCATCTAGCAATAGTATTAAGAGGAACGAGTCCTCAAACAAGAAATACATTTTTGTTGTTTTTGTTCTATCGTAAAATTAATAATATATATAAACTTCAAACTTGCAGTGAAAAATAGTGTGAACTCAAAGTATTACAACAAATAATAAAAACCGGCCAAGTGTGTTTTAAAATACGGTAATTAATTAATTTCGTAGTTCATAAAATACATAATACTACTTTTTCTATTGATATTTACATCTAACTGTTATGTTTTTTATTATCTCAACATTGCAGAAGTCCGGGGAAACGGCTTACGTTCTATAGATACAATATGTCACAGGGGTCATCAATACATAAATAGTTTATCAACCTGAAATAATGTAATGTATGTTAGTAACGTTAGGGGAAAAATATGTATCGTCGTTTCAGTTTTCGCCTTACTAAACTTGGATTGGGAAATGAAGGTACCTACAGACTTGGCAACACAGGCAGAAAAAACATTTATTTTTTGTTTTGCGAATAATGATTTTGAAAACTTAGTTTGTAACTCAAATGTAGCAAGTACATTAGTGTAATAACATGTAAAAAGTGATTTTTTACAAGTTATTATCGGAACTGAACATCGCTGGAGATGTCAACACCAAGGATCCGAATTCTCTTAGAGATGGAGAGGGGAATATTCTGGAATTGTGGGACCACAATGACTGAGGTTCTGTTAGCAGTTAACGCTCAGGCTTATGTCTTTTTAGGGTTGAATCGGATTAAGTTTTCCCGTCCCCAATCAGAAACCTTGGCGTAGGCACTGTATTGCACAGAGCGTCCCGCACTAATGTATATGCTATCAGAGCAACTACGGTCAACTACGGCTCATATGCGTCTACCGGACAAAAAGCTCCAGCCACTCATTTGCATAAACCCTCGGAAACTCCGTAAGATGGCAACTTCGATATGTCCTGGCTACATGCCAGTGCCTCCCCCTGACTCTCAATGGCCAGTGCCCATAGTGTGTGCGATCGTTTTTTTCGTGTTTTTCTAGGTATCTTAGAAGCTGTGTGTTGATCGCACGCTCCATCACTTTGGAGCGGAGAGAGGTAATAGCGATAGGCCTGTTATTCGAAGGATCTAATCTATCGCCTTTATTAGGCATCGGTTGCACATTTGCAGTCCTCCATGAAGACGGAAATTACCTGGTGGGGTAGGACAGCGCGAAGAGGCGCGTGGGTACAGGACATAACTCAGGATGGTATACCGTCTGGCTCACTCGACTTATGAACGTCTAGAGAAAGCAGCGCCAGCCGGACCTCCCGCTGAGTTATAGAGATTTCCGGCATGGTGTTACCGCCCCACGGTATAGTAGGTGGTACAGCGCTTTTGTTGTTTATATTCGAGTTTGAGGCAAAGAGACAGCCCAGTAGATCGGCTTTCTCTTTAGCACTATTGGCCAAGTCACCATCGGTAGTTTGCATAGTGGTAACAACGACTGGCAAAAGTTCTCTTCGGCAGCTTAAGCAAGCGACCAGAAAGCTCGACACCCTGAGAGGGATAGCTCGCAAGTCGCCCACCTATTTTGCAGATGAATTAGATTTTAGCCCTGGCAGTTGCTTTCTTACTGAATCTCGAGACAGCATTTAATTTGCATTCTAACTTAGAAATATTCGGATCCTTACTATAACGAGCTGTGGTCTCATATGCTATTTGCTTCAGTATTTTAGCTTCTCTGCAAGACCTATTACACCACGGTCGTTTTTTGACGACGGCAGCTACTCGCGGGTTAGGTATAAAACATTAAATATCAGCGAGTATTGTTTCAGAGATTACGGCTGCGCAGAAGTCTGGATCTTCTGAGCTAAATTAGAGCTGCCTCCACGGGTACGATGCATAAAATTCACGCAATCCATCCTAGTCTGCCAACTTATAATGCCACACACGCCGCCAATAAGTTGGCCCAGATGGATCGGGTTGTGTCCATGACACTTGAGTCCGAACGAGACATTACTCCGAGGAGCCAAGAGGCGCATCCACTGAGGAATATCCGTCCGGACGTCTACTTAGCATAAGATCCAGTTAGGAGCTCGTATGGTCCTCTATATCTGGTATTCTGTATGAGCAAATTCATGAGCAGATCGGAATTATCCCTGCGTAATTATTGGTTAGAGAACTGAGCCACTCACCATAGTTGGGGTTAAAGTCTTCCAAAATAACTAGTTCTGCTGTGGGATATTGCTCTTTAACTTGGTCAGTCGTTAAACTCAGGTGCGTGAAGAGTCCAGTTACGTCCGTGTCACTGCTATGGGACCTGTATATGCACACATAGATAAGTGTGTGAGCGACGTGATCTACGCGCCCCCATCATATCGACAATTCCTTGTCTTCAAGGCTATGAAGGCGGTGACAGCAGATATCCTTCCGGGCGAACATACATACACCGGCACGACTCACAAAATTGTGCTCGAGTTTGTAGCCGGGATAATGAAGGTATGATGTATGACAGGGCAGGATATTTGCGTCTCCTTTAGAAAAATATATAAAATAATGATCAGCTGTGCAGCCTTAAGATGGTGGTGGACTGCGTTAAGATTGACGTGAATACCCCTGATGTTACAAAAATCCACGTTATATGTGGATGGAGTTGCCTCTGTAAAAACTCATAACTCTTTTGGCCAATTTAAAAAGTTACTTAGACTAAATATAAGGATTCAGTGCACAGACAGCTAAGAGGACAAAAGGTGCAGTACTAGAGCTGCCGAAGCTTGGCACAGATAAACGGTTGCTGGCAACGGAAATTACAGATTTGGTGTGCAGTGGCCAATGGTGAGGAATGTGGTGAAAATAGGTTGGGAAGGGTGCAATAATAAAGCGATACCACTCGGTTAAATGAAATCGTATATTCAATAAAGAGCTGAGTAGGTAAGGTACAATATGCTCTCGGTGAGCGGGCACTAGTATCCAGAAAGGTCGTGTGGCGGTAACCAGTGAGGACACGTACATGGGTGGCGTGTCAAGCTTGTTTCGCTGTGTAAGCGAAATATTATATCGGTGTGGACCGCCATACCGATATAGCTCAAAAAGTTAGCAAGCTGAAGTGGCAATGGGCAGGCCACAACGCTCGACGAACCGATAACCGATGGGGAAGAAAGGAAGACGCAGCAGAAAGGGTACGCCCTTCTTCCAGGTGAACAGACGACCTGGTTAGAGCCGCAGGAAGTCAATGGGCGCGGGCGGTTCAGGACCGGCCGTTGTGGAGACATATGGGGGAGGCCTACGTTCAGCCGTGGACACTTGCCGGCTAAAACGAACGATAGGCTGATCACGGCTTGGCTGCCCTGTGCATTTTATGCCACGAGAGGGACACGGTACACCCTCTCCTTTTACTCAAGCTACAATCCTGCCTCGTATGTAATAATGACCAGCTTAACTCATCTTTTATCGTAATTAAATCAATGTACAATATAATTAAGCCTTTACTCACCTTAATTTAATATCAGCAGCTAATTTAATTAAAAACATTGTACTCATAAGTCGTTTACTCATTAAGGTTGGGTCGGTAGGTCGAAGTACTGAGGCATAATTATAAATTGCCTAAAAATTACCGTACATTACAGCTAAGTCACACGCACGGCAAAAATAATTCTGAAATTGGAATATCCAAGCAAATAGTGTACCTAATAATAAATTCACATGAAGCTTATTTTATTTTATACTTAAACTAGCTTCTTCCTACGGCTTTGCTTGCTAGTTTATGACATTTTCTTCCGAAAGTTATCGTGTAATGAAAAGGTTATCAGAAACTAAAAATTCAAATAAAAAGTAAAATGTAGATAATAAGCAAGTTCTTTCTCGACACCACTCAAGGTAGGTACTTACATATATTTTATGCTGAACTTGTCTTGAGTCTGGAGAACTCTAGACATTTTGGAGTCTATTCATAGGTGACGGCGAAGGTACACGCTAGCAGATATTTTTAAAATTTAAGAATTTCTAGGACAATTGAAATTTGTAGTAAAGTATCATCCCTTGCTTAATTGCTGTGTAAATATTAGTTGCTAATATGTGCCACGATCATCAAATATAATAATTAAAAATAAGTTTATAAGGGCCCATACATACAGAACATTTAATTGCCGTTGTTTAAATTGTCGAAACGCTGCCCGAAAAGGAGAAAATCATAGTCTACGCTTGTGTTACTAAACGCTACCACGTGGGGTTAAACTACAGCCAGATTGTACCACCATTACTGGTTAGTAAATACTTTTATACTAGAAGTTACAGTGAAAATATTGTATGTTCGTTGTGAAATACTTTGGTTTGTGTTTTAAAAATATCTAAATTAATGTTTAAACATCCAAATGACGGGTCCGCTTTTGCCGGTTAGAAATTTATGGTAGAAAGAAATCTCAATCACCTCAGTAGGAAGGAATATATTAATGGACCTAGTTTCTACGACATTTTAGCTAGGTAAAGATAAATATTTAATAAAAGTAGAAGTGGGAACTAAGATTATACCATCCATAATAATTATATAGCCCGCTAAAAAACTAGGTCTGCCAAGAGATACAGTAATTACTATGTGTAATCCATGTCCATCCTTAGCGGCGTTAGTGGGGTTTTACTATTTTGACTGGTTAGCTAGTGTAGGTGAGCGCTAATGTACATTGTAAGGCGGCGCCCCTTAAACCTACTTTCAGTTATAACTCTTCAAAATTGGTATCATCTTGTATTTCACCATTTCGTTTTTTTTACTACCACTAATATTTGCCTAGGGTATAGGTTGATATTAGTTAAGACCAAATAAACCACCAATCGACGCTTTTAAAACATTCTCCAATCAACTTTAGTTCCAATCAAACACCCAATCATAGTTAGCTTTAAACCATTCATTCTCGCGCCACAGGTTCAAAATTTTACGCAACTTTATTTTGTCTGAGTCCGAATTCATAAATCGGAAGTTAGATTACTACCTAAATTTAACAATTAATTCTGTGTTGATGTCTATGATTCGTAAGTTCATAACTAAATATTTTACATTTTAGTCATTCGTACTTATATTTTCTTAAGCTTTAAACCTTTCATAAAATATATCATAAGTTCTCATCTAAAGTATAAAATTGCTGAACTTGAATATTTGAACGCGCCATTCTAATTTAAAGATGCATTTTGCTATAGGTAGTAAGAATTGTTTACTAATGAAAATCTTCGCGCTAAAACTTGAATAATAAAACAAACATTGTATTACAAAAATGTTAAGGCATAATTATGGTATCGTCACACCTTTAATTTAATACCTTAACGCAGTCCACCACCATCTTGAGGCTGCGCAGCCAACCATTATTTTAACGGAGACGCAGATATCCTGCCTGGCTGAAACATCATACCTACATTATCCTGGCTACAAACTCGAGAAGAATTTCATGAGTCGTGCCGGTATATGTATGTTCGTCCGGGAGGATATCTGCTGTCATCGCCTTCATAGCCTTGAAGACAGGGACCTGTCGATATTATGGGTGTGCGTAGATTATGGCGGCTACATTTGTATCTATGCGTGCCTATACAGGTCTCATAGCGGTGAAACGGACGTAGCTCGACTCTTCACGCACCTGAGTTTGGTGACTGACAAAGTTCTAGAGCAATATCTCACAGCAGAACTAGTTATTGAACATGGATTTGCTCTGACCTATGGATTCTCTCAGCTGGTACTTTCTCCAACTAAAATACCAGATATTGACGACCTTATGCTGACTATGCGTCCGGACGGATATTTTGTCTCAGTGGATGCCCCTCTTGGCTCCTCGGACCACTGTCTCGTTCGGACTCAAGTATCATGCACACAACACGATCCATCTGGGCCAACAAATTGGCGTCGTGTGTGGAATTATAAGTTGTCAGACTTAACAGTGTGCTCCTGAGCTATGTCCTATACTCACACGCCTCTTCGCGCTTTCCTACCACAATACGCAATTTCCGTCTTCATGGAAGACTGCAAATGTGCAATCGGTGCCTAAAAAGGGCGATAGATCAGATCCTTCGAAAAACAGGCCAATTAGGTTAGGTTAGGTTCAATATAAACTTTAGTAGAAGTGTATAAGAGGTGTTATGAGATCGTCAGTTTTTCGCTTGAACCTTTATTGAACCTTTATAATGGAATTTATTGAAAGTTTTATTAAGTTAGTTTAAGTATAAAATATCTATAACGGTGTAAAATAGAACAGGGATCTGTATTTTGATACCTTATTACTCATTTTTAGCGTTTTCGGGGTCAAAAGTAGATAGTAAAAACTTCTAAAGTCATTAAATTACATTAATTTATAAATATGAAATGAGTGCTACTGTTTATCTACGGTCATTTTTAT
Organism: Apoda limacodes; assembly: GCA_946406115.1. NCBI lineage: Eukaryota > Metazoa > Arthropoda > Insecta > Lepidoptera > Limacodidae > Apoda > Apoda limacodes. Next base: position 8,237,465 of record OX291550.1, on the reverse strand, counting down.
CACGAAATGTAAGTATTGTTGATTGACAGTTTTTTTGAAGTGTAATATTAATTATTAGTGCGCTTGCAAGTTTAATGTGATTGTGTATCATGTTTCTCGTCTCAATTTTAAATATGATTTTAAGGAAAAAAAGTAGAACAACTAATAGTACAAATAACCTAAAATACTTTTAGACATTCAATTTCAAATGTTGGTCAGTTTTAGTTATTGTATACATAAACTATGTAAAATAATTCGAAAAATTTAGGTAACACGTTATTTAAAAAGTGATTTTGTATACATAAATATTAAGTTTTTTTTGACAGAAAGTGATTGAAAATGGCGATATTCATCTAAAAGGTGCAGACTTTTCTTAAATCTATTACGACACTCGAAGAAATACAACGCCGGTAGTCAAGAGTATTATGCAATCTTTGGATGACATAAGAGAGGAACTACGCACTTAGCGAAGACATCAACCTGCAGCGGAGCTGCATGTATCTAAATACCTTAAGATTAGGGTTCTTTACGAAGTAGTGAAATCCCAGATTTTAGCTTAAATAAATGTTTTCATAATGTAAGGTTAGATTATAGACAAAAACTTTAAGCGTTAGAAACATTAGATGGTGTCATTAAAGAGTTACCATTTGTTTATCTTACACCATAACTTTTATATCAGGATCGTACAAGACTGCTATAACTATTTAACCTATCATTGTCTTTCTTATTACAGGCGTAAGCTGTATATGAGAGTTATACAAGGCGTGTAGTGTTTGGTGTTACTACACTATTTATTAACTCCGTTGCAAAACCAATGACCTTAATGAAGTTGAAAAACTGCCTTATGATATATAAGCAACTCTGATATAGCAGATTCATAGCAGTAAGAATTATAGCGAGTTAATGAAGATTTTCATACATCTTTTGACGCTGCAGGCCGAAACAAGCTTTAATATCGTAAGTATATAAGCGGCCGCTGCTACTACACTAACTGGAAAGAATATTTAACTTCTTTTTTACAGTTCTAATACAATCTATAGGGCCAAATCTATTTCATAAGTGAACTGTATCACTTTCAGTGACAACCGAATCCATTATAAATCAAAAGTAGTACTCTAAGTTTCAAAATTACCTGCAACCAACGCTAAATTTTTTGTTGGGAGGCTACGGTGATCGCTTATTAGGCGGACCGTACGCTTGTTTGCGACCTAAGTGGTATAAAAAATCCATATTATGGGTGTGCTAAAAATTACTAGTCCGCCATTTTGGTATATCCACATAGACATCGATACACACGCGTATACACTTACACGTGATTCGCGTTTGAATACTGAGCAGGGCGGAGTTGGTGTCGCTTGCGTGTTGAACGAACTTACCGGTTTTAAATGCTTACATTTTCCATTTTCATTCCATTCTTTCCATTCCATTTTTAGAGAACTGGGGGAACTGGGTATTACTATATTCGGAACCGGTTTCATCCAATATACTCCAGAATCGGGTATATCCGGGTAATTTAGGAACTGGATCTACCCGTGAATGCACGAGCAACTTCTCTTGAGAATATTTTTTTTATATTTGAGATTTTATAGATAAAGAATATTATTGCGTCTTTAATAAAAAGTTATTTAGCTATAAAAATAAAACCGCTGGTTCGATTTTGCCCACATTCTTTTCAAATCGAAGTCAAGACGTGGCGTATCGATTGATAAGTTCATGAGAGCAATTTGGTCTATTGGTTCTTGAGATATCGAGGGGCAAAAAAAAGTTAACAGACATACACACACAAACACACACATCACTTTAAAAATGATGGCTAACAATTCTCCAGTTCTCAAAACGTAAACCTTTTGGCCCTATTATAATACCTTTCCCGAAGAGTAGTTAAAAATAATGTAAATTTAAAAAATAAACCAAATTCTTCGACTTTTGTGCGTTGCGCCTTAAATTCTCGACGACAACCCGTAGGTGTCGCCGGCTTTTTAGCAGTAGGATAGTTCATAGAGCCAAAGTTGTTTGCATTGTGTGTTTGTTTGTTTGTTTGTTTCAATGATATTCGCCTCACAGCATAATGTAGCTTGTAGTAAATCTCTAAAACAACGCAAGCAAAGCCAAAAAATTTAAGCATTATTTTCTTGTATAAATATTTTTCGATATTTTTGTTCATACATCACTATTTCATTCTCTTCACTTTCAATTATTATAATGGAATCCACTAATAAGGGAAAATAACAAGGGTCCAAATTATAATATGTTATTATGAAGATTACAAAGTTAAGGACTTATAAATGTTATTTTAGCGTTATTGCACAATTTCGGGCAAAGATGTCGTTAGAAGGGTTGGGTTTGCCTCTATTTACGTGATTCTACAACATTGTGCTGAATTTTAATATGAGAAACTTATTGTTCTAGGCGTAAATATCTACTGTTTTATTTTACATTCCTACTTGCAATGAAATAAAATTAAAATATCTTTATTTGACAAGATTTTTTTTTTAATCGAATTAAAATTTTGTGACCGTAAGGTTAACCTTATAAAATTTATAAATCACAATAAGTAATAGAAACTAAGAAATGCTTATAAGTTTTTTAAATTTGAATATTTTTTGTGAACGTTCGTGTGGATCCCTGCAAGGTTTGAACTTACGCTACTTGAAAACGTCAAGTATGAGTCGTTTTTATTTTCTATAATACTTAATTAATATTTTTTCTATTGAAATTGAAATCCTACACTGATAACCGAATTAAGGGCAGCAGCTGGTATGTTATAACTATAAATAAACGAATTTCGGATTTTTTCCTATATTTGTGATTGAAATGTGAAAGTTGTGTGAAATTTCATGATTCTAGGACAACGCCGGGAAGTACCTCATAGGTTTTGATTTATTTGTGAATGCCAAAATATGTGACAAAAATAGCCGTATTTCGACCGTATTTTTTTATTGCGTTGACTTAGAAGCTTTATATTTTTACAGCATTAAGGGACCGTAGACCTTAGTATTTGATATTAGTTTTAACTAGATACCTTCACGCGTTCCTGAGAAAAAGGGTCTAGACAGACAGACAGACGGACAACAAAGTGATCCTATAAGGGTTCCTTTTTTCAGTTCAAGGTACGGAACTCAAAAAAAACAACCTTACAAACTGTCACATTTACAATAATGGTCGGGTAACTGCAGTAAATAGAGCGATGTTACAGTCTTTCAAAGTTCGAAACCGAAGTAAGCATATGAATGTTAAGGTCTTTAATGTCTATATCTTTGTTAACATTTTTAACATCGGCTTAGCTTCACGTAATATTAGTATTTGTACCTGCATGAATGAGGGTTGAAGGATTTAATAAACACGTCCCTACGAAGACACATTTCACACACATTATTTTGAGGGTAAAATATATGACTGAGAAATTGTGTATACAATAAATTTATAAATTGTTTAGATATAAGTCAACAAAGTAAAGTGTTTTATTTGTTGCCGACCACTCAAATATGGATTCTTGGACAATTTTTATGTGAAATAAAAATCCAGCCTTGAAATTTTTTGATCAGATACAATTTTCAATAAAAATTCGGTTAAATAGTGCAAAAAGCACGATTTTAGTCATATTTACGAATTATTCTTGAACTAAGTACTTTTTTGATTTTTATTGTACAACCATCACATTAAGGTTTAGGTATATTTAGCGCTTCAAAATTATTTTCAAAAAAGATTTCTACGATTTTTCTTCGTAAGTTATAATTTCATATTTTGTCATCGCTTTTAGTACTATGGAGTCTAAATGATTTGTATGGAAAGAAAAATTTGAAAAAAAAATATAATTTCGGTAGAATTAAAAGGAATCTACCAATCTAAATATAAGAGTTCTACTTTTATTAAATTGTTTTTGGCCATAACACAATATTGATTATATAGCCAAAGTCGTTAATTTTAAATAATTAGATCTTATTTATCTTGAAAATATTTTGTGAAAATAAAATAAAAAAGGGCCCATTACACATGTAATGGGGGCGCTATAGGCGTATTGTGGCTTGTCTAAGTAAATTAAACCTTACATACTAGCCCTATTATAACAGATTTTGAATCGTGTATACGCTGCCACCTGACTTTGTATATTTTTTGTTAGCACCGGGTGGGCCGCGAAAACTTTCGTCTTCACTAGAACTATCCACTCACTTACCTCAAATACATTTTACAGAACTCATACAAAATACCTATCTGTACAATTTCATCAGAATCAATTGAATGGCGGCGTTAATTAATAGTTGGTGATATACGGACGGACAGACACATATGTACTGTAAGAATTCCGGGCCATTAATTTTTGTAATCCGGCTACGGAACCCTAGAAATGTCAGGACGAAGCCCCACAAAGCGTAGAGAAAGAGAACGTGATCGTTACTTCGATTTGACCTTACAACCTTTGACGGCAAAGGTTAGGACAATTAGCGTGTCGGGGTTTTTATTAGGTATTTGTTGGGGCGTGATATCACGTAGAAATTGAGATGCCAATTTTATAGGCGAAGAATGGACAGGTAATTATTGTAAAGATCTCTGATAGAAATTATAAAACAGATACTTTCTACAACGGCTGTATACTTTTTACCATCGCACCGCGCGCCATGGGTAAATAATTCATTACAACTGTCACGTAAGGTGCGGTTTTTTTCTCCCGCAAACAAGCCAAGGTTTTCTCTAAAGGGTCGGCAACGCGCGACTTTCTTCTCCGTTAAATTCCGTTTTTGGTGTTTTGTAATGTAACACTAAAATATCAAACAGGGGAATAGAAGCTATGAAAAGACTACAAGGGCGTGGTTTTTACTATTTGGCAGTGGAACCCTGAAAACCAGCAAACGGACGGACGACGGACAGTCATTACAAAACTTAAGCGTTTGCTTCGAGCCCCAAAATTGTCAAACTTTGAGACTTTACGATTAAATCAAATCGAAAAATATTTATTCAAATAGATTTCTGTGAACACTTTTGAATCGTTGATACAGTCGAAGAGCTGGCAAGAAGTTCTATTTAAAGTAATAATACAATACTTTAATAATTAGCTAAAGAGTTTACAATAAGTACCGAAACACTTATTAGGTAATAAAAATAAGTTAGTAAGCTAATAAAAACAACGTCAAACATGTCAATTATTTATTTCTTAGTTTTTATGTCGAAAAAAATATCGTCAATCTAGGGAAGGAATTCAGATATTTAAGAATATTCCGATGTTTAATAGTAGTAGTAGCATTAGCGCCATCATAATTATATTTTGCACAATCATATGTACATACATATACTTACATATACTTAAAACTCTCCATACTATCTGTCTGTTACCTCTTCACGCTGAAACCGCTGTACCGATCAAGATAAAATTTGGCATGCAGATAGTTTTAGTCCCGGAAAAGCTCATAAGCTACTTGAAAACGTCAAGTATTATACATGTTTTTTTCCCATAAATTAGGAGTTGCTATTGAAATCCTACACCGATGACCGAATACTAAGAATACAAAGAAGTTTGCAAGAGCAGACCATTCTCCACAGGCAGCACCCGTTTACAAGTATGACACATGAATCAGCCATCGCTTCGCTCAATCATGTGTTAGGGAACGTAACGACCTGACGCACATGCCACCACCGCATAGATACTTTGAGAGAGCATGATACACTCAAGCAACTCCAATAGAACTTCGATTGTACTAGTTACAATGTGTGTAGTAAAGGAACAAAATATAAATCCGATTCAAATCGAGATTTACACACACAAGTTTACATTTAACAACACACGACGAACACACGTAGTCTAAACTTAAAACTGATATATGGTTGCTTTTAAAAATATTTAGATAAGAGGAGAAGATTGGAAGGTCAAAAGCATTTACTAAATTATCAAATTTCTTACAATAATATAAATATATACACAAAGACACACATAAATATACATATATGTATAAACTTATATAGGTACAAGTATAATAATATAATAAATATAGTATAAATAACCCGCTGCAATCCACCATCGGCCGCCCAGCGCCAGAGAGGCTCCAAATACGAGAGGGCGCATCACACAAGCGTGCACACATACCCATATGCATACACATACTCACAGACGTTGTGTATCATGAAGTAGCCCAGCTCCCACACGACACGTGCATGCACACCATTTAACGTACTGTCCTATCATGGTTTGGTTTTCACCATCCGAAACAATAAGGATTCGGTTCATACCATTTGGTTGCTGAACCTAAAAAACGTCAAACGGACGGACGGACAAACATGACAAAATAGACGAGACGAGTTCGGTTTTGGCAACGAAAACCTAAAAGCAAAACTGTCAAAATCAGTATTTTCACTCAGTCAGTACTAAACATAAAGTGGGATCAAAATGAGAGAATGTACGTGAAGGCGCTACTATCTTTTAGCTGGTTACCATATTATCTCTGCCGCACAAAGATGTAGAATGTTTTTACTTTATCTGTAATGCCGCACTCTTTTGAAACACCTGTGGTTAAAAAAATAAAATAAAAATGTAAAAACGACTGCCATGATTATTAAAAAGGTAAAAAACAATTATTATTATTATTATTATAAGCACACGGAACTCATGTTGAAGCAACTACTATATTAGTAGTTTGAGTAATCTGTAGGTACTTGCATTGGAATGAGTCCCGCCTGCTTATTTAGTTTAATTTTAGGTTTGATTTAGGTGCACTTATTTATAATGTTTTTGTATTCGGGTTTTTATTTACTTACATCTTGTTTGTATTTTTTTTTTTATTTTTTTTCGAGTCGCGCTTGTCAACTCTATAAACCCCATAACACCCTGGGAGGTGAATACCTTTTATTTGAGACATCATGGATCAAAATAGGTCCAGCCGTTTAGGCTCCAGGTCACAATGGAACGGACATACATACACATAAATACATAAATGTGAAAAACATTACCCTCCTTCTTAGTCAGTCGGGTAAAAACTCGAAGATGCCGACGAAATAATAACCTCGTCCTCCTTTTCAAGTCGGTCAATAAAAGAGAAAAAGAAAATCAGGATTGGAGAATACCTATATTTTTTCTTCAAATATAGGTACATAGTACATATCTACATCTTATTTTTTTTTTTTAATATTATAATGGGCTCGCACGGTCTTAGCAGACCATTTATGCATTTGCCAGAGTCAATGTCAATTAAATTGTATCGTAGCGCGGGCGTTACCGCTTGTCCTCGTTTTCATGTCCCAAGATTGGGCGGGAGATTTGGTGTGGATCCTCAGATATTGCGCGTCATGTTTTGCTTATTTCTTCATAATTCACTATTCATGAGCCTTCGCTGCACAATTCTTAACACGCTTTCGTAAAACATTGCTAAAATATATACATCGAAACTCACTAAATGAATTTAGAAAAAATAAACACAAAAAAACACCACTCCTTCTTAAGATTTGCGCCAAAACTCCCTACATCTTATTAAAATCGAAACCAAATATCGGCGGGGCGTCGAATAGCAATTTTGTTCGTAACAGAGGATAAGTCTAGTCTGAATAACTCATAGAGATACATTTATCACTGAAATTAGACCCCTATTGAGATGAGTTCATATTTTATGAAAAAATTGTATATTATAACGAACTATTTGTAATAAAAAAAGATTTAGTAACGTAAATAAAAGGCAGGAAATTTATCCAATCGATGTCTTCCATCTACATGTATTATCCTATATATTGTATAATACACTATCTTTTGCCAGCGGCCCCGCCTGCCCTAAAAACTCCTTGATCATACTAAAGAAGTTTGCTATAGCTGTCAATATAATTTGTTCAAGTGGGATTCGATTATGGTTATTCCCGCGGAAACTTTGGAATTTACCGGGCCTAAATTCTTTTCAGACTCTTTAACTATTTCTGTGCCAAATTTCAGCACAATTGAATGCTCCATTCCGGTGAGTCAGTAACAAAAAAGTACTTAAACAAACTCATTTTCACATTTATGTGTATATTTTATACTACGTCTTTGTGTATATGAACCAACTGCGTATAAAAAGGAGAATGACTTTCTCTTTTTACTCGTTGCAAAAAAGGAGTGTAAGTATCGCGTTCATACACAAAGCAACGCAGACGATATAGCTGTATATAGCACGGCACGCTGAGGCGGATTGGTTGTATGTATGTATGAGAATTTCTTTATTCCATCAAAGCTTCTGTTTAGAACTCAAATTAACTGAATTTGATGTATGAGGTAAAACTGGAATCATGATAAATCATTAGTACATAAAAGAATTTAATTAATGAATTCTTTAGAAACGAAATGGTCGCGTACAGTGCGGTTTTAGAGAAACCTTCTGCGCTTGGGTTGTGGAATAAGCTCCCTGCTAAGGTTTTCTCTAAGGACTACCAGTATGGGGTTCTTCAAGAAAGAAGTAATTAGATTTTTGTAGGGTCGGCAACACGCTAGTAATTCCCCTGGTGTTGCAAGCGTCCATAGGCTACGGTGCTCGCTTACCATCAGGCGGACCGTAAGCTTGTTTGCCACCTTTAACCAGGTGTAAAAAAAAAAAAAAAGAACTACACGAACTTGTTTTGGACCCCATTAGGTTTATCACGTGGTACTTTATAAGGTAAAGAATTTCTGTTGGTAACTTTAAGTTAAGACAAGCGTGCTATTCGATATTTTTCATTATTGCCTTTTTAGCATTATGTTACGGAACCTTTATAATTTACGACGACTGTTAATCTTTACACCGCTGTCAACTAACTCCATCAGTATTCGACATCACAGATATAGAAAGATGGCCGCGTCAGGATGTCGTGTGCTCTTGGTTCAGTTTGAGGAACTTATTATTTTCGGCCTATTAATCATTGGAAATAATAACGTTATAATAATTAAATGCCTGTGGACTGTTTGGATATTAAAACTAATGTTGGTGTTGCGATACTAGGTCATTCGGAAACTCTTATGTCATGAAACAAATTTTAACACCATAAACACTAACCACAAGCAGGGCAATATTGTTGGACGTCACAAATGTCAATGTGATTTGCACAAAGTAACAGGCCTAACATACTGATGTTAACGGTAACTGTACCGTTCGAATATTCTTGGGTTGTATGAACTATGAAGCAACACCATGGTCGAAATGAAGTTACAGAACGCAGCCTAGAAATTTTGTTAATTTTTTTATGGTCATTTTTTTCCATTCCCTTCCATACATGGCTATGTCCCAGACTAATAAAAATATTTTGTACAACGAGATCCTTATTCATATACATACCATTGAGTGTGAGGCAAAACTAGTGTACTGTAAGCAATTTTATTTTTTAACTTGTCTAATGCCTTCTATTTCCCAGTGACTCAGCCTTAATGAGCAAAGTTATAAATGTTTCTAATTAAATTACTGAAATTGCTTTTCACGGTCCATTGCCCGACAATAACAGTAATTTGTTACAGAAAGTTAAGGGACTTGTATGGTGACGCACTTTCATTATATATTATACCTATATATGTTAGCTTGTTATATGAGTGATATTATTGTATATACATCTAATATCCTCTGTTGTTTCTTTGCATGTAATAATTTTGAAAGGAGTAATGCCCTGGGGTATTATATGTGTAGAAAAAAAAACCATGGGAATTCCCATTTTTTTTCAGGTCTCTTTACGCCCTCCATTCGGTTTCTTGTATGCAATGTTTTTGGAGGTCCAACGGAGCCCTATCAAACTAAGGCAGCGCTGTAGGTTTCTCTGTCTGTCTGCCTGTCAGATATTTGATGGGCTCTATCTTTCGGACCGAACTAAGTAGAAGCCTGAAATGTTCACAGTATATTTGTTATTATATATAGCGGATTTTCTAAAAAATATAAAAAGTAAAGATTTAGGAGTGTGTCTCCGCCTTCATACAACAAAAATGTTTCTGTGGTTTTTGCTTTAAGGTTAACACGGTAATACATACAACTAACAAACATGCATTGATCGTAGAAGAGGCTCTTACAATTATTAAATAAAAGCCAAAGGGTTGTGGAGAATTCTGACATGGTCTTACCGCACCACGATATAGTGGTACAACGCCTTCGTCGTTCAAATTCGAGTTTAAGGCAAAGAGTTGGCCAAGTCATGGGTCTTTCGCAGCGGTAGTAACAACAACTTGCAAAAGCTTACTTCGGCAGCTTTAGCGCAAGCGGCCAGAAATAACGACTCCCATATTATATCTTGTAGATAACGCATCTAAACCTTATTGGCCTTTAAAAATTACTGTGCTAAATTGTAAGTGAAAGGTAAAATGAACTGTTGCCTGGTATTTTATATCTCCAAATGTAATAATAACATGTTTTTTTTCAAAAGTTTTCTAAATTTTTTTAGTCAAGCAGCGAACAAACAATTGCACAAATCTTTCTCTTTATGTTAGTTTCGAAAAGTTTTTTGCTTTTTTATCAAGGGTAAGGGTAAGAATGCTCTTTTTAATAATTCATATGTACATTCGTTTTCATATACAATTGCGTGGCGAAATAATAAATACAACGTCAAATCCCGCCCGTTACATATTAAAAAGGACGTGTTAATGAAAACAACGGCCAAGTGCGAGTCGGGCTAGCGTACCGCTAGTTCCATACCACCATACTTTTTTAAAAAGTCATTTGAGTGTAGTTGTTTGTGCCAGACAACTTACACAATTTGCTATCTATTTTTCTGCCTAATTTTTTTTTACACCACTAAGTTGGCAAACAAGATTGCGGTCCGCTTGATAGTAAGCGGCCAAACTTTAACGGTTAGCTTTGGAATGGAATTATATCGGTTAAAGGTTAAAAGCATTCTAATTAATTATTACGTACAAGCATTATAAGCAGTTCGTCATAACAACTGACGTTCGTTATATCTCTGGCTATCTTTGAGTTAGTAAATTGATTTTAAATATAAAATCAAAATTAATGAAAAAATTAATATATAAACGGCAGAACATTGCATAACATGTCACGCGGAAACAATGCATGTCACATAATTTTATGTCACGCAAGAGCAACGTTATTGTATTTTGTAAATAAAAGCACGACGAACACTTTTGTGACACGTATTTGCTTAATTTTATATTTCATGCAGTATTTGTAGTGACAATAGGATTAACGAGATCTTTTTATCACTGGTGCGTAGTCTAGGCGCCTCTTTTCGATTATCAATGCATTATGGGTGCATAGAGATTTTTAACAATTATAGATTAGGAGATAGATGGGTAGGTAGGTAGCTTTTCAGGGTTTCCTTACATATCGGGAATACATTTCAAATATAAAACATTCTACAAATTTGATCTTACATCAATTCCCCGAGAAAAGCGGATTGGAAAATTTGCTATTTTAGCCATATATTCATGTAGTATTGATAAGATAAATAAAAGATTAGCTAGAAGAATCCCACTTGTGCATTAACAGTTAAGACGTCGGAGTGCTAGTGAATTTCTCATGGGTGTTAATATTACTGAGCGCAATTCCTGCTATGTCTGAAGCACCTACAGGGTAAAGTAGGCTTTCGGTCATAAACTGGCAAGAATATTTTAAAAAATTATCCACAGTACAAAAGTTGTACAGCCAAACATAATTCATGTAAGAAATTTCGATCAATTGAGCATTCACATAACTTATATTGGACAAGACCTTGGCATATAAACGACTCTTAGTAAGAAATTCTACAGAGATCCGCCTCGTAAACATTTTATAGCTGAGGCATTTCTGTCTAAAATATCGGAAAAACTCATAATATAATCGTTTAGGCGCTAGCTATTGGTAATATGAAACTACTTCAGCATGTTTTTACTACTTTTCCATGTTGTACTGTTTCTATCTTGAATATTTCGATATATTTTTATTAGTAGTTTTGATATTATAGAAAAATATTACTACAGTTGATGCTTACGTCTTTAAATTTAGTTTTAAACCCATGACTATCAAACTTCAAATCATATCAAAATTACAGAAATCTATATTAAAACTTAAAATTAATTTGAAATTACTAGCTAAATTCTAAATTCTTTGCCATAACTCATTTGCAAAAATTCCGTTGCTTTGCGAACTCCGAGATAAAATATATATAAAAACACGACAACGCTACGTCAAGACAATCCGTTGACACATAGGGTATATGCACAGTAATTAAAATACCTATAGACCACATATTTTTTCTATCATCTTTATATAAGAATCGTAACCTAGTTATATGCAGTTTTATACACTAGTTTATCTACACTCATGATATTGTTAAAATAAAAAGTGAACATAAAAATTAGTAGGAACCTATTACTTGTAACTGCATGTAATATGTCCAGTGGAGTTAAATTTACCTTTGTACCACTTTTACAAAAAAAAACTGACTTTGGTGGCTTCTCATTCCTTTGGTTTCCAATATTCTTTAAAACAAAAATATATTATTTATCTACGCAACGAGCTCTCAACAGCGATACCCACTCGATGGGTGTGTCATTTTTTTTCCTGGAGCTAGCTAACGGTTGGACCGCTTGGCTGTACAACCTGTGTGACAGACGACGGACAGACGGACACGTGAGTGACAGCAAAAGGGCTCTGTTTGGACCCTTCTGGTACGGAACCCGACAAAATTAATATTTGGCCTTATGGTGGCAAAATTAATCCTCTCTAGAAAGCAAGAATTCTTTGAATGAGGTGCATTGAGGATGAATCTATTTTCTTTCAAAAGATTTATATAGGTTATTTATTTCAGGTTATTTCCAACTATTTAGTTTCTAAGTTAAAATTCGAAATTTAATTAATTTTAAACAACTCCAAGTGACATATAAACTCCTTTTGTTATAAATATTCACGATTAATATCAGTATTAAACATAATGTTTTACGGGGTGCTTGCCGTGATTAGCCGAGGAAATGAGCTCCCTATATTTTGGTGCTGTTTAGGGTTGCCAGGTGTAAAAACTAAAAATCGGAACAGGAGCTGAAAAAAATCGGGATCCTGGCTCCCAAATCGGGACAGTATAACAACAATACAGGAGCTTATAAGTCTTCATTTAAAAAAATAATAGCAAAATAAGCTAACAAAAAACTAATGATAATAACAGGAAACAATTAGAATAGAAGGACCAAGATAACAGAGCTATGCTTAATTAAAGGATAATTTATTACAAAGGAATGCGTCCGACATACAAGTGTGTAAATGACGAAGTGTTAAGCGACCCCAATAGGAATGTCAACTCGTTCTCCGGGTTATTTTAGTAACGTGTAATAGATTTCGTTTAGAATATAACGCATTAAATAAATATAAAACTAGAAGAGATCTACGTAAGTATTATAAAATAAGAATAATCTAAACTAATCTTACAACTAGGAATATTAAAAAAGACTTAGTCGATGTGGTAAGGTGATAAGAATCGTTTGTTATCTGTACCACGGTTATGTGGTACTAACCGCGGTACCCCGGTCTACTATCAGTGGTTACTTTTTCACAACCTTGGTACCTCAATGGAACCACGGTTAGTTTTTTCTAACTCTGGTAGGTACCACCGAGTCATCCACGGGATCCTAGTGAACTCATCTTCAGAATCCCCCTGCAAAAAAGAATGCCTATTTAAATTTAACTTATGATGATTGATGATAGTAATTATTTGCAGAAAAATGTCAAGGAGTCAGGAAGTTATCAGTTATGATATTTAAGTGTAATTCATTTCATTGTAATAAAAAAATGTAATTGTAATTTTATAATATGTTGTTATCATATATAATAAGCATTATTTTATATAACTATATAAAATTTAAGTTTAATCCTGACTTACTTGTTAGTCCCAGTGCCAGCTTGTCAGTTTAGTATACCCCATATTATCAGGTATTTTATCTTACCGCTTATTACTTTAAATTCTGGGAATTAATGACGTATGGGGCATATATAAAGCCACCTTATTCCAAATAAATCATGTCACGCAGGAAAAAGTGGTGGGACATAATGACGTGGATGTATATCCAGCCACTGGTTACCCCCTTCTGAAAATAAAATCCGTGAAGATATACATCCACAAAGCAACGAAAATTCACATAGGTAAATAACAGCATATTCATACAGGAATGATCTTTTTAAATTGTATAAAATAGACACTGACTGCAAAAAGTCGGATTGACCCTTCAAGATTTCAGATCAATAAAAGCACTTATAAACAAATTTTTGTTAAATAATATTTTCAATACTTAAATTATAGAGGTTAACCAGTTACCCCGTCGCCACTGCTTGAAATAACAAAGAATTTCTGAATTACCTACTGCCAATTTTCTGATGGCGTTTAGTGTCACGTAACTTGAAGGGTTAAGGAAATCCTCCTCAATTAGGTCAGTGTCACATTCTTTTTCCTTGAGGCTGAAAAACATTTCTTAATTCTTGGGGTTGTACGCAAAATTATTCTGTTAACATTGTGTAGAGGAATTTATATTAAAGAGAAAGAACCCAGGACATATGTTATAAAAAAAAACCAAACTGTAAACTATTTTAATGTGCTTTTAATTTAATTCATTAATTTAAACTATGAATTGAATTCAGAAGACTGACAACTGAAATAGTTCTTTTAAAGTCTAATTTTGATGCAGTAGCAGATATATAAAAAAAAAAAACAAAAAAAACGATTTTCAGTTCAATCCCATACCGATCGAGCCCATAGATACCAATGAAAAAATATCCCATCCTTGCTCAAAAAAAACTTTGGCAGCCGCCTGAAGGAGCAAAAATACTAAGGTAGCTTAATCTTCTATTTGAATAAAAGCTAAATATTTATAACAGTTAAGAAAAATACAGTCCTTAGTAGAACTACTTACTTAGGTACTTTTCATTTCTTTAATGACGCTTAGTAGTTTCTTTTCTTCGTTCACCAGACAGAAAATAAAAATCGACCAATTACGAGTCGGACTCGTGCACAAAGGGATCCGTACCATTATCTATAAAAACGGCAAAAAAATCACGTTTGTTGTATGGGAGCCACCTTTAATATTTGTTTTTTTTTAAATTTAATTATTTATTTTTAAAGTGAATATATTACTAAATATTCTGTGAATATTTCAAGCGTCTAACTGTTGCCGTTATCAATATCGAACAAAAAAATATCACGTTTGTTGTATGGGAGCCCCCTTAATTATTTATTTTATTCTGTTTTTTAGTATTTGTTGTTATAGCGGCAACAAAAATACATCTTCTGTGAAAATTTTAACTGTCTTACTATCACGGTTCATGAGATACAGCCTGGTGACAGACGGACGGACAGCGGAGTCTTAGTAATAGGGAACCGTTTTTTACCCTTTGGGTACGGAACCCTAAAAAAACAGCAAGTAGACAGCGGTATGGCTGCTATGGCAGCACACTGAAACTCATATTTTCAAACCGAACTTTTGAGTCGATTTCGCAATTTCTGGGCACATTTTCATCATGTAGTCATAGAATTGTTATGCGGAGATACTATAAAATATCCAAAACACAAGCCTAGAACCCAACCTCTTTCACCTGCGTGTGACCTAGTCTTCCAAGCCACTGAGCCGGTTTTCATGTTGCAAGAGAGTGTAGATACCTTTTTTTCGATAAACTACTGAGTTGGTTCAGATTAAGTTAAGTCCATGTCCGAGAAACTTAATTAAATTGTACGACGAGCAAGTCAAGCTTCGGATAACGTAATCCGATACAAATTACTACGCAATCTGCTCCTATGCCACACTTTGGAGGTAAATTTGTTAGAGTATATAAAAAACCTCACCTTTTATTAAACTACTAGCTTGCTTGCTTGTTCAATTTTTGTTTCTTCATTAGAAACAGGCTACATAATAATATAGGCTATATATATATATTTTTTTACTACAGTTTACTTCTATCTTGGCATATATCTATGTTATGAAAGGTAGCACATTAATATACCCATAACAGCTTTTTGCCTTATCCATCTTTATGTCACACACAGTTGATTCAAGGAAGTAGGTTTATCATCAACTAGTTATAGCCCGCAACTCCAGCGGCGCTAAATTTGGTTATTGTTTAGTTTTTCATCATCATCATAATTTAGTTGATACCGTATAGCAACAAAATTAGTAAAGGTAACATACATATATTAAAAGGTGAGATTCATCAGAATATTACTAAAATTTGTATGGAGCAAAATGTGCTTCATAACAATAAAAGAACCTATGTGAATATTTCCAGCTTACACAGCTAGGTTTTAGATCGATGTAAAGCCACCATTCATTCATTAAAAACCTTTCTACTACATAATAGGTGTTTCTAAAGGTAAATATACAAAATGATTTTAGTTCTTTAAAAAGGGATACTTTGCTTAACGAAATATATAGTAAAACGCCAAGCATTTATTATTTTACTAGCTTTTGCCCGCGGCTTCGCCCGCCCTTAATTTGTTTAACGGCGTGGGATTTTGACGGCAACTCCTTGATTATAGTAAAGATGTTTGTTTTAGCAAGCTATATCTGCAGCTATAGTTTATTCGCGGAATTCAGTTACTTCTGTGAGAACTTTTGAATTTTCCGGGATGAAAAATAGCCTATGTCCTATTCCAGGACCTAACCTAGGTATATGTGTGCCAAGGTTCATCCCTATTTATCCAGTGGTTGCAGCGTAATTGAGTTATAAAATACCAATCATCGAAACTTTCGCATTTATAATATTAACTAGCTGTTTCACCCGCCCTTATTTCGGTTATTGGCGTAGGATTTCAACTGCAACTCCTCAATTATAGAAAAAAAAACTAGTCTTACTTGACGTTTTTAAGTAGCCTATGTCCTTCCTTGGGACTTAAACTATCTGCATGCCAAATTTCATCTTAATCGGTACAGCGGTTTAAGCGTGAAGTGGTAACAGACACACAGACAGCCAGAGTTACTTTTTGCATTTTACTGTGATTGGACTCTGTGATGCGTATACTCACTATCGCCCGGATTTGCGGCGTTTACGGGCAGCGGCAGTAATGTACTATATAATGCTTACACGTGAACTGAAAAAGATTGGTTTACCTCTAAACTTGGAATAACCAAATTTGAACTCTTTTTGAAGGAATCTTCCCAAAATCAAGAAATAATAAATCAATTTCACAGTTTTGCGAGCAATATCAAATTCATAAGTGCAATTGATCTGCGTCTTTTAGGTTCTCTAATATTAGAAGAAACCTTTCAATCGTTTGGAGAAGGAAAAATATAAAGATTTAATTTTATTAGTAATCTCCTAGATGAAATTAATTCATATGTAGCCTTTTTATTATTCGATTTGTAAGCCTACTAGTAAAACTTGACGACGTCATAAAAAATACTTTTTTTAAATTATCAATACAGATTTTAATAACAGAACATAGTATCAAGCCACACACTCCTTACCGATCACATTAGGTGGCTTGGGTATTCGAAAGACCTCGAGTGATCCATTGCCTGCGTTTCTATCTTCTATTCACTGTACACAAAAAAACGTGTCTAACATTCTCACCCTATTTTGTGATAACTGTGAATTTTTTTTTTTTTTTTTTTATATCACTAAGGTGGCAAACAAGCCTACGGTCCGCCTAATGGTAAGCGGCAGCATCAAGGGCATCACTCGCGCGTTGCCCACCCTTCAGAAATCTAATTACTTCTTTTTTGAAGAACCCCATACTGTAGTCCTTAGAGAAAACCTTGGCAGGGAGCTCATTCCACAACCTAAGCGTTCGCGGGAGGAAGTTTCTCTGAATCCGCACTGTACGCGACCATTTCGGTTTTAAAGTGTGAGAATGAATTCCCTGCCGATGGCGACCGGTGCGATGGTAGAAAGTAGCCGTGGGCATCATTTCGAACAATTCCTCAGAACACAACCCATTGTACAAGCGGTAGAACACACACAGGGAGGCAAAGTCTCTCCTCAGACTTAGGGGCTCGATACCGGAAGTGAGTTTGGGATCGTCGACAATTCTCACAGCCCGTCGTTGAACCGAGTCAAAAGGGCCAAGCTGGTATCCGGGTGCACCCGCCCAGAGATGGCAGCAGTACTCCATATGGGGCCGGACTTGCGACTTGTAAAGCAGCAACCTTTGCCCCGACGTGAAGTACTGCTTCGCTCTTTGAGTACACCAAGTTTTTTGGACGCAATCTTTACCTTGTCTAGCAACTGAATGGAATAATAATGTGCATGAGTGAGGCTAAAAATGCTTGGCTGCTACACCAACCTGCCCAAATACCAACATACCATAACCAACTGTTCTTCGATCCCAAAAACTTTCGGGTGAGCGAAGCGTCGACTAATGTTAAATATGAATAATCTACTACAAACTTTGTCCAGTTACTAATAGCGTGCTCATCTCCTTGCTGTTTCTCAGTGAAACCGTTAATTTTGCAATCCACAAAGCAACCCTCCGACCGACCACGGCATGGCATACTAACAGCTCCTGACGACGATCGTCGACCCCCCCTTACCTCAAGGATTAGTTTAGCTATTTAACGAGGAGACGTTGCCAGTCTTCTGAACACTCTTTCACGTGGCAGTTCGTTGGATAGTGTTGTTAATTTATAGTATTAGATATTTAAATTTATAGATATTTATTTTAGAAACATTGTAATCTTTTTTAACCGACTTCAAAAAAGGAGGAGGGTCTCAATTCGTCGGAGACTTTTGTTTTATGTATGTTACCCGATTTCTCGAAAACGCCTGGACCGATTTGAGAAATTCTATTTTTATTTAAAAGGTGATACTTTTCAGGTGGTCCCATTATTATTAAAGTGAATTTAAAACTAAAAATTTTGGAGAAAAAAATTATTAATGTTAAATTGGAACTGGTAAAACGCCTTTTATGTTGATGTTTTATAAAACTTTGTAACGAGTATGGATGTTTTTAGTGTACAAGAAAAAGAAAGCTATTGGTCACTGAAAAAAAAAAAAACTTTTTAACAAAAAAAACAACCGGCTTCAAAAAGATGCACTGAAAAGGTAAAAATAATTACTAATTTCCAAAAATCTGATCTGAATTACAATTTGAAGTTGGTGTCTATGTACCTATGTAACAGTTTATAACACACATTGCTTGCATGACACCAATTTCAAACTGTAATTCAGATTACATTTTTGGAAATTAGTAATTATTTACCTTTTAAGTGCATCTTTTTGAAGCCGGTTGTTTTTTTTTGTTAAAAAGTTTTTATTCAATTAAATTTGAATATTTAAAGAAAAAAAGAAGTAAAGAAGTATATTCTAGCACCTATTGTACGTATGACAATATTTATTACTTAAGTATGTGTCGCACGGCTTTTTAAAAACAGTATAACTTTAACAAGAAAATAAAAAGAAAAGCAAAGATTAAAGATTAGAAGTTATTGTAACATGTTAGACACCATCTAATGATAAAGTATGCACAGATTATATAATATAAACTAGGTGTATTAAGCGAAATTAAAACAATTGTCATAATTTGATTGAATCACATTTCACTTTCTAAATACAGCCATCTCTTTCTGTTTCACATGTTCCGTGTTATCCATGCATTCGTCTATGGTTAGTACGTGTAGATAACACCGGATGAAATTTAGATTTCTTTCGATATCAAAGTACCGTATATTTATTTAAAGTAAGAGGGGACCGACCTTTGCTCGTTTTTTTTAAAAACGCCATCTAGCTTTAGTGTTGCTTATAACGCCATCTATTTTCGATTACCTTCAATGTAAAAATAATTGTATTACTACTCACCAATAGATGTCAGGAAGAGTCATATTTTTTAGTTCAACATAGCCTGAAAACACGGATAACACGACGTTTTTTAAAAATGAAACATAGCTAGATTGATTTATCGCCCTCGAAAAACCCTGTATACCGAATTTCATTAAAATCGTTGGAGCCGCTTACAAAATTCAGATCACATATCAATATATAAAAGAATTACTCGTTTAAAGGTATTAGCTATCATACAGAACCATGTGAGTCACTTATCGTAAAAAGTGATAACCGAGCAAAATTCCAAAGTCATTCTCAAACAAATAACAACAAAAGAGCGGATGGGCACTTAATTTTATATGGTTCATAAGTTTGATATTGCACACAATTATGGGAAAGTCGTATTCAGTTCTTGTCACTTTATTACCCGGTTTTATTGTCCCGTATTTGGGTCGAAAGCGAAATGTAACTTCAGTCAGGTGTAAAAAAGTTGAACAGACCGACACGATTTTGTAATAAAAGATTTACGGAGTTCATTTCGTACAGCTATTTTCTTTCGTCGGTCATGTCTTGATCAGATAAATGTTTAGTTCCCCTTTTTTTAATTTCAATACACATTGTGTTTTCTATGTATGTATGTTGTCTGCTTAAAGTTATTGAGATTAAATAGCAAATTTAGATCTTTTTATATGTGCATATATATTTTTTTATATTTTGGTTTTAAAACCTGAAATTCGTTTTAAAGTTTTGTAATGCATTTAAAAGTTTGTTTTGTTTATTTCCTGGAAAATTCTAAGCATGAAATGAGGAAATATGATATGGAAGAGGAAGATTCAACTTCGATGAAATCGTTTATTCGATATGCAGGCTCAATTTTGAAAGATTGAATGGGAAATTAGATGACAATTAGGGATTTCTCGAAAGTAGACATAGACATAGACATTTCTTTATTTAACACACATATACAACACAAGCAAAAACATAAAACAAAACCAAAAAAAAAAATTACACATAGATTACACAAGCATTTAGATAATACCTATTTAAAAAAAAAAGGTAACAATAACAATAACATTAAGAAAATAAATACACAAAGAAGAAACTTATTCTAAGACTATTTACTAAATTATTATAAAAATTGTAATACAAAAATAAAAAATAAATAAATTGATATTAATTAAAATAATAATGTCAATAATATGATCAGCTTGCATTGTATTAGGTGTCAAATTGGACCCACTCAGCATTTGCTTTGGTAGAAAAACTACCAAAGCGCTGATTTTCAGTGGAGTCCAGATGACTCTCAGATGCAGTGACAGCATATATATATATATACATATATATATATATAAAAATGAGCGCTTTTACTGATTTAATTAAAAGGCATGCATATTTCACTTCAAAGTACATACCTGGATAAAGGTGTTACTAGGCTGTACTTTGTACCTACTGTATTATTTTGATTTTTATAATGAAGGATGTTGTTTAAATTATAGAATCATATTTAGTGAAGGGCTACCGGTAAAAGTTTGTTTTTGTAATAGTGTTAAATATTTTTGATATTGAATTTAGAAAGTTTTTAATGTACAGCAGTTCCGAATAGGGGGGGTAGACTGTTCCAGCATTTGGTAGCCGCAAACCGGAAGCTTCCTTGAAAGGCCGCAGTTCTATGTTTTTGAGTTTTCATCAAGTAATTGGAAGCTCTGGTATTGTATGAATTATAATCCCTACACTATTTCAGCTTTTCATACATGTAGGAAGGTTGTTAAAATTTAACAACTCCGAACACAAGGGTTGCGAGATGCGCTTGTCTACGGAAAGACATTTTTAATATGTTTGCGGTGTTCAGATAGAGAGTGGTATGGGCGCGCGGGAGAATGTTAAAGCAGTATCGAGCGCAAACGTTCTGTACTCTTTGTACTATTCGCTCTGTGCGCGCCAACAACCGAGGCCCGTAAACAACGTCACCATAGTTCAGCCTGGATAGCACCAGAGAGTCGCAGAGCATTATTCGTAGCTCAGTGCTAAGATAATTACGTACTTGGTACAAAACCTTAAGCCTGTAAAATGCATTTCTGACCACTACCAGCACGTGTTTTTCGAATCGAAGACTATTATCCATAGAAAGACCTAAATTACGAGCCTCCGATACCCGCTGCGCTTGTTTACTACAAAGTTATGTCCAATAATGCGATCTATTTGATGTTTTGATCCTAGTACCATATATTTGGATTTTTCAGGATTCAAAGTTAACATGTTGGACTCAGACCATTCTACTATGTGTCCTAGATCATCATTTAATTTAGAAATAGCGGAATATGTTGAATTATGATCAAATGAAAGATAAAGTTGTATGTCATCAGCATACATATGGAACTTACAATAGCTAAGAGAATTAATTACATCTGCAGTATACAAAACGAACAGTATTGGTCCTAAAATTGAACCTTGAGGTACACCTTTGGTTACAGGGCTTGTTTCGGATCTGTTTATTTTTCCTTCATTATCTTTCAGTTCGACAAGTTGAGAACGACCACTAAGATTGCTATTGAACCATTTAATAGTACTTAATTCAAACCCATAGTAAGCCATTTTTGATAATATTAGCGAGTGATTTATTGTATCAAATGCCCTTGAAAAATCTAATAAAACCAACACAGATCTCATGCCTTCATCTTGAGCGACCAAAAGGTTATCTACAACATCGACTAAAGCTGAAGTCGTGCTGCGTGTCTTTCAAAAACCTGACTGCAACTCTTTTAATACCTTACCCTGCTAATCCTGACTATAGGAGCGATCAAGGTAACAGTGGTGCACAGGTTGCCGTAATATATATTTACTCTATCCATTTTGCTAAGAATAGAAGGATTCTGTTCTTTTCTAAGTACTCAGTTAGCTGGGTACATACTGTTCTTTCAACCAGTTTGGACAAACAAGGGACAATATTAATAGGTCTTAAGTCTTTTGGGTAAACGGGGTTATCCGTTTTTGGTAAAGGTCTTACCACCGCGATCTTCCAAGCATCGGGAAAAGTGTTATTTTCTATAGATTTATTTATAATAGCAGTTACAACTTTTAAAGTGTGTGGCAACGTAAGCAGTAGCATGTCTAAAGAAATGCCGTCAATACCTAAAGCGTTTGACTTGAGTGACTTTATAATGTTGATTACTTGCTCTCATCTATAGGTTCTAACTTAAAAGAGGATGTCCCGTATCGATTGTGTTCATAATATGTAAGGTTAGATAGTTTTACTTCGTTGACACAAGGCAAATTAAGAAAGTGTGTATTATAAATAAATCAGGATCAACAAAATGATTTGGAAGCTAGTACATTAACATGTTAACATTAACTTGTTACTGTCAGGTAACAACATCCTTTCTAAAATGATGTACCTACGAGATACAAAGCACGTGCCTAATAACAGCTACGATATAAACAAACAGATATGCCCGCGTTTCATTACATATGATAATCGCTTAGGTTGTAGAATAAGATCCTTACTAAGGTTTTCTTTATGGACTACAATATGAATTGTTAAATTTAACCGTGATAAGGGGTCGGCAACGCGCGAGTAATGAACCCGGTGTTGCAAGCGTCCATAGGCTGTAGTGACTTAGGGTTGACCTTTAGCTTGTTTGCCACCCAAAATCGTGCAACTGCAGTGGTAAGACTGTTGACTACGACTATTAAAATTATGATTATGAGTTGTAGTAAGAAACACCAATAATTGACAATATATATGTTTCATCCTTACCACGATTAGATTAGTTAGAGTTCCCGATATTTCGGCACAGCTACATGCGCCATCTTCACGGGCGAACAGTTTACTCCACAATCCAATCATGGAAAGCCCGATACATAAAAATATATTGAAAATATCCACGAAAAAAAAGTTGATAGGTATACAAAAATATTTTTCTATCGCAGAAACCGACATAGCTTTTTCTTAGTTTGGATGATTACTAGGCATAGTATTATATAGTCTGCGGTATTGGTTATACTTGATTTACTGTTTATTTGATTATCGACTCTAATCGCTATAATAGGTATATACATGTACTTAAAATATGTACTTACTTTTAACTTTTTATGACATAAAAACCTCTTTTATTTTATTTCGAGATCAAACTAAAAATATTAATTATTACATTATTTTTTATTTTTATAATATTTCTTTTTTCAGAATCTACCAGATAAAATGATAGAAAGGACTTCTTATAACTGAAGATTTTATTAAGTTAGATATCCAATAAAAATAGACTTTGATTTTAAGTAATATAAGACTCTTATTTATACCTCTATAAATCTAGTGACTATCGATAGCAATAAACTAATAGCGATGAAAAGCTAACAGTATACCTAAGATTCAAGTTAAGCAAATTTCAGTTCCGAAAAAATACTGTAAGTTTTTATATTAAAGGTGAAAAGCTTTTTATAAGTTTAACGCAAATAATTTGTTTGTTTAATAATTTTAAGATTTTACACGAAATAGATTACATTGATTCCAGCTCAGACTGCTGTAGGATTCGGGAATCTTGATAAATAATCTGTCAAAAATATTGCAGATACATCTAAGCGTATTAGTGTAGTGAAATGTCGAGTCAGGTCCTTGCTTATAAAAGTTCGACCTTTTAGCGTGAACTAGTTTTTGTCAGTGGCTCTGCACACGCTTAATTTGGTTATCGCCGTGGGGTATCTAAGATAATCATTGGATTATAGAAAAGAGTTGGCTATAGGTATAGTTCGTTCACGTGGATTCGTTTACAGTTATTCCTGTGGAAATCATTTGGGAATAAATCAAAAGCTATTAAATTAAATGATGGTAAATTAAAAATGTGTATTAAATATTTTACTCTTATCTAAGAATAAGTAATGCTACATTTAAAGGTATCACTCAATTTTCTGACAAATATTCTAATGCGGATTAGAACTTTAGACCTATTGTATTCTTATATTAATATAATATACTAATCTACGTTTAATTACCTAAACTTATCTATCTAATACCTTTAAACGAGCAATTCGTGTATATATGTATATATATATATATATAATCCGAATCTCGGAAACGGCTCCAACGATTTTCATGAAATTTAGTATGCAGGGGTTTTCGAGGACGACAAATCGATCTAGCTAGGTTTCATTTTTAGAAAACGTCGTTTTATCCGTGCTTTCAGGCAATGATAAACTGCAATATATGACTCTTCCTGACATCTATTGGCGAGTAGTAAAACTAAAGCTAAGTACTTAAAAATAGATGGCGTTGTTAAGCAACACCAAAGCTACTTGACAATAGATGGCGTTGTTAAAAAAACGAGCAGACCTCGGTCTTCCAGGTACTTAAAATAATGCCAACAAACACTTTGCAATATTTGCAAATCGGCCAAGTGCGAGTTGGACTCGCGCACGAAGGGTTTCGTACCATTATCTATAAAAACGGCAAAAAAATCACGTTTAAATTAATATTTAAATTTAATTATTTATTTATATATTCTGTGAATATTTCAAGCGTCTACGTCTGTTGTCTTCATCAATATCGAGCCAAATACCGAGCTCAAAAAAATCACGTTTGTTGTATGGGAGCCCCCTTAAATATTTATTTTATTCTGTTTTTTGTATTTGTTGTTATAGCGGCAACAGTTTTTCTTTTGAAGGACCTTCGAGATATTTTTGTTGTAGCCAGTTTTACTTTTAACCGACTTAGTTATGTATTTAAACTTTGTTACTTATCTGTATAAATAAAAGAAGAAACTTAATGACTGATTTAATGATATATCAAAACAGTAGGCCTACAACTGATATCAGTTTCAATCGTAAAATCCTACGGCGATCGAGAAATCTACTAAATTGGTACTCTTGAACGTTGTTGTAGCGCTCAATCGAGAACGAAATTTTGTGGCCAGTTTCGGAACTAAAATCTTATACAAATATTAAGAATCGGTAGTCTTTGAGCCATCGGATCGAGAGTGAAATAAGGTATGATGATCTGTAAAAAGAAATGTCATAATTCTAAATAAACAGAACAAAACTATTGCTACGATGATTTAACTTTTACATTAATTTTTTTTTTTTTTTTTTTTTATACCACTAAGGTGGCAAACAAGCTTACGGCCCGCCTGATGGTAAGCGGTCACCGTAGCCTATGGACGCTTGCAACACCAGGGGCATCACTTGCGCGTTGCCGACCCTTCAGAAATCTAATAACTTCTTTCTTGAAGAACTCCATACTGTAGTCCTTGCAGAAAACCTTGGCAGGGAGCTCATTCCACAACTTAAGCGTTCGCGGGAGGAAGTTTCTCTGAAACCGCACTGTACGCGACCATTTAGGTTCTAAAGTGTGAGAATGAATTCCCTGCCGATGGCGAGCGGTGCGATGGTAGAAAGTAGCCGTGGGCATCATTTCGAACAATTCCTCAGAACACAACCCATTGTACAAGCGGTAGAACACACACAGTGAGGCAAAGTCTCTCCTCAGACTTAAGGGCTCGATACCGCAAGTGAGTTTGGAATGGTCGACAATTCTCACAGCCCGTCGTTGAACCGAGTCAAAAGGGCCAAGCTGGTATCCGGGTGCACCTGCCCAGAGATGGCAGCAGTACTCCATATGGGGCCTAACTTGCGACTTGTAAAGTAACAACCTTTGCCCCGACGTGAAGTACTGCTTCGCTCTGTTGAGTACACCAAGTTTTTTGAACGCCAGCTTTACCTTATCTTGTAAATGATCTCGGAACTGAACATCGCTGGAGATGTCGACACCAAGGATCCCAATGCTCTTGGAGATGGAGAGGGGAGTGTTCTGGAATTGTGGGACCACAGTGAATGGAGCTTTCTTAGCGGTGAACGCGCACACTTGTGTCTTTGTAGGGTTGAATCGGACCAAGTTTACCCGTCCTCAGCCAGAGACCTGGGACAGTGTGGTCTCGATTTGAGACACAAGTTCTCCGCGGTTTTCCTCCACAACGAAACGAGGGATGTTTATTAGTTACAAATGTTAAATTAAAATTAGTAAATCATCGCTTAAAAATAAATACAACATTATTATTTTCATAATTAAACAATTCATCAAATCAAGATGGCAGCAGTACTCCATATGGGGCGGAACTTGCGACTTGTAAAGCAGCAACCTCTGCCCTGACGTGAAGCACTGCCTCGCTTTGTTGAGAACACCTAGTTTTTTGGACGCCAGCTTCATCTTATCTTGTAAATGATCTTGGAACTGAACATCGCTGGAGATGTCAACACCAAGGATCTCAATGCTCTTGGAGATGGAGAGGGGAGTGTTCTGGAATTGTGGGACCACAGTGAATGGAGCTTTCTTAGCGGTGAACGCGCACACTTGTGTCTTTGTAGGGTTGAATCGGACCAAGTTTACCCGTCCCCAGTCAGAGACCTGGGACAGTGTGGTCTCGATTTGAGACACAAGTTCTCCGCGGTTTTCCTCCACAACGGAACGAGGGATGTTTATTAGTTTCAGTATTATTTTTATATTTTGTGATTTATTATTTCGAAATGTGTGCAATCCTAATTTCAATCCAATCGCAATTTAGTTAAGAGTACCGATGGAGATCGAGTTTAAGCTTGCCACGAAATTCAATTGAAACTGGATTGGGATTGAAACTGACATCAATTGTAGGCCAGTCTGTCTGTCTGGAACAGTCCAATCAACTGAGTCTTGACATTTCAAAGTTGGCATGTCGGTTCATTACTTGACGCAGGGCTCCTAAATTTTTATGAGAAGTCCCATATTTTTGCAGTTAAAAGTTTACGAAGTCGCGGGAAAATACAGTTTTGTTTTTACGAAAACGTGGAATATTGCTGTAATTTGTTTCAGTCGTTTGTTTGTTGGTTACTGGTTTGTTTTCTATATTATAATAAAACTGAGGAGTTTGATGGTACTTTTATTTGTTCGCGCCAATCTTTAAAACTACCAGTTCAATTTGAAAATTACTTATTGATAGTCCAATCTTTAAGGAAGGTAAAGACTTCTTCACATCCCGTTACGACTCTAAGGAGGACTCTAAAACAAATCAGAAAGAACCCTAAGTGAAAACTGATGGAAATATAGCGCGGGTGAGCGATGCTACGAGGAAGGTCAACAAGGGAATGTCAACAAAACAATGTCTGCCAGGTCAGCTAGTAAGTAATATAATACGAATGGGTCATTTTTAGGGTTCCGAGGTACCAAAAGGAAAAAAATCGGTCAAGTGCGAGTCGGAATCGCACACGAAGGGTTCCGTACATGCGGGGGCATTATAATTATTATTTACTTAGGCACCTGTTACATATTTATTATTAGAAAATAATGGTTCACGGCTTATGCATAGGGTTTATTTTTATGAAATTAAATGTTTTTTTTATTTTTATATTTGAGTTGATTGAATGAAAGGTAGATTTCGGTTTACGATTTATGACGTAATAAAAACAAACTACTTACTAGATCTCGTTCAAACCAAATTTCGGTGAAAGTTTGCATGGTAATTTACATCGTATATTTTTTTTTAGTTTCATCATTCTCTTAATTTAGAAGTGACAGGGGGGGGGGGGATACACATTTGTTAGAAACCTTGATATCATTTTTGAAGACCTATCCATATATGATAAGCCAAATGGCAAAAAACGGAACCCTTATAGATTCGTCATGTCTGTCTGTCTGTCCGTATGTCACAGCCACTTTTTTTCCGAAACTATAAATATACTGTTGAAACTTGGTAAGTAGATGTATTCTGTGAACCGCATTAAGATTTTCACACGAATAAAGAAAAAAAACAATAAATTTTGGGGGTTCCCCATACTTAGAACTGAAACTCAAAAAATTTTTTTCATCAAACCCATACGTGTCGCCACTCCACACGATGGATAGATCTTCAAAAATGATATTGCGGTTTCTAATATCATCTTTTTCTAAACTGAATAGTTTGCGCGAGAGACACTTCCAAAATGGTAAAATGTGTACCTGGAACATCTAAAATAAGAGAATAATAAAACTAAAAAAAATAAATGATGTACATTACCATGCAACCTTTCACCGAAAATTGGTTTGAACGAGATCTAGTAAGTAGTTTTTTTTTAATACGTCATAAATCGTAAACCGCAATTTACCTTTCATTCAATCAACTCAAATATAAAAAAAAACTTTTTTCTTTGTTTGTGTTTGTAAAGTACGCAAACGGAAAGGTACGGAACCCTCGGTGCGCGAGTCCAACTCGCACTTGGCCGCTTTTTTTAATTATGATTTACGTCACGACAGCAACTTTCTAAAAACGTAAGCTAACATCAACGATCTTTCGTTTTTAAATTTGATACAAATAAACCCGATGTCGGTGTTCGATGGCAACGAATTACACGCTATTATAAAAACTGATGATTCAAAAGTACAACTAATTGGCAGCAGCTTTTGACGAAAACATCAAAACGAAATTTATTGGTCGCTGTTTGTCATATATCTTAGAAAACTGATTATCTTGAGACTGAAATCACGTAAAGTAGCTCTACTTGCGTACGTAAGGTAGAGCATGCGTACGTAATTAAAAAGTATGATGAAAATGTTATTAGGTACTGTTGCTAACCACAAAACCACACGTATAATATGACAATCTGTCGTCATAAAATTAATAAGAAGCATATATAATATAATTTGTCAAGTTAAACGCTTGTAACAAGTAAATTATGGTGACGGTTAACGTATATCGTATTGTTACGAAAGTCATAAACTTTGGTAAAGGAACAAAACCTAATAACAGTTGTCATAAATTGAATGCTTAACTATTATTTTTTATTTTCTTTCTACTATTTATCTATCCTTTTCTATTATTTTTGTATGATTTCTTACTACTTTCTACAGACTTTCCACTTACTGCTGTTACTTTCCATCGTTTTCTTACATTATTTATTAGTTTTTGCTGTCATAATATTTCCGGTTATATCCTATTATATATAAAAGGAATAGCTTTTTCATTTCCTATTTTGACCGCTAGGGGATGATTTCCTAAAAATTATGTAAAGGTCAAATTACAACCTAAAGCTTCAGAATTGATGGATTTTCATTTAAACTTATCCTACTCCCATTTTATTCCTTACAGGGATGAATTTTGTAAGACCACATCGAGCGGTTTTGGCTGTGCGTTGATATATCATTTGGTGTGTCATTAAATCAGCCAGTCAGTTTCTCATTTTATATATACAAATTATCCATGCCTAAGAAGTAAACACGCTAAATTATGAGCAGATTTCGCTAGAAACCCCTGGTGTTGCAAGCGTTCATAGGCCACGGTGACCGCTTACCATTAGACGGACCGTAGGCATGTTTGCCACCTTACTGGTATAAAAAAAAGACACTACAACAACATGATCTATTAAAAAAAAAATATGGCTGCTTGCAAATTCTATACTGTTCGTCCGTTTTTTCCCTAACTCTTTCAGTCAATACTTTAGGAAATAATTTGCTGATTACGGCGTGTTGGCTTGTCCCACGGGTTACATCACTCACAAAACATCAATTTTTATTTTATCCATCGTCTTAGATTGTTGTAATCTCAGTCAGAAAACATCCAATGTTGGACATCGCGTAGGTCTCCCTCCCTCACGTATCTCCACAACGGCTGGTTTTGAGTGGTCAATTTCTTGGTGCTGTAACTAGGACGTCTGTTTACATGGTAGTAGGCCGTCGTCTATCCATCCATGATCGTCACTTGGCAACCTAACTTCCCTATCGGTTATCGGTTCGACGAGTAATGTAGACTATCCATTCCTTGCTGACTTTTAAAGCTATGTTAGTGACTTAGGTTCTTTGGCGAATGTCCTCGTTAACAACTTCGAAAGTTGCTATTCTAACAACGACTCGTATGGGCGCCACATGGAAATTACTTTCGTTTTTATCCATTACTCGCATAGTTTAACTCGCAGCTCTTCGGATTAGTTAGAACAATATTAATTCAACGTCCGAGCTTCTTGATTAATCCACCCGCAGAGCTGTGTTCCCGATAACATAATCCGATACAAATTACCACGCAAACCGATGTCGATGTCGAAACGTTGACTCTTTGCTATTTTTGATGGATAATTTCGATAGACAAGAGCGAAATAGAATTGATCCCTTAGAAAAGCTGAATTTAGGAAATACGAGTTATGTTCATGTAGAAAACAACAGTTTTTTTTATTTATCTGCCTCAATCGAGCCTATGTCATCACAAAATATGACTAAAGGCTGACCAGCATTATACATTGTGTCGCGCCATATCTTTTTGACGTTATCTATGCCCAAGAGCGACAACCCAAGAGAAGGCTCCCCCCGCGGGGAGCCCTTGATCGTTGGGCGCTATATGGGCTGAGACTCCTTCAGAGTCTCGCCCCAAAAGCCCGGTGGAGCAGTTGTAAACCGTTTTACCGATCTTTGTTAGAAGTTTAATAAAGCTTTACAATTTTGATTTTTATCAAATTTTCGATTTGATTATAAAGTTAAAATGCACAACATTTTCTACCTTGGGAGCTAATAACACAAGCAGTGTGAATCTGAGAGGAAAAATACTACTACGATAAAACCTATCTAACGACACGTCCTATATACATTGCGGTTTTGGGATCCGAGAAAATGTATAAAGAGGCTGATGACGTCATCACCACGCTTAAGTTCCAACGGATAATAATTTAAGCATGTAATGAGTAAAATAATAATCGATATTGTAAGCGCGATAAAGCATAATGTATTTATTGTAGAATTTTGGTTCATGCGTCTCACCACGTTGGCCGCTCACGGATTGTAACGTTCCGTCATAGAAATTTGTATGGGAAAATTGGCCGAATTTTGCTGATTTAAATAATTTGTGACAGAACTCTGAATTTGAAATTAAAATCAAATTTGACGTTAATATTACCGTGCTATTGTTTTTATAATCAACCAACCTGTTCTGATTGATTTCTATTACTATCTAATAAAGCTGAAATAAAATAAAAATGG
Organism: Apoda limacodes; assembly: GCA_946406115.1. Classification (NCBI taxonomy): domain Eukaryota; kingdom Metazoa; phylum Arthropoda; class Insecta; order Lepidoptera; family Limacodidae; genus Apoda; species Apoda limacodes. Next base: position 8,205,911 of record OX291550.1, on the reverse strand, counting down.
AACTACCAGTCGGATTTGAAAATATTTTTATGCATTTGATAGCCCAACCCTTAAGGTAGGTTATAGGCTATTTAACATCACGCTACTTACTACTACGGTCGAGCAATATGTATATCAGAAATAACTCTAAGCGGAAACGAAACTAGCAATGGAAAGGGCAGAACAACGTCTGCCAGGTCAGCTAGTGTAAATGTCGTAGGGTTTTTGGAAAATCCGTGTTTTGACCTAAATCCCGGGCGATGGTAAAATATATCACTTTTTTACTATAACCCTAGATTTTTTTAGGGATTTGGCCAAATCACCGTCGCACCCAGAGATATGGCAAAACTACAATAGATTTTTTGCATTACCCTGTCAGTCAGTCAGTGATTTGGCCGAAGCTCTAATGTCAGCCGTGTTGTAAAAATATATGAGGGCTTACTTTACATTTATGTCGTTATACAAAAAATAAAGTAAAAAAAAACGTGTATTATTTTTACTAAAGTGTCCGTGTGAAATTGAAGAATTTTTTTCTTACAAACATCCAAATATAGTAGGGTTATTTCTTATTTTATTTCTAAGTATTTTTTAACGTCAAAAGGTAAAAAAAAAAGCAAGTGAACGTTGATAATAGTTTTTTTTTTAATTAAAGATATATACTTATTGTATGTTTATGGAGTCGTCGGAAACGTCTAGACTAGTGAGAGATTTTTTAAGAAAGTACCGCACAATATTTTAATAAGTAAAGTGCGTATTACACGATTTTAGAGTTTTTAGAAGATAACTTATAATATTGAATGTAGGTATTGGGAAGTAAGATTGGAAAACAGTGGACATTTTATTCGTTTCAATTTGACACTAATATTTTTTAAGATATTTTTCATGAATTACTATTAACAATTATTAATATTTTTTTGAAATTTTTTTAATTTATGATTCAATGAATATTGTTATGTTATTTTTAAATATAAAATATATTTGCAAATATAAAATATCATAGTTTTTAATTTTTTTGACGAACATCAGTTAAATACAATTTAATTATATAAAAATCCACTTTATATTTAAAAATAATGCATTGATTTTATATTATGACCAACCAGAATTAAGTGTACTGACATATTTTAAAACTGTGTACAGTGCAACAAACTTTTCTTACCCAGTGTATGGTCGTTAGTGTCGTGTAACTTCAAACCATTTTAAGAGGGCCGCATATACATTTGCTGTATGGGCGTTAAGCTGAAATCGACAATGTTAGTCTCAGATACACTAAAAAAAAAAGATTAGCTAACAATAACACAAATTTTATCTACTGGTAACATAATTTGGTGACTACTAAACTAAATCGCTAATAGTAGATTAAATATAAGTTATGTGCAGCGAATCAGTTGTTTAATTATAACAAAAGTAAGGTTGTTACTAAGTAAAATTAGAATAGCTGAACTAGTTTAGTTATCCTATTTTTTCAGAATAGAGCTCATTTTTCACTGGCAAAAACATATAATAGATATGCGAACAGCTTAGCTTAAAAAGTGGAAAGTAATTAATTACAGTTATATCACACAAGATATAAAAATTCTATTACAGTAATTTACTAGCTTTATAGTTACTTAGTATATCATGAAATAAATTATGTTCCCGCTACTAGTTGATAAGTAATTTCCTAGTAAAAGAATGTAGAAAGCCTTGTTATTTTTTTCAGTTTGAATCTTCTAATAGGACAGTGAAATCTATTTTAAAAACGAGCAGAAAACTGCACATTCAAGTAGGGCGCAGCCTTAATATGGCGACTGGTGCTCAAAATCAAATTGATCACCAGGTCATAAAAGTTTATTGCACTGTATCAGTTAATGATTAGTGACTATGATTAGTGCTAGTTAGCTGCCGATACATTAGGTAATAAATATACACCAATCCAATATCATAATAACGCTTTCAACCCGACATAAAATTTTAAAAAAAGGTGCCCATAACATTTTATAATATTTAATATACTCAAAGCAAACTCTAACTCTTACAGTCATCTTTACTTATCTCCATGTTCTTATAATATTTTTATGAAAATAATCAACTTTCGCACACAAAACGCTATCAAAGGCTTATTACAACTGATACTTCAGAGTCTTTGTGCGTAGAATTTGAAGTAGGTAGGAAAATTTAATAACTGTTAATTATCTTTATCAGCTACAAAGAAATTGTCAACATAATGGGGTTTCCAAGTGCGTGGGCGGACGGAGATAATATTATTTGGGTAATAACAAAACAATTACAAAGAATAGTACACGTTATTTACTTTTAAGGAGTCTTTTGAAACTAATGTCACAGACTATGTGTCAGACATAGGTTTCTTGGCCAAAGTTTAATTAGGAAAGTTATTGTTTATTTCATTATATGGTATTTCAGCATTCTACTATAATGTCCACCTACTTGGGCTCCGTTCCAAATCTCTGTGTTACAATCCCACGGTGTTGCTACACTAACCCGAGGATATCTAAATAGTAACCGGTGTTAGAACTGTCTTTTTTTGTACTTTGACATTTGTGACCTGAGAACAGTGTCGACGGTGTTAACACCGCACCAGTGTCGCCAAACTAGAGTGTCCGAACGACTTAATGTTGTCACCCGGGGTTAATACTAAACAAGTTAGTGCCTAACTAACTAACCTAACTGAGGTTAAAAACCAAACGGCCTGCTGTATGATGGCTTTCTTCTCAGAGACTGTATTTTGGCGATTTTAAGTAAAATGGGCCGACCCTACCCTCGCCGACACACTTGATAGTCGTTATCTTGTTGATGACGAACTTGTAGATGATAAACCCGACACCACTTCGGGACGTTTGTTTTTGCTCTGGAACGCTAAACCACTGCTCGTTGTTGAACCAAGTCAAAAGAGCCAAGCTGGTATCCGAGTAGACCCGTCCGGAGATGGCAGCAGTACTCCATATGGGGCCAAACTTGTAAATCTTGTAAAGCAGCAACCTTTGCTCCTAGTTAATCGCTCTGTTGCGCACTCCAAGTTTTTTGGACGCCATCTTCACCTTGTCTTCCAAATGATCTAAAGTAAGGTTAACATGTGTTAAGTAAAAGTTATAATACTTACATAATTGATATTTTATTCCTGGGGAAGGTACGTGGGTTACTCATACCTACGTATATCGTAGAAACTGGTTCTAATTTAAACGATAACAGTAGATTATAATAAAAGAAATAATAATAAACATTAATCTATTATGTCTTTGGGCAATGAAAAAAATTACAATTTTTCATTTATTTTTCTGCTAATACAAACTCTATAGCAATCTCTCGCTATAAAAATTTCTATATATTTGAACATTAAAATGTCTGCTTAGCGGTATGTACAGTGCAACAAACTTTTCTGACCTGCTGTATGGTCACTAGTTTCGTGTAAATTTACATCATTTTACTATGGCGACTGAAGTTTTGATTTTACCGTCGAGTCAGATAAGTTTAGTGCATACCGTTTGTCCTTGATCGGGTGATGTAGGCCTGTTTTGATACTAAATTTAGTTACAGATGACTTTTCTTAAGTTTTATGTAACTAAGTATAATATTATTGCGAATAAATACCTATTTTTTATTTTTTTATACCACTAAGTTGGCAAACAAGCTTAAGGTCCGCCTGATGGTAAGCGGTCACCGTAGCCTTTGGACGCTTGCAACACCAGCGGTATCACCCGCGAGTGGCCAACCCTCCAAAAATCTAATAACTTCTTTCTTGAAGAACCCCATTCTGTAGTCTTAGTGAAAACCTTGGCAGGGAGCTCATTCCACAACCCAAGCGTTCGCGAAACCGCACTGTACGCGACCATTTCGGTTCTAAAGTGTGAGAATGAATTCCCTGCCGATGGCGAACGGTGTGATGGAAGAAATTAGCCGTGGGCATAATTTCAAACACTTCCTCAAAACACATCCCATTGTACAAGCGGTAGAACTCACGCAGGGAGCCAAAGTCTCTCCTCAGACTTAAGGGCTCGATACGGCAAGTGAGTTTGGGATCGTACTTACTCAAAACGTAACTTAGTCAAAAGGGCCAAGCTGGTATCCGGGTGCACCTGCCCAGAGATGACAGCAGTCCTCCATATAGGGCCGGACTTGCGACTTGTAAATAGTATATAGGTATGTATTATAAGCTAGATCATTGTTTCTCTTAGTTTCGGTAATTCCCAGATGACGAGCAGAACTTGACAAAGCAATAATCGTTTTCTTGTTCGACCCATTTCCTTGCCTAATGTATAAAGTACTTATTTACAGAAGTTACAAACTCTTACACGATTATCAAGGAAAGTTTGATCTCTAGAGTTTTACTTCTACAAGTCTAAATTGGAGGATAAATAATTGAGTGACAAAGTTAGTTTAGACAATTGTGGAGTAAAATAGCTTATATTTTTTGTATCAAGTACATCCGAAGGCTACGGTGATCGCTTACCATCAGGCGGACTGTATGCTTGTTTGCCACCTTGGTAGTATAAAAAAAAACCATGGTGCATATGTTTATAATCCATACTTACTTATTATGCTTATTTTGTCTAGAATAAGTAAAGGGTTAACTGCGTATTACTATAAAGATGGTATTTATGAATTATGGGACATATATGTTGTCACCTTAGTCCAGAGTGCTATCAGATGCAGGGTTGCGGTGATATGCTCACCACTAGTGAAGAGATTGGTGAAGAGAGGCTGTTGCCTACATTATAATGTGGGTGTGTTTTAAGCCACTGGTTTATCCCTTTTCAGAAATAAAAACCGTGACGTTACAAATAAATTTATTTAATCTGTCGATTTCTCGCACACATTGTAAAAAAATTATTAATCTGAATTTTTCCTAATAAATAATTAAATTAAAAAAAATTAAAAAACACACAGTGCAACAAACTTTCCTGACCTGCTGACCCTGAGTGTTTGGTCGCTAATGTCGTTGTAAGTTTACGCCATTTTAATATGGCGACTGTGGTTTTGAATTTTGATCGCCGGGTCTGACAAGCTTTTTGTATAGCACACTTATTGCAGAATTGGAAAATGAAATCACTTTTTACTGGCATTTTATGGCCTTCTTGTTTCTCGCCACGAAAATCCAACGATATCTCAATGATCGAAATCCATTGAGCGGTTAGGATGGGACGAGCGAATAAAAACCACATGCATACATGAGATACGCGTGAAAACATAACCCTCTTACAGTTAGACAATAAAGGATAAACCAAAGATTATCCATTTATAGGTGTGCCAAAACAGAAAATAAATAAATATTGTCTTAGACGCTAGCGCCAGCAGTCATGGCAAGTGTAATAGTCGTAAAAAGCAATAACGTTGATGCCCATAGCTAAAGTTCATTGCCTGCTGAAATGTTTTCATTTCCGCAGCTGCGAATCGCGTGCCTTTTCCTCATATACTTAGATATAACTACTTCACTGCGCCTGGAAATTGTAGGGTAACCATAAAAATTTATTGAGTGGAGGACTGATAAATATTTAGTTGCTGTACTTTTAACGAAATAAAATACTATCAGCGTAAAGTATCTACGTTCCGTATAGATTATTTTCTACATTGCTGATTTACACCTTTAGTCAAGACTTTCATGGTAAAAGAAACGAGCAATGTAGATTATGAGAATTATAATGAAATGTAAAAAAATACTAAACAACTTCTTTATAGGCTCTTCTTCGTACAATAAGCTCTTCGTCCAGTACATATTTGTTTTTTTTTTTTTTTTTTAGTTTCAATGACTACCTTACTAGCGCCGCCAAAATATATTCTATATTTTCTATTTGTACAAAACACATTCTTAAAATTTTACAAAGCTGTTTTTAAAACGTTAAACGCCATTTAAGAATATACATGTGATTTGTAGATAGCGTTTCTGCTAAAAGTGATAATTCTGAGCAGAAATCACAGGTATATTCCAGATACCTTCTAAAATAGTTTACTAGTTCTAATAATTGATTTGTCACAGCTTTAAAATTTGTTTTGTACACAGAGAAAATACAGAATATATTTTGACGGCGCTAGTTAGGTAGTTACTGCACTTTAATAGGTAAGGCACGACGCTTGCAACTCTGTTAAATAGTGTAAAAAACATTTATTACATAACAAGTAAAACTATCTAAAATGTAATAACCTACGACCCCAAAAATGCATGCATACCGATTGAACGAATAAAAGTTGTTTAGGATTTCTTACCAATTTCCCGCTCCGTCATCAGACCCTGATCTATCTTTCTTTGTATGATTCTCTTTGTATGAGCTATTGTGACCATTCCAATGGTGATGCTGCAGCTTCAGGTCAAGGTTACAATGTTCATGTAATATGATTGAAGTATCGTGAAAAAAGTATGAAAAAGTACAGTGTTAAGTAATTAAAATATGAAATCGGTAAATCCATACTGTAATTTTCTGTCTGATACTTTTTTTGTCTTATTAATTTACTGATGAATTAATTTACAACTTATATTATTTAATTTGTCAAAAAGTCTTTTGAATGAAACTATTGAGCTTTCTGGGCAACAGAAAGTTTTATTACACAAAAAAAATTCATATTTTCAAGGAATTATATATAATTAATTATATGTAAATGTTGCAAAAGGTTTTTTTTATTTATACCTATATTAAAGCTATTTATTTTTAATTACGCTTTTTTAACACATTACATCTATATCTTCCAAAATGTGTACAAGTCGTGAAAGTTTATATCATAAATACCTGATCTGCGTGCTTAGTGTGAGTTTTTACGTATTCGTAAGTCTACTATTGCGTTCGCGTATTTATTAAAAGTCCTATAAGAAAAAATAGTCTGCAAACGCGCTAGAGGCGCTCATTCATTTCCATACATGTATTTTGTTGACGCGAACGCGATAGAAGCGTTAAAAACTCACACTAGGCACACTGTATATTTTTAGCTTTTGAGGTATTGAATAAAAATTTTGTGGCATGGCATGGTATTAAATCTGGGGTCGTGAGAATATCCTCTTCACTGCACTCAGCACTGTTACATTTTATTGCTGATGTGTGTTGAAATAATTTCAAATAAGTTATCTCAATTAGGTAAAGTTTACTCGTTGCTCGTGCTTTAATGTTACAACTACACACGTTATGCAACTAGGTGCTGAAAAGACTACTAATATGATCCTAGTTCTGTTTTCTTAATTTGCAATAGTAATATTTAACACGACCAACTATTTTCAACAGTTTTGTCGTCTAAGAAAGCAAATCAATGTCTACGAGTTTCATTTAATGTTTCATTGTTAATATTAGGCGAAGTTATGTGATTTAGCTAGAGGAAAATAAACTTTAAAGAGCGTAAAGCAATAAAGCTGCGAACATCTGCAGCCGAGGAAAAAATCTAGCGATCAGGTTTCTCTCGACAGTCCCATCGCTGAAGGTCACTTCTGTGTCTTACGGCAGATAGTGTGCACAGTTTCTAGTAAATCCAGTTTTTCTAGGAAACTTATTGGTAACAGTCTCTTGTTAAGCAACTGTATGCAAGTACCTTCACGAGTCTCGTGAGGTGAGACCTACATGCTTAATTTTATTCTCGAGATCTAGCGTCTGGTATCCAGATTATTCTCAATAAGCTCCTAGATCGCCAAGATCAGCCGCGCCTTAGTCACGCGTCCCATAATATATTCGCAGCTTTATGGTTACTATAACTATGACATAAGAAACTGTAGTAGATAATGAATCGTGATAGTCTCTGATATTATCCTGACAGTTGACGTTTAGGAAGACATCCTTTTGTGATATATTGAGAGTGTTTCGTAAAACTATGAGATATTGAATTTTTGACAGACTAATCAATGTGCAAATAAATCAAATACTTCATAAGGGATTTTACTTTTGAAATTATAAGTATACCTCGTTTTGAAATAGAGGAATGAAAGACATTTTGGAAACAGTCATACTAATGAATGGTTACACAATAATTAACTTTGTTTAATTTATTTTTATTTTAAAACCCCATCTCCATTAATATTGCTTATACTTTTGAATAGTCAAAGTAATTAAATACTATCTCATTACTTCTTTACTTCACTTTTTAAATAATTATAAACTTGTAGTGTCACCAGGTAGGACACCACTAAGGAGTAAGGATTTTAACGATACGTCATACATCAAAAGTATTTAGAATACATACTTATATGAACCCTTAAAAATTACACACCTTATTTTGGAAAGTAGTGTAATAATAACCTATAATTTTAATTACCACTGCGACATTCCAGTCGTTTGAATTTAGAACTCGATTTCCCACACCTAAAATAATATTTTGTTACAGTAAATATTAATGTTTTTTTCTCGTTTGTTTCAGGTATACGTGTTGTTTAGTGAAAGTAATATTTGTATGAAGTTTATAAGTGTCTTAAAATAGTGTGTATCAATAATAGTGAATTTTTTTGCTTTCAAAACTGTACCTGCATTGTGTCCGTGACTTTTTACTGATAAAAAACTTTGTTTATAAAGAAATGAAATTTACGAATAAAATTTAAAATCTTATATTAAAACGTGTGTACTGGCCGGCAGCGCGACGCGTACTGCAACGAAACAGCGATGGCTAGGCCTGAGGTTGTGCGATGAGCCGGAGGAGGAAGAGGAGGAAATGGACGAGCCCAGTGGCGCCAAGCGGCCGTCAGTGTTAACTATAGACAGGGCCGCATTCCTCCTTCTAAGAGTCAAAAGAGCCTTCAAGAAAAAAAGACAGCAAAGAAAAGAAAAACAGTAAGTAACTCAAATAAGATGTTATGTTTAATGTTGTAGGGCCACTAACAACTATACTATCATTTAAGCAAACATTATTTAATATCTAAATCTGTGTGTGAGTGTACATAAACAGCATTTTAGAAAGGTAGAAAATTTGAATAGTGTGAAAATAAATAATAAAATAAATACAGCCCTAAATACATACGTATGAACTTTGTAATTGTAGTGCCACTTATTTACCGAACTAATTTTGTTTGGTAGCCTTAATGCATTTCATTTGCAAATTGAGCAGTATCTTATTGTCTATTCCTTAAGGTACTCAATATATAATTAACCTTTATTTCTGGCAAACACAAATGAAGTCATTTGTCATTTTCCTCACGTACAGAGCTTAGGAGACTCTCGTTCTGCTTTACCATATTTACATACTTTCATTTTAATGCTTTTTCAAGTTCATTGTAACATGACTTGAAAATTACTTGCAGTTTTATTAACTAAGTAAGGACTCAAGCATTCTAATCTATTAAGTCCTGCCCACTTCAATAATTATTAAGTTTAAAATTTCGATTTTAAGCTCGTATGTTACTCGATTTCGAATATATCGAATATCAATAATTCCAAATAAATTCAGTAGTGTTAATTTACAGCTACAGTAGCCTTTGTTTTTCGGTTAATATGTATTTCATAAAGGATTACCTACGAAGTCATAAGCGTTAATTTCTCCCAATGTTTTTAATTGCTGAATTCTATATAACTAGGCAATATGGACAAAGTATACTTATATTCTGACAGATGTTTTTCTGCCGGTATCCCCCTACCTAATCATGACTAATTTTAGAGTTCCTCAGAAACTCGCAATTTATATTCTGTCCTAGGTATTTTATTTTACTCTTTATTACTTTAAATTAGGTAATTCACGACGTAAATCGAAAGCATTGCATCATCATTTTGACGCAAGACTAAAGTGGTTGATGAAAAGAGGCTAGCCTGTACTTTATAAAAACAGGTGGGCATACAGGTTGAATGATTTTTCGAAATAATACATAGATTGCAGGTTAGGTATATCGGTAGCATCTCATTCGTTGTGACAATACCTACATACATAAATAAATAAATAAATATTTTTGGACATTACACACAGCGCCAACTGGCCCCAAAGTAAGCAGAGCTTGTTTTATGGTGACCAGACAACGGAGACAAATACATATATATTACATTTTTTTTGTAAATACATACATAACATACTTAAATACACCCAGACTCAAGACAAACACAAATGTTTATCACATAAATGTTTGTCCAGTGCGGGAATCGAACCCATACCCTCTGCACAGCAGTCGGCCACACTACCAAAGGGAATCAAAATAACATAAGGTTAATAGCAATTACAATTGAATGATAAATTATTTTATTTAACATCCTTCACCTTATGATGTGGAATGTATCCAGCCACTGGATCCCCTTCTGTATATAAAAACCGTAATGTTTATATTATTTCAATGCATTCGCTCCTGGAGTAGATGCTGTTGCTTTCTTTTCATTTACTGTACTCTCTGTTTTTTCGTTTATGGGTAAATCTGCCTTCATCAAAGGAATAACAGGAAAAGCAGGCCTGAATCTGTAATTCTTAAAATCATTTCTTAATTCCTTATCACCTACAATTTGTATACTTTCTTTTTTACTTGCGCTTTTTTTCTTTGGAAGTGTCTTTTTATAGTCCGATGTAAAGATATCTTTTCTTTTAGGGAAAAGAAATACGTCAATGGCTTTAGACTTTGCCATAAAAGGAGAGAATAAAGGATTCTTTGGATAATCTTCGATGATAAAATTAGATGCCGCATTGGAAAATGGGCTTAAGTTTGTTTGGCTTGGTTTTGGGCCAATTTCAAACAATATAGTATCTTCTTGAACATGTTCATGAGAGTCGCAGCAGAATGAAGAAGTTAGGTCCTTGTTGAACAGTGCGTTATTCATTAACAGTCTGTTGAGTAATGCTGACGGATTTGATGTGAAAGAGTCTTTCATACCCTTGAAGCTTGAACAAGGACATTCGTCTTCAACAGTTTTTGGATTTGGAAATTGGATAGTCGGCAGTAATGATGGATATGATTGATATAAGCTGTCAGTCTTCATTGGTTCTGTAAAATAATGAGTTTGATTTTTGCATCAGATACATATAATAAAATAGTAAAAAAATGTAAGAATGTTTATGGTCATTTCACTCCGTAGCGGCTAGACTGTTTTGTTTGAAGTTTGGCACAAAAAAATATTCTTAATTATAACATAGAATACATTTTATTCTTATCAAGAGTCTCTTAGGGAGTAAATTCTTCCACGGGTGAAACCGGAGAACAAAGTGTAGCTCGAAATCTTAACTTTACTATTTCTATATAAGTAATCTTGAGCTTCTATTTCCTGATACAATGCACAAATTACCTATACACAATCGCAATCATTAATTTTGTAACCCCGCTTACCATCCCATAAAACGTTTTGTATTCCACTTCTATGATATTGATTTTTTTTTGGGTTCTCGTATTTGAGTGATTAAATAACGTCAATACCATTAAGAACTTCTAAAAATCGGCCAAGTGCAAGTCGGACTCGCGCACGAAGGGTACCGTACCGTTATCTATAAAAACGGCAAAAAAATCACGTTTGTTGTATGGGTACAGATCCCTAAAAATTAATTTTGTCGCATTACTAATATTTTGGGCACACTTGGTTTTTCGAACAAGGCTTAACAAACTGACTTAAGTTACCTATGCAAAGATTGCAGATCTATCCGATAGTATTATGGTGGATAAGAGGTTATTAGTACTGTAAATCTATGAATACGGTTCTTATCTTCAAATATTTTTTTCAATTTTCTACATTAAACTCGCTGAAAACTAAACAAGTTGTTTGGTTGGATCGATGACATAAATAGAATGTAAATATTGGACACAGGGCATCAGAGATTTGATCCTCTGCTTGCTATGATTGCACTATGCTTGTGGTGTCCATGAGTGCCCAAAAATAGTTAGTTGCCAGAATCTCTCCATTCTCTCGTCATTCTAGTTTTTAGAGTTCCCCAACCCATCAACCGTTTTACCCGAAGGGAAAATAACTAAGCCCTTCTGTCTGCCTCTATCTCCGTCTGACTGTCTGTATGTTCGTCCGTCCGACCTTTAAAGAGCTCTATCTTTAAGAACAAAGTAGGAAGCAACTTGAAAATTTTTAAGAGTGTGTTTTACGATGGCGGATTTCTTAACAAATAATAAAAAAATTTAGAGCGGTCTCCGTACAAGAAAAATGTTTTGAAATATGCAGTGATTGCAGAACATGCTCGAATATATAACAACAAAATAATAATAATAAGTAATAGTCAAAAGGGAGTTGAAATCGCGCTGAAATAAAAATATTTTATAGGCTAAAACAGCTAAGCACCATCTAGTGAAAATGATTGAGATTATTTTTCTAACTAATTTGTATACTTCTAAAACTGGTTTGTTTCGGAGTAACTCAGATGGAGTTAAAAAATAAAGGCAAATTGTTTCTACGTGCGTGGCGCTCTTCGTTCGTTTTTTTGTTCCTGAGTAGGCTGCTCATAAATTGTGCGGGGTGTACGGAACCGTTGGAGCGTTTTTTTATCATCAAAATTTATACGCAGTAAATCTTAGTAGACAATTGCTTTACCTGGTGCCTTGGAGTTAAAGTGATATGCGATGTCTATTTTTCCCAAATTAACAAAAGAATTAGTGAAGGCAGGCATAGATCTTATGGTTTTACTGGAGTCTCTTGCGTTAGCTGATTCTAAAGCATAAACCAATAAAATATGGAGCAACACCATCTGAAAATAAATTACAAGATCATTGTTGTGTTAACATTCAGGATACAATGACGCATTTGTAGAAGGAAAATTTAATGAAATTGATGATAAAAAAAATGTTTTTAAGATCCCTTGTTTTTTTTTTATTAGTTATATTAATGTAGGAATAAAGAGCATTTAAACACATTCTATGGAGTTATGTGCTTAAACGATCTTAACATAAAAAAAAGTTTACTTATAAAACTAAAAAAATATTTTAGAACAGCGATAAAATTGAATTTGAAAAACTTATAAGTTTATATTATTGTTGAAAACAAAGCTTTTAAATTAGGAGACCTATTTTAATTATTTTTTGTTGTCGAAAATAGCGATTAGCAAAACTGTTTAACAAAACAAAAAGAAATTTTCTAAACATATTAAATCTACAAACAGTTTCTTGCGATATATATTCCGGACTTGAACAACAAATACTAAAAATGAACTCGCACTTGAACGCTTTTTTCTTTAAAAAATAAAATAATAATGTGTTTATTAAAAAAAATATTTTACCAATTTAAAAAATAACAAATTTGCAAAATGTTCAACTTACAGTTTTCAACATAAAGCAAGCTACTAAAACACTGATAAAAAAGTTAAAGCAATTTATTCGTAATTTCGTAACCCAATTTTTTCTTGTTATTTGATATGAATTTTATTGTTAGTTTACGGAATCCAATATAAGTAACAATTATTTATTGATTTTTTATAGCCTCAATGACAATTTAAAATGCAATAATGTAGGTAGGAAGTTTGGCCCTATGAGTGCCATTTATTACGACAGGCTTGTTTTCTGGTTTCTTTACTTTGGATTTTCTTCAGCCATTGTTTTCTGTGTGCATCTGAAGGACAACGTTCTTCTTGTGATCTTGGCTAGTTGGTTGGCTAGCCACTGATGCATAATTCCTTAAAGAAGTAGTTTCGGAGGTTGTTGCAGACGGCGATGGTGTGCCGACGGCTGGCATTGTAGTTCCAACTAGAACGAAATGGCTGACTTGCTAAAATTCGACCAATAGTTTGTTCGTTTGGGCGTATATATTAGCCGGTACATAGCCTTTTTATTACGCACTAGCCACCGGTGGTTACTCTTACCACTTTAGCTCTATTCTGAAATCCAGGAGGTGAGGAATAATAGCTGAAACCGATTCTGTAGAGATTACATTTAGCAGATCTTTGTCCATACTTTTGCAGTCTTCAAATTATAGTGATATGTTTGCAACATTTTGCCTTAATCCTATAAGATCTTCATCATTATATCAGCCTATATTGGTCCACTGCTGGACATAAGCCTCGTCTACGGCACGCCATTTATCTTGGTCCTCTGTCTTCCGCATTCAGCCAAAACCGGCCACTCTTTTAAGGTGGTCGGTCAACCAGGCTGGACGGTAATTAAAATTTATGTAGCATCTTTGCTTTACAATTTGGCAATGCAACAGGGGCATTTTCATTTCAGGACCTCATAATAGAGTGAATAAGCTCCCTTTACTCTGGCCCATCCCACCCAACATGCTATGGTGGTTCAAACTTCCAAACTTACTAACTTTTGGTTAAGATAAAACTAAGCTTAGCATTAAATGTGTATATGAACATAGAGAGCAGAGAATTAAATGAATATCATTACCATAGTATTGACCTGGAAATCGATAAATGTGTCGGTCACTCGTGGATTTAATCTGCATATTAAAGCGTTACAAATTAAAATATAGCAAGAGACAGTTGCGCAGCTCAGGGGTACAGAGGGTAGAGGGCGCCCCATTTCAGGGAGACAACATTGATTGGTTGATCGCTTATTCAGATTCAGATAAATTCTCTGTTGGAAAGGAAATGTTAAGCAAATCGTTTTCTTTGCAATTTTTGCGTCATAAAATATGTAGCAAGATTTACAAAAATATATTCTGAAATTTATATTAATAATATGTTTAGAGAAATAGGATTTTTGGACAAATTTGTTGGGTGATGAGCAGTTGATGTGACATTAGTGGTGCGTTATGACTGGGCGCCATTGGCAGAGAATAGTGGAATTAATTACAAAAGCGGTATATGTTTTGATTGTAAATAGTCTTAAATAATCTTGTTTTGTCGTATAAATTGTTTTTGGCAAAGATACTGAAAACATGCCATCAATTGTTAAAGTTGTGGTTTATTTTAAATTAAGAAGCATCTGCATATTGAATACGTTTTTCTTTTTAATGAAAGTTTGGTAAAATAAGATTCCATAAATAACATCATAAATTGACTTTAATGGATATTGAAAGTGTCAGAAAAAGTTGAATGACCATTGAGATAATAGATTTATAGAGGGTGTTTGAACAAACGGCATGTTACAGATATAATACTAGTAACTAAACCTTATTTTTTTCTTACTTGTCTTAACTTCATGTTAACAAAACCACGTCTTTTCCAGATTACAAGATTCTGTCACAATCACTTAATATTACCCACCAACAATTCATTTGCGGCGAAAAACATATCACATCAATAAACAATTCGTATAGTCCTTTGAAATACAATATTTTTAACAAATACGAAGTATTGACAAAACCCATTTCCACAGAGATTCAATACTTTTAAATCATTGTCGGATCTTAGAGATGGTACGAGCGTACGAATAAAAAAGAATTATTTTAGATTTTTCATTACCGTATTAGTAATATCTAGGTCTAACAATAGTTCTTAAACAATCGTAATAAAACATTTGAAAATAGAATATTTATTTTTTACGTGTAACAAACGTAAAACTGATGCACCGACCCCACGATTTATTATTCATGTATCGGGATTAGAAGACAGTGGTGATGATAGTGATGACAAATAAAAATAAATATCAGTTTTTATCAAAACAACAGTTTTCAGGGTTCTGTGCCTAAAAAGGAAAAAGGAAACCTTCTAGGATCACTTTGTTGTCCTTTTGTCTGTCTATCTGTTTGTCAAGAGCCATTTTCTCAATAACGCGTGAAGGTATCAAAGTGAAAAGAAATATTAACTAAGGTCTACGGTCTTCTTGAAGCTATAAAGGAATCAACCTTCTAAGTCAACCCTTAGAAGCATTATAGTCAGTGTTTATTTACCATCTCACCGCTCGCTATCAGCAGGGAATTAATCCCCTTAAAATTTATGCATTCATTTAAAGGTATTCACTAATATGAGAAAATGTTCGTTTGATAGCTCGAAAGCCGATGTCCCAACACTAAAATAGTCTCTAGTTTCCAATACGCCATATTTGTATGTTCATGATAAGACAAGTAAGGAAAAAGAAGTTTTAGATCTATACATTAGTATCTATACATAGACTTTGAGTTCTGTAATCTGTCCTATGAACTGCGCAATAGGCTAATCCTTTCTCATAGACAGCACACTACTTTTTGGCTGTCCAGTTCTCTTTGTCTATGTATCTATATGAACTGCGGCTCACTTAACGCAGTTATTTGTGACAGTGAAGTTAAGTGCGGTAGTACCGTTTGGACATAATAGCTCTATGTGTCTTACACGGAGAAAATTTTTTTTGTTCGAATTAAAAACCTGTTTTTAAATTTTATTAATTTCAAATTTTTTTTTTCTGGATATTACAAAACAATATAATTTTGAGAACATTTTATTAATTTCATAAAATAATAACAACAAAATAGTTTTATTTCTTTCCGAAAATAATAATTTGTACTTCGGATTACAGAATTTTACAAATCCTATTGAACTTTCCTCGAATTAATGAGTAAGGTAATTAATATCGACATAAAAAGCTTACTTAAGATTACCATAAGTTTTATTAAAGTGGGAAGATAAAACACTACTTGTGATTACAGTAAAGGCCAATAAAGTTTACAAACATCTTTCTAAGAATTAGTGAAATTTACTAATAACAAACATTATATCGTACCGCTACTAATCAAGGTTGACGTCACGCGTCCTACATCGCGCTTTGAAGTTTTTTCAGTAGTTCGCATATATACAAACCGAATCGCAAGTAAAGTGGACCAAGGCGTTCTCCAGGCATAACTCCTCACCTGGCGGGGATTTCCCTTTCAGCGCCGCTTGAGAGTTGGTAACCCTGAGCTGAACAAAATGATGCACCTTACGTCGTAGCCCTTCATCTACCAGGTTCACGAACCAGGGAGCCAATTCTCACGCGGTGAATTGATCACGAATTCGAAATAAAGTACGAATTTAAACTTTTCTCGAACGAAAATGTAGTTAAGCGATTCTGGTAATGTCGAACCCGACATTTCTCGAACGCAAGCCGCTCGAACTGCTTCGAGTGGTCGGGACCGTTCGAGACTACATCGAATTCGAATCATGACAAATTTAGTTTAAAATGATTGGGTTCTAAACATTAATTCTACTCCTAGCGTAAACTATATGTTCTAAAATCTAAAGTAAATGTCTAAAATGTAGATCAGAGTAATTAAAAGGGCGAAAAAAAGACTTATATTAGCAAATATGGTATTTTTTTACCTTTATTCAATTCATAATACATTATTAGTCTTTTCTCAATTGATTAATTGGCCGATTTTCGTAATTATCAAATGACAATGACAATAATATTCTTCTATTTCTATTGATTTCCATCATAACAAACACTAGGATACATCACATACACTGTTTGAGGTCCGGCACTACCATCTTTAGTACTGCGTAGTATTTTGATAATACTAGGTGGTAATTGCATGTGAAAATATTTTATAAACATAATTACACCGTTGAAAAATAAGAAAAACCTAAAATTCTCAACCAAATAAACAAATAAAACACACAACAAAAACAAAGAGAGTTTTTTTTTTTGTGTCCAAATACGTTCCGTTTAAAGATGAAAGCAATTTCTCGAAATAGGGATTTAGTTCACAAACTTAGTTATACTTATTATTTCCTTATTAATAACGATGAAACACAAGTAAAATATTGCTTCAAACATTTTGTAGTCACCGAACCCTTTTTTAATATATCAAAAGAAGAGTATTAGAATAGGCGTTTTTAAAAACGCTCTACAACTGTGCAACGGAACGTACCTCATAGCGTAACCGGTTTACAATGGCAACAATCCACCGCTTCGAACGACATTTTGTTCGAAGGTTGTTTCGATTGATAGTGAGAATACAGCAAACGCGAAAATGATGTCGACGATCGAAATTTTACAATCAAGATAGTGCCTTCCAGGTAATCTCTAATACGAGAATCTCGGATGAAGTGAGAATTAGGTCCCAGTTGTCAACCGTGCGCTTCCCATCATAGAAGTTCATCATCAGGCCTATCGGTGTAATGTCGGCTTATTGTATGCATATTACGTTATTTTATTTCAATAAATTTTACTTGTTTTTGTTAACACTGTTATTCCAACAAGACTAGTTTTATTCCTGTTAGTGAATACAAAAAGTAAAACAAATTCGTAACCGTCAGTGTAATTTACTTGTCCTCGGAATTACTTATATTTTAGTGAATAGTAGTATTGTTTACTTGTGGCTACTAAACTTTTTTCTCTTTGAATAGTACATTGTGTATTAAGGTTGGTAAGGAGCTTTAATGGCTCGAGTTTGGAATTTCCGTACTGCCCATGTTACACACAATGTTTTTCATCACATTTTTGAGTAAATAAATAAAAATATAAGGTGAAAAAAAAAACACACTCACCAAAACACAATTGAAATGGTGGGAATAGAAGTAAAGACAGCGACTAGAAATCTAGTCTAAAGAATTTTTAAATTTCAAAGTTTTGTTGAAACTTAGCGCGTAGGTCATATCTTGAGCCACTGATGGCGCTTTTATACATACTTGAAATAGAGCGCCATTATCGCTCGCGGGTTCTATAAACTCCCGCTTAGCCTTGAGTAAAGGTAAATTTACAAAGAAAAAGCCCGTGGGAGTAATTAAGGTCTTAGCACCCGCTTTGCCTGCACGTAATGACATCGTTTGAGAGTAAGTCTGATAAAAATATACATAATTATTTGTTTCTGTGATTACTTTCTTTAAGGCCTTTTTACGAAATATTCAGCCCCAAAGTGACAAAGGGGATGATCCTTTTTTCTATTTTATGTAAAAAAATTAGGAATTAAAGGAATGCCGCGTCCTTGTTCGTCGTTTTAAGATTTCCGCAAAATCTATAATAACTCAATTTAACAAAAATATTATAAGGAGTTAAAAGGAGAACGCACACTTATCCGCACCGAATGAATCAACCACGCCGAAGAAATCGTTTCTGTTTCCTTACACCTGTCGCACTGTTATAACATGAGAATTGTAATGGATCTTGACGAGGTTTTTATTGTTAGTGCTAGAAATTACAGTGCTAAAATAAATATCTTGACTACTGCATAGTATTGAAACAACTGTAATGCTAGATCGTCTGGTTTCTTCATCATTTTTATATGGATAAAGAACTTAATTCCTGGTATTATATTGTTTAATTTTGTCAGCCTGGCCGCTTTTAGTTTTTTTGCGATTTAGTGCTTGTCGGTAGTTTTCTTTAGTTTTATGCCATCTAGCTTTGCACGTTGCACCTGTAAATATAATAAACGGATTTTAATTATTTTTTTGACATGATCATAATGATGTGTATGTACCTGCATTTAGTATGTGTGATGCATAAAAGTATTAAATAAAAACTAAAATGGTCGAAGATCATTCAAAGATATATAAGTCAGAATAAGTGATATTAGTTGACGACTCCTTTTCATTCCACTTTACGTGCGACATCCCATCTCTAATGCTACCGACCACTCGAAGCATGTCGAGTTCTAAGAATACGAAAAACTATTTGCAAACGATAACCGCTATATTTTTCGATACATCGAAAATATAATAATATAATCTGTCGACTAAAACAGTAACCGCGATTAAAGAGCCACGAGTAAATCACCGTATCATAGCTCGATCATATAAAGAACTCTAAAATTCGTTTCATTCGACTTGTTCGACGTGTTTTGCTCGGATAATTGTGCATTCACCTTAATGTGATTGATAATATTGAATTTCGCCACACCGCGACGTTTCATTAAATTTAACTCACTTGCAATTATATTCTTTTCAAGAGTTAATTTTCACCATAAATCTTTATAGAATAACTAAATTGTGTTGATTGTAATTTATATAAAACAGTGCAGTATGAATTAGGATATTAAATAAAGACAAGAAAAAGTCGCCATGTAAGAGATGGCGTCAGCTTTCTCTTTGATGGAGTCGTATCATTTTATGAGTATACAAAGGTCTTACGTGTTTTGAATGGATTTAAAGTTATTTTAGATTCCTTAGAACGATAAAAGAGGTGAAATGTTGGGGGCTCGTCTAAAAAACTTATATAGATGTTTTAAATTTAACAAAAAAATGCGAATAAAATTATATAAAAAATACTGTGTATATTACGGAACAGTATCCTAAGGTCGCCATACCACGTTACATACTATAGAGTGGCTAGAGCCCTAAAGTCTAAAATGGTCAATAGTATCCTTTTTTTAGTCCTGGAATTATTTGGGTAAAGAAAGATTTGCAACACATTTGACAGAGAAAGTCGACTTATAGCCATGATCACAACAGTAAGTTTATGAAACTACTGTTAGTCCGCACTGTGGAAACTTTCGGGTCCCATAACCTGATTTAGTAAGGTAATTTTATTGCAAAGACATTTTTGCTTGATTAATAATAAAAAAACGAACGTTAAGAATCTTCCTACATATGCAATCAAATATCACGTAGGATGCGTTCAGAAATACAATAGTTTGAGCACACTTATTAACAATCCTGCTTAAATGTGACAATCGCTTTTGATGACGACAAAAATGGAGAATATCCAATTTAATCGTTATAGCGTATGTTTTCCCTTAGAAACCAACCCACTGACACCACTAACTAACGAAATGAAGCGGCTGGCCATCACGCTACCCACTACGCAAAGTCACCATACATGAGCGGAATGTGCGGAAAACAAGCCGCTACAAGAAGAATATTTGCTGGACTTTTCTCGAATAGCGTTAGTTATTAGCTCAGTGATATTGCGAAAATTAAACGGGTGAATCAGCATCGAAGCTCTTTTTTGAAAAAAAAAAACAACTGATAAGGTTTACGGTTTAATAGTAACAGTAGCATTTGGAACTCCTAAAGTAATATTATTTTCTGAAGTTGAATTACTCTCTCGGAGCACTGAATTTGTTGTGTCTTTACCACTCATAGATGTGACTGTACCATTAACAGGCAAACTTTCAAGTTGTTTAGTAGCATTAGCTACTCCAGCTCTTCTCATATTCTGTTGTTCATTTTCACCTCCGTTTTCATTATCTTTTAGTGAACTCTTCGATTCAACTTCTTTATTGCACCTGATCTTAGATCCTGAACAATAAAATGCTACTTTATATTCCTATCAAAATTATAAAGTATTTTAAAATATCTAATCAAGCATTATAAATAGTGTTATTTTGTGTAAAAAATAAATAAAAATACTCATGAAGTATATTAATAGTTTTGGAATTTATACTTTTATATCATAAAATAAAAAGATTGATCATTAAAATTAGTGATAAGTACAGTTAAATATATAAAGGCACCCATACAGATATTATATTGTTTTACTGTAAAAACTCTATTCGGAAAATGTCTATCAAACGGAAACCATAATTAATAACTATACCAAATAGCTGGTATTATTGTTTATCACTCAATGGCTGTATGTGTGTAAAAGAAATTTGGCACACTACAGACAGACTTTGTCCAGAATAACTTAACTTAAATTTGATACTGAAATAAATAATAAAAATATATTTTGTGTAGAAGATTAATTTTAAATTTTCCGTTGGCAAAACTATGGGGCGTATATAGAAATATCATAATTGTCAAAATACGTAAGTGACCTCATCACGCTCTGTGTGTACAAAGAGTAACATTAAATCCTGACCTTGCGAAGTGCTGACGAGAGAGGAAGAGACGAAGTACTACTTTTTTGTTTTACCTTTATTCTCTGTTTTATACTATCTAAACAATTAATTAAAATAAAGAGCAATAGCTGAGATCTTAGGAAAAGTAATGGAATCTTTTTATTCCTAAAATGGAAACATCTGAGTGTTTTAAATTCGGAGCCCGAAAGCGGCAGTAATTAATTTGTACATCGACAAATACATTATATTTACCATCAAACAAATTATTCAATCCAGGTATGTGGAATCCTCCATCTCCAACACCTAAATCTAGTCGAGCTTTACCAACATTAGATATTCCAGACGCGTCTAAATTTAAAGTCGCGTTTGCTGCAATATAAAATGAAATAGTTCAAATATATATCTATTTTAAATTAAATTTGAGGTTTAGAAAACAGTTTTCAACTCCTAATAAGGTTTATGTATATAGTTTATGATACAAAAATGGATCGTAAGAATAACTTTATCTTAAATAACAATAAGGAGTCTAAGTAATGTAGGCGTTAAAATTTGGATCAAATAGAGCTAGTTTAGTTACTGAGTTTTTTTTGTTAATGTTTGACACAATATATATTCGGTTGCATTGGTTATGTATAAGTATTTTGTTATGTTCAACGTAAAGTATGGTTACTGAGTAGAACACAAACTTAGTCAATTGTATTTGGAGCATGCCTTACTTACATTACCTACATTTTAAATACTTACAATATGTAACCTGAGATTTACAAATTAATGCAGTCATAAAATAGTATCGTAACAGTGCCATTTTGTAAAGCATATCTACATAACAATGTTAATGTTATTTTCAATTTATCTTGAATTTATTTCTGAAATGAATATGACGTCGGTGTACATCCAACCACTAGGGCCTTGTAATACATAAAACATTTTAGCTTGGCTTTAGTAGCATTATAAATAACATTAATACTTAATGTCATTTACATGATGTGAAATATAAATCTTTGTCTTTTAGACAGTTAATTGTTAAGAGTTTTGTGTAAAACAAAATATACTAATAATACCAGATCTTCCAAACTTGAGTTGTACATCTGCTTCACCAACTGCACTTATGCCGTTAGATTTCATTCTTAAATCAACATTTCTCGGTAAAACATCACATTTGACAGAATCAATACTTTCTGTGTTATCAGGTTTCTTCTTTTTTTTATCAACAACTTCTTTCAATTTTGTTTCGAGCTAAAATAAAACAAAATCTAATAAATATATTGCGTGTTAATCTACAAAATACTTTGACCTTTTTATTCTTTACCATGTCCAACAATACGTCCTTTTGATCTAAAAAGGCTTCATTAACAAGTTCACTTCTTTTACTAGGATTAAAAGACATATTTACTGTACTAGCATCTTTTTTTAATTCTGCCTCATCTTTTCCATACACAGTTTTGATTGCTACCTGTTACAATAACTTTGTATTAAAAACATCAGTTTCATTACCCAAACGATACTTAGTAAACATAATAACATAATGTAACTAGTAATATCTTACAACGTTACCGACCAGAATAGAGAGAGCTAAATACGTAAGTACCATTTCAACGTTTTAGTATTCGCCGTGAAACAGAAAACCAATAAGGCCGGTAACATATCAACAATTTTACGAGCCGATCCGAAAATCGACGTTTATAAATAAATACAATAAATGCATTTTATTGCTTCAATGCAATGTGCTTTAATTGAGTACGTTGAAATATGCATTTGGACGTAAATAGGAATAAAGGTATAAAAAATATTAAGTTAATGAAATCTCTGAATATACATACAATAAACGTAGAGTCAATACACTGATTTTATTTTTATAGGCTTCGTGAAAAACCGACCGAGGTAGAATTGACGTAATTCCAGCTTCCAATTCAGGCGCATTGATACGGCCACGAATCCTTTTCGGGCCAAATGACTTTCCTACTATATATTTATATAGAACAAATAACAGTACACGTTTTTGTATTAAGGGTGTTTGTGGCTCTTTAAATATGGTTAGGTTGTGCCACGGTTGGTTACACGTTATCTGTGTCACTTGTAAATAAACAATTAACTGTTATTTCACTGATAATTTGTTTTAATTATGTCTCGAAATTCATATTTTGAACAACAGAATAGCTTTTATATATGTATTTAGACTTGATGAACATTACCGCCCGTGGTGTAATTGAGAGGAATCATCTCGCTGTTTCCCCCACAAACGTATTCCCCACTATATTAAGAGTAAGGCAATCGATATTGATACAGTCTTTATTTTGCAAAAGAGAGCGTGCTGCTCAATCTATAAATTAGAACCTCGAATTTCTCCTAGGGAACTATTTAGGGAAATTGATATTTTAACTGTTCCTTGCCAATAAATCTTTGCTTGTATAATGTAAACATGTACACAAAAATTGTCTCTTATATGCTAAAAATAGTTACACACAATTTTAATACATGGAATAAGGTTAAATTGGTATATAGTTTCAAAATGTCAATCAATACAATGTATATATTTCTACAATAAAATTCCAGAACATGTGGTTAATTTTAATTCCAAATAAATTAAAAATATGTGTCAAAGAAAGTTTAATGAAAAAAAGCTATGACAAAGTTGATGAATACGTAAATTCGAACTTAATTAATTTGTACTGGTATTTGTGCATTTGTTATATTTCTTAAATTAAAACATTGTATGTTATGTTATTGCCTAGTGTAAAGGTATATTGTATTATTATGAAGTTGAAAAAATATAAAAGATTAACTGCTGAGTTTCTTGTCGGTTCTTCTCGGTAGTAAATCATTCCGACTAATTAAACTCACGATTCAAAAGTGCTGTTTAAAAGTCTTTTTGAATAAAAAAGTTTGAGTTTATGAAAGGAGCCTGCAAAAGTCCAAAAAAATGCCTGTTTTTATGACATCTTTAGACGTGTGCTGTACAAATATAGACACAAAATAATTCATTAACTTTAAGGTGAAGTAATTTTTGTATTAAAAATGGTTGAGATTGGAAAAAGGAAATTCGGGAATACGGTACCCCGATTTTGATGATGACGAGTACGTAAAGTACGGAAACCATTTTAGAGGATTAGCATTTTAGATATTGAGTTGCAATCATTACAATTCCTATCTATCCATACTAATATTATAAATGCAAAAGTAACTCTATCTGTCTGTATGTCTGTTCGCTCTGAACGCTGAACCCGCTGTACCGATTAAGATGAAATTTGGCATGAAGATAGTTTGATTCCCGAGAAAGGACAAAGGCTACTTGAAAACACCAAGTGTGATTGAGGAGTTGCTGTTAAAATCCTATACCGACAACCAAATTTAGGGTGGGAGGAACCGCAGGAAAATTTGGCATGGAGGCAATTTGAGTCCTGGGGAAGGCATAGGCTACTTGAAAACGTCGAGTTTGAGTCGGTTTTTTCTATAATTGAGGAGTTGCCGTTGAAGTCAACAACTATAAATTTAGGGTGGGTGGAACCGAAGGAGGAAGGAAGAAGCTAGTTTAAGAATACATGTGATTTTTTTTACATTAATGACAGTACCTGGAAGACCGAGCTTTGCTCGTTTTTTGACAACGCCATCTTTTGTCAAGTAGCTTTGGTGTTGATTAACAACGCCATCTATTGTCAAGTAGTTTTACTGTTGCTGTGTCGGTAAAAATAATAGTATTACTACTCGCCAGAAATCGTTGAAGCCATTTCTAAGATTCAGATTATATATATACAAGAATTGCTTGTTTAAAGGTATTAGAATAGAACAAATTTCTTACTGCTGTTACTTGTAGGCATAATGTCCGCTTGTTTGTTATTAAGGTTTAGCTATGTATTTCAAAAATAGGTCTTTGTGATTCGTTTAAAATGTATATATGACTGCACGTTGTTTCATAATGAAATAAAATTTCAAAAGAAATTTGTATTACCTACCAGCGAACTGGTTTTCTGTCATTTATTCCTAAAATATACTGAGAATCCCTGTGATGCTAGAAAAAATCTTTTATTGAACCCGATTCGCAGTCATGCTTTGTAAGAAACAATCTGAATGTCTAATAAATAAGTTTGCGACCCTTCCACAAAACCACACTAACTTTATTTCACACATCATAACATTGCTTTAAAATGGCATCGGTTTCTAACAACGACCATCCATAATCATTCTCAGCAACGGATGCCTCGTGACAGGTCTATTTATAACTGTCGGGGTAAATGTTTGTGCACGTCGCAATACTCGCAATACCGCATCCTTCTTACCGCAAATTAAAAGGTCACATGAGGATATTATCTAAGGGGTTATTTCAAGATAAAGAGATCGCGTGAGGACATTCATGAGTCCTTACTGCAAATAAAGGGGTCATGTGAGGCCATTAGTTGAGGATGAAGTGTTCCTCTTACTGCCTTTAGTCACGTAAAATGTCAAGGTGGAAAATGCAAGTGCATTTGAGGTTATTTTACTTTGTGTGTAAATATTGTTGCATGATCGTTATTACAGTCATTGAAACTAGATACATATGTTCATATAAGTTTTATGATTGTGAATATCACATATTGTGGTGATATGTGAGAAATACAACCTAATTGTTAGTTTAAGAGAAGAATATTTATATTTTATAAATATTTACCATTAAGTTCATGAAACAGGTATTTTAAAATACCAAGTAGAAATGTTAACTAAAAGTAATGACTTTTTAGAAAGGGCATGGGGCTGATATACAAATAGATTACAGCAAATTAAAAAAACCGGGATTCAACACGTCGTTTTTTGGAAAAATACTTTTTTCCCGACGTTTTGGCTGGGTTACAACAGCCTTGGTCGCGGGTAGACTGGCGGTCTGTTGAACTA
Organism: Apoda limacodes; assembly: GCA_946406115.1. Classification (NCBI taxonomy): domain Eukaryota; kingdom Metazoa; phylum Arthropoda; class Insecta; order Lepidoptera; family Limacodidae; genus Apoda; species Apoda limacodes. The sequence goes on along the minus strand of OX291550.1, from coordinate 8,179,662 downwards.
CCCTAATTTTGTCATTATACTTGTCATAATCAAAGGACGCCTCCATTCGAAACCGAAGACGTTGCACACCGCCAGTCTACCCATGACCAAGGCTGGTGTAACCTAGCCGAAATGTCAGGAGAAAAGCATTTTGCCAAATAACGACGCGATTAATCCCGTTTTTATATTTTTAAATTAGCAGTTATTCATGTCAAGTTACATAAAAGTAAGACGGCACTTACGATAGCTGTTCAAAACGTTACCCTATGGTTGTTATGATAACAGCTATTATTGAGAAGACTGGAAAAGAAGAAAAGAAAGCTTCAATTAAATTTTTTACTACAGATTTTGTTTAATCGTTTACAGTGCGGCAGCGGCGGCGGCGGCGGCGGCTGAAGTTCTAGGCGGCGGGGCTGGACGGCGTGTCCCACCTCCTTTGCTACGCTCACGCACCCTTCCTGCAATCGTAGTGCCAGGCTTGTCCATACTTCATGCGCAAATTGATCCACAAGGAACCAATGGTAAGTAGACACTTAAAAAACTCAACAATTCACTACAATATATATTTTTTATATATTGCCTTGTCAATATACATTATTATTATACAATAATACAACCATATTGGCATGTTAGGATGTTACAATTAAAATATTTACTTCCTTAGAAAATACCCTAGAAATCTAATCTGTTTATATCACTAGCTGGTATTTTGTAACGCAATGTACATGATATGTCTGATCACAAATATAAATAAGAAAATGAAAATTACCAAGAATTGAGCCCTGAGGAACTACCCTAGTGACTGCTGAACCGGGAGGTCTAAACCGTTCACATCATTTTGAATTAGAACCTTGGTACGCAATATGCATTTAAGGGGTCAAAATTCCAGTATTAAGTCCAGCGGAGCGTTTTTTAAAAACGCGCTATAAAATTAAGTTCTCAATTAAATTAAACCCTGATATGATATACATACAAACAAACATGCGCACATTGACTAATAAGAATATGGTTTAGAACCAACACTTTAGTAGATGTGATCTGTGAGATTCTTTATCTTCTATCCATTTTCATCAAATTTATCGGTTAATCAAGAGATAGCTCACGAGTTAGGAAAGTCTTGTGGTATTCATCAGGGAGTTAAGAACTTTAACGAACAATTGAACAAAACTAACAAACTTCGTTTTGTTTTCCTTTTCCCTAATCTTTGTTTTACTTTGTTAAGAAAATTTCTTTTCTGAATCATTACACTGTTCTTAGGCTTCGAAACACCTATATTTTGTATTTATTCCAATTGTAGATTTATTCTAAGATTTAAATAATGGGTGTATTTGTCATTGCGAATGTTGTGTATTTTTATTGATATATTAAATAATTAATCACTGAAAACGTAGCAAAATTTTGCACATAGGTTTCCGTAATAACGTTATATTCATTCCCGAAGGAGGTTAAATGAGGGTTGGACTTTTGTTTGGAAATCTGTAATTTTTTAAGCTCCAATAAAATTGTGGTTCGCAAGTACGATTGACGGATTTTTGTCACTGCCAATTCTGCAAGTAACAACGCAACAACTGTCGAGAAAATGTGTTTTCAAATGTTTTCTAGAGAATACTTGTATAACTGAAATAGGTTTGCAAAAAGTCCGCGTCAACATACCTAAGCTATATCTATAATTCTATATGTTTAGGTTAATTCATAAATTGATATATTTGTTATCAATTTTATTTTTCGAGGTTTTTATCAAAAAAAAAAATCTCATCATCAAAGGAATTTCATGGAGATCAATATTCCCTTTAACGTACACTACGTTAAAGTGGGGATTTTTTCTATCAAGTACTCGTAGTTTAGATTTCACAAAAACAAATTAAAATACGCGTCTGACTGAACATTTGCTTATATTATGTCGAAATTAAAGTTTGTATAGGTATGAGAGTACTAGCGTAACGAGACTGAAAACGGAGAATAAAAGTTTGTATGGAACAGGAAAATATAAATCGCGAGAGAAGCAACGCGGGGTCCAGCCAGTTCAGTGCAAATTTTGGGTCATGTCTGGAAAACTTAAATAGCTACAATTTAACTAATAAATAACAGCTTTAACGATTTCATGTTTGTTCAATAAACATTGGAAGAAAAAACGTTAGTAATGGTTAATTTTTTCAGTTATATAATGGCCTTGTATTTATATTTATTTTGCAAGCAAGCAGTCAAAAGATATCGTTCCAAGCAACGTACTGTTTCCTATAATCACATTTCATTTCTATTGGTTAAACGTAAATTCTGTCATTACATAATATTAATGTGTTTTGTTCGCCAGAAAATACGATATAATTTATTTAGACATTTATGTATTGGCAGAATTTGCGTCTAATGTCGACCTTGCTCCGTTTAGTAATAGTCGCCTAAAGATGTGGAACTTATGTGGATGTTATTCCTGTACAAGCAATTTACTTGTAACTGATATGTATTTGGGCGCGTTCTAAGAACCTTATTTGCTATTCAGCTGTTCCTACAGCATTGGCAATGATGAAATGGAAATTGGGTTACCTATTGTTTTATAGTAGGTAGTTTACTTTGTGCCGATTACAAATAAATTAAAATCGGTAAACCGATTTTAGAAGTAGCTTTTGCCTGCGGTTCCACCCTTCTTTAATTGGGTTATTGGCGTGGGATTTAAGTTTGTTATAGCTTTAGCTGCAGCTATGGCATAACTTTAGAATTTTCCGGGATAAAAAGTAGCCTATGTATTTCTCCATATCTTCCAATATCTCTGTGCGATTCTATACGCCATTGCGACTGGATTAATAAATTAACCTTATTGTTATTCCCGCAGGAACTTTTGAATTTTCTGTGATGTAAAATAGCCTATGTCCTTCCCCGAGACTCAAACTATCTCCACACCAAATATCATCTATATCCGTTGAGCGGTTCCCGATCCATCCATTGGCTAATAAAGCATGATTTAGTAACAAACAACCAAACATCCAAACTTCCGCATTTACAATATTAATGAGATAGCCAGCTGGTAATTAATGAATGTTTTTGGTTTTTGGCGTGGGATTCTTACGTCAACTTCTTGATTGTTCTAATGAAGTTTGCTATAGCAAGCTATAGTTCGTTTAAGCTCGGTTATAGTTATTCCCACGGGAACTTTGAATCTTTCGGGATAAAAACTATCCTATATCCTTCCCCAAGATTCAAAGTATCTACATACCAAAGGAAAATGCTCAAAACGTCCCCAGTGTTGTAGCACTTTAGCAAGAACCTTCGAATCGAAGGACCTAGCTCATCATTTCTTTATATTGCAGCAAATCTCTAATGTGAAAAGGAAAAAAGTTATGTCAACAAAAGTAACCTCGAAACCACACAGTTATTTCAGTAATGAGCTATCATTTTCAATTTGATACATTTGATTCGATTTCAATCCGTTCAATATACATTTTGAGATGAGACAACCATGAGCGTGCGCGTGGTTTCTCCTATCCTTGCTATTTTATAAACCACCTTGGACTTGAGACTGGATTTTGTGCCTAAGGATTGTAGTAGGTACTAAGTTACATTGGATTGATTTTGACAACTACGGACTTGATAACACTATAGTTAAGTTTTATATGTGCATATTGGACAGGTGGTCTATAATATACCGTTTCCTAAACTGACAGACGAGGATATTATTTTATTTAGTTTGGGTATATATCATTAAAAACTGACAGTTTCGTATGTCAGCGAACATTTACGAAGTGGTGCAAATAATATAGAGGCAAGGCGACACAAGATTAGACGCTACCTAGAGGTCGCATCATATCAAGACATAGATCAAAAAGGATCTATTACAATTACTTGTTAATAAATGACGCTTAGGGAATAAACTGCATTCAAGCGAATTACTTCTCATGCTTGACGGGGATGAGAATGGATGAAGCATTCGGACATGTCGTGAGCATCATTAGGTACTTCGGTATTCGTTTACATATAGATAATTTCGTTGGACCAGCAAGTGCCTGGGATCATGATGCAATAGAATCCGAAATTACTTAGTAATCCAGGTGTTTTTGGGGTTCCGTACCCAAAGGGTAAAAAACGAGACCCTATTACTAAGACTCCGCTATCCGTCCGTCCGTCCGTCTGTCACCAGATTGTATCTTATGAACCGTGATAGTTAAACAGTTGAAATTTTCAAAGAAGTTGTATTTCTGTTGCCAACAAATACTAAAAAACAAAATAAATTAAATATTTAAGGGGGCCCCCATACAACAAACGTGATTTTTTTGCCGATTTTATAGATAATGGTACGGAAACCTTCGTGCCGATTTTTTTACTTCAGGCGCACGCACGATTTATCGCAGTGTCACGGGAATGTTATGTGTTGTATTTTATACAGTACAGCCGAATAAATTAGAAAAAAAATTAATACACTAGAAGAAAGAACGCACGGGTGATGTAGCTAGATGTTGCGTTGTTCCAATACAAAGCGCGTTAGGATATGCAGTGTGGACCCCAAGATTTAGCGAATCGCTATGCTTTTCAAAAGAACTTCTTTGGTTTTCGCGGTCAAGTAGGTACTTAGAATAGTTCTGGGCGGGGCGCGCTGTAGCACTTTGGTCAAAGTAGGTACTAACATCAAAAATAGATGCATGTGATTGCTCTAATAAAAATACAGAAATGTAATAATACTTGTAAGCAAATAAAACATACCATGCAGAGAAAGTAATGATTTATTTAATGCAGTAGTAAACTGAAGAAGGAATTCAGTTTTGGCTCCGATCCAATTCAATAGTGTGGAGTCCAAGTGAGAAGCGGAAAGCGTTACATAAATATTCATGTACTTATTACTGTAGAATGTGATAGATAAAAGTGTAAATTGTGAAGTCAGTTAAAAAAAAGTTAAACAAAGGGTCGTGAAAATCAACATTTAACTATTCAAAACAAAAAATAATTTTTTAGTAACTTTTACTAACTAAACTCATTTGAAATAGAAATCGTATGGAAGCATTTCTCGTTACGTGACACGGTTCCAATATTGAATACCGACCTAGTAAGTACTTATTCTTATTTTAGTAAATTCATACCTTTTGGCTTACTCGAAGCTTTAGCGGCATATCTTGTACACACATAAGTATAATTATGTATGTTTTATTAATACAGACACATCCTTAATTTTAATTTTGTTTATTCAAAACAGCAATGAAAAACGTACCATTTCAATACACGCCCAATTTCCAGCGAATGAAGCCCTATTTATATTCAATTTTGCGATCGCTATTTTTTTCCTTTTCATACCATACAAAGAAGCTACTACAGATGTACGTCATTCGAGTGGTATCAGAGGGAATATAGTGTGGAAAATGTGAAACGTATATTTCCTCCGATGCATCGTTGCAATATAGGAACTCAAACTTGTGAGTACGTGTTTTAGTACGTGCTTCTTTTCCAACAAGGAGAGAGTGTCATGATTACTTACATCGGTTTTGGTTTACGTGTACACATATCTTTACTATTTATTTTTTGTTACTTGTTACTGAACTAAATGTATTGTTTTGCTACTGCCATGTCATTTTATGCGTGTTTGTTTAAATAAATAAATATTATAAAATACTATACTTATTTACTTATTTTTTACAATTCTTCTGTGTTAAAATATACACAAATAAATAAAGGTATTATTTATAATAGTGCCGTTATGAAATGGTTAAAAGGAACCCTTGCGGGAAAAGTCTAAAATTAAATTTACTGAGTTTATTGTGCTGTACATAAAATGGTTTACATAAACATATATTTGGTGACCTGGGACGTAAACAAGGGAAACCTGTGCCTCAGAAACGACAGACCCTCTGACTTGCCACTTAATAAATAATACAATACAATTGCAAAAAAAAACCAACAAGCCTACTATTTTTTTTAATAGGTACTATGAATTTACTATTATTTTCTCAAAAAAAGGCAAATAGATTGTCAAATTATGATGCTGACTTTCAACAGCGAAAAAATATACGCAAGTTGTATTTATTATTATTATTTATTATTGTATTTGCACTTAATCTATTCGCCACTAAAGAGAAAAACAATAAAAGGTTAAGAAATGTAAAATAGTTTACTGTGTTATAAAACGCTCTTAAAGTTTGTAAATTACTAATTTATTATTCTTGTTACAACTCAACGTTCGATTGTCTAATAAAAAGTGTTTTATGTTAGTGCAGATAGGTAATTTAAAGAAACGCTTTCTTTATTTGCTAACAAATTCGCTTTAATCAGATAAACTAGGTTTGGTTGCTATTTTTACGAGATAAATAGTGTTTCACTAAAGCAGTCACGTCTTTTAGAAACATATAATTTATGTTGGAGTGTCGAAAAGACACAACATCGATTCTTTAAGTTATCTATTTATTATATAGAAAAGTAAACTGACTAACTGACTAACTGACTAACATATCAAGCCTCAGCCCAAACTACTGTGTATAGAGGTTATAACGTAGGCAGGCAAGAAAATATTTTGCAAAAATCATCTCCTAAAGGGATAAAATAGGGGTTGCAAATTTGTATGGAAATCCGTCATTTTTGAAGTTAAATGCTCTAAACTTGGTGTTTCGCCTTAAGTTTAAAAATTAAGGATGGCATATTTCACCGATAAGTAAGAGTTTAGATACTTTTGTGTCTAGACTTAAAATTTTTCAATGGGAATCTATCTGAAACGTAGGCGAGCACTAAGAAAAGGATTTTTCAAAATCATCCCTTACGGAGGTAAAATAGGGGTTGGAAGTTTGTATAGAAATCCGTAATTTTTTGAGCTACAGCTAAGCATTAAATTCAAAATAAGATTGATGTGTTTCACCGTTTTTTAAAATCCTCGAGACGACAAAATAGAGAGGCATAAGAAATTTGTATAAGAATTTCGTTACTAAGGTATAATCGGTAACAATCAAAAACGCAAATGTGGGCAGAACTAGTATAATTATATTTCTTTGAGCTCTTTTTTGTCGATCTATGCCATTTTAATGTAACTTTAGAAACAGAAGGACTTGTAATAAGTGGCAGTGTATTTTTACCATTACTATTACGTACAGTTTGTCATTTTGTACTATTCTAATTATTGATATTCTTGTGTAAAGCGACCACCTTTCTTCTTTACAATATTTTTCATAATCTTCGTTTCTTCTTCCTTTGTTAAAAATATTAATATTATATAGATAAGAATGTTGTCAATAGAAAAATATTTCTAGGATAATGTATATGTATGTATATCTTCATGGTTTTTATCCCCCAGAAGGGGGTAACCAGGTGTTGGATACACAAGACACCTACATTATAATATGGTCGACAACCTCTTCTCACCAACCACCTAAATACTGCGTGACAGGTGGTAAGCTCATCTCCGCAACACAGCTTTTGACGCGGTGTATCTGAACTAAGATGACATTGTGTTTGCCCCAAACGTCGTAAATTACCAGCTTTAAATAAGCGGTATAAAATCAGCCAAGTGCGAGTCGGAGTTGCGCACGAAGGGTTCCGTACCATTATCTATAAAAACGGCAATAAAATCACGTTTGTTGTATGGGAGCCTCCCCTTAATTGTTTGTTTTATTTTAATTTAATTATTTATTTTTAAAGTGACTTTATAACTAAATATTCAGTGAATATTTTAAGTGTCTACCTGTTGCCGTTATAAATATCAAGTAAAATCGAGCATAAAAATTCACGTTTGTTGTATGGGAGCCCCATTAACTATTTATTTTATTCTGTTTTTTAGTATTTGTTGTTATAGCAGCACCAGAAATGCATCTTTTGTGAGAATTTCAACTGTCTAACTATTACGGTTCATGAGATGCAGCCTGGTGACAGACGGACGGAATAACGCCTACACTCCGATTGCCAATGTCAGACGAACTACGCGTATAAGAAGTAACCCAGGATTTGGCAGGGAATTTGTTGATATTTTTTCCACAAATGGTAATAACAAAGGTAAGTGTCAAACAGGTGCCTTTATTATAGTAATTAATTGACTGGCTGGAATAAAAATATAATTTTTAATTTTACACTAAACAATTTATCTTCATCATCTTGACTGAATGACGTCCTCTAGTGAACTGAAGCTCCTGCTCGTTTTTCGCGGACACATTACACAAAAATATCTACACTAGATATGTTTTGTTTAAGTACGTGTTGTCTCCTGCCTTGGTATTGTTGGTAAATGTTTTTGAAAACATCTTGCGTACGGATAACAAACGGGCAAAATAACTTCAAACGTAGAAGACGTATTTTCAATTTTTTAGTTTAGATTTAGTTAATAATATTATCAACACAGAGTTCATTTGATTACCACAGATCATATATACGAACGAAATTAATGATTATGCCCCGCCCCCCAACCCTCGCGGGGATGTTTAGATGTTTCCGTCAAGCGTGTATCAACAAAACAAAGTATTAACAACAAAAATGTGTAGCGACAACGTGTATATGTTTTTGTGTAATGTTTTAGCAATACACGAGCAGGACACCCTGCTAAAACTCTTATTTCTCTCTAACAAAAATGTTTTCACTTACTATTTAAAACTTCAAGTAATTTATAGCTTTTACGGCTTACAGTCGACATGGAAAATACTTTCATGTTCTATTACGAAGAAACTGTACAGATAAATCATAGTAACGTAAACAGCAATTTTAAAGTATGTATTAATGGACCTTTCTATTGCTACAAGTTTGGGAAAAATTAGAGTGGAGGTTTCTCCTTGTTTTCCACTAGAGAGTAAAGGAGATGGCACAAGACAGAAGATGGAAACAGCTACACCGACCAGCACCTTAATGTTTGATGATTTTGATAAAATAAGTTTTAAAGCGCCAGCAGTACGTTTTAATTTAAGTATGCAAAATTATAAAATATCTTATATATAAATATTTTCAAACAGGACCACACTTTAACTTCAACACTACTAATTTTTTTTTTTTTTCAATTCCAAATTTTGATATGTTAACAGAAGAAACGCATACCAATTTGTCTTTAAAAAATAAATCATTGTAAAGAATTAGTGTTACGAAAACATTAATTCCATTATTCGAATAGCTAAAATAAAATCAATACATTTGTAAAAAATTGATAATATATTTAATATATATAATTTCATAAGCGGTGCGGAAATTGAATTGTTCGAAAGATTCCGGAAATTCCGGAAACTTCATCTCAAAAGGCTCTGTGATCCGCAACCCCGCACATCATCCGATAAATCAGCTCAGTAGCTGTCAATTTCGCTGAATAGTTCTAAAAACTTTCTGAAACGCTGAATAAAGGGCGAACTGCTAACTGTTTAATTGAAAAGTTCCCTGACTTCGTGAAAGCCCTTAAAAGACTTTAAGGGCAGAGATATTGATGTAAAATACGAATAATTACAGTAAATAACTTTTAAAAAACGAATTGAAATAAATTCTTTATCAAATTGAATTAAATTGTTGTTTTGGAACGCAATTGGATGTTTTACAATAGAAAACAGTTTCTTTGTGTCAGCCTACAGTGTCTGTCTGTCTGATCAACATTAAAGGGGCTCTATTTTTTAAACCTTAATTAGCAGATATGTGTTATAATGGCGAATTGCCTAACACTTAATAAAAAAACATAAAGTAATAAACTATTTGTTTAACAAAAACATTAATCAAATTCAAATTCCACAAAATGGTAAAAATAAAGCCCCTTAAAGAGACTTATAGATGGAGGTCTGATGTAACAAAAATATAATGCAAAAAAATAGGTACAACTGAATTAAAAACCTCCTTTTTAGGGTACCGTACACGAAGGGTCCAAACTAAGCCCTATTGCTGTCACTCACGTGTTTGTCGGTCTGTCCGTCGTGTGACACACAGGTAAAGCCAAACGATTGGAGCTATACATAGCCATACATATTGTTAAAAAAATATTTTCAATGTATTAGGGTGGGTCCCATACAGGTAAAGGGTGCCTAAAAAATTTAACTTACCCCATCGAGTGGGGTAATGTTGTTTAATATATATATCTATCTATAATACCGTACGTATAGGTGTTACTATTTAATGTAATGAACTCATATTTGGACAGCTTGATAGATTAAAAATATCCAAGCGGCGGCAGCAACAAAAGCTATCGATTTTTTAAAAAGATGAAATATTCAAACCCAAAATGGGTCTTCAAGTCACTAACCCACTAGGGTTCCTTAATCAGACCTTGAAACAGGTGGAGGATCGGGGGGACAATGATTGACAAATTTTGAAGATACTGGGGTCGGCTATTTTTTAAAACATTTTTTTAGTCATAAGTCATGACCCATGTTTCGTTTGCCGCTTGGCCAAAAGGGATACGATTCGAATTCTTTTTATCGCGAATAGGGATTCCCTCAGGTTTTTTTTTCTACGGGGCACTATTCCTTACGTCGTTACAGAACATAAAATTTACTTAATTTTTGGTTCAGAGTAAGCTGTAGGGACAGAGAAAGACGAAGAATATATTTATCCCGATCAAGAGATCCTTGGGTAATAGGGTAACAATTTTTAGTTTATTTATTTAAAATTGAGTGCAATTCTATCTTATGGAACAGCTAGCTCCCTTTGCAACTCGCTCAGCCGTTTTTATTTAAACAAATTTATTCCTCTAAAAATACTTAACTTCGAAAACAAAACAAGAAATTAAATCAAACAAGCCAAAGGTGAGCTAAGTGCTACTTGGAAAACAGAAAATTTGAGAAGGTGAAATGAGGTGTTTATCGCCAAACGGCTGGCAATATTCCAAAATGATCATGGAGCTACGTTTCTAGAATACATTTCCATAGTGAATTAAATTACCATTTCTGTAAGCTACAGTGTTGACAATAGTCAAACAAGAAATAGCTCAAAACCGTTAAATAAAATAGGAACAGAAATCGCACTATATAAGTCATGTATGTTGGGTTAGGTTCAGATTCTCTTTTGTTAACGTAGATGCGGAGTGAGCGAAGCAAGTTTCATATAATCTGTTCAGTTATATGATAGTTTATTTTCCATACTTAACGATCGGCCTATAGGCTAGCAATCAACTGGCTAATTTAACCAGATGGCTGCGATATTTATGTTACATCAATATCGTCATCAGCAAGGACTACAGTATGGAGTTCTTCAAGAAAGAAGTTATTAGATTTCTGAAGGGTCGGCAACGCGCAAGTGATGCCCCTGGTGTTGCAAGCGTCCATATGCTATGTTGAACGCTTACCATCAGGCGGACCGTCAGCTTGTTTGCCACCTTAGTGGTATAAAAATATAAAAATAAAACCTATTTTTGTTTATTTTGTTATTTTGTTTATAATGGTCATTTATGTTAAAATGGGCTGAGAATTTGTTTCGTCGGGAGAGGGTTAGGGGTCGAACTGTGAATCAAATCATTTTGTTAATTAAAACAATCGAATATAATCATATTTTGTAACTTTTAACCAACAACGATCTCACCAGAGAAATAATGTAGCTCTTCTTGTAAATACAAATAATGACTCGATTACTCGCCAGTCATTTTTGCCATGCCTACAAACCGCTTTTATTAGCCGTATAATATAGCAGCTGACTAGGGCCGCCATTAGATTTTTTAATTAAATTTTCGTACAAAGCTCAATTTAAAAAATTACTACATATAAACTATAACACTAATCAAAAAATAGTTTTAATAACTTTAGGTATTGTTCTTGAAATACATCTGAGACTTTGATTTTTCATTTTTGCCAATAGTGGCCACTTCTAGCAGAACTGTTTACTACAGCTCACATATTCTAGAAACAATATTAAACGTCCTAAGTAGCTTATGACTGTTACAATTTCTATGTAGTAGGTACTTTTATGAAATAACATTTTTACGAAGAGGAAATAAATAATTATCTAATGGCGACGTTATAGTTATCTCTATCTGCTATGGGCCCTTAAACCCGAAACTATCCGAAATCGGGTAAAAATACCCGCTCCAGCAACAGTGTATATATAGTTGTTTTAAGATAACGTGAAGAAGAATTCAGAAAAGCGTTCTTTAATAGAAGTAGGGGCCTGTCGGCACCTTATTGATAATTTGACCTCTGGCACGTTTTTACTTATTTCGTTACTATAATGGAATACATTTTATTATAGTTATACGCACAGACCTAGGATTTTTATACTACGCGTTATACGTCACATTTTTTATCGTATCTAATTTTATATAAGTATAAATTGTAAAAATGACATTTTTAATGGTTGTTTTGTTTCCAATCTTTCTCTCCAACCTTGACATATAATATGCCATTCGAAAGATAATTTTGATATTTACAAAGACAGGTTATATACATGTCCACTCTGCTTATAACTTTTATTTAAGAAAAATCATTTTTTTTACTTTCATGATTTTTTTGGTTATGTTCGCTATTAAAATTTATAAAAATCGAAACGTTATCTTCCATAGATTGTATTTGTTTTTAAACATTGCAAGTATGCGACAGTTAACTTGCATATTTGGTGCATTGCAGTAGTGCAGTGGAAGTAATAAGTCTGCGTCAGGTCACTGGCGTACTCGGGACAGTTGGGACAACTGATAGGACAGTCTTTGAACCAACTATTTGTTTACTCGTACTGACTTAAACAGTTGCGGTACAATTCTAGTGGTAACCGCCATTGACTTGAACTGTCCTGTTGCAGTACAAGTCTAAAAATAGTTTATCTACGAAATGTTTGGATAGTTCAAGTTCACCGAATGTTTTGGTGTTTAGAGGCTTTTGCTTAAATTGTCTAGAGAAAAGTCGATGTAGCAGCTTATAAATAAATGTAAGACAGACTATGAATTTTCTAAAAATGTACACCGAAATCGATGCTTTGCATCTTATGTTAGAAATAGCAGTAGATACCATAGGTGATGAGATAATTTTCTGAATACCTCGATCGGACACATTCAGTACACGTGGGGCTTTGCCCTTACACAGGATTTTCACTCTGGCTCACCTAAACCCATGGCTGCATGGCATATTGAATAGACCACGTAGTATGCTGTACGTATGACGTTCTGTAAAAATGCACAAAGCACATCAAGCGGGCTCAGTATTTTAACATATTTAGGATTAGGAATTTGCATACATTTCTTATGAAATGAGTATAAATCCTTCTTAATGTCTATCCTTTTTATTTACTTTTAATTACACGAATAAAGTTCAAGAATAAATAATTAACGCTCTAAAGAATGGGGTAAGGTTAAAACCTGACGTTTGCTACCAGCTTAATTAAGGTCAAGATGTAAAACTCTAAATTAAAAAATTATAACATACAATATATCTACATTTACTTATCCCCGAAGGGTTAGTCAGATATGTTACGAATCTCTTTCCGTGTCAACAGTACAAACGAAGGCAGTAAGCTTTATTAAAATTAAAACTCTAAATTAAAAATTATAAAACGAGGTATAAACGGAGTCGGCAACAAATAAAACTTTATAGTCCATTAATACGGGTTTACGCTAGAAAACAAATTAAAGTGGTTTTAATTTGTAAGTACTTTTTATTGCCCCAGCTCCACAAATTTTTATTTAAGGCTATGGCATATCCTATTACAAAATCCTGCCGTTTCGACCAGTGTACAAAGACATAATATAACAACTATTGAAGCATACAAAGAGACACAGTTCCACGTACGATAGGCGCTAGCACGTGACCGCACGTTGAAAATCTCGATTTTCTCAGTTTTTTGTCGATATGAAATTTAAATATTTATCTAAAACTATGCATTAAGCAAATTCACTTGGTCATATTAACATATATTTTATGAATTGGGAATCAAGAGAACATCAATCTTGGTTTTCAAAACAATTTGAATTAAAGCCCAAAAACAGAGTGCCAAAACAAAATTTTTTTAATAGCCAAATCATTATAATATGAGGGAATTCAGTTAATTAAGTTTTGTACTATAACATATTTTTTTCACTTTAAAGAGCGTACCCAGGACTGTAATAAAATAAATCAAATTCTTACAAACTAAACTAGTTTGGGTATGCCATCACCTTAATGGACTCTTAAGTTACAAGAGGTTGCGGCGAAAATATTGAATTTTCAGGAGAAAGAGGCTGTCAACCACATTATGATGGGGATACCTGGGGATATATGTAAACCTTGAAGATATACAGACACATACATTATAATACCATCGCGGCACTGACCTAAGTTTAGACGGTATATCATACTTACCCTTGACACAAAGGCATATTGTTTATGGTTGATCTTATATATATATATATATACTGAAAACTAATATCGCGCGCTTTATAACGGTGTAAATTGCTGTATAATATATATATTTTTTTAGTATAGAATATAGTAGTTATATGCCGGCTCAAAGGTTAAGCCATGCATGTTTCAGTGCAAGTATGAATGGCTTCATATAAAAAAAACGAAAAATTAGATTATTATGAAAATATACATTAGTGCTTCTAATAAATAAATTGCCCTATGCGTTAAAAAAATAGAAGTTAATGAGAAATGAATAAGAAATATGAATTACGAAGTTTGTTGTGCGCTAGTTGTTATTAGGTATGCGTTCATAAAAAATCTCCGCTTTTCAATTAATAGCGATGCGTGATGAACTTAAATTGTTGCTAAAATAATAATATGTTGAGGTAACTATTTTGCTGTGCAATCAATATTTTTGATTAGTATTACGATTTTTTTTGTATAAAAAAGATTTTTTGATTTACAGTTAAATACTAGCTAGAATAAAATATCATAACGAATAAATGAACCGGTGAAAGTAAAGTTATGCTCCGATGCCTTTTTTAGCTAATATTTACATGTATCGAAAAGTGTGTCATTTACGACTATTTTTAAGTCGAGCCGAACAAGCGAGATAACGCGCCATCTCGCTCCATACTCCATACAAAATGTCGGTGTCTGGTGCGTATGGGCATAGTAGGCACACTTACGTTAAATTCTGAAATATTGCATTTACGCATGTACTGTCTGTCATAATGAAAGATGTAAGAAAATTTATGAAAAACGGAATCAACAAATAAAAATAAATAAATTCAAACATTAAAATTTGTCAATTTTTAAGTGTTTCTAAAATATCCAAAATGCAAGGTAATTATTGAATTATAATTTTTTAGCCAAACTTCAATCATCAAAATCTGATTTCTTTGCATATTAACCACGAGGTTTGTGTTCACATCTTGATAATAACCAAATCCAAAATTCAGTGTAATTTATATTTTTTAAGATTATATAGGAATAACGAAATGGTTTACGAGAAGTAAACCTGTTTTTGACATTATTTTTTTGAATGAGATTGTGCATTACGTAAAATTTAACCGGTTCGATAAGTATAAAATTGGCAAAAAATCAATAGCATTACAAAATGTGGCTTTTTGCATTCCAAAAAAGCATTACTTTTTAACAATAATCATTACGAGGTTTTTGCATTTTCATGTTAAAAATACAATTGTGTGAATTGTCTATATAGTTAGTCAAAGTCAAAGTCAAAGTCAAAATGTTTTATTCAAATAAGGATTTTACAATCACTTTTGAATCGTCAAAGTTATAAAATATTATTTTTTGAACCCTCCCACCTTCCCGCCGGTTCACAATGTTGTTGATTTCTACCGAGAAGAATCCGGCAGGAAACTCGATAGTTACTCTTTTAAAAACACTATCAATAATACAAATAAACTAAAATACAATTAATGTATTAAAATAAAAAAATTTTAGTCGTACAATTTAATGTTATTTCCATTTTAATTTGGTTTACCTATGCATCCTGTAATTGAGCATCATCAGTCCCAAGGATTTTTATCATTTACATAGTCTGAAATATTGTAGTATGCCTTTTTACAAAGTACCTGCTTGATAAAAGATTTAAATTTACTTATTGATAGATTTTGAATTTTATTTGGAACTTTGTTGTAAAAGTGTATACATTGCCCCATAAAAGAGTTACTTATTTTGTGTAGACGTGTATCATGCACCAACAGCTTATTTTTACTTCTAGTATTTACTTTGTGAACGTCACTTTTCTTGCTGAAACTATTGATATTTTTATGTACATATAAAAGTTAGTAATTTCATTTCAATCAAATATATTTAAATTTGCTTTCTTTACATTTAAATTAGGATCCGAGATTTAAAGGTTATTGTTTTCTTTTATGCCGAAATTTATGCAAAAAGCATTTTTAGATACGGAAATTGTTGCTAACAAGGAAATAAAGATCAAAGAGAAATCTTTTAAAAGCCCCAAAGTTTATCAGAATATTAACTCTCTGTAATGCAAATACTTTATACTTTTTTATTTAAGAAAACGAAGTGGAAAGTAAGAAAGTTAATTTAAGGTATTCAAAATACTTGATTACATGTTAATATTTAACGAAATGGATTTTTTAAGTTACCAACACCATTAACTTTTAAGGCACGATTTTAAATCTAAAATTTTAATGAAACAAATTACCCTCGGGCATTTATTAAAGTTACTACGCCCTTGAAAACTTATTTAAAAAGATAAAAAAAAAGTTTTAGCTTTATAAATACCCATAAATATTTTTAATGGTCGTTATTATCACAAGTAATTTTAAGTATAAAGATAATGTTTAATACTATTTTGAGACTTACGAACATTTTTATTAAGAATTAAATAGTCTCATTTTATATTAATTTTACATGGTACTATGATGATGTCTTTTTCTTTCTTCTTCTTTTTTATATACCTACCTACTAGCTTCTCCCCGCGGCTTCGCCCGCGCTGTAATTAGTCATTGCTACCGAGGAATTGTTACCCATTACTAAACTGGAAAAAGTAGTTTGTGTTGTTTCTGGAGAGATCCAGATAACTCAGCAAAAATCAAATCTACCCGTAGCACTGCTATAACCATATAAGAAAAAATGGCCCTCGGCATCACCCACGCAAGTAACTATGAAAAGATTGAAAGCAGTCAATTGCTGGTAGAGATATGTTAAGAGAACTTAAAGGTGAAAGTAATATATCAAAGTCAACAGTGTTAAAGGCGTTGCTAAAATCTAATAGTATTAACACTGTAACTTTTCTGTTTTCTACACTAAAACTTATGTTATCAGAGATTCGACAAGTACAGTAGTCGTACAATGTCCAGGACTAAAACAAGATTAAACGGGATTATTGTTTTTAGTAAGGAAATAAGACAGTTGTTCAGAAGCAAGACGTTTAAGAATTTTGGATAGGAATGGTAAGATGGATATGGGACGGTAATCAGAATAACAGGCAGAAATTGGTTTTTTAAGGCAAAGGAATAATTAATGAATCTTTCCAGGATTCTGGAAATTCGCAAGTTGCAATAGGGTGTTTGAGGATATTTGTGATAATAGGAAGAATAATGTCAAGGATAGGAAGGATCATGTTACGGCTAATAGAATTGATGGAGATAATGCTCTTCTTAACGTCAGAATCAGAAAATCGACTTAGATAAAACGGAGATAAGTCAGGAGTTGGTTTTAACGAAAGTGAGTTCAGTGTATTTATTTTTTTATTGCCATCGATAGTAACATTCGAAGAAATGTGCTTATTAAGAAGATTGACATCTTAATTACTGAAAAAGAAAATAAATAACATTAATTATTGAAAAAGGAAAGTAAGACCTAAGGTATACACCACACCTTAGGTCTTACCGCCACACCGCCACCGCCTCTATCTTTACAATCTTTCGAACTAACTGAAAGCCTGGTAATGAAAAAGAAGTAGAAGGTAAACAAGGTTTTCGAAGGACTCCGACACAAGGACGGTATGAATGTTTTTGTGATAAAAAAATGCTAGCATATCGGAGTAATGAGCAGGAATACTCTGTGCATTTAAATGTATGATATTGAAATGTTTCAGTGAGTCTGAAAAGTGGAAGATAAAGTTGCGCTGAGAGAAGGAGAAATATTGGAAAAACCGTCGTCACTGTTCAATCCATCTGAAGAACAAGAGAAAAAATATTACTTTTTAAACTGTCGCTGTCACTATTCATATGTACTATACTAATGATAATAAAACGGTTAGGAAAAAATACAAATTACATACAAAACAAATAAGCATTTTCACATAACAGAGTAACAACAAAAAAAAAGTAATATATTACGTTCAAATGTACGGTTACAAAAATAAAGCTAATTAAACTAAAACTACAAATTCATTATAATGACCAACTAAGTCCATTATTGGTCAGAGTTACTAAAAGCCCCGAAAGCGAAATAAATAAAAGCGGTTACTAAAGCCGTAATATCATAAAAAATAATTAAAATTTCCTTTGAAGTTTGAAATTTAAAGGTAATTTTGCTTTCTCTGTTTATTTAATAAGAATAAAAACTGTGCAAACATAAAAGTAAAAATTTAAGATAGAAAATAAAGAAGTCCAAAACATGCGAAGAGGGATTGAATGTCCCTATTTCTTCGTTGCTGTTCTTCTAGTTCGGCCAGTTTTAGCATCTACAGATGAGTTTTCAAGACCAGTGTCAGTAGAAGGATCAGTCGTGGCATCAACAGACGTGTTTGGGATAGCATTAAGCTCACTATGGTTAACAATCTTATTTCGTTTGCCATTAAAGCAAAGCCAATTACAAATATTGACCCTCTTTGAGTCCAACACTTGGAGTTCCATATGTAAAAAAGCTGCCTGGTCCTTGTAAGGAACCCAGAGAGTGTAGTTCCAGAATTTTTAAGTCCAGTTTTCGCAGACCACACTTTGTCACATCACATAACTTTACAAATATTGGTCTGGCTTCATCTTTTGACAGATGACATTCGATAACCATGAATTATGTTCAGTGATAAAAAATTTGTGACTTTCATTCGATCTGTCACAATGTTTAAGATAGTGGCCTTAATAGTCTTCACTCTTGTTTTATGGGACTCCATGGACTAAGAGCATTTTGCCTCCACTGCGCATCTCAAGACTCTCATTTGTCAAATGCTCAACTGGTGACTGAAGACACTTCAAAGACAACAAAACAAAAGATTTGTAGCCGACACAGTCTGCTGCGAGGCTTGAAAAATGTCGTTTTGTCTCTCTCACCTATTTCAGCTTAGAATTTAGCCATTCTTTTATTAAATACTTCAGTTATCTCTGACTAAAACAGTTTAAAACAGTCTATGTTTTAAAGACTCCATTTTGTGAAGTTATCAACAGAGTTAAAGTTAAAGTAACTCAGTTTGAATCTTGTGAATTGTAATTTTTGTTAAGTATCATGAATTAGGATAATGATAGCTGGTAAGTAGTGCACTTTAATCTTGCATATTATGTATAAATTTATTGCTATTAAACAAATACTTTAAATTTTAAAATAAAACACAGTTGTTCACAGTGACACACCTACCCATCAATCAAAATTATGTTGCTAACTAAATAATAATAATAGTTATAAATATTTTTGGACATCATAACACACAGCGCCGTCTGGTCCCAAAGCAAGCAAAGTTTGTGTAATGGATACCAGACAATGGATACAAATTCATATATATATTCCTTTTTTTTATAAATACATACATATCATACATAAATACACCCAGACTCAAGACAATCACAAATGTTTATCACATGAATGTTTGGTCCAATGCGGGGATCCAACACACGCCCTATGCACAGCAGCCGACCACACTACCAACTAGGCTGCGAGGGAGTCGAGTGAATGATGGAGATGAAATGTTTTTTTGAAAAGAGTAGCTATTGAGTTTCTTGCAGGATTCTTCTTGGTAGAAAACTATATGGTTAACGAAATGGTGGGTTTTTAAAAAGTAGTATTTCATAACTTTAACGATTCAAAATTGTTTGCAGAAACCTAATTTGAATAAAAAAAGATTTAACTTTTAATTTGACTTCAAAAGCACTGTTGCGGCAATAGGCTTACCCTCTGTGACGCAAGACAAAAGTGGTTGGTGAAAAGAGGCTGTGTATTGTAGAACCCCCCCCTACCCCCCTAAATAACCACGTTAGCCTACCCCTGCCTCCTAAACCCTACAACACCGCGGAAAACTAATAATAGTATTTTAATTTGGCAATGATCGTCTAATGGCGTGATTAGGACCGCTACATTGTGAACCTAAGTAACCCTGACTCTAAGAAGGTATGTGTCTAGTCAGTCACTAGCATGGAGAGTGATCTTCGATTTTAAGATTAAATTCTACATAATATAACTATCTTAGCCCTAACCATTTATCTTAACTAACTTGTCGCACACGAGTGATATACCTATCTAAGATAGCTATTACAATACGTCTTAGTCACGATTTAAATTACCGTCACACTGATCTTGGTTAAGTAGATTCCTAATACAATAATCTTCCCCATAACTACCCTTATTTACTTTCAATTAATAACTAAAATGTGTATACCTGACTCAAAATCTATTTGCAATTTGGGTAAACAAAAATGACCTTGACGCGCGTCTTTCGCCTTGTTAGTCTATGCAACATAAACATAAATACGTATAATATTTGTCATCGTAAATTTGGAATTTTGTGTTATTTTAGGTTTAATCAGTGTCGTGATTTGAAAACCAGCTAAAGAATGTGACAATAAGACAATAAGGTCGGGGTCCCCCCCCCCCGGCTCATCAGTTATTAAGGGGGGCCCTACCTGGATAATAATACGCTATGACAATAGGATTTTCTACGAAGAAGAAATGGACAGACCCTAGACCAACTAATGTCACCTTAAACAAATCCATGTTTAATTTGTTCGGTCAAAGTTTGATTTATGTCGTACCCAGGTTCAGTCATTGTCTCAGTAAGATTACCGTAAATGTTTTTCTTTCTTTTTATATCAAAAGAAGAAAGCAATTCTAAAATATATATATTTTTTAATTATCATTGTTTTGACGTAACTTAATTGTTACATTTTAAAAATAGACGTAGTAAAATATAAAGAAGTAAATTCAAAAATCTAAAGATATATAATTCTTATTCTATTCGTCTCCACAATGAGTGATTTATTTATTAATAAAACGTACTTCCCAAAAGAAAGGAGTAGGTAATCTGTATCCCAACAAATTATCACTCATTACTTTGACGAAAACTAATCCGGACCAATTTATGCTAACAGTTTAGATCGATAATAATAATCTCATACAACTACCTACTAGACACAACAAAATTAAAATTTCTACTTAGTCATTTAAATCCTGATCCGGATTAGAACTCATAAAATTTAAACAACCTCTTTAACTTTCTTGGAGTAGGTTGTAAGCTAGCCGAGCTAGTAAGACCTAAAAGTAAACCAGCTCTACTCACACCCTAGTACTCGAGCTTCGCCGTCACACGAAGACCTGCCCTATTCTACTCATTACTTACTACCCATTCCTATTCTAATACTGATATTAAAATGGAGTGATCTTACTTTAACCGCGACATCACTAGGTCTGTTGACGAAGCGTTATCATCAAAGGGTTGTGACCTTACAGTCCTATTAACTACTTTCGAAAGAAACACTTACCTAATACATATTTGTCATAAAAATCCCGTACAGTAGGTTATAATTCTATAAAGGAAAATCTTTACTCAATCTGTAAGGTACTAAATTTAGTGCCCTTGCCAATCAAAATCACTAATTAAATCGTACTAAAAGGTAATTAACAGTTATCACTGTTAGGTAAAATTCGAAAATAATAATTAGACCCAGCGCCATGTTCTTAAAATCGTCAACCAAGACATGTATTTTGTTTGTATTTTATTATACACATTTAATTTAATTTTTAAGTAATTTAGGGAGTTATCTATTAAATTTAATGATTATATAACATTCTTAAAATGCGATAGTAGAAATCTAGATATCCTATGTACGGTTTGCCACAACATCAGTGTGTGATTTGTGTACCTAAACCGTTAGCACATACCTACCCTAATTAATTTTATAATTTTCACACGCAAAACATATTTTGGGAACACATAACAAAAGCATTATTATTAATAATTTACCTACCCAACAACAATTCATATAGAAACTCTTCAAATGAATTTCTAGATAAATAGCTGTACTCAGAAGGAATTTTAATGCTTTAACTTTAATTATTTCCTCTGAGAAATAAAAATAAGTGGGTTAGCACTTACGTAGAAAGGATCGATCGACGAGCACCAAAAATCTGCCAACCCGAACACTCCTAACACCTACACGGTTACACACGGGTACACGGTTCGATGTTAATTCAATGTAAATAAACACAGTTTTATTATTTATTCACATTTGCACTTTGTAATTGCAAACACTATTTACTAAGAAAAACGCGAAAAGCGCAGTCTTTAATGCGGGAGGTGGGACGCTTCCCGTATAACTCGACTCAAAAAAAGGCGGGAAACACTCCATTATGCAAAATCGCGCGCGTCACTCACGAATTTTGAATTTTGAATGGGAGAGAGAGGACTCTGTCACGAGTCTCTAGCGCCGTGGCAAAATCCAGCGAGCGAACAATTTCTTTTTTTTTTCTCTTTTACACGCACTAATTAGGAGATATCCCTATTTCCCGTATTTTTTTATTTCGTCTTCAAAGAGGTTTTGTGACGTCATCGCATGACGTCACGTGACGATCATTCGATTTGGGCACACAGTTCTATTATTATTTTTACACCGCGAGTCGTACTGTTTTAAGCTACTTTACCATTCATCGAAACAAAATCTACGATAGACATATATCTAATGCAGCGCTGTCTTATGTTTTACCGCGCAATTATTTCGAACCCCAATTTATGTTTATCTATTTATAATGTTTGACTATCTTAATTTTATATATCCAACAGATAATTAGACCTATAGATACTTCTCTATGAATACATTAGGTATTCAATTAAATCCCACATAATGGTACGCTATATAGGTAGTTAGACATAATTTTGTTTTAGGGTAGACTGGAGTACACTACAGTATCCAGCTGCTGATTACCCCTTTTTAGGAATACAAACCGTAAAAATATCCATATATTCATACATACACATACATTTAATATTACAATTTGATAACAACTGTTTTTGTGTAGTAAATACAAAAGGCAAAACATTAATAGGTACCTACATATCTATCAATCTGCTGGCGAACAAAGAAGGACGAGACAAACAAATAAATCCTAAAGTATTCCCTAACTCAATGCTCCCTAATATTTCGCTGACAATTTCATTACGTCTCAACATTGCAAGATAAAAGTATTACCAAACATTCAAAAGATAAAGGGAGATGAATACAAATCTCACAAATAAATTGTTACAATTTTTTTTTGGGATGAATAAAATGTGGACTTTAATTAAATATAGTACCTATAGTAATTTTATTAAAAGACTAGCTCGGATGAGAATATTTTGCCTAACAAAACCTGTTCCGAAGCCTGTCAGAAATTTTTTTTCTAGCTCATCAGATGAAGATAATTCAGTTATCTAATGTTTTGTCTTTATATTCTTGTGTATTTTTTCTACAGAAATTAATTGTGTCATTTCCGTAGAATATTTCTGTTGAACTTATTTCCATATTTTCAAAATTATGTTTGACTAGACTTTGCCAGCGGCTCCGCCCGCCCTAAATTTGGTCAACGGCGTAGGATTCTTGCGGCAACTCCTTGATTATACTAAAGAAGTTTGTTATAGCAAGCTATAGCAGCAGCTATGGTTCGTTCGTAGAATTCGGTTATAGTTACTCCCGCGGGAACTTTTGAATTTCCCGGGATAAATAGTAGCCTTTGTACTTTTCCGTATCTTTAACTATCTATGTGTGCAAAATTTCAGCTCATTTAAATGCTACCAGTGCAGCAGGCTTAAGTAACAAACGTTGTAGTTATTCCCGCGGGAACTTTTGAATTTTCCGGGATAAAAAATAGCCTATGTCCTTCCCCGGGACTCAGACAAATTTCATCTAAATCAGTTGAGCGGTTCCCGATCCATCCAGTGGTTGAAGCGTGACAAACAACCAAACATCCAAACTTTCGGATTTATAATATTAATGTGATAGCTGGTAATTAATGAACTTTGCTAGCGGTCACCCTGCCCTAAATTTGGTTATAGACGTGGGACTCCTTTATTTAATCTCAGTATTGATACTGTGATTTACTACTTAATTACCCCGAGCTAAATTCTGTTATCGGCGACTGTGATTTACTCTTTAATTACACTAATGAAGTTTGCTATATCAAGCTGTAGCTATAGCTATAGTTCGTTTAAGCTCGGTTATAGTTATTTCCGCCGGAATTTTGGGATAGTAAGTAACCTATATGCTATTCCAGGTCCTAACTTATATGTATGCCAAGTTTCATCTCGATGCGTCCAGTGGTTGAAGCCTGAAGAAGTAACAAACATACACACTCACACACTCACAAACTTTCGCCTGTATAATATTAATGGGATGATTTGTACATGTTATTTATATAAAAAAGATATAGGTATACAGAATAGTAAAAATAATAATTTATTGACAGTAAAAAAAACATAAACTAAAAACCTAATACAATATTGCAATAGTGACAATTTCGTATTTGTACAGTTTATTACAAACAGTAACAAGAAATATACCTACATCTATACTAATATTATAAAGAGGAATGATTTTATTGTTTGTTTGTATTGTAGGCTCCAAAACTACTGGACCGGTTTGAAAAATTCTTTTACCATTAGAAGCCGACATTATCCCTGATGAACATAGGCTACTTTTTACTGCGGAAAAATGCTTCACTCCTACGGGAAAACGGGTAATAGGACAACGGGTAGTTAAAATTATCCTTCCGTACTTATCTTTCACATAACTTCTAAACGGCTGAACCGATTGGGTTAAAATTTTATATGGGTATTTCGATGGTTTCCTGGATTTTAAAATACAAATGGACCCGGTAGGTGGCGCTGCTGTCGGTATGTCAACTACTAAACGCCTTGACCGAATGGGTTGTAATTTTGTATGTGTATTTCCATGGTTTCACAGACACGAATGTATTATGTCATTAAAGAGGAAATTTGATTGTTTGTTTTTTTCTTTAATTAAGGAGTTGCCTTAAG
Source organism: Apoda limacodes (assembly GCA_946406115.1). Taxonomy (NCBI): domain Eukaryota; kingdom Metazoa; phylum Arthropoda; class Insecta; order Lepidoptera; family Limacodidae; genus Apoda; species Apoda limacodes. The sequence goes on along the minus strand of OX291550.1, from coordinate 8,154,756 downwards.
ACCCTACGCCGATAACGAAACCTCAATCCTAATTTTAAACCTAAAGGCTAAATAAAAATTAATGCATTTAGCTTTAAAACTGATCCTATTTCACCCCCTTAGAGGTGATTAAGTTATGACTGCATCCTCGTTGCAAAATTTTAAGCCTCTAGGCAAAAAACTATCAAAATTCTTACAACTTTTCATTTCCTATTTTACCCTCTAGAAGATAAAACGGTAAAATATGCCATTCCTAATGTTTAATCCCAAAGTGAAATGCCAAATTTTGTGCATTTAACTTCAAAAGTTTCGAATTTCTATGCAAACTTTCAACCGTCATTAGGGCATGAATTTCGAAAAATTAGTCCTTAATTCTCGCTTACAAATTAACGATGTTGGTCTCAAGTAGAATTTATCTTTCTTTGATAAAAATAATATTTAAATTGATAGGTAGCATAAACTGAGGAATTAATTTATTAAAAATGTATCCCTAAAGTTATGGCAAATCTATTGGAGTAATTTACTAGCTTTATGGTTACTTTACATTTTGAGGAGTTGTGAATTAATGATCGAAAAACAATTCCATTCTTCTAATCTCGATATTAAGAATTTTAACAACGAGAATTGCATATTTACCTAGAGCGCAGCCTTAAGAGGCACTCCGCGGCGCTTCGCAGGGGTCTTCATACAAACTAATTTCTCAGTTATTTTTGACATTTGCTGATCAAACACAACGAAATTTTGAAGACATGTTCTAGTCATTTATATTTAGGTCTGCACTATGCCAGTTTTCTATCAAATTTTATAGTTCAAAAGTTATACAGGATTCTAGTTTTTCATAAAAATGGTTTTTAAAAAAAATTCTAGTTAATAGAACGCTTTACAAGATTTTGGAAAAGCCACAGACATAGGTATTCGGCTTGGGATTATGACTAAGAAACTTCACAGTGATTGATCAGTAAATTTCAAAAATAAATGAGAAATTCGTTTGTATGAAGCCCGCTGCGAGGCGCCGTGAAGTGTATCCTCTTAAGGGCCCTATAGTAGATCAGCGCTGCTAAATATGGTGTATCGATTATTACTAATAAACCCATTAGCCGCGCTAAGTTCCCTTCAAGTGATTAAACAAAATTAAGACTAAAGACTTTTTGTCGATATTCTAGAATCATTCGATATTAATTCAACTAACGGAACTTTCAAGACCGACCAAAAAAACCAAAAAGGTGACTCAGAAATCATAATATAAGAAGTGTCAACCCTCGTTTCGGACAACGTTATACATATAGTCACTGCGAAGAACAACCGCTAGGCTGTCATGATTCATTGGTTAAGTTAAACGTACTAGACAACGGTAAGACAGTTTTGGCATATTCTGATTGAACATTGGGCCTAAACCACTTTAAGGAAAATTGTAACAAAAGCAAAAATGTAAGTCTAGTAAGCACAAACGTATCTGAAACGTACTCGTATAAAAGAGATTCAAACATTTTTGTATAGGAAGGGCATATCTATCTACCTTCAGTCCGCAATTTTGAAAAATTTTTGATTTTAACGGCCAGTATTGAAACTAGGGGTAATCTATAGAATACATTATAAGAAACAAAATGTAAAAGTTATAAATCACGTAGGCGTTCGAAAAAACTTTTAGACACACACAACTAACTTTTAGATACAAGTTTTTCCCAAAGTTTATCACTTTCGTGATTTTTAACTATATACCTAAGTTCGTTATAATTTATTCAATTGAATAACATTGGTATCAACACTGGTCGCTTTAATCAATATTTTTCAAAATTATGGACAATTATGTATGCCAAACAGGTTCAAAGACTTTTGAATTTGACGTGTAACGTCTATTAGAACGACATTGGTTCTCATTAAAAAAAACGGGTTGCACTCCGGGAGTACCGGCAGAAGTGAAAACAGACAACCTGAATATAACATTTTAACATATGTAATCCGCACTTTCATCTTTTCAGCAACCCAATTTCCTTTTACTTTTTATTCGCCCTATAGTGTTTAACATTTTTTACCCATCACAAGAAAAGTGCACAACGCTTAATTCAATTCAATTCTTAAATCAATCTTATTATTTTGCCAATCATCCTATTTTGGTTTCCGTTTTGCGATTTTTTATGGCGTGGCATTATGGTTTCCGTCTTATGAATTTTCGATCAGCCTGCGCGAGTATATAATTTTTTACCCATCACAAAAAACAACGCACAACGCCGCTAAAGAATTTTTCACTTCAAAAATTAAGAATTTTAGTCCCATAAAAACGCCTTGTAGTTGATACTTATACGATTAGAATCTAATACACATAAGGCCGCTACAAAAATTATAATTACTGGCAACTCAGTGAGTTTGTAGTTAAAGTTGTTTGAGCACTTTGAGAAATTGTACTAGCAGCAAGGTAAATCGAACGTGTTTTATCCGCGAAGTAACCTAATAAAGTTGGTAACTGCCGGAGTTACTTCACCAACTTTGTATTGTTATTGGCACATTAGTTACATACAAAACACACGCGTACTTTAGATATAAATTGATGTTTTTATTTACTTTGTTCTTTTTATACTTACGTTTGATCATAAAATGCTTTGCAACTTTGCAGGGCTCTTGTGGCTTTACTACCATATCGTACCAGCGTTATTCTACAATTTTAACCTTTTACAATATTCGAAAGTGTTTCTGAACAGTTTGAAGATAAAAAAGAATAATAATAATAACACTTATTCCTAAATGTTATCACCCTTATCGAATAAAAACGAATTACATGTTAAAATATTAAATCAACAAGAAAGCAAAAAGTGTACACTCGGAATAAAGGTGTTTTTGCAATATATTATCTCTCCTCTTCATTTCCAATCTGTTGGAGGGTCCTATTTATAGTCTTGTCCTTAATCCTGATAAATGTAAGGCACTCCTTTTTATGGTGATAAAAACTATCACTAACTTAAACATAAAGATGCAAGCCTGCCTGTATTCACACGGATTATAATTAGAAATAAGGATTATGAGTTTTAGGGTTCCGTACCCGGAGGGTTCAAACGGAGCCCTATTACTTAGCCTACGCTGTCTGAACGTCCGTCTGCTATTTTAATTAATATATTTACAACGAAAATATTGGTTATCAATAGGCAAATAATATATAATCCTACTAATATTATAAATGTGAAAGTTTGTATGCCTGAATGAATGTTTGTTACTCAATTACGCTTCAATCACTGGACGGATCGGGATAAAACATGGCATACATATAGGTTAGGTCCTAGAATAGCATATAGGCTATTTATCCCTCAAAATTCAAAAGTTTCTGCGGGAATAACTATAACAGAGTGAAACGAACTATTGCTGCACCTATAGCATGCTATAGCAATTCATCTGTATAACTAATTAATTAATTAATTGGAATTAATTAGGTATGTCATGTCTGTCTGTCTATCCGTCCGTATGTCACAGCCACTTTTTTCCGAAACTATAAGAACTTTACTATTGAAACTTGGTAAGTAGATGTATTCTGTGAACCGCATTAAGATTTTCACACAAAAATAGAAACGAAAAACAAAAAAATTTACGCGTAATAAAATTGAAGCAAATATTTAAACTTAAAATGAATAAGTAATTTCATAGTAATTGCAAAAAAACTAAAGTAATTAAATAGAATTATTTTAGATTATTAATTTTATTAAAAATTATTAAATAAAATAATGATGCTGAATCTGATTTCACAATCTGAAAACATAATACGAAAAACGGACGTGCGGAGCCAGCCTTAAAGGTAGTTCAGTTAATGTACTCAAAAACTAACAAACTAATCTTCTAAATATTGGTAGATATTTATATGTATAAAATCAAAGAGCTCTGTTATCGTTTGAAATCTTTATGGAAGTTGGCACATCGACGTATCTTTGATAAGAAAATATTTTTTTGTTATCGAATCTGCTATAAGGAGGCACTGTCATCAGCTGAGCAGAACAACGTCTGCCGAGCCAGCTAGTAAGTACATTATAAATGTAATTGGTGGCAACCAACTTACGTGAATGAAAGTTAACATTATCTAAACTTTGTAGACTCTATTAAAGGCAGCTGAGTAACAAAAATAAGTGCTAGAGAAGAGCTGATGACGTTATTTAACACTTTAAATCGCATTTGCATGTCAGAACTTTTAATGGACCCAGCAAACTTTGTTTATAGTAGTTTTTGAAGTGAAAACTTCTTTAGCGGCGCTGTGCACTTTTTTTGTGATGGGTAAAAACTGTTAAACTCGCGTCAGGTCACGTGTCCTGATCGAAAATTCGTAAGATGTCACTCGCGTTAGGAAAAGTGACCTTTATTTACATTAGGTTGGTTTTTATTTTTAGTATATGGCGATTATGAGTAGTACAGGGAGGTTGGATATGGGATTTTAATTCTATGACAGATTGAGCTGTCAAATATACAACGTCAAAAAAGTAAATAAACAAAAGTTATTATTTTTAATAAATAAATATGGATAAGAAGTGATGGGAAGTAAATAGCGAGTATGTTTTCACTTCTGCAGGCACTCCCGGAGTGCAACTCGTTTTTTTTTTTATTTGTTTACATCGATGCTAACCAGAGTAAATGTAATTTGTTCATGGTATTATTGAATTTTGAGTGAGTAAATGAAGTCTTAATAAATATTAAAAAAACATAGATAATCCATTATAATTCCAATGTCTGATAGTAGGAAAAACATGATGCTATAAAAATACCTCTATATTTTGCTTATTTATTTTTATAACGGCACATATAATTTAGCAGAAATATCATAAATTCTCAAAACCAAGGGCTGTTATTAACAAATTTTCAATACAAATATAATACAATGTGCACAAATCGAGGCTAACTTTTTATTTAATTCTTAAATGATGATATTTAAAAAAAAATGTCATATAATTAGGAAACCGGTTAAGGAAATAAAACTTTTTACTTCGGTCCTATTTAACAAACATGACAATTGTAAATTACAATGACAATTTGGTGTACATTGCTGAACCAATATAAAATTTACGGAACAAATAAGTATATATTGCTGATCATCGATTCGGCAATGTACTCCGAATTGTCATAGCTCTTATTATGAAATACGCCCCGGTGAATTGTTTCTGAGGCAAGCAAATTAAAATATTTTAGTGAATTCCAATGTCAGGTCCGAGACATGTCCATAGAATGCAAACTATTTCTGGTAGCGGATAGATATATAAGGATTTAATTCTAACTCGCTTTAGTATTCACCACAGCTATTTCTCGTTAGAACCGTTTTCATCTGGTGCAGCTTTAACGTGATTGTTTGCAGACAAATGTTGAGCTCATGAATAATTAACGAACTAGAGAACAGTTTGAGTTGTTGTCTTTAATCTTTGAACGACGTTTTTGTTTGCATTCTAGTATTTAGTTATTAGTTATTAATATATATTGCCTACAACTGGATTTTTACTAAAAGTAAAAAAAACCCAATGACCCCAAACAAAATGTAGCAAATTAATTTACTAATAGGCTACGGTGGCCGCTTATCATCAGGCGGACCGCCAGCTTGTTTGCGATAAAAAATTGAGGTTATGGTTATGTAAGATACCTTATCAAATAGTATGTACCGAGTACAAAATGACGCTTTTTCTTAGACGAGGGAAGGGGAGGAGGGTTGCTGGTCGCCTATAGCGTATTACACTTTCGTATTTTCGATGTGGCCAGTTATATTGTTAGCGCGGCCGTAGAACAAAAATATGACGTCGCCAGCGGGCGGCCGATAGACCGGCGAGAATGATGCTGGCCACTCGTGCTGCACCGCGTCGCATGGTAATTCATTCTTTCTTATAAAAGACATAAATTTTGGCGGGAAAACATGTTAATTGTTTCTATCTACTTATTTTTTTTATTGGATTTTCAGACAGTAGAAAAGTAGCGTTCGTACCGAATACAAAATGGCTTTTTTTACCGTCGGAAAAAAATCTTTCGACGTTTGCCTTCAGCTCACGTCGAAATTGGCTTCTTCTGTAGGGTAAAAGAGCGTCATTTTGTACTCTGTATGAAATATACTATTTTTTGACATAACATGTTAGCAAGACATTTACAAAGTCAGTGAAGCTGTCACAGTTAAATCTGAGAATGGACGGATTTTCGCATTTAAAAAAATAGACTAATGTCAAATCAGAAATCGCGCGGATTGTTCGTTTCTGCGAATTTCAACTAAGTGTTAGTTAAGTAATCACAGAAGTTCATTCTTGTCGGAAAAGTTTTAATCTAGTTCTTCTTCTACCAACTGTTTTCAGACAAATGCTTTGCTCGTGAATATTTTATAAATTTAACTGTTATTCTAAACTAAGTTTATAACTAACTTTGTTCAATGTAAGTCTTGTATTTAAGTTATAGTCCTTGTTTTTCATTTATTTTGTTATCTAGAATATCTACGTATCTACTAATATTTATTGACTGAAATTAGGAACATAATTCTAGTGAAGCATTAATAAAGTAATTCTAGTGAAGTAGTTCCTTATAATGATAGAGTTGGTAAAAAAAACTGTATTGATTTGAATAACTGTAACCACATGATTTGCACACCTATTACAGTAGTGCGAGTCCAGCTGTTTGTCTGTCAGTAAAAATTTATTTTCTTCTGTATTAGATGTAGATGAATATTAAATGGGTCAAATTTTAAAGTAAAACATACATTCACAAATAAGTAAACAGTGTACTCAACAGAACGAGGCAGTACTTCACGTCGGGGCAGAGGATGCTGCTTTACAAGTCGCAGGTTCGGCCCCATATGGAGTACTGCTGCCATCTCTGGGCGGGTGCACTCGGATACCAGCTTGGACCTTTTGACTCGGGTCAACGACGGGCTGTGAGAATTGTCGACGACCCCAAACTCACTTGCCGTATCGAACCCTTAAGTCTGAGGAGAAATTTTGCCTCCCTGTATATATTCTACCGCTTGTACAATGGGATGTGTTCTGAGAAATTGTTCGAAATGATGGATTTTTGAAGGGTCGGCAACGCGCGATTGATACTTCTGTTGTTGCAAGCGTCCATAGGCCACGGATTTTATTTTTTCATTGGTATTAAAATAAAGGGCTTTAAAAGACAGGTACGAAAATATATAACGCTTATAAATAGTTGTTCAAGCGCAAGTAAAAAAAACTCTAAAAAGCTATGAATAAAAATAAATATAAAAAACTCGAATGCAAAATAATTAAGAACCAAACAGAAATTAAATCATGCCAAATATTTAACTATAAGCTACTATAGTGTGAGCAATCTTTACACTATTTGAATATTGCATATTTATGATACAGTTATAATTACGTCCATTATGATATACCAACTATTAATGTTATGTTAAAATTTGTCATTTTTAAATAAGTACCTAAAATGTTGATATGAATTACTTTCACAGCCAAAATTATGCCCTCGTGTCGGTTCTTTTCAAACTGTCTGACCGTTATCCACTAGTCTCCGCGAACGAAAGTTGACAGCTTTGAGAACTGCGCTGTTTGGTGACCTAGAATATTTTTCACTAAGAATTTGAAGTCTAAATCAAGATGGTTGAATCTCTGAATTCGATCTAATATAAAGAAAAATACTACACTTTGCTGGAACACTAAAAGATATAAAACATATTCTTTCTCTTTAAAATAAAAAGACCGAAATAGCACAGAGGCACTCTTTTGCATTTCAGAGTCGAAGGTCTTGGACTTGATTGCAGGTAGGTTAAAGAAGTAGTTCAAATTATTGTACTGGAATGCTAAGATTTTATCTCATGCTGCTATAATTTTTTTTTCTGAACTGACAATGCAGTTGGCTATTGCAGCCATTACTGCTTCACCGGGCTTTTTGGAGCGAGACTCTGAAGGAGCCTCAGCCCATCTAGCGCCCAACGCTCATGGGCTCCCCGTGAGGGCAGCCTCGGCTTGGGTTATCGCTCTCGGGGCGTCCCTTCGACAGGCGTGAGTCTCGAACCTGAAGGTGAGTCACCGCCAGGAGGGGAGTTCCCCGTTACGCGGGTGCGGTTGTGATTGAGTGTGGGCGAGAAGCTCCCCGGCATTCTTTGATACCTCGTGTATCCTTGTGGGCGCCGACGAACCCGGGGACGTCGGCGTCGTGTTTGGAGGGAGGCCCTATTGAGGGAGGTCGCTGAGACTAATCTCGCTATCCGGATAGCGAGATCGTCATCTGGGGCCGTTAGTACGTGCCGAGGCCGCCTAACTGTAGTTTTACGACCCTGCCGAGGTTGATCGGGTGGATGATACGCCGTGGATTCCACAATTAGTCGATTCGGGTAATTTTGTGTACGCTACAAAAAGCAGACTGCCAGGTCTTTGAAATATTGGGGCATCGTGGGGAGTTTGAAATCTCTGTGTAGGTCCGAATTGCGGACGTACCAGGAGGCTCCGGAGGCCGCTCTGAGAAAGCGGCGGAAAGACTACGCTAGCATAAGCTAGTATGGGGTGGATGCAAAATGTATAAAGATTCAGCTTATTTCTAAGCGACATCTTACTTTACTTACCTATCATGGGATAAAGTCGACCGAGGACAAAAGCGGCTCGGTATCTAACTATTTTGGTGTGATCGCGGAAGTTCAAACGCCTATCCAGGGTCAAACCGAGATATTTGGTCTTGTTTTGCCAGGGAATGGCACGACCGAAGAGTGAATGGTAGATGGCCGCGGAGGGCGGCCAGAGGTAAAGAGAACGGAAGAGCTTTTGTCGGCATTCACCTCGATTCTCCATTTCCGAAACCATTCGCCTAGGGCGGTGATAGCGGGTTGGAGTCTCTCAGTGATTCGACTCACTTGCCTATCGGTGGTATAAATAGCGGTATCGTCCGCAAAGAGGGCTAATTGGGTACCTATCGTTTTAGGGATGTCGTTAGTGTACAGAAGGTACAAGATAGGGGCGAGCACGGACCCTTGCGGGACTCCTGCTTCTATGGAATGGGGGGAAGAGAGAGTGCGTTCTACTTTGTAGCGAAAGCTACGATTCGACAAATAGTCTCGTATGATGAGCACGAGACGGCCTGGCAACTGAAAGTTGTACAGTTTATAAATTAAACCGTTGTGCCAGACTTTGTCGAAGGCTTTCGCTACATCGAAGAAGACAGCGCCCGTGTACCGGGGCTTCCCTTATACTGGTTGAAAGCCAGTGAGAATATGTTCCGTGATGCGGAGGACTTGATGGACGCATGAGTGTATGGCACGGAAGATAAACTGCCTCTGGAGACTATAGCGTTCCGTAGGCGAGCGAGCAGGAGACGTTCGTAGAGTTTACCAAGGGGAAGAGTGACGCGCTTTAGCATATCGTTAGAGATACCGTCCGCACAGGGGGCTTTACGGGGGCGTAGGTCTTTGATGACCTGTTTGACTGCGTTGACAGTGACTAGGGGCAAGGGGGTCTTGTGGGGGTAGAGAAGTTCTGCGCTCCACTTCGCCGTCTACCTCGCGCACGTGGTCGGGATCGAACGACTGTGTACTTAAGGCACATTGGGCTTGGAGGCTAGACGCTAGGCAATCCGCTTTTTCGTCGTCATCGAACGCGGGAACGTTGTTGGGACAAGTTAACGGAGAGAGAGAGTTGGCGGTGTCTGATTTTAAAGCTCTGGCTAAGTGCCAATAAGCTTGGTGAGAAGGAGAAATGTTCTCCTTCAGATCACCGAATCGTTGGGCGTGAAGCTCAGCTACAGCGGTTCTTACACGGCGGTGTAAGTCGTTGAAGCGAGCTTTATTTTCGATAGTGGGAGCGCGATCGCGTCTGCGGCAGGCCGCGTTACGCTCAGTCATTAGCGACCTGATGTGCTGAAGCAAGGTTAGGTGGTGATAATCACCAACCGGCACTTGTCTTGAGCACTCGCCAACGGTGGCGGTCAGGTAACTAGTGAGTGAGTTGATAGCTACGTTTAAGTCGGTCGCGGAAGAGATTATATTGGGAACGCGATCTAGATGTGGCGGGCTGGGATTTTCGAGCAATTGCCCGAATTTAACCCAGTCCGTCACGGTTCTAGTGTCGGGAGGAGAGTCCGAAGGGGAACCTAATCGGAGGAGGACAGGGCGGTGGTCTGAGTCAAGTTCGTCAAGCACCTCTATAGAGCGAAAGCTTAGCCTTACATTCTTTAGAAGTGCTATGTCGAGTACGTTAGGGTTGTTCCGAGTATTGTGGGGAAAGTAAGTGGGCGTCATGGGAGCGATGATGTCAAAGTTTAGTCTGTCAACTAAATCGTCGAGGAGTCTGCCTCTCCGTGAAGTGACTGAAGAGTTCCAGCGGCGGTGCTTGCAATTTAGGTCGCCGGCAAGAATGACGGCTTCGCCTAAATTTAAGAGCGACTGAAGCTCTTTATCAAGTCTTTTAAGGGAGAGAGATTAACTGATGCAAAAGTTGTAGATTCTGTACAAAAATGGTATTGTCACTTTTTCTCTTACGACTCATATTCGTGAGATATCGCGTTTTTGATAATTACAAAATTATATTTTACATAATATCCACAAAGTGGAAATTAACAGATAATTATTTGGAGCCAATTATAAACTCTACTCTAACCTGCTCCAGAAAAACTGTTTAATACTATTTTTTGTAAATGCAAGACAGATTTAAGATTTGTAAGAATTGTGGCTGTCAAAAAGTGGGATTATTTTGATCGCCTGTATGCATCAATTGTCAGGGTCAGACTTGCTCCTATATTGAAACAAATACAACAAATGAAAATATTTAAGATATTAATGAAGAGACTACTGATGCATCCCTTTTCTTAGAACAGCGAACGTAAATTCTGCAAGAAGAAGAAAATGAAGACTAAGAAATAATTCTCGAAGTAGAATTAGACAATTATCTAATATAATAACATTTAGAAGAAAACAACCTATTCCACTTTTTTTCATTACCAATATTACCATTCTTTCAATCAATAGGATACGATCTGATCAAATTTTCTTTATTACCACCACCACGAAAAAAAAATGCGCCAAGTACATTACCTCATAGGTGGTGCGAAAATGTGTGAATATTATGTAAATAAATGAATTTTCTAATTATTTAAACCGCGATATCTCACGAATAGTGATTAATTTTGTAGAGAATTGTATGATCTACAACTTTTGTCTGACCTATTTTCCCAATAAAACTTATGGCTTTCGAGAAAAATGGAAAAAACCTTAATTTTGTACGTTTGACCTTGAATAAAATTTTTTGCAGATGTAGGATCGGTGGGGACTTTTGAGATTTAATTTATGATGATATATTTAACGTCTCTGCCAATTTTCAGCTCTATGCAAATTGTGGCTAAGTCAAATGTCTATTTTGACTGGACTAGTAGTAATAGATTGACATCGAGAGAGGAATGTCAAAACTACTCGTCACTATTTCTTTAAATTTAAATGTTGTAGTAAACATTTGTCATGTCACTAATTGTTAAGAGGATACGAATTGCGGGCTACATACAAACGAAATTCTCATTTATTTTTTAAATTTACTGATCAATCACTGCGAAATTTCTTAGCAAAATCCTAAGCCGAACCTTTGTCTGTGGTTTTCTAAAATCTTGTAAAATATTTTTATTAACTAGAAATCTTTTTTGAAACCATTTGTAGTAAAAACTAGAATCCTGTATAATTTTTGAACTTTAAATTTTAATAGTAAACTGGCACACTGCAGACCTAGATATTTATTACTAGAACATGTCTTAAAAAAATCGTAGTGTTTGATCAGCAAGTGCCAACAATAAGTGAGAAATAAGTTTGTATAAAGCACGCTGAGAGGCGCTCCGAATCGTATTCCGAATTTATAAACAAAACGGCACAGACAAATTTATGATGTCTTCAAATGAATATAAAATTTGATTTAACTCTATTTTCAACATTATATTTAGCAATAATATTTGCAATTACAAATTGGACTGCCAAGTTATGTGTCCTTGCATTTACATTATAGTAGCATAAATATGTAGATTGCAGTTGGTTAAACAAACTTAGTTCAAAATGTCAGTTGAATTCATTAAATATTTACGAGCAAAGCATCTGTCTGCAAAAGTTGGATGAAGCTGCTCCAGATAGAAACTGTTTTAATACATTGAATACATTGGTACATACGTCAAGTACCTTTTTCACTTTCAAAGATAGTTTAGTAAAGATGCTTTGGGAGTTACACATTATGGGCTAGTAAAAACACTAAAAAACATTTCCGCTGTAGCACGAAAAAGTAAATCAATTTAATAGACCAAATGGTAATATTATAAAGCAATCGAAGCCAAACCATTAAAATTCCCAAAAATCATTAAATTATAATTACCTTTTATTATTAGTCCATTTCATTCAATACTTTAATTAAATAATTTATCTGTTCGTAACTCTATTAAAATATACGAGTGGAGAGGTAAGTGTAAATCTCATTGAAAGACAACTCGTTTGCAATCAAAAAGCTGCTATTGTCACCTTGACAGTTTAAATTTTAAAAAAATATACCCCCAAAATCTGTTTTTAAATCAATTTTTTTGAATTTTTTAGGTCCATCATCATCTCAGCCTGTTAAACGTAGGTCTATATTTCCATGGTCAGTCTTCCTTCAACCACGAGAACATTTAGCGGCCTAATCGAAGCTTCCTACCTGCTGTGCCTTTAACAAGGTTGTCTTAGGAGGCGGTCCCACGCTGCTTCAAATCCATAGTCGCCACTCGCAAACCTTTATGCCTATCTTTTATAGTTCCGACAAGCAATGTGGCCTGCTCGGTGCCACTTTATCTTGCTCGAGCTATGTTAGTGACTGGTTTTTTAGCAAATTTCTTCATTAGAGATATTATTGCGCAATGAAACACCTTACATAGCTTTCTCCATAGCTTGCTGATTGTCTTTTAAATTATTTCGAGATTTATTAGGATAATAAACTGAAGGAAACATTTACCTTTGTGGAAATTAAAGAGCTTTTCTCAACCTCATTGTCGGCTCCTTGGCTCAGTGGGTAATTACCACGCTGCTAATGTGGGTGTGGGTTCGATTCCCGCCCAAGACAAATCATTTATTATTTGTGTTTGTCTTGAGACTAAGTGTTATGTTAGTTCTTACAAAAAATATACATATATATGTATTTCTACCCGTTGTCAAGTATAGCTTGCCATTTGCTTAGTTTGGGACTAGATGGCACTGTGTGTAATGTCCAAAAAATTTTTTTAATTTTTTAAACAAATTAAAGAATTTGGTTTCATTACATTCGCTCTTAATAAACATAGTAAAGTTTATGTAATCCTTTTTTTTTTATTTATTAAGGTCAACAAACCGTAACACATTATTGTAAAATAATATGGTCTTAAATATTTAGGTGACTGCGTTACCCACTACGTGTTACACCACAACCACATATTACAATTATCATATAATGATCTAATAAATGACGTTGAGAGGGTAGGGTATAAAATCATGGTAAGAAATAAAATAAAAATATAAAAAATTAAGTGCTAAGCCTAAAAATAAAAAAAATTAAAACTAAAACTTTAAACTATTTTAAAAGGCTTTTGTAATGTTCAACTCTTTTTGAGAATATATCAACATTATTAAAGATTTTTTATTACTATATTTAGTGTTTACACCAACGTTTTTACATACCAGTGCGATAAATCGAACGTTACATCGATATCGCGAGGTGAAGTTACCGAACCGAAGTGGTAAAGTTAGAAACTGTCAAAGTAACTTTGCTAACTTTGTATTATTATGGATACTCGTTAGATAAAGGTAATATACGAACTTTAAAGATAAATTACTGTTTTTATTCACTTCTTTTTTCACGCTACAATCATTTACACACACGTTATACAAACTTTTTCTTTCACAATAAAGAAGTTTGTCGTGCAAGCAATACGAAAGAGAAAAGTAAGTTTGATTTGTTTGGAAGAACCACACAAAAAAGTGGAACTTGAGTAAAAAAAATAATTTAATAACCATTTTTTTGTGATCCGTACCTGCACAGCAAGAATGAAAAAACCGTGTTTTTCGACGCTTGCGCCTGCGTTATAGTGTATTGTATCGATTTAAAAATACTAGTCAATAAATTGTGGAAACTTGTGGTGGTACTAAACTAGTTTCGTTGTCCGTTCTTATCTCATCAAATCTTCGAAGTCAATTGTGAACAATTTCTTGTTACCGGATTGTACTGCAAGTTTGGCAAACTTCTCGTTATTGCATTGTGCTACAAGTTTAGCTAATTTCTATTGATGGCATTGTGCTGCGAGTTTCTCTTTATCACATTGTGCTACAAGATGTACGCAATAATTTTACGTGACAATGCAATATAAAAAAACCTTGTCTGTCTGTGTCAAATTCTCGAAGTCGCCTTAGAAATATAAAAGCTTTTGTTTCAATGTCATTTGAGGGTTCCGTGCTACAAAAGAAAAAGGCAACCTTATAGCGTAATTTCGCTGTCCGTCTATAGGTCGGTCAAACCCTTTCTATCAGGATCGCGGCATTATCATGTTCGACTTAATATCAAATGAGGATTAATAACTATAAAATAAGGAATAATATATTACACTTCGGAACCGTTAATATAATTTATATTTCAATTTCAGCAGTCATGTAAAGAAAACAAGGTATATTTACACAGTTCTCAGGCAAAATAATAAAAAGAAACAATTCCTCAACACGCGTTCACTCTTCTAACCGAGTTATCGTATTCACCCTTTTTCCTTCCTGCTGGAAATATTACCCTTTCCTTTAACTTGAAATTGAGTTTTCCCTTGACTTCTTTATTATCACAAATGGGCACCTACATTTCATAGGTGAACTATACCTTTAACGTGAGAGACCCGTGCATAGCGATTTAATTGAATTTCAAGAGATTAAGATTAGGTATTATTATACCGTAGTTGACGCTTTGTTCACGTAGGCTTAACAAATACACCGACATTTAACCTTCACCATTTACGTATCCTGCCTAATAATAGTTTTTTGTAATGCAAGGCTGCAAAATTGTTATTTGGCATGAGTGTCTTAATTGAATACCAAGCAAGCGAAGAAGCTAAGATTATATAAAATAGATTTAAAGTACGATCCTAATACACATCCTAATAAAAATACAATCCTGAGCAAAGCTAGGGCTTAAAGGCTCATATAGGAATATATTTGTTTTGGATGGTTTACTGTTCTACGTAGTCTCTGAAATGCCTAATGCGATCTTTGAATGTCTGTATGTATGCAGTCAACTTTTACTAGCAATATTTTAACACGAAACTTAGTTCCGCATACTATAACATTTGCCGTGTTTCATATCTTTGCTGCTGAAAGTAGTAATTTTTTACTTTCCGTGAGGTTTACTACGAAACAATCAAATAAAAAAATCGAAAACAGTTTTTTTTCAGGTACATTCGCAGATTTGCTCCATGCCAAGTTATTTTTTTTGAATAATTAATACTTTAATTATTTTTCATAATTTTATGAACTACAATATATTATTTATGTAATAAAACTAAAACGGAATATTATTTTAAATTTACTGGTATTTAAAATAAAATATTAAGTATATACCAACTGATTAATAATGTATTAATTTGTAAGGACAAACCTCGTTTCTAAACTTTTCATTATGTTTTTAGTGGAATTAAAAAAATCATGTTCGCGCTTAGCGATAAAGTAGGCCTTTTCACAAAGCCTATCTGAGCGAGTGAGATGTAAAATATTTTTTACCATTGCCACTCGAAAAAGGGCATCTTATTCATCGATAACAGTGGATAAAACTCACTAGAGAATAAAAACATTTTTAATTTGGAACAAGCACAAATTGTACGAATTAAGAACAAAAAATAAATAAAACGTGTTGAAATAACCTTCTGGCTGGCTAAATGGAACTATTAAAAAAAACATACCCCGCCAATTCTAGTTTGTTTCTAGGGTTCCATACTCAAAGGGTAAAAACCGGACCCTATTACTAAGACTTAGCTGCCCATCCGTATATCCGTCTATCACTAGGCTGTATCTCATGAACCGTGATAGTTAGACAGTTGAAATGTTCACAGATGATGTATTTCTGTTGCTGCTATAACAACAAATACTAAAAAACAGAATGAAATAAATATTTAAGGGGGCCCCAATACAACAAACGTGATTTTTTTGCTATTTTTTGCACGATATTGATAATGGCAACAGATAGACGCTTGAAATATTCTCAGAATATTTAGCTATATATTTACTTTTAAAATAAATGATTAAATTAAAATAAAAAAAAATTAAAACGGCTCCATACCACAAACTTGTTTTTTTTTTTTATAGATAATGGTACGGAACCCTTCGTGCGCGAGCCCGACTCGCACTTGGCCTGTTTTTTTTCTATTAAATTATTTATATTTTTTAGATTCACCTAACTAAAAGTTAAATTGTTTTGATTGTCATTGTGGTTGTTTTATATCATTGTTCTCTTATCACTCACTATAATTACCGAATATATACCAAAATGTGATAAATATTAATATAACTAATAATATAACTATAATTACCGAATATATACCAAAATGTGATAAATATTAATATAGTAACTGAAAAGTAAGTAAAATATAGTACTTTTTATTTTCTCTCCGGCAATGGTAAAAATTAGAGTATACAACACGTGAAAAAAATTTATCTCGGTCTTTTGTAACCCTCGCTCCGCTCAGGATTCCACTCTAGAATCCTTCGCTGCTCTCGGGATCCAACTGAGTCCCTCGAATTAAATTCCCTTTTTTATCTCTTGTTGTATATTCTACTATTCCACCTCTTAGAAAGAGAAATAATATCGTAACTTACCAAGTTCCTATATCTATAATAGATCTGTTTGAACTGTGCAATAATGTTATCTTACTTACTCAATTATAATAATTTAATATAACCCTCTACACGTCACTTGAGAAATGTCAAAGCTACCTCAAAATCTTTCAATTCTAATATCTAAAAACGTTAAAATATGTTTGGCTTAATATTGTTTCAATAGATATAACATTAAAAGAGATGACAATAATTTACTATTATTTATTTATTTTTATTTACAACGCCTAATTCTAATCATATTCACTGTTAAAAATGACCATATTTGAAAGTAAGCACTGTAATTGACTTCTTTATCTTTCCCTAAACATTTTAAAATAGTCGCAATTTCTTTAGTATTTTAGTAAATATCGTAACATACGAGTAAGATGTATAAAGGAGATTCTGACCGCGCCGAAAAACACAGCCTTCAATAAAACTGAAATGGAATTTTACCCATAACCGTGTTAAGCCCATTACAAAGGGTGAAGTTATCGTATAACCCAAATATTATGAAGAGAGTCAGTTGACCCTTTATAATAAACCGGATTACATTACTTAAGTCTTGACCATTTATAACGATTCGATACCGTGATAGTTTTCTTTTATTCTTACTGTAATGTAATTGAATTAATTTCATTTCATTTCATTTAATGTAATTAAATTTAATTTCTATTTTTTGCTTAAATGTATTACATTGTTATAAGAAATGATTATTGCAGAGCATTTATTGTTTTTTAGGGTTCCGTATCTTGACAGGAAAAAAGGAACACGTTTGTGCTTTATTGTCCATCTGTCTTTTATTTTGTCTGTCTGTCTGTCAAGACCCTATTTCTCAGGAATGCGAGATGGTATCAAGTTGAAATTAATATCCAATACTCAAGTCAACGGTCCCTTGAAGCTGTAAAAAAAAGTATCTAAGTCAACGCAATAAAAAATACGGTCGAAATGCAATTTTTGCCGTATATTTTGGCAAACACAAACAAATCAAAACCACCCGTTGTCCTCTGAATCAAAATATGATAAAAAAATCTAACGATTTTATAGTTACCTTATCGATATCACATATGAATTTATTTTTCATTTCATAGCACTTGAATTTCGACTTAGGCCCTTGTGGTCCACTAGCGCTGACATTAGATATTCTTTATTTACTACTCGTAGAAAGCGGTTTGTTACTATAATTTAATTATCTAGAACTTGCATTTTCAATCTAGAAACGTTACAAATCGTTCTAAAAATAGCTAATGATAAGTTTTAGTTTTCGTTTAATCAAATTTTGAAATGTAAGCTTTCTACTAGTCCAAAGCAAGCCAGGGAAAAAAAAGAAAGTCCAAACTTGACTTGACTTTTATAATAAAAAGGTTTACTATATTCTTCCGATAGTGCTCAAACATTTGACAACTTTAATTTCTTTGAAAAGAAAAAAGAAATCGATAAAAGATTTCGCGCCATAGTGCAGATAGTGTTGTGTAATCGTTATTATATTGGTAAATAAGGTTAACATGATTGGCTTTATCTCGTTTAGAGTAATTCGAAACAAATTTAATTGAAAAGGACCATTTTGTAAGAGAATATTTTAAAATCCCTGTTTTTGAAATTTTAAAAAAAGTAAAAAAATATTTTTAATTTTACTATTCAATAACATCCCATTAACAGTACCGGTACCTTCATACAAGCCCAAAAACCCGCCTTGCCTTGCTAAAATGCTTTTTTAAGTACCTACAATCATAAAGAACCTATACCTATACTAAACCTATACCTATAATGGTCTAAATTACTTAAAAATAAAAGTGGTATAGAAACCAAAATTTTAAATCACCTACTAAGCACGTTGCATTCGTTATTAATACTCTATTTTTAATAGTGATGGGCCGACTATTCGGCAAAATATGCCGTCTATAATATAAATTAATTAATATTAAAAGGCAAATAATAAATGAAATAAAACCAACAAGGCTTGTTTTATAGGTTCTAAAAAGTATTTAAGAGTATCTACAGTAACAGTCGTATATATTCACTTTCCTGCCTTGACCGCCGTGTAAAATAAGTCCTTGGCACTGGTTACATTTCACTTTTGGCCGTTTACCTTCAATATCATCGAATAATGTTCTCATTGGCGATTTCTTTTTCGACCATTTCGAGACACCGGGTAGTTTTATTTTATTTATTTCAAATATATTATACTGGCGCGGTCGTGGCGTAGCAAAGATAAAACTAACAGTTAAAATAAAATCTAAACAAAAACGTTCACGTTACAACATGCTTACGCGTGAGAAGGCCGAGTGGTGGCGAAAAACCCTTAGCACCTCCGAAAGACGAAAGAGAAATGATCAGCATTGCCGACTAGTCGTCAATTTAAAAACGATTAGTCGGCTAGTCGGCAACTACCACAACCGGCTCATCCCTAATTTTTAATAGTATTTTCAGTGTTGTTTTTTTGAATATTCTTATGTGAAAAACACTAAAAATGCAAAATACACCGAATTTTAAACTGTCGCATAGCTTTGAATTATTTTCCTAGAGGTAGACGACGCTTCGATAAAAGCTCTCTACCCGAGCTTTGGCATACAATTCATGCAATTTAGATTCGAGTGTCAGCGTTTGTGACAAGGGTGTTTTTTAATCGATTTTCAGAAATGGGGCAAAGAAGCCGAGTGCACTCTTAAATTGCTGAGACATGATCTTTAGTAATAGGAGTTTAGCTTCTTTTTGCAAATTAGGTATTTAGCTTTAAGAAATGCACGAAACTCAAAAAACACATGTAGAGTTGAGTGTATTAGTGTTAAAAGATATATATTTTGTTTATTATAAGTGAGTAAGAAAAAAGAAGAGGTATTTTTTTGTTTAATTTATACTAGCTGACCCAGCGAACGTTGATTTACCATATTTCTAATTATATATACAAACCTTCCACATTTTTAGCTCTTTCCATTAGTAAAAACCGTATCAAAATCCGTTGCGTGGTTTAGTTAGAAGAGTTAAGGGTTGAAACAGGCAAAGGCGGACAGAGAATTTATTTTATACTATTTGTAGGATTATTTATTACTAGAGTTTGCCTGTGCCTCAGCCCGCGTTAAATTTGGTTATTAGCCTAAGATTTTTATGGTTACTCCTAGATTATAGAAAGAAAGTTTGCTATAGCTATAGCCCATCTACGTGAAAATAAATTATGTTATTCCAGAGAAACTTTGCAACTTAATAATAAATCGAGATAAGTAAGTTGCCTTATGTTCTTCTCCGTCACTGCAACTATCGCTCTGCCAAATCTCGGATGCTCCGTTGCGGTGTGGAGGAATGACAAATAAACAAACAAACTCATCTACGCATTCATAATATTAGTATGGATAAGTATTATGTATTTGCAGTTTATGTAATAAGTAACAGTAACAGACCACCCTCGTAGATCCGAAACACATATTCATTTGATTTTGTAGTGTTACTAGATAGTTATAGTGCAACAAACCTTTCTGACCTTCTGTGTTTGGTCGCTAGTGTTGTTGAATGTTCACACCATTTCAATATGGCGACTGTAGTTTTGATTTTTGACCACAGGGTGAAAAAAGTTTGTTGCACTATACTAGTCACGAATCATGCCATTGTAGTATGAAGTGGTTTGGCATTTTTTTTTAGACAATGTACTCTGTGGTTTGTCTAACCCTAACTTTGTCGGCTAAATCTAAACCTTTTTGAGTTTAGCTAACCGTTTATTATTTAAAAATTTATAGCGATATAAGTATGTTCATAAGATTATAGTATCCATTTCGTTTAAATATTTCTAAGATTGCTTTCAAAATGCATATTATTTAATCAAATGATGTTACCATGGCCCTAATTAGACCAACATAGTAAAAAAACAGACACTTTGGAGCTAAATTAAAAAATTCAAACTCAAAGTATTCAAACTTAAATTATTTTTTAGGCTTCTATACACAATATCCTTATTTTTGAAGTGAAAACTTCTTTAGCGGCGTTGTGCACTTTTTTGGTATGGGTAAAAAATGTTAAAATCGCGTCAGGTCACGTGTCCTGATCGAAAATACATATAAAATTTGTAAAATGGAACTCGGGTCAGATTTATTTATATTAGGTTAGTTTTTGAATGGGTAAAAAATGATAAACTCGCGTCAGACTGATCATCAGACGGAAACTATAATGCATATTAGTATGGATAAGTATTATGTATTTGCAGTTTATGTAATAAGTAACAGTAACAAACCACCCTCGTAGATCCGAAACACATATTCATTTGATTTTGTAGTGTTACTAGATAATTATAGTGCAACAAACCTTTCTGACCTTCTGTGTTTGGTCGCTAGTGTTGTTGTATGTTCACACCATTTCAATATGGCGACTGTTGTTTTGATTTTTGACCACAGGGTGAAAAAAGTTTGTTGCACTATACTAGTCACGAATCACGCCATTGTAGTATGAAGTGGTTTGGCATTTTTTTTTTAGACAATGTACTCTGTGGTTTGTCTAACCCTAACTTTGTCGGCTAAATCTAAACCTTTTTGAGTTTAGCTAACCGTTTATTATTTAAAAATTTATAGCGATATAAGTATGTTCATAAGATTATAGTATCCATTTCGTTTAAATATTTCTAAGATTGCTTTCAAAATGCATATTATTTAATCAAATGATGTTACCATGGCCCTAATTAGACCAACATAGTAAAAAAACAGACACTTTGGAGCTAAATTAAAAATTCAAACTCAAAGTATTCAAACTTAAATTAATTTTTAGGGTTCTATACACAATATCCTTATTTTTTTGACCACAGCAGTAGATAGAAGCTTGAAATAAGTTTTTATTGTTTTGGCTCCATCATAAAAACGGTAATACAAATCTACAAACGTAAACTGATTTTAGTTTTAGATATAATCTTCATTATAGTACTTAAAACAGGAAATAATAAGAACCTATCAAGTGCTAGGAACCCACGACGTAACGAAGCAAGATCTCACATCACAATTATAGAATAAAATTCCTATATAAGAATAAAATAGAAAAAGTTTGTCTGTCTGGCTGTCCAGACCCGTTTACTCAAGAACACGTTAAGTTGAAATTGAAATTAATAACAAATACTTAAATCTACGGTCACTTAAAGTGGTTAAAAAATCTAGGTTCTAAGTCAATGCAATAAAAAAATATGCCCAAAATACGGTAATTTTTGTCGCAAATTAGACACAAATAAATCAAAACCTATGGGGTACTTCCCGTTGAGACCTAGAATCATGAAATTTTACAAGAAGTAAGATGGTACACCACAAATATAGGAAAAAATCCAAAAACTGATAATTAAGGCATAAATAAACCTGCGAGACTTGATGCCATGATGGAAGAACTATCAACAATATAATAAGTTTGTACGGAACCCTCGTTGCGCGAGCTAGACTCGCACTTAGCCGGGTTTTTTTAAATATTGATAAAAATCTTTTTAGCTGGCATTAGTGATTATCTGCGTCTACCAAAATAATTGGTCTCTAAAATGCATAAAGAAACATTATAAGAGTTCCGTGAATGAAACACGAAATCTAATCCAGATGCAAATATGCAGCATGGAACCAATTTAGTTCGGTAACGGAGTTAGTGATGTGAGATTCAATTTATGTGGAGAGCTTTGCCATACAATTGCTACAAATTGACGTCACGATTCACAAGTATAATGAATCCTAGTTGTTGACAAATAAACGTCAACCAACTATCGCATAATAAATAAATTATTTTCTTAAGAGGTTCGTTACCCGCCGAACTGACACATTCTTCTTAGTTATTATTTGTGACCGAACAAGACCAATATTAGTCCAATATTAGACCAGTATCAGTCAGTACTAGCAATAGCCTAGGCTTTTCTCAAAATCCTGTTCCTGAGGAAAAAGTATCGTACATAATTTCGTCGTTCATAATTTCTTTATTCTACTTAATATTGGTCTAGGTCTCGTGACGTCGTCGTTAAATCTTATTATATGAACTTCTATATAACCTAAATTGATTTGTAACCAAAAATATTTCATTATTTTTCATGCATAAAACGAAAAGTGAATCTCGCCTCGTGCTTAACCACATTGTCTAAGCTACATGCTTACACATTTATGGTCCTTATATTGTTAATTAACAGGTTTAGCATGTAAAAACGTTTTAAGCCAAAACTACCAAAATGTCGCAGAGTAACAATAGTCTTAAGGCGATTAGTTCAACATCAACCACGTAATAATTAAAATATTTCTAGCCAATGAACACACACCGTAACATAACCGTAGTTATCAAACGCGGTTTTCTTATGCATTCTTATTTTAACCGAATTCCAAAAACTGTTAAGAACAGCTGTAAGTAACAGTTAAGTATTTAACAATAATTACTTTAATGACATTTCAACAATGTACTGTTACGATTCCCCTTAAGCTTTCAAAAAAATTATTCTGCTTTGTGGTTGATTGGAATTTCTCCTTCCAGTGAGAAATTGGGGATTCATTAAATCGATTTGTTCCGTCGACTCGACTACAATGACGTTTGTTCGAGATATTCTAAAGCTTGTTATTTAAGAGATGCGTCAACGTCATACTTAATATACGAGTAGTACCTAAGCGAGTTAAATGTAATTAATGATAGACTTTATTCAAACCGCTAAAGTGGCAAACAAGCTTGCGGCTTGCGATAAGCGGTCATCATAGGCCATCGACGCTTACAATACCTGAGGCGTAACTGGCGAGTTGGAAAACCTTTTAAAATCAAATAATGTATACCATTCCCAGTGAGTCCCTAATAAAGAAAACCTCAACCAAGCGTTTGTGACAAGTTGCATAGACCTTCGTATTAATTATATAATGAATATATTATATTTAATTTCACACTTTTGATTTTCTGGTGTTTTGTTTATAAAAGCAAGTAAAATTATAATTTGCCGTTTTTATTGCGGTATAATAAAATCAAAGTAACATGAGAATAAAAACCTGTTTGATTTTTAACAAATTGAAATGTATATGTAAGTATGTATTCCTTTCCGGTTTTAATTCCCTGAGCTGACTCAAGAGTCAGTTCTAACCAGTGGCTTTCACCAGCCACCCTACTTCTGTGTGACAGGTGGTGAGCCCACCGCCGCCTCAACACCGCTTTTAATATTGTATTGAAGTATGGTTGCTTTATATATTATATGTCATACGTCGGAAATTACCATATTTTAAGTAATAGGAGGTAAAATTAAAGACCAGGGACAGGATGATATACCTCCATTCCCAGCAGTTGATGTTTTGAATTATAATTTATTAATTCAAATAAATTAAAATAAATAAACTCCCTGCGACAGCTGTCATTGTAATCACGTACTTCAAGTTTCGTATTTACAGATGGTTAAATGTATGAGTGACAACATACTTTATGGTTGCGTGCACAAAAAGAGAGACTTATCGATTTTGCAGACTAAATCAATCGAAAAAATTGTTCTATTATAAATTTTAATATTGGATTGGCGCTTTATTATCTATATGTATAGGTAAATAAACATGCTTGCCTTGTTTGTTTGTATTCGTACCATTGCGTTAAATATTTGTTGAGTTTATGTATTCACGGCCGGCACTTCGACGAGAAACAGGGCAAAGAGGGATAGGGGAAGAAGAGATTATTTTATTTTTTATTGAAAAACATATCTATTCAAACATATATAATAATCGCAACGATAATCGGTATTAATGATCGATTATTAACATCGTCTTAGCACTAAGCCTGTTACTTTGACAGTTTTCGCAGAACTCAAGCTATATTTCACAAGGTGTAGCCAAATGTAACTCGAATTCCCGCACTGAGGGTTTTGTTGAAGTTCGTTACTGAAATTCCTTCTCCCTTTCAGTCTCTGTTTTCTTACTTGAAAATACCTAGGTGAGTAAATCCTACAGTGATTAATGTCGACGTCACTATTTCTGATTTAGAGCTATTTGGAGCTCGCCTTCCGACACTCGAATATTTCATTTCCCATAAGTTTATTTACTTTGGGCCTTAAAGAAGAAAATTAAATAAGTTTATTAATTATAGTAATTGTTGATAAAATACTATATTTAAACAATCTATTTTAATCGTCAAAATTTTATTTACTTTTTTATTATTTGAATATTACAAGTTTAATTAACTAAATTAAGCTAATTTTGACGATTCGCACATAATTTTTTAGGGTTCCGTACCCAAAGGATAAAAAACGGGTCCCTATTACCAAGACTCCGCAGTCCGTCCGTCCGTCCATCCATCCGTCCGTATGTCTGTCACCAGGCGGTATCTCATGAACCGTCATAGTAGGACAGTAAAAATAAATATTTAAGGGGGGTTCCATACAACAAACGTGATTTTTTTGCTCTTATATTAATATCCACATTGAAAATAAATAATTAAATTAAAATTCACATACAACAAACGTTGTTTTTTTTGCCGTTTTAAAGATAACTAGCTTTTGTCAGCGGCTTAGCCCGCGCTAAATTTTGTTATCGGCGTAGGTTTTTACGGCAGCTCCTCAATTATAGAAAAAAAAACAAACTATCAAATATTTCCTCCTTAATGGCATAATACATTCGTGTCTGTGAAACCATCGAAATACCCAACCCAATCGGTTCAGCCGTTTAGAAATTATATATATGAAAAAGATAAGTACGGAAGGACAATTCTTACTACCCGTTGTCCTATTACCCGTTTTCCCGAAGGAATTAAGTATTTTCCCGCTGTAAAAAGTAGCCTATGTTTATCAGGGATAATGTCGGCTTCTAATAATAAAAGAATTTTTCAAATCGGTCCAGTAGTTTCGGAGCCTATTCAATACAAACATACTTACATACAAATCTTTTCTCATTATAATATTAGTATAGAACTATAGATGGTATGGAACCCTTCGTGCGCGAATCCGACTCGCACGTGGCCGTTTTTTTTTGTGGCATACTGATGTCCATTGCTTAACTTAGACCTCTTCAAATGGCTTCCGCAACAAACACTCATGATTAATGAAGTGAAATGCAGCAATTTAAGCGTTATGAGGTAGCAGATAGACCGACATACGTTAGAATTTATAATATTTATATGAACTAGCATTTTAGCCGCGACTTCGTACGCGTGGATTTATCAATAAATAAAGCTTTTTACTGGTTATGGGGTTAACTACAAAAATATCAGGATTCTTATACATTTTTTTTACCGCCTTTTTGACCCTTAGGGGATGATTTAAACGGTTAAACACGTCCATTTTAATTTTCACTCTAAAGGCCAAACACTATACTTTTTTGCGTTTAGCTTCGAAATTTTTACTCCTTTAAATTTCATCCCATTTTGCAAAAAAAATAATAGTGAAATCGCCGAAATCGGCAAAAGATTGAGATACATACGAGTACTTCGGAAATAAAAGGTGCGATTTGTTCGCAACTTCAACGTGTTTAATGTCATAATCCAGTTAAGTTCAAAAGACATCAATGCGTACGAGACATTATACAAATTTTGACTCATTCTCTATAGTTGGATTGTTGACATTCATCGCAAAATGAACATTGATCTGTTTTTTTTCTTTTTATACTATTGTTGTTAAGCGATTAAAAATTTTTTTTTAAGTAGTTTATTATGTTTTACTGAGACTTTCTTACTCTACTTTGTTGATCGTAACAGGACGAAGTATGGGTTAAATATATCCAGGTATGTTATTTGACTTTTAACTGTCATTTATAAAATATTGTATTGTATCCATCAAAACGCTACCCAAAATACCTACCACGACTAAAGTAAACTGCTTTATGTGATCGTAAAAAAATCTAGGGCATTGCTCTTTAAAAACCTCAAAGTATAATTTTAAATGAGGTACAACATGCCCATTGTATATATGACGTCAATTGTTTAGGGTTTCGTACCCAAAGTGTAAAAAACCGGACCCTATTACTATCCGTCCGTCCGCCTCGCTCTCACCAGGCTGTATCTCATAAACCGTGATAGTTAGACAGTTGAAATTTTCTCAGAAGATGTATTTCTGTTGCCGCTTAACAAAAAATACTAAAAACAGAATAAAATAAATATTTAAGGGGGCTCCCATGCAACAAACGTGATTTTTTTGACGTTTTTATAGATAATGGTACGGAACCCTTCATGCACGAGTACGACTCGCACTTGGCAGATTTTTGTAAAGTGCTAAGTAATAAGATGAATTTGTAAACTATACGAAAATCTGTATATAAGATAAAAATAAACTTTAACAAGAGAAACAGCTGCGATTTACTTTAACACTTTGTTTCTTGAAACTAAGCCCTGCTAAAATTATGCAAATTGTAACCCAGCGCCTCAGCAAAATTCTCTCGCACGAGTATTTTATGAAGTCTCACACCTAAACTTGAAATAAGGCCAGGGGGTGGAGAAAAGGTGTGTGTAAGTATGATAAATGTTGTATGAACACATTGAGAGCTGTGACATCTGTGGAAACAGAAGTCTTATTTCTTCATTGTTTATTTCAGTTGTAGCTTATAAATAAAATAACATAAGGAAACAGTCCCTATGTAACCATTGCAGATGTATTAAGTAAGGTTTAGACAGCCTTACATCAAAACTTGGTAAAGTGTGAATCGGATTTGTGATATTTATTTTTGGCAAGGATTTTCGCACTTTGAATAAATTTAATTTAAAAACTAGTATAGATTATATAGCGTTACATTAATACCTATAGACGCTACATAGCTACGGAATCTACGTCATGGTCCCAGCTGATCTCTACTGTTGAACGTAGGTTTCCTTAACGGCAGCTGCCTGTTTTCACTGCCTTCCTTCGGCTCTAATCGGATCGTCTGTCCACCTGGAACAAGGCCGTCCCACAATTATCCCTCTCGAGAAACTTTCTTCTTCATCGGTTATTAGTTCGATGAGCCACTATTTACACCCCTGATAGACAAGTAAGTCGATTCACCCAGAAACTCTAATCCGCAATCACCGCCCTAAAAATACTACTGGATGGAGAATCGAAGTGGATCCCGACAAAAGCTCTGCTGTTCTCTTCACCATTGGCCGCCCTCCGAGACCATCTTCCCTCTCACTCCTCGACCGTGCCATTCCTTGGCAAAACAAGACCAAATATCTCGGTGTGACCCTTGATAGGCGTCTGAACTTCCGCGATCACACCAAAATAGTTAGAGACTGGGCCGCTTTTGTCCAGCCCCGCTTCAGCTCGTATGCTTACATATACGAGGTATCAAAGACTGCCGGGGCGCTTCTCACCCCCACTGACTCGCAATCGCAACCGCGTATTGTTTAACTCCCCTGGCGCTTACCCGAAGGTGGTTAACGGCTCACGCCAGTCGAAGGGACGACCCCAAGAGCGACAACCCTAGCCGAGTCTCGCCCCAAAAGGCTGGTGGAGCAGCAATGGGAGGAATAAGAGGCTGCATTAACTAACTGCAGTAGTCAGTCAAAAAAAAAAGAAAAAAATGGTTCGACGAGCGATGTAGCTTGCCCATTGACACTTCAGATTGCTAGCTATTTGAGCTATGTATAATAAATAAAACCAGCTAACGACTAAGAAGAATTTTGTATTTTTTGGTTTAAAAATTTAAATTATGCTACTTTGCTTGGATTTTCTACTACATTTATTTATTTTAGTACTTTATTTTTGTGCACCACCTGTAATTTCTCTCCAGTAGGTAGGTAGGTAGGTTTTCTTTGTAAGAACACGCGTTAGGTAAATATTTGCGTCTGTGATTTATGTCCGCGTCAGAATCTTTGATTTAGTGGAGATCTCGGCTCTAGACCCTCGAATACTATATTTTATATCAGTTTATTTCGGTACTTTAGACCCTTTATTTATATAGTGGCAAATTGAATAATTTTGTAGCCAAAATTATTTATTACTTTTGTTATTAGAATTTTTTTGTAGGCAATTTGTTTTGATTTCCAAAGACAGTTGTTAGCATTTATTTTGTTTTGATATTTTATTTTATTACAAAACTAAATAATATTGATAAAATAATGTTAAGAAATAGATTTATATCTGTACAGGTAGATTTTAATTGTTTTAAAAATAGTTACTTAGTGGGTGTAAACTTGAAACTACTGTACTATTTTTTTTACTTTTATAAACAATGTACACACTACTACTACTACAATTACCTACAGCTCCGCGTAGTTGCCAAGTTATTTAGTTTAAAAGAAAAAAACTTGGATCTATATAAATAAAAGAAAAGATTAAACTGACTGACTAATTCAATGACATAATAATGCCCAGCAGAAACCGTTAGGTCTAGAAACTTGCAATTTGCCATGCGAGTTCCTTATGTTACGTAGGGCTCCACGAATAAAGAATTTTGCAACATTCAACCCCCAGGGTATCAAATGGGGGTTTGAAGTTTGACTGTGAATCCGTCTTTATGCATTAAGCATAAAAATTGGGCTAAAAATTAAGATTGACGTGCTTCACCATTTTTGATAAATCTTCCCCTAGGGTCAAATAGGGGATGAAATTTTGTATAAAAATTAAAGTCCACGCGGACGAAGGCGCGATGAAATGTATCTAGTACCATTATGATTATTAAATTAAATTATTTAATAAGGCATACATACTTTTAAATACAACATTATAAATATAGGTAATTGTTAATTTTCTACATTAAATTTACAATATTGCGTTCCATATCTCCTGTCGGATGCTCTTAGTCAAAACAAGTTCCAGCGGTAGTTATAAAAAAATAATTCTAAAGAACTCTCCAGAAGCCTACCTTATTTAAATATTAAGAGTTTTAATATAACCTAGATACCAGGCTCATCAAAGGTCTCCTAGAAATATAAGCACTGTTACAATAGCCCTGAAAGCCTCCATAAATTTGCTCATTAGCTATTTAGGGGAGACGGCCGCCTACAGACAGCCATCTCGCCTACAGAAAGCTCAGCGACTCGGAAACGGCTTTAGGCGATCAGAGTAAACATGTGCTTGATATAAAATGTGTACAATATGATAACATCTTCGATAAGTAACTATAGTAAATAATGGGCCAAGCTTGAGTTAGATTAACTTAAATACAGGGTTTCGTGTTTGGGAATTTTTTATTTCGATGAGGTACAAAATGTAGTAGTTCTTAGGTTTTTTAAGCTTTAGAATTTAGAATTTAGAATCCAAACTGATATCTTACATATATTTCTAACCGACTTCAAAAATAGGAGGATGTTATTAATTCGTAGGCATGTTTTTTATGTAATTTTCGTTGTTTGTGAACCGAATTTTACGATTTTTACGATGGTAAGGTATGATTAGGATCATACAAATTTGATTAGGATCGGACCAGGAAAACCAGATTAAGGCTAGAAAATGTTTGCAATTCATTCTTTGTAGCTGTACAGCTACCTAGATGATCTATTTTTCATCTACGTATATCGCGTATGTTTAGTTTTATTAACTACTTATATATTACTTAGTATATATATATATATATTATTCTATTAAGATTTTTTTTTATACCACCTAGGTGGCAAATAAGCTTACGGTCCGCCTGATAGTAAACAGTCACCGCAGCCTATGGACGCTTGCAACACCCGGGGCATCATCTGCGCGTTGCCAACCCTTAAAAATCTAATAACTTCTTTCTTGCTCCTTGGCAGGGAGCTCATTCCACAACCTAAGCATTTCTTTTCTCTGAAACCGCACTGTACGTGACTATTTAGCTTCTAATGTGTGAGGATGAACTGCGGTTGTGAGCGGTGCGATAGTAGAAAGTAGCCGTGGGCGTCATTTCGAACAATTTCTCAGAACACATCTCATAGTACAAGCGGTAGAACACACACAGGGAGGCAAAGTCTCTCCTCAGACTTAAGGGCTCGATACCACAAGTGAGTTTGGGATCGTCGACAATTCTCACTGCCCGTCGTTGAATCTATATAGTCAAATAATACAAAAACGATTAAACTACTTGATTGCTACGTAAAGCTTACGTTACTTAAATATGAGTATTGATATTGGAATATGTATGTATGTCTTTAGTTTATATTCTTAATAAACAGCTAACATAATTTTCTAATCCGTCTTAAACCATGTACGGATTAAGATGAAATTTGGCATGGAAATAGTCTACGTCCCGGAGAAGGACATAGGCTACTTATAAACGTCAAGTGTGAGTCGGGTTTTTTCTACGTATAAATCTCCTGTACGTGTGTTTGACACCTTCTTCTTCTAATAGTGCCTCTCCAACTAGTGAAGGTTGGCAGTCAGCTCTGCAAATCTCTCCCTGTCTCCAGCGAGGCGAAATAGTTCGGCTGCACTCGCGATCCCAGTCCACACCTACCTCCTCCTAAATTTTGTTTGTATGTTTCAATGGGTCCCTGGATAGTTTGAAAACACAATTGGACCCCATAGGTGGCGCTACAGTCGGTATGTCACTGACTTTCTCTTAAACGGCAGGGAAGATTTTAAAGATATTTTATGTACGTTCGAATGGGTCCCTGCAAGGTTTGATATCACAATTGGACCCGGCAGGTTGCAGTTAATTTGTCTGTCACTAATCTTCTCCTAAGCGGCAAAGATTGAATGTAAGACAATGATTTCAACATTAGCTGCATTGAATGCGCCTCTATTATTGTCACACAACTTCATTATTGTGAAATTTGTGGCCTGGAAACGATACATTACATAGACCGTAAAAAACTCAT
Source organism: Apoda limacodes (assembly GCA_946406115.1). Taxonomy (NCBI): domain Eukaryota; kingdom Metazoa; phylum Arthropoda; class Insecta; order Lepidoptera; family Limacodidae; genus Apoda; species Apoda limacodes. Next base: position 8,123,387 of record OX291550.1, on the reverse strand, counting down.
CGAAAGGGCTAGCTTAAAATCGAAAGTATTTAAAGAAAGGATTCCCGCCAATACCTTTATGATATAAGATTTGTAAGATAATGAAAAATTAATAATTTAGACTTTATTATTATTTAGATTTTAAAATATGATGACTCAACCGTAGATTCGTTAAAAGAAATTATGAAATCGCAAAATTTAAAAAATGTCACAGTAAAATTTAAAATATCATATTTAATCTGGCGCTGCTTTACCGTGCCGGACAACTGCTGCCGGTTCCGCTATATTATAAATGCGAAAGTAACTCTGTCTGTCTGTTTACCTCTTCACGCTTAAACCACTGTACCAATTAAAACGAAACTTGGTATAACGATAGTTTGAGTCCCAGAGAAGGACATAGGTTGCTTGAAAACGTCAAGTGTGAGTCGTTTTTTTTTCTATAATTAAGGAGTTTCCGTTAAAATCCTAGACCGATAGCGCGGGTGAAACAGTGGCTAAAAGCTAGTGATATAATAACTTTGAAGTCCCTATCTGTTAAGTCTTTGGGCTTGAATAAGTTTCATTTAAATGAAGCCATTTAGTTTATGAGGAAGTGCAATCTAGGTTTATCGTGATTAAGCAAATGGGTACTCGTTGGTATTATTTAAGATGGGTTCTCATAAAGGGCTTAGGGGTTAATTAAGTCTTTGTAAACACTGAATTTTAAATTAGTAAGTACTTATTATTTTTGAAAATTAAATTTTTTTCTTAAATTTTTCCACTTTTTTTTTTTATTAAAGTTTCTTAAAATGAAAATTATCAAGAATTCACTAAACAGAAAAAAAAAATTTATGTGGCAGACAAAGCTATTTAGCCTAATATTCTTCTCTTTAAAGTTATTTCAACATTAGGCTTTTAGATAGCCTTTTGTTAGTTAGTTATTTATCCTTTACACTAGAGGTGCCCAAAGGGTCGATCGCAAATATTTTTTAAGGTCGATCGCCGTATATTATTTGAGCAAAAAAAAATATTTTTTTATATCATTTTTTTATATTTTATATCAATGGCATCACAGTGGCTGAGAAAACAGTTAAGGTCCTTGGGAAACAACGGAATAAAGCCGCGCGGGTGCTCGGGATTTTAGTGTTAGATGTTGCATGTTACAGCCTGCATGCGATTAGCTTTAATTGAAAATATTACAAATTCGAAAATTAACTCTCTCGCACGCGCTAAGTCCTAATGACGGTTTAGGCGTGTGAAGCACCTTATTAACTAATTAACCGGACGCGCGATGGGTTAACCGGAAGACCACTAATGTCATGCACCAAAATCACGTTGATTAATTTTTGTTTCATATAAATGTAGTCATCAACACAAATTTAAACATTTTCACTTTGTGTAGTAGATTTATTTACTAATAAAAAAGTTTACTAGTTACAAGCGTCGATCTCCCAGTCATAAATTTTTGGTAGATAGATCTTTATAGAAAAAAGTATGACCACCACTGCTTTACACTGTGTACTACTAAATAGCCATTTGTTAGTAATTTTACTTTAGGAGTTTTTTTAACTTTTTAGTTGAGTTATGAAGTTAGTTATTTTTTAATAAAATTATATTTTTTGTATACCTACTTATTATTATGTGCCGTGGTAGGTATAACCGGTATTGAAACTGATAAATGGAACGGTTTCAATAATTTGACCCTTGATAACGCCTGGCTTTGCTTGGTCAGATCTTTTTTTTTTGTTTTTTACCTGTTTGCTGAAAGCTGTTAGCTATAAGAGTTTTATAATTATTATCATATTGCTAATACATTAATTAACCGTTATTTTTTATTTCAAATAACAGTTTCAAGTAACTTTCTAAGTTATTTTTTCTTTATATTTGTTACAGATTTGACACAAAGCCAACAGCTAAATCGAGGTGTGTCTACGCACAAAGTATGTGGTTTGCGAGCTCACGCACCTCGTATCTCTTTCACGGGAAAAGAGGAAGACCTCCAAGAACTCAGGAGGAAGTCTGCCAGCAGCCGCCTTGGGAGCTCCCCGAGGAGTAGCATAGCCAGCGAAGACAGACCTGACGGCATTATATTGAGGTATGTTGTCGTACGTTAGTCTGGCAATCCATTGGTTATGGTCAATGACCTTTTAAATATAGAAGGTCATTGGTTATGTTACAATATGTTGGCTTTATTCAGTGTCTCCAACCACGCCGTAATTACGGTTTACTTACCGTATTTCTTATGGATCTACTACTACCGTAGTCATCTTATTGCAGTGCTATATTCTCCCGTAATTTCATCTGTCCGAATGAGACCTTAAAAAAATGCTGAATTTCTATAATAGCAACACCAAATACCTTATTTTAAAAAGTTTCATAATAAACTTTCATATTGCAACATTGCAAAAGAATTAACTTGTGTGGACAAAGGCCAGATGATAAAGGTAATGCGACCTAATTACGAAGATCATAAATATCTAAGATAATTTATAGTCATCATCATCATCATATCAGCTTATATCGGTCCACTTCTGGACATAAACCTCATCTATGGCGCGCCATTTCTCCCGGTCCTCTGCCATCCGCATCCAGCCACCACCAGCCACCTTTTTAAGGTCGTCGGTCCACCGGGCTGGAGGGCGTCCCACGCTTCGCCGTCCCATACGCGGTCTCAACTCTAGGACACGTCTGCTCCATCGGCCATCGGTCCTCCGACAGACGTGGCCATTCCACTGCAACTTCAGCTTGCTAATTCTGCGAGCTATGTCGGCAACTTTGGTTCTCTTTCAGATGTCCTCATTTTGGATTCGATCCCTTAGAGACACTCCGAGCATAGCTCGCTCCATTGCGCCCTGTGCGACCTTGAACTTGTGGACCAGCCCTGCTGTAAGTGTCCACGTTTCGGCGGCGTAAGTCATGACTGGTAGGACGCACCGGTCAAAGACTTTCGTCTTTAGACTTTGCGGTATAGGCGACGTGAAGACTTGACGATGTTTACCAAATGCTGCCCACCTCAGCTGGAGTAATTTATAGTACGCCATGGTAATTAAAATAATATTTTTTTACCGTGTGGTGCGATGTCTCGATATAAACATTGTAATAATAAGTGATTCTAGTATCTCAAGTGACAATAGTGATGGAGAGCCTTCAAAAAGAACTAATTTTACTAAAAAAAAACTATGATTTTGATGAAACTTGCACTTTTCCATAAGTTGGACGATACGTAGTCCAACTAGAAATCAATTTTTGCAATCCGGCTTATAGTTTTGAGATATGCGCGGACATACATACATAGGGGGAGGGGGGACACATTGATGCACGGGGCACATTAATACAGTACCTATATTTAAAAACTGAAAAACACTACGCAGTCTGGCACGTCACTAGAACGCTCAAGTACATGCGCAAGAATGACAGTTGTGACGCCGGTCGCCACTAGTTCGTCATTGGCCTTCAGCAATCACAAACGTGTTTATTGGCTGCTGCCAACTAAAATTTCAGCCGATTTGTGATCGTGTCTCAGCACCGTCTTATTAGTTTTTTTTTTGATTTATGTTGCCAAAGGCAAGTAAATATATTTAAGAGTGTTTTTAAATATTTTTTTGAGTACAATATTAATAAATAATTTCAAAAATTAGTTGTTTGTGGAAAAAGTCCATTGGGGCACTTTGATTCAGTAAGGTGCGGGGTACAATGATACGTATTATTGATAGGAGGTTTTATTACGTTATTATATATTTGCATTAACCATGTTCAAGTTTAATGTCTGATTACTGAGTAGTTAGGTATATAACTAATTTGATAATTAAGATAGTAATAAAGTCTAGTTAGATGATGACAAATTTGTTTTCTTCTTTATTTTCTTTAAGAAACGTAAGAGACTGATTGTAAGTAATGTTTACACGCTTAATAAAGTATTTTATGATCTCAATTAATAATATGGTTTACTTGTTAATTTTAAGTAATTAAACAATTAAGGTTATGGTATATATTGCAGTTTTCATGGATTTTAAATAAGCATCAAATTGCCCCACCCTTATGTATCAAAGTACCCCTCTGGTGTACTTTTTTATATTAAAATCAGTATATCTCTATACCTAATTACTTTTAGCGGCTATTTCGTAACCAAAATGTAAACTGACATATTGGCCAATGCACACGTCAAAATAAATATCCAAATATGCTTTTTGTCCATTAAAAAAGAGGTTGAATTTTTGTGCATCAATGTGCCCCCCCCTCCCCCTACATACAGACACTTATGAAATTTGGCACATATGTTAAGAAGCTGGTATAGGCTAACATATACAAAAACTGTGCAGTTCTGACAATATTACATACACACGGCCGAGTTGACAACCTACTTTTTTTGAAGTACCTAGGTTAAAAACTGATAAATATAGATAATAGGTTTTAAATATAAGTAATGTTTACCTCTTATACTGAATAGAGTATTGTGTAAGTATTAAAATTTGAGTCTGCTTGAGCAATTTTGTTAAATAAAAGTTTACCAAAATTTTACCTTATTTTAATTTTTTTGTTTGCCGTAATATTCAGTAATATACACCGTATTTTTAGACTAGCAACACAGTAATTTTTAGAGTAGGAGTTGGAGATACTGGCTTTATTACTATTACCACCGGGTATACTCTTCTATGTAACCTACTACTGTAGTTATATATATATATATATATATATATATAATATACATGCAAAAGTCTGTTTGTTTGTTATTTATTAACGTCGCAACGGAGCATTCAATTTCGGAGAGCTCCCACGGGACTAAGTTTGTCTGCGAGGCGCTATTCCCAGCGAATGCTATTTCTTATAACTGACGCAACGGCGCATAAAATTAACTTTTTTTTTAGGATCTACCTAGTCCTATGCCCACACTTGCCCGATTTTTAAATAGTGTAAAATTTTAAATTGCAAAAAATACTTTACTATTTGTCCGAGTTAAGTAAATTAATCATTCAAAAGTTCAAGGAGCGCCTAATAGTATTTCAACCGTACCCACTTGCATTTCACTCAGGTAATTGAGTGGCCATCTCGCATGAGCTAGCAAATTGGTTTTGCTTCAGGGAGAATATCTAGAGATGGCATGTTCACAGACGGGAGATGATTTTCTAATGCGTTTTATAATCATATTTGAAAATATTGCACGTGAAAATGTTTTTTGTTTGTTTTGACCATGTGATTTGTATTTTTGCAACCAATCAAAGCTAATCCGCCAGCCTAAAGGAAGCAAAAAAAAAAGGCCAAAACTTCCGATTTTTAGATTGGTGAACGGATTTTGATGTAACCGGTTGAATTCGACTTCGAAAGTCGTTTATAAAGTTTACAATCACGTTTTTTTAAAAATCATTCGTCATTTAATTGAATTTTTAATTGAATGAAACCGGTTTTATTAAAATCTGTTCAGCATTTTTAAGCCGGAAGTTGAATACATTGTTTCTGCTTCTACTATCTATGGTATGGATCATGATGAATCATATATTACACGTTAACTCACCGCCTCATATTATTATCCTAAAGAACGCCAGGGAAGGAAAGATAAATTATTTGACAATGAAGTCGGACGTGCCATCTTGTCGAACGACGACGAATGTGCAAAGTCACTTCGGCGTTAAACTTCTTTATTGACTACGAAACGCCAGTCACTATTCTAATGGAAGTCCGGAAAGTGTTTTTGTAATTTATTGTATAGTTATGCAATTGGAAATTATGTTTTTTTTTTTCTATTAATATGTTAATTAGGTATATTTTTAACTATACGAGAAATAAAAAAAACCGAAGACAAATTAAAGTACACCTATTTTGGCAAAAGAAAAAAAAGGAAAAGAGTTTTTACAGCGGCTACTCCATCTACATTCAATGTGGACTTCTGCAATACTAAGGGTATTCACGCCAACTTTAACGCAGTTCACCATCACATTAAAACTGCGTAGCTGATCATTCTCTTTTTAACGGAGACGCAGATATCCTGCCCAACGACATCATACTCATCATACAATTTTGTGAGTCGTGCTGGTGTATGTATGTTCGTCCGGGAGGATATCTGCTGTCGCCGCCTTCATAGCCTTGAAGACAGGGACCTGTCGATATTGTGGGTGGAAGTAGATCACGGTTGCCACATTTGGATCTATGCGTGCCTATACAGGTCTCATAGCGTTGACACGGACGTAACTCGACTCTTCACGCACCTGAGTTTGACGACTGACAAAGTTTAAGAACAATATCCCACAGCAGAGCTAGTTATTTTGGGAGACTTTAACGCCTACCATCGTGAGTGGCTCGGTTCTCGAAGCAATAGGTAATGCAGTGATATCTGCTTATGAATTTGCTCTGACCTATGGATTCACTCAGCTGGTACTTTCTCCAACGAGAATACCAGATAGAGAGGACCATACGTGCTCCTTACTGGACCTTCTGCTGACTACACGTCCAAACGGATATTCCGTCTCAGAGGATGAACCTCTTGGCTCCTAGGACCAATGTCTCGTTCGGACTCAAATGTCATGCACACAACCCGATCCATCTAGGCCAACTAATTGGCGTCGTGTGTGGCACTAAAAGTCGGCAGACTAGGATGAAATGCGAGAATTTTATGCATCATACCTGTGGAGGCAGCTCTGCTTTAGCTTAGAAGATCCTAACGTCTGCGCAGCCGCAGTCACTGATACAATCCTCGCTGGTATGGAATGTTTTATTCCGAACCTGCGTGTAGCTGCCGGCGTCAAAAAAACGGCGGTGGTTTAACAGGTCTTGCAGAGAAGCTAAAATTCTTAAGCAAACTGCGTATGAGGCTTGGACCATGGCTCGTTATAATAAGGCTCTGAATACTTCTTAAGTTAAAAGGCAAAATGCTGCCTCGAGATCCAGTTAGAAAGCAACTGCCATTCATCGGCGAAATAGGTAGGCAACGTGCGAGCTTTCCCTCTGGGAGTCGTGCTTTCTGGTCACTTGCTAAAGCTGCCGAACGGAACTTGTGCCAGTCGTCATAACCACCACCGCGAAAGACCGATGGTGACTAGGCCCATAGTGCAAAAGAGAAACCCGATCTATTGGTCAGTCTCTTTGCCTCCAAATCGACTATGAATGACGAAGGCGCTGTACCACCTAGTATAACCGTGGTGCAGTAAGACCATGCCGGAAATCTCCATAACACAACGGGAGGTCCGGCGGGCATTGCTTTCTCTAGAAATTCATAAGTCGAGTGGGCCAGACAGTATACCAGCAGTGGTGCTTAAACGCAGTGTGCTCCTGCGATATGGCCTGAACTCACGCGCCTCTTCGGGCTTTCATGCCATACCAGGCAATATCCGTCTTCATGGAAGACTGCGTATGTGCACTCGGTGCCTTAAAAGGGCGATAGATGAGATCCATGGAATTACAAGCCTATCGCTATTACTCCCAACACGGCTTCTAAGATACCCAGAATAACACGACCTGGTCAGCGATCTTATGGAGTGCCCGAGGGTTTGTGCAAATGGATGGCTAGCTTTTTGTCTGGCAGACGCATACGAGCCGTTGCTGACTGTGGTCCCACAATTCCAGAACATGCCCCTCTCCATCTCCAAGAGCATTGGGATCCTAGGTGTTGACATCTCCAGTGATGTTCAGTTCCGAGATCATCTGCAAGACAAGGTAAAGCTAGCATCCAAAAAACTTGGAGTACTCAACAGAGCAAAGAAGTACTTCACGTCGGGGCAAGGTTTGATGCACCCGGATACTAGCTTGGTCTTTTTGACTCGGTTCAACGACGGGCTTTGAAAATTGTTGACGATCCCAAACTCACTTGCCGTATCGAGCCCTTAAGTCTGAGGAGAGACTTTGCCTCCCTGTGTACCTACCTTCTACCGCTTGTACAATGGGATGTGTTCTGAGGAATCGTTCAAAGTGATGCCTACGGCTACTTTCTCCCATCGCACCGCTGGCCATCGGCAGTGAAATTATTTTCACACTTTAGAATAGAAATGGTCGCGTACAGTGCGGTTTCAGAGGAACTTACTCCCGCGAACGCTTGGGTTGTGAAATGAGTTCCCTGCCAAGGTTTTCTCCAAGGATTACAGTATGGGGTTCTGCAAGAAAGAAGTTATTAGATTTCTTAAAGGTCGGTCACGCGGGGTGTTGCAAGCGTCCATTTACTACGGTGACAGCTTACCATCAGCCGGACCGAAAGCTTGTATGCCACCTTAGTGGTATAAAAAAAAAATACGCTTTGAATTGTGAAAACTATTATTTTATTAAATTTGAGGCTGGTTAATATTGCTTCTTATTACCGAGAAATGCTGGTAAAATGATGATTAGAGCAGGCGCTGAGGAGAAGTAAGTATAGAAGATATAAGGAACTAGATCTGTTGACCGATGCCTGAGACCTGAGACTCTAAGCAACCCAAACATATTGCCAGATCAAAAAGGTTGCATACCCTACTTATCCTCCGACTTTACTTTATATCATCAATGTAAATTAATATTTTAACCTTCAGGGAGTCATAAACGAAGAATAGTTATTTGTTATGCAAGGCTGGAAAGATGCTTCTTGGCGTAAGTGCCTATATTGAATACCAAGCACGCGAAAATTTTAAAAATTGAACCCACGAGCAAAGCGAGAAATAGGTTGTGCGCCGTTTGTGTCTCCATGTAGTCAACAAATCGCACGCTCAGAGTTAGGTACTTACCTATTTTTTGCAGGTAAACTTAGGTACTTTACGTCATTAAAAGTTAAACTCAAACTGAAAATTACCACCGGTTCGGAATGATTTACTACCGATATAGGAGAATCGGCAAGAAACTCAGTAGTTAATCTTTTAAATTTTTTTAACCTAATATTAAAATAGAATATAGCCTTACACTGGTTAATAACATAACCTGCAATGTTTTAATTTAGAAAATATTGTAAATGCACCAATACCAATACAAATGTGTATGTTCTACCGCTTGTACAATGGGTTATAATCTGAGAAATTGTTCGAAATGATGCCCACTACTTTCTACCATCCCATCGCTCGCCATCGGCAGGGAATTCATCCTCACACTTTAGAACCGAAATGGTCGCGTACAGTACGTTTTTTAGAGAACCACGAACGCTTGAGTTGTGGAATGAGCTCTCTGCTGAAGGCTTGGCAACGCGCGAGTGATACCCAACAATTAAGTTCTAATTTTTTGAAGCATTTTTATCATTTATGTATTCATCAGCTTTGTCATATAAATAATATTAAACTATCTTTGACATATATTTTAAATTTATTAGGAGTTTAATTAACCACATGTTCTGCAATTTTATTTTAGAAATATAATATACTTCGTATTGCGAAAAAGCTTTGTTACCTTACCTTACTTACTTACCTTCTGAAGGCGACATTTTGTAACTACCAATTTATTAGTTTCGTTATTATTTAATCACTAAACTGATCGCTCCGTACTAGTAAATTTTTTTCAGTATAGTATTATTAGTTTAGTAGTACACTATTTAGTACGGATGAGCTATATACTACATACAGGTCAATTTTCATTTCTTTCTGTACACTCCTGTCACAAGACTCGTTTCCGCGGTTTTTTCATTTTGACCAATTTTTAGCGTCGAACGTAGGTATTTCATTTTTTCAGGTTTTCAATCAAAATGATAAAAACTAACCTTGATAAGTCTTCGATGTCTGTCTGGGTGTCTGTAGTTTTTAATATTACATTCGGTAAAAAGAAAATAAAAATTTGAATTCGATACGTGTGCGCATAGAAGCGTTTAGTTTGATCACCTTGTTAAGGGAAAAATCATACAAAAATTCATACAAAATTATTTTTCCATAATCTTCGACGACACCTTAATTTTACTCTGTAGTTACCAAATGTTACTTCGTTTAGGCCTATTTATAGTCGTATTTTTAATTAGACGATATCAACTGACGTTTAATTTGTTGTCAGTTTTTGATGAAACAGTACTAGCTACTGTCAGTTGGCTTCGTCTAATTAAAAATACGACTATAGTGTTATACTAGCTGCTGCCCGCGACGTTGTCTGCGTAAACGCTATACTATAACATCACTTTTTATGAACGAAACTATAGCGCGATCTAATTCGACGCCAAAGCCATCTAGATAGCAAATAGGAAACATTTTTATATGGTGAAAAATTATAACACATCTAAATTATGACTTTACACGATTTTTTAACATAAAATAAATGGCTATGTGTGAGTAGGATAATTAATAATTAAAAAGCAAGTCAAATATGCGTTGTTAGATTACACGTTGTTACAGAATGCGTTGAAGAAATGAAGGTTCACTGCTCGTTCCCCGTAGGTGATAGCGTGATAATATGTAGCCTATATGTTGATCCGACTTCTTAATAATATTCGTGCTAAATTTGAAGTAAATCCATGCAGTACTTTTTGATTTTATCCCGGACATACATACAGACAAAAATTCTAAAACCTATATTTTTGGCTTCGGTATCGATTTTAGATCACACCCCAAGTATTCTTTTTAAAAAATATTCAATGTACAGTTATGACTTTCCTACCATTTTATTATATGTATAGATTAAATGTCGAAACCTTACACATAAAAATCAAAAATATTTAAAAAAACCTACTAGGTACCGCCACCAAAGCACTTATCAATCAACTATGACATTATTTATTAATTGTTTAAGCACACACATATGTATATTTACAGTTAAAATACATATTACCCTGCACATACACTAAACACTATATATAAATAACGCATGCAGTAACTTGAGTGACAACAACTAATAAGCGCCATGCGACAAGTATCAATGAACTATGAAGCATTACTAACTGAATGAATTCAGGTACTAGATTGAAATATACTATTCTTTCGTAAAATAGATTTTATATTCTGGGCTTTGATTTGATTAATACAAGGCACAAAACGCTTAAGTTATTTATTTCATAGGTTTCGAAGTCAGAGTTCAGACGCGCATCCCGCTTTCATTCATGCGTCCATCGTAGAACAACTGAGATAGAAGTCAATTATTTCCAGCGCTGAACGCAGCGCTATGGCCGAACAATTACGCCAACCATTTGTTTTATTTTCTCTCATCCATTTTTGTTCCTTTGCTGCCACACATGTCCGAATAGAACGAGACCAATAACGCTTTGGAAATAGTGTATTTTAGCACACAGAGGTGGATTATCCCTAAGGCAAACTAGGCGCGAAATTACAAAGAGATGCGAAATTTTTGTAAAATACAAAAAAAATACACAAGATCACAGAAGAACTATGTTGAAGACAGTAGCTCAGAAGAACTTGGATAAATTGTCTGTACACATGAGATCTAACCAAACAAATTAATGTTACCAGCACATTGGCATATTAGTTTGGCTATCTAAAGCAGCAGCCGTGCTTACGTTATGTTTCGACAGACATACCGAAGGAAGAACTGATTGATGGGTATACTCATTGCCATAGACAACTACTTAGATTGGTCACCTAAGAAAGTCCTTTTGATGTAGATAATGCAGGTTATAATAGTAACAGAATGTTGCTATTCTGGCTTTGCAAAGATAGCTCTTTAAGGCCTCAGTTGCCCAGTCAACGGTGTGGATGCTGAAAGGGTAATTTTGTATTTACAACGTAGTTATATATGATCGAAGATAAAGGTTAAAGAAAACTAATGTGGAGACTACTACAATACTACCCATAAACTAAGTTGTCTTTAGTATAATTTTGATTTTCAGTTCTCTTTTTTAATGCGAACTTAGGATTTTTTATTTGAGAAAAATATACGTAATTCCAAATTACAAAGTACCCCATAGTATAAAAAAAAGTCGGTTCCCGCTTTCTGTATCTCATCTCATTATATAAAGACGGATTTGCAAAGTTCTTTTTTTATTTAAAAGGGTATACTTCCGAGGTAGTCCCATATAAATGTAGTAAATTTAAAACTTTTTTGTTTAAAAATGAAAGTGAAGTGTGTTGAACTGTTAATCAATTAAATCAAACTCTATTCAAATAGGTTTCTAAGAACACTTTCAAATCGTCAATACAATGTAAACAATGTTAATTTCTGCCAAAAAGAGCTGGTTAGGTAGTTAGGTACATAGACACCAACTTCAAACTGTAATTCAGATCAGATTTTTGGAAATAAGTAATTATTATTACCTTTTTAGTGCATCTTTTTGAAGTTGGTTGTTCTTTTGTTTTATTACAATATAAAACTTAAAGAAGCCTTTATATTCATCAGTGATAAAAGTCGACGAACTTCTAAATTAGGTGTCTTTTAGAACTAATTAAAAAAAACTAATGGCTGACGCACAAAATCATTGTGCACGAATAAATAACTGATTGATATTTTACGTCAGGGGTCTGTTTTTCACTTGCTAGTTATTTTTTGAAGTTTCCATATTTTATTTTAATTTTCTAGTTGCTATTTAAACTACTAAAGGTACCACGTACAAAGGTCTAGACCACGTTTGTCCCAATGGCTATATCGGTTTTGCGTCACACATGACCTACCCATTACCCTTCAGCTTGCTTATTCGGTGAGTTATATTAATAACTTTAGTTCTTCGTAGGATGTTCTTCATTATATACTTGAAGTATATGCTCAGAAAAAAGGATGGGAAATGTAAATAAGAAATACCAAGCAGTAGATCACGACAGACAAGACGCCTACAAAGCCTACAAGGCAGGCAAAACAGGCACAAGTAAGTTAAAATTAAACTCACATGCCTATTGTGTTATTCATTTTTATCCTATGAAACCCCTTAACTGTCAAATAGAGCTACATTTATCCATTTTTCTAGTATCATGATAAAACATGTGTGGCTATAAAAGCGCATAGAGTACTTATTAGAGTAACAACACCATGAAAATGGTAATTTACTGATTCACCTCTATAATAAATGCAGGAAAACGTAGTAAAAGCTTCTATGCATATGACAGCATAAAAGCGGCATCAAAAGCTTTATGTACTGTACTAAAATGCTATCGGATGGTAGAAAATACTCCGTAGAAAAATTTCACACATTAAAAAATCATATATGACGAAATATTTTTTTCTTATTTCGCTAATTTTGTAGTTTTTCGGGGAAAATTTTGACATGTCCGTCGACTTCAAAAATATTTTTTTGGCACAGCAGATAGATACTACTATCGCTAACTCACGTTTCACCTTACACTAACAAATTATCTAAAACTTCAGGTTACACAAAATTTTATATGTGGACTAAATAACAAGGAGATTATAAAAAAATAAGGAATTGGCCTTGATTTCTTCTTCTTCTTCAGGGAGTCATAAACGAAGAAAGATTATTTCTTTAATGTATGTTCGTATATTTATAATGTATTTCTAAATTCTTTGAAAATATGTGTATTTAAAAGATTGATCTACTAGGACTTTGTAAGTCACTAGGAGTTGTTTAAATATATTCAAACAAATATCCGAATAAAAATACAAATAATAGTTTTACTACTTATTTATATCAAGCAGGCTACATAGCTATCACTACAGCTACGTAACATAAATATTTTGTATTTTTACCAATAATTATGATTTAAGTACTTTACTTCTAGTAGCTCTAAAAAATGTAGTAATGCCCCTGTTATTTTAAACACCCTTATAATATAATCTACGGTAACTGCTTTGCAACAGGTGGGTCATATTTTGTTCGCCACTTGGCGGTATAAAACAAGATATAAAATCTATTTTACGTCACTTTGTCAATATGATGGAATCAAGTGTTAAGGTAACTACACTTCTGTGCTAATTACCGCACTAAGTTTTCATTGTTGAATAATTCAAGGCACGATGAGGTCGCTAAAAATACTCCTGCCTCGATAACGAACTGCAAACAGTAGATATACGTGGCTTAAGCCAAACGCTTAAGGGTGTTTTCTCGCACACGTATGTTTACTAAAAGGAAATCCGATGTTTGGCCTTTGTTTTTGATGCTGAGGCCAAAATATTACTCGTTGGAGGAGCCAAATATCCTTATTAATAATTCATTTTTATCGTTAACTTTAGTTGCATCATGCAATATATCGCACGCAGACTACCTTTCTTGCATTATCAAATAAACTAAATGAAAGCAGATCTTACTATCGGATTTCCTAACATACATACAGGAGGAATTCTCAAGAAAAATGGAATCGGTTAAAAATCCCATAACAACAAGGACAAATTAAAATATTTTGCCTGCTTTTTTGGCCCCTTTTTATCTACTTTATTGTGAAATCAAAATTTTTAGACCATTCGCTGATGAAGCAGGTTATTATATTATTAATAATATGTTTTCGCTATTGATAAAATTCTCGACCACTGGTCGGTTAAATAGAACAAGATACGGACTTATACCAAGTATTCTGTACCGTTGTATCTGTGTGTTGTGGACTTGTGATTAAGCATATGTGCTGTTATTTTGTATTTTCTGTACGGGAGATTTGATGATTACTTTGTATCGACAGTAAGGTTGGGTTTATAAAATGGCGTACTATTAAGGAGGTGTCTATCACTATTGATATTTGTAGAAGTATGTATTTTCAGAGAGTTACAGTGTTTTAAAAACTGATTGAGAAAATTATAACCGATCTCAATAGAGTTAAGCTATAATGTTTTCTTAAACCTTAGCCGGTTTGTATTTAAAGTTGGTTGTATAGGTTGTTAACAAATTGTGTTTCAGTGCAAGTGATTAATGGATGGATGTGTTAAGCGACTTTAATGTAACTTTGTGTGTATTCCTTTCTGGCTAAAATGCTACAAAGGTTTTGTTAACGTGTTCTTATTCGAACTGGTGAGGACTACAATCATGAAGGACCTTAGTTTTCCAAGTCTCTATTTTTTGTTTATCTGTTTAGATATTTTGTTTTTGGTCAAATTGTTTAGCTGTAGAGGCGTTTCGAGGTATGGTAGGTTCTCTATAGCTTTGTGCAGAGGTCTTTTGTTAGCTTTCATCAGAAAATACAACCTAAGGGTATCTATTAGTCTGTAGTGTATATTTTTAATGTCTATTCATATATGTATGATGCGCAGCAATCCAAAGTTCATATCATTACATATTGAATGGTAAACACGAACCTACAAAAATTATAAGTATAAATAGAACCCCACTAATATAATAAATCCGAAATTTTGGGTGTTTGCATGTTTGTTACTCAATAAAGCTTTAACAACAGGACGGATCGGAATGAAACATAATTGGCACACATAAAGTTTAGGTCCTGGAATAGGATATAAGAAATTTTTTAACTCGAAAAATTCAATAATCCCGCGGGAGGGACTATAACCGAATTCCATTCGAAAGAACTATAGATGCAGCTATAGCTTGCTATAACAAACTTCTTTAGTATAATCAAGGAGTTGCAGTAAGAAACCCACACCGATAACCTAATATAGGGTGGGCGGAGCCGCGGGCAAAAACTAGTCACTAGTATTTTTATAATTTTAGAAATACCCCGAAAAAACTTTGAAAACTATTTTCATAAATAAAGTTATACCTACAGAACCATTCTTTTACATAATATAAATTTAACGGCAACACCGAAAACTCTTAAAGTTCATGAGGTCTTGTGGTTTAATAAATTTTATGAAACCGTTTAGTTTAGTACCTACTAAAATATATCTACTGGAGGAAATGGCTTTGATGCACCTTTGTGTCTGTTAAAAGATATCAAACATTTATGACTTATGTAGCAAGTACGGTTTTTGTAACCTTATTTTCCATACATTTTATTTTGCTGGTCCCTATAATTTTATTCAGACAGTTATTATAGTTCTTTACACCAAAATTGTTGTTATAGTACATTACTGCCGCAACCCGCAAATGTGCATAACAGGGCGATCGTGAGTATGCGTACCAAGGCGTAGCCGAGGCACGCATCACAGAGTCCGGTTATGCTCAGTTGTGGCCTATATAGTGCTGCTCAAACATGCGTGTAAATTAAAACAAAAGTTTATTCAACAAAATTTGACGCATGACGGCTGGTTGCGCTACAGATGCGACTGATGTATGGATAATTTAACCTTATCTGGACATTTGAGTGAGTCCGAATAGTTCGAGACTGTTCCAAATAATCTATGTTCAAAAACGTCTAAGCGCCCTTAAGTAACGTGTCTCACTAAAATAAAACTAAAATCCAAACTTATATATTAAGCTTGTACGTTTATATGTTTGAATGCGCCAATTTTAGGAACTACTAGCGTAGGTACTTTCAAAAAACCTAGAAGCTCGTTTGTTAAAAAAAAAATATAAGGCTTTATACTTGCAAGCTTTAGAAAGCCACAGTGTACCTTACGTCGGCGAAACCGGTGTTTTCTCGTAGACCCCTTAAATTATCCCATTAATGGTACCACGAGGGAGACCTATTTCTCGTAGTTTAGCTACCATCTGTACAGAGATGTGTACATTGCTAGGGGTGTAATAGTTAATGTTTGTTATATTTTTTATATAACTAAATTAACCTAAAACAAAAAAATACCTATCTAAAAATAAAAATATATTAATCAAATAATTGTTGCCCGCGTGGCAAGGTGGCAAGAACGCTGGCAGCATTTCCTCGCTGAATTGAGATACTGATTCTCTGAGCAAGGAAAGAGCCAGCCCTCTTGTCACCTGCACTAATTATTATTTTGGGGGCTATTTCTTTAAAAAACTTATGCGCACACGGATGCCATGGGCCTAGCGTTTTCATGGCAAACGGCACAAACACGTAGTTTGATAACAGACTATTGTATTTGCGCCGCTTGAGCAGCTCTGCAGTTTCGGCACCCGCCGCAACTCTGACACTCGTTTCATTGAGGCGAGACGGAGCCACGGTGTCAACGCATGTTGCGTCCCACAGCAAAGCTCGGCCCCGCCTCCAAGGAACAAGCGTCATACCATCGGGTCTCTTGCCATCATCACGGCACACCCCTAAAGGTTCAAGAATGGAGGGTACGTTGATGGTGCCAAGAGCCCTTTTGATAGTGTCATTTAGAGAGCTGTGACGGGAGAATCTGCCTGCATTTTTTCTGCATGAAAGTCCATGAAGTCTGAATTCGTCTACGGAACTACCACACGCGCAAGTATGGGGATGGCATACCTCCACTCCTAGGCTTAGTCCAATTGCTATTCTAAAGCTTTTACTGTCGAGCAGAGTACCGCGATTTGAGCATGGAATAGCTTGAAGCCAATAGCCGGATTCCTTTGCCGAGGCAGCTATCAGGCGAGCCTTGTCACGAACACTAACGCAATTTCGAAATAGATTATTTGTAACTATCTGGACCAGCGGAGTATCCCAAAGTTTCTGAATGTTTAATTCCTTTGGAATATCTTGGCCAGTACAGATAGATTTCCACTCTTCCGTAGCTTCAATCAAAAATGGAATATTTCACATAAGATTTTTTACAAAGTTCATTAACACTGTATACAGAAGAGAGGAAAGCAGGTAGAGCAATACTTGATATTTTTCTGATACCAGTTACTCCAAATTTTATTGGTAGAAAAGATTGATCCCATGCGGCTTGTGAAAGGGATAGATTAAAAATTTTCTCTAAAGCAATTTTTAGACTGGCATCTAATTGATCTAAAATGCTTGCGAATTTCCAAATTGGACTTAAACGGAGATGGTACAAAAATTAAGGAACGAAAAGGCAATGTTTTAATAATGTGAATGTTATGTGTGAATTTAAAATATTTAAATATTTTATCTAAATGTTCAATGAACTTATTACACTGATCTGCCAAAAAATGTTCTATGCATTCGTCAAAAATTGAAGCACCTAGGAGGTACAGAGACTCTTTATTAACAACTTTTAAATTGGGAGCAATAGTCTGGAAATCTTGTGAAATACATTGTTTTTCGCTGTTAAAAAATCTATCTGATATAAAAAGCTCAGATTTAGAAAAATTCAAGGAAAGATTTTGGAATTTTTCGATAACTTCTAAAAGATCATTTTTTACATCGTTTACTTTACCTTCTAGGGTACCGTCATCTAAATACCAGATATTAAATTTAGATTTTAATTGTTTAATGACAGGGTGAATTCCTAAGCTAAATAGAGCCGGACCTAAAGGATCGCCTTGTTGGACGCCGACTGCAGATTCAATAATATTGTTTTCATAAAATAATTTAGAAGAAGAGGAATAGCTTTGCCAAACATACGGATATATTTCTTTTAGGTTTGTAAGTACTTGGTCCAACAAGGCTTTTCTGCCTAAACAGCTAAAAGCATTCGTCACATCGGTTTTTTATAAAACGTCTGCTTTCTCATTTGAGAGAAGGCTACGCATTGAATGTACAGCTGCTTCGCAGCCTCCTCTGCTTCCAAAATCTACCTGAATAGGTTGAAGTTCTTTTTTTAAGGTCAAACAATTGTATCTACAGACTAATTTTGAGGTAAGTCGGCGAAAAGTGTTTCCGATGGCAATAGGCTGAATTCCACCATCTTTTTTGTTAAAGGCACAAAGCCTTGCACCAAAAATAATAGAAGTGATATGATCATAAATTTTTCCAGATAATATGAAATTACAAAGTTTAGTAATGTCTTTCAATAATATTCTACCAGCGTCACCGGCAGAGACGCTGATCAAATCTTTCAGGTGTTGAGGAGTTATTCGATGCCATCGCTAGAGCCGTTTGGGAAGGACATAATGGCATCATATGTGTCTTTTGCTCAATTTGTAAAACATTTGTTAAACTCGGTATAGTGGGTGATGAAACTAAAGAAGTTGGATGTAAGGGATGCTTTGAACGTAGGCCTTCAAGTGTCTCATCATTTTGAGGAGCAAGAGTGTCCTGAGAGAATAAAATTCGAGCGGCGTTTCGTAACTCTTCAACTTTGCTTTCTACTTTATAAACGAAATTGGACTTGGAGCAATTATTTTTGGTGTCAGAATTATTAATGAGATCAAGAACTAAATTTGGATTTGATGAATCATCTTTTAAAAGCGTTGTCAATGATTTTTTGCAATCTGTTTTTTTAACATGAAGGTGGGTATAACCAAATGTAAATAGATTTTTCCAACTCTTTTCGGTGTTCAAAAGACAATCTTGGATGGTTGACGAGAGAGACTTAGCTAGAGAAACTCTTGCTCCTCTAGGGATCCGTTTGATTATAGGAACCCTGCTGCAAAATTGACTTAAGTTAGAAAAGGATGTTTGATCAAGTTGTACATTGAAGGCATTTTGTGGTGGTAAAACTCTATTTACTGCGGGCTGTGAAGATGACAAAGCCTGATTATGAATTCGCGAGATATGTATTTGAAGTCCTCTTTTACCTTTAAAAGCCCGGCCATCAGTACACTGCTCACAGTAAAGGTATTCCGGTTGCGATTGAGTAGAGGTAGCCATTCCATTTTTTACTTATCACTTTAGAAAGAAGTAGGAAGAATTTAATAAAAATTAATATAGTCAAAATTATCATAAGCTTAAAAAAGATATAGAAAATAAATAAGTTTCATCACATATCTTGCACTTTTTTTGTTTGCAGATGGTTTGCAGCTTGTCTTGTAGAGCAGTTTTTGATGTCAATTACACTTCTGAACGCCACGCCACGCGTCTTGATTGATTTAGATGATATGAATAAAACTTCGTGATTCTAGATTTTTGTAGAGTGGAATACGGTTACTATGCAACAACCGAGTAAATAACCAATCTCTTGAAGATTTTTTGGAGAATATTCAATAAACACTTGAATTGTAGCAATAGAACAGCTTTCAAAAAAATAGATATGATGAATCACGAAAAGCCAAAAATTATAGTATAACATTGGTGTTTATGTAGTTGTTAAATAATAAAATATTGCAAATAAATAATAGCTGGCTCAATCACTTGACAGTTTTTTTTTTAATATATACAAATTATACAAATAATAAAATAAATATATACAAATTGTACCTGTCTTCGCCTGGTCAATGATGAACAATAAGTCTTATTAGGTACTGTAAAGTTCGTACTTTAGAGACCAGTCTAAAATTATTCAAAAAGGTTTCGTCAATATGTTTTGGGTATACTTAATCAAGTTTTTCCCGTTGGTACAACTTTTTTAGTATTTTTTTATTAAGTTTTTTTTACAATAATGATACATTTCAAGATCTACATTTCGAATGACAGCTGCCAAAATAGAAAGAGCTATATCTCCAAAGATATTGATCGTAGACTAGCGGTTTTTTTACAGAAGTAATAGATCTCATCAAGACCTTTACTTTGGATGACAGCTGGTAAACTATTAAAGTATAGATTTTTTGGAGATATACTCCTTCATAATTTGACAGCTGTCATCCGAAATGAAGAGATCTTGAAATCTATAACATTCGAAGAGCAATATTTTATGAAATATAGCTCTTAATAGTTTGTCAGCTATCATTTGATATGAAGATGTTGATGAGACCTATCACTTCTGTAAAGAAACTACTAGCCTACGTCCAATATTTCCAGAGATATATTTTGGTAAAGATTGACAGCTGTCATTAATTTACCACTGTCATGTAACTATTATGTCATTAATTATAGAGGCTGTCACATCTTTATTGTTATGTCTAAAAAACATCACTTTTATTTTAAAAAATAGATCGACTACCACGTTACATATTTACTAATAAAATACAAAAATCGAGGTACTGAAATTACTATGCAACACCCATGTACATTTTATGATTATTAACAAAAATTAAAGCGTATGATTTCGCTCCCTAATTACTACTATACCCTGGTAATATCATACAAAAATCGCGCCAATCGTGTCTACTAACACATTCAAACACAACACAAACAAATTACGTGTGTATACGTGCTAATATGTTTGTGTGCGTCTTCTATGCGAGCGGTAACAGAGTCGTTACAGAAGGGTTCCAGGATTAACTTTGAGAGCTTAGCATGAATTTACTATCGTATCGAATAGGTAACGTGAACTGACGTTAACCAAACATTTTTTTAATCCTTTTTATACAAATCTTGCAAGATGTCACTTCACGTAACGATAGTAAACTCATGCTAAACCCTTTGTCCTAATTCTAGTAAAGTAAGAACAGTATTCTCAGAAGCGATAAATTTATTGTTAAGTGCGATGCGGTGAAAATATGTCTCAGGTAAAAGTTTTTCTTTATTGCAGTTTGAAACTGAATGCATGCACGAGCATGGAACCGCTTTTATTGTTGTTCTAAACTGCAGATGTCTGCCTGATAAATTCTAACCAATCGTAACGTAAACGGTAAACTCGAATGCACTTGTCAGATTGTCCAAACTTAACTTACATTATACTTCGTCCAGGACCCTAGGTACTAGTTATATGATACTACTGGTCCTTAATTTTATAATTTTATACTTTAAAACTGGTGTCTTAGGACATATATGAAGCCATTTAAGTCCAGATAAACTGCATCATAAGCAGTGTTGCAGTGATAGGCCCCTTGTCACGCAGGACTAAAATAGTTGGTGAAAAGAAGTGGTCCCCCACATTAATAATTATGTAGGTGTGTATCCAGCCACTGGCTATCCCCTTCTGGGCATAAAGTCGTTAAGATATACATACATAATTTTTTTTATCCTCGTAAATACATAAATAAAATCAAAATGTCTGCCATTCTTATTCATCCATACTAATATAATGCGAAAGTAACTCTGTCTGTCTGTAACCTTTTTACGCTTTACCCTTAATTAGGCGTATGGGGTGAACACAATTTCAAATTAAAAAAAAAATGTGTAAGAGTGGTTGAAGTGCGCCAGCGGTCCTTCTACCTTCCTAACTTCCCGCAAGGTTCGCAAAATAATCGCGATCAGATTTGATTTTTTTTCCTTTTTTATTTTGTGTTTTTTATTCCTTTAAACGTTAATTTTTTTATTTAATTATTTGTTATTATAATACACTATCTTGATATATTTCATAATAAATAGTTTGTTTTATTTATTTCTTATTATATCATATTTTAATTTTGTTTGCGGTCACTAGAGATCCCATGCGACTTATTGTGTAATTTTCTTAATGCGCCTAATTAAGGGTTAAACCGCTGTACCGATTAGGATGAAATTTGGATAGAGATAGTTTGAATCCCGGAAAAGGTCACAGGCTACTTGAAAACATCAAGTGTAAGTTGGTTATTTGCCATAATTGCCGCTAAAATCCTAAACCAATAAGGGCGGGTGGAGCCACTGTCTAAAGTTGGTTTAGAAATAATTAACAAAAACCCCCGTTTATTCTACTAATAGGTCCGTTCCTTTTTATTTCATACATACTTGTATATGGTGTATAGAGAGCAATTAGAGCGTTCCTGTAGCTTTCACAAGAGCTTAGAAGCTCCCTAAGCGAGCATGTGAAAAGAATTCAAAAGGTTTTCTTTTACAGTTTTACCTTTTTAACTTACACGCCGCCTGGCGTAGGCGTAGCGTAGCGGTTATATGTATTTTCTGTGACACATTTTAACGTGAATTCGATGAGCGTTTTTCTCATCGTACCGGGCGGCGGGCGTTCAAGAAAAATTACGACAAAAAAAACTGCAGCCGCCGTGACAAATTTGTCTCATTGTATTCGATGCAACGTTCAAAAGTATAAGGCATGAAAGTTATGATTAAAACTATTTTTAAGATACGTGAAACACGTTTATTAATTTATTTACCTCCACCTCCACCTCGAATACGGACTTGAGCTTTGGGGTCGCTCTGCTGAAGCCAATCGTATATTTAGGATGCAAAAGCGAGCTGTGCGAATAGTTGCAGGCGTGCCACACGGAACACCCGCCAAACAACTGTTCATTACACTACACATAATGAAACTCACATGCCAATACATATATAACATGTCAGTATTCATAAAAACAAACATTTCACAATTCAGAACACATTTTGACACACACACTCACAAAACACGCAACTCGCATAGTGACACCAGCACACCACTTGGCAAAGTCTAATAAGTATACAATGTTGGCGGACCAGCTGTCTTTATCTAAATGCCTAAAGCTATCTGTAACTGCGAGTCATTGGGATGTTTAAAGTCTGGGCTTAAGCGATGGCTGTTAGGTAAAGCCTATTATACCTTTAATGAGTTTATGGCCAACAGGGATTGACTATTTACGGATACCAACCTACTTGATGTTTGTGGTATCTTGTATTTTATTTTATTTTTTGACATGTCTATGAATTCAAAGACTATGAATAAATGTCTTATGTCTAATTTCAAATCCAAGGAATAAGAAGAAAAAAACAAAAACGAAACAAATAATTTGTCAAGAGAGAGATATTTTTGGGTTCATAACAAAATCATTACAACTTTTATATAAATTCTAACTGTACTAAATTATAAAAAACCTTTATTACTACTGACTTCTTTATTTTTTATTACAAACACTTTAGAATACTGACGGGACAAAAATGACCCAGAGGTAGTTTTAGGTAGATCGCTTTTTTTCCCATTAACTATTCTTGATACAAAATTAAAAACGTTTTCAAATTTAATAAATACAACACCTTACTAAAAGTCAAAAAGTTTTATGGACCTAAATAAAAAAGTTAGAGACGATCAAATTTGCCGGTGGGACAAAAATAGGACAGAGGAACTTCTAGTGTTAGAACTCCGAACACTATAGGGTTATGTAGCCAGCTACCAATTGCAAATTCACATAATGAAATAACAATCAAGATATCTAACAAATAAGTTAAGCAATAACTTGAATTTTTTTACAATAACAATAAAATTGCTCAAAATAAAATTTAAAACCCTGATTTTAAAAAGTTTTAAGTCCTCCACGCAATGAAGTAGGTACGTGACTAAACAAGTTACATTACTTATCTATGACCTAAGTATACTAATGTACTAAATTTGAAGAAAAAAAAAATCTCAATTATAAAAGTCTATTTCTTTGATTAAATTCTTCAGCATTGTATGTGGCGATGCCTATGCTTAATTGCCACCGTTATTCTAAAGTGGACTAAGCGGATATGGTAAAATTATGTTAACAAAAGAAAAGGATCTCACGATAAATTAAGGATATAGGAAATCTCATGCACTCACCTTTGAATGTAGATATAGGTAATTCAAGCCTCTCAAAGTTCGTGAGCACGTACTGCACTACGGCACTATGATGCACCAGAAAATCCTTCAGGAGCTCCTGTTATTACCGTAAGACACACACAGAGTTTCAGCGACAATGTGCACAGGCATCAGTCAATTGCAAGCGGGTTGCGAAAAAACTATTAACGTATGTTTAAATAATTAGCGGAATTCACAATATGCTTAATTCACGATATGTCAACACAGCGCGATCGGTTGACCAGAACTGTTTCTTTTTGAATTTAGTGCATGAGGGGGAACGAAAGAATGGTAAGGTTGTGAGATCGTAGGTAAAACTAAAATACAAAAACGCGATCGCTATTAGGCGTCACCAGTAGGTATGCAATAATAGAACCATTAATTAATAATAATAAAAATAAAAGTAAGTAAGCAAAGTTTGTGTTATGAATACCAGACAACGGATACAAATACATATAAATTATTTTTCTTTTGTAAATACATACATATCATACATAAATTCACCAAGAATCAAGACAAACACAAATGGTTATCACATAAATGTTTGTCTAGTGTCTAATCGAACCCACACCAGAGGCACAGCAGCCGGCCACACTACTAACTAGGCTGCAAGGAGTCGATTAATTTACTACAGCGAATGAGGTATGCCAGAATCTTAGCAAGTTAGCAACCTATGATCTATCTATGTTTACCCTGGTGGAGAACAGGCTTGCTGTTAATAGGTATTTTTGTAATAGGTATATAATGCTAAATGTATAATTTTCGTTGTTGCAGAGTACCAACCCCTAGGAGCTCTGTATCCAGCACAACAAGTTCCACAACCAGCTCAAGATTAACTCGTTTTTTAACGCAAGGTGTCCGGGGAACCCCCGAGGAATCTGGCACCGACACTCCACGACGGCTCAGCTGGGAAAGGTAAATTATATTATCATAATTGGTGTTAATGACGTCGCCTTCATGTTGTCAGATTAAATAAACACGGCAAAGTTCTAAGAGTCTCCATTTTCAGTGCTTCCTCTTGACTTTCGTAATATCATGTTAGAAAATATATATTTTAATATTTTCTAAATAGCAAATATCAGTCTGTTTTTTCCCTTACATACGTATTACCCTGTTTCCTACCTGGATTTTGGCATTAGACCTATATTTTTTTTATACATGATACATATACACAATCACTTTGTCTGTATGTTTTCCTTTTTTGTAAACGCCATTCGTATAAATACTCTGCAAAAGTCTAAAAAGTACCTTTTTTTTTATGACATTTTTAACACAACCAGCGGTATATTAGCTGCTTTCTCTAAACGGATGTCCCACAATAAAAGGGTCCCGTTTCTAAAATATCAATTCCCGTTATTTCGACCGTGAGACTTCGCCGTAAGCTAATGCAATTGCCGTCATAAAGTGTTCCGTGGAACACTGCGCGCCGAAACCCTGTGACGTCATTCTCCCACGTGGCGACTCATTCAAAATACGCGCCCAACACTTCTGACCAATAACAGAGGTCATTCTCTTTCTTTCTGCACATTCGATCAATAGCCAGTCAAGTTAGGAATGCGTCTCCGACTACAGTACCGCCTCCTTACGCAGTTACTTAAGAAGTGGGAACAAAGGGATTTGGGGAGATTCTTCAACAGTTACCGAGCCAGTGATCAGTCAGTTACCGATAGTTATCACGGAGACATAGTTAGTTACTACATATTACACCAATTTATAGCTGGGTTCAGTATCACGTGACCGCGCCCGCCGTAATAGTACGCTGTGTCCCGACCTGACCTTCCACTTCAGACCGTCACGATATCTAAAGCTGCGTGACGTTCTGTGACTTAGTGTAATAAATAGAGTCGATAATCAATTAACTTTTCATTTCTGACCTCAAAGAAATCACGGAACCCGCGTGATCCCAAAGTGGTGACCCCGACAAACGGAATACCTGAGTGCGATCGCGAGTGTTCGTTATACGTTCTACTGGTTTTGTTTATATTTCTTTTTTTATTTGCTGTATGTAGTGTTGCTACTTCGAGTGAACTCAAGAAAGTGATAGAAGTTCGTTCCGCAGCCTACCTAGGACGACACCGGTACAACTAGACTAGACATAGTGAAAAAAGGAGACACCAAAAAGAATATAATCACTACGTGTTCGATGACACGGTAACCAGCCGAAGATCGAGAGTTCTACGTGCAAAGACTACTAGACGTAGGTACGTCTTTATAGTCCAAGGAAACGCAACTCTTGTGTTTTAATCGCTCACAACAAGCTCACCTGGCCAGACAGAGAAACAAATGTGCCTAGTGTGAGTTTTGAAGGCTACCATCGCGTTCGCGTCTTAGAAATACATTTATGGAAATGAAGCACCGCCTCTAGCGGACGCGTTTCAAAACTATTTTTTCTCATAGGTCTTCTAATAAATACGCGAACGCGATAGAAGAGTTACGAATACGCACAAAGTCACACTAAGCACACAGGTGTCGTAGTTTTTTTTACATTAGCTATAACTACTTTGACCTTTTACAGAGTTTAATTATATGTTTTTATTTTAATTTTTGAATCCCTATAAGATTTGTAATTAACAGGGTGTCTCAAAGATCTGATATAGTTAGAGTAATTCTTGGAGGATCAATTTTTTTTAATCTCATATGACTTTTAGAGTTTGTTTATAAAAATTTTGTGTTTGTATACTTTGTAAACACCGCTGCTAGGGGTGTACTAATTATTTTAAGAAGCAAAAAACAGTTGGTGGCGATGAATTATATTAAGTTATTATTATTTTATTATGCTACAGACCGCCACCAAACACGGCCTTTTATTTCATTTTAAATCTTGAATTTTTACTTTACTTCTTTTGCTCTTTTTTTTCGTTTACACACAATGGAACAAATAGAAGCCCAATTAAAAGCTCTGGCGGAACAAAACAAAATTCTAGAGCAAAGGCTTAATGAAAGCTTAACGCCAGTAAATGATAATAAGGATACCTTAGTACCACCTAGCAGTAGTAGTACCAATCTATGTAAAGCAATAATTAACCGACCGTCGGTGTGGTTTGCGCAGATGGAGGCGCAGTTTGATATATGTGGGATTACTAGTGACAGTACTAGATACAATTACGTTATAGCTCAATTAGACTCCCGTCTGACTGCGGAGGTGAAGGATATAATCACCAATCCTCCAAAAGAGCATAGGTATGAGCGGCTAAAAGAGGTACTTGTACATCGTCTATCTACGATGCGCGTTATGCAACTTGTTTCCGATGAGGAGTTAGGTGACAGAAAACCATCACAGTTTCTTCGACACTTATGCTCGTTAGCAGGGGCACCTATGTCGGACGAAAACATCATTCGTCAGCTGTGGTTGCGCCGTATGCCTACAAATGTCCAGACTATTCTTACCGCTCAAGCTGACTTACCACTCGGAAAAGTGGCGGAGTTGGCCGACAAAATAATGGAGATTACTCCAGTAACCCCCCACCTACGCGCTGTGGGCCCTAACGGTCCAGTGGCGCCGCCGCCATCAGAGTTAGATATTCTCCGAGTGCAGGTTGCCGAACTTACCATATTAGTGGCGGCCTTATCAAACAGCAATCGGCAGCGCAACCGGAGCCGGTCAAAAGGACCATTCCGCAACCGCAGCCGCAGCAGAGACCCTAGTAGGAAATGGTATTGCCACTACCATTTTTGCTACGGGGAAAATGCGCGTAAGTGTATCCAGCCTTGTAATTGGAAACCCCCCTCACCGTAGCCAGGCACAAGGCAACAAGGCAGTCAGTAGTGGTGGAAACCATCAAATGTTGCCGTCTATTCGTAGTAGATCGAAGGTCGTCAGGTAAGAAGGTCGGTTTTGCCCTTTTTTTTTTCTTTTCTTTTCTTTTCTTTCCATTCAACTATTGCTGTTAATAGTAATGTTTGTTAACATAATGTGTACATAATAAATGTTGTATGTAAACGTAAGTGTATAGTTATATCTAATAAATTACCTTATTTACCATGCCTTTTTGACCATTTTGTACCAATTTTTTTTTTATAAATTTTGTAACTTTTTTTATTTGACTTCTATCATTATCTTGTTTGACATTTTTATTTGTGTTACTTTATAATTTTTTGATTTGTTTGTTTAAGTAATAAGAAATATTCTTAATTAATTTAATTTTCTTACTGTTTATAAAACTATTTTCTATTTTTATGTTGTGAATGTATTTTATTTCATGTTCTGTGTGTTTTTATTTTGTTTCTGTATACTTCTGTAACTTGTATTTTTTTACGTGTGACTTAGTATAATAAATGGAGTCAATAACTAATTAACTTTTCATTAAACAGGGAACCCCTAGCCCACATCTATATCTTGGCCCGGTGGCCCAGGTCTTAGCACTATAGGAATTGTATTTAGAAATACCTGTGAGTATTCGCTTTGGTCTAATATTTTCTTTTAATTAGAATTTGTTATAATAGTGTGGATAATTATTATCCATTTTAACATATGTATGATTTTAATAAATCTATTATAAGTTTAGATTCACAGTTAAAAATCTGATTATAATAAGCAGATATTATATGACTGGCGTA
This sequence comes from Apoda limacodes, assembly GCA_946406115.1. Lineage (NCBI taxonomy): Eukaryota > Metazoa > Arthropoda > Insecta > Lepidoptera > Limacodidae > Apoda > Apoda limacodes. Next base: position 8,094,911 of record OX291550.1, on the reverse strand, counting down.
CAGAGATGTAGGTATGTCTTTTTTACTTCCCTGTATTTTTGATTTATTTGCTTTTCTGGATTTTATTATAACATTAAATGCAACGAACCTTGAAGTCAAGGCGAATTAAACATGTTCTCTCAAAAATTCTGCTATAGGGCCTTATTTTTACTTTTGAGTTGATTTGAAGCCGGACTAATGTTTTTGTCAAAAGAATATTTTGTTTTTTCACTTATTAGTTGCTTTCTATCAAACAAATTTTAAAATTCATTAATTAAAGAAACTTAGAACTTTCTTACATTTTTCTTGTTAGGCCCTAAATAGTGCACGAATAGAGGACAAATAAATCATAAGTTTTTACTTCATATCTACGAATCCCTAAAAATAAATTATCGAAAATACATGACGAAACTATAAGCGTTTAGGTACTTTTTATCTTTTGGCTACGTACGTATATACCTACCGCTTAAAAATCATTAGAAGCAACAAATGGACAGACGGACAGATATGACGAAACTGTATAATGACTATCGTTTTTTACCCTAAAATTGACAAATGGAACGACAGATGGACATGACGATATCAGTTTTTCTATCGTATATTCTTTTGTTAATCTCATTCACAGTGGTGCCTCTACCTAGTAGGTCATCTAAATAATCAAAGTTTACAATTATACAACAGACAGACATTTTCTCACCTAACTCTGGTTTACTTCGACCGATCCTTACAAATAGGACCAATCTGTGGTTTCACCATTCCATGCAATAATATTCCATATTGATTTGTAAATGACGGATAGTTTTGAGGTAATAAAAATACAGCCGAATCGAGAAGTTTTTTTAGCCGAATTCTAGATTACGATGATCATAAATTAAATAGATCAAACTTTTTAAACAGTAGCTACAATACGAAAGTACTTACGATACGATATCTAATCTAATCTGATATCTTTAAACGAGCAATTCTTGTATATATGTATACATATTTATAATCTGAATCTCAGAAACGGCTCTAACGATTTTTTTAGTGTGCTGAGGGTTTCGGGGGCGATAAATCGATCTAGCTAGGTTTCATTTTAAGAAAACAGGCAATGATAAACTGAAAAATATGACTCTTCCTGACATCTATTAGCGAGTAGTAATACTATTATTTTTACCGACATAGCAACACTAAAGCTAGTTGACAACAGATGGCGTTATTGAGCAACACTAAGCTACTTGACAATAGATGCCGTTGTTAAAAAAGCGAGCAAAACTCGGTCCTCCAGGTATTAATAATGATATCTTGGCCAATCTTAGGTGTCATTTAGAGACTTGAAATTCTGTAACGTTGGTGTTGGAATTATTATGCTTTGCAGAAAAGACACGGATTACGGAAGCAAAATAGAGAAATATTTTACGCTTTTGTAATACTTTGCCTTTGTCTTCGGTAATGACGTATTTATTTGAAAGAGGTGAATCCTCTCAAATTGTGAGGACGGTAATGCTGCACGTTTTCACATAAAATACGATTCTTCCCCTTTTATTCTAGTCAAAAGAATTCTACCGAATTAGTATGGAGCTTGGTATTTTATTTCCAAGTAAATTTAACCCGCGTCAACTTTTGTATTTAGGTAAAGCCTAGGGTAAAGAACCTAGCTAAATAATAAAAATAATTATTGAGACCTGCATTAAAAATTAAAGTTGATTTTCAACAATGTATGAATATTCATAGTCAATTATCAGCATAGGCCAAAACATTCTAAAAAAAAAAGAAGAAAAAAATAATATAACTATGTACATTTGAGCCGTAATTTTTTTATGGTATTGGGCACTGACCATTAGTCCATCAGCCAAAAGATATTCGCTCCGTTTCGTAATTTAACGTTCCGTTATACGTTAAAATTGTTAACGATTTTCTGTGAATTGCAGCTCCAAAAAAATTTCTTGATTTTAAGTGCTTTTTTGAATAAATCTACTCATAAGCTTATTAATTTTTAAATTTATTTTAATACAAAAATGGACCAACTCTTTTTCACGACTTTTGAAAATATTATAGTTATTATGAAAGACTAACTCGTAACGTTTTAATTTGAACGTATGAACAATCCTGCATACGTCAAAAAACCGGCTAAGTGCGTGTCGTACACATTAAGTTAGGGTTCCGTATAATGAGAAAGATTTACATTTTATTTCCATAATTGTAAATGGTTCATTACCTTTATTTACTACCTGTTTTACACAACTAACAATTTTAAATGGTATTTGTACGAAATTTTTTCTTTTTACATCTCCAGTTGTATACATTACCGTCGGGTTTTTTTATAGATCCAAAAACAACCGTTTACCTATCAGAGATTGGGAGAAAAAAATCATTTTATCTTGTTACTTTGTCAGCTTTATTGATATATGTATAGTATTTATTAGGATTTTTAATATGAATACCCATGCCAAATTACAGTTTTCTAGTACTAACCGCCCGCGGACATACAGACACACAGAAAGACATGGCGAAATCATAAGCGTTTCTTGTTAACTACAAAACTCTGAAAACAGCATAGATTTTATGAAGAGCTTTCTGGTTGACGTCATGATGGACATACTTAACTTTTATAACCACCTAAAGGTATTAGAATTACCTTACCAAATTTTTTACTCTTGCTAAATTTTCCATGATTTTAACGCAACTGTGTTAAAGTATTCCGGCTCACGAAGTAGAACGTACTATAATCCCGGATATAACTTCAGTAACAGGAAGCAAATTTCGCTTCAGAAATATTGCAGTGTAAGCCCAAATTACGTGCAGATAAGTACCGGAAATTGTGTTTAGCAAAGATTAAGGCGGTGTGTTCTGAATAACATGTTACGGCAAAATTAACTTCTATCAGTAGGTAAGTCTACACTAATATTATAAAGAGGAAAGATTTGGATTTTTGTATGTTTGTAACAAATAAAGTCAAAAACTACTGGACCGATTTCCAAAATTATTTTACCATTAGAATGCTACATTATCCCTGAGTAACATAGGCTACATTTATTACTAAAAAAAATTAGGGATACCTACTAAAACTTCAATAATGTAACCCAAGGTGTAAAAGAAAACGGGTGGCACTCCGGGAGTGCCGGCAGAAGTGAAAACATAGCTATTTACTTCCCATCACTTCGTAGACATATTTATTTATTATAAATAATAATGTTTGTTTATTTACTTTTTTGACGAAGTATATTTGACATCTCAATCTGTCATAGAATTAAAATCCCATATCCAACCTCCCTGTACAACTCATATAGGTACGCCATATACTAAAAATAAAAACTAACTTAATGTAAATAAAGGTCACGTGTCCTGACGCGAGTTCCATCTTACGCATTTTCGATCAGGTCACGTGTCCTGACGCGAGTAACATGTTTTACCCATCACAAAAAAAGTGCATAACGCCGCTAAGAAGTTTTCACTTCAAAAATTGCCATAAAATGTCTTTCATCGCATGCGCTGCGGAAACTATTGATGATAGAATAAAAAATGTTTGAATATATTAAAGAACATATCAATATGCATAAAAAACATCGCGATACCATATGTGTAACTATTGTAGTTATATCACTATAACTACTTTTTTACACTTTTTTTTTACTTTTTTTTGCTGATGACACATCTCTTTTATTTAAAGTTGACAGAAATAAAACTAATTTTGACGACGTAAGTAGAGCGCTTTCTCAGGTTCTTCAGTGGTTTACGGCAAATAATTTACTTCTTAATGCGAAAAAGACTAAGCGTTTAAAATTTATGATGCCAAATGTCAGAAACATAAGTACAAAATTATCCCTAAATGGAGAAGAAATAGAACTATTAGACTCAACAGTGTTTCTAGGTATTACATTAGACAATAGGCTGCAGTAGAACCCTCACATTTCAGTTCTTGCCGGGAAACTCAGTTCAGCTGCCTATGCAGTTAGGAAAGTTAGGCAGCTTACAGATGTTGACACTGCTCGCTTGGTCTACTTTAGCTATTCCGTCATGTCTTATGGCATTTTGCTTTGGGATAAGGCAGCTGATATTGATACAGTCTTTATTGTGCAAAAGAGAGCAGTACGGTCAATTTATAAATTAGGACCTCGAATTTCTCTTAGGGAACTATTTAGGGAAATTGATATTTTAACTGTTCCTTGCCAATATATCTTCGCTTGTATAATGTATGTACGCCAAAATTGTCACTTATTTGCTAAAAATAGTGACCTCCACAGTTTTAATACAAGGAATAAGGATAAATTGGTAGTTCCAAAATGTTGTCTTCAGAAGGTACATAGCTATTTTTCTACAATAAAATTCCAGAACATGTGGTTAATTTACCCTCAAATAAATTTAAAATATATGTCAAAGATAGTTTAATGAAAAACAGCTATTAAAAAGTTGATGAATACATAAATGATAAAAATGCTTGGAAAAATTAGAACTTAATTGATTTGTATTGGGGCATTTGAAATATTTTTTTATTAAAACATTGTATATTATGTTATTACCTAGTGTCAGGCTATATTGTATTTTTATATGATGTATTAAAGATTAGCTGCTAAGTTTATTGCTGGTTCTTCTCGGTAGTAAAGCATTACGAACCTTCCAATCTTCTCCTCTTATATTTTGTTTCTTTACTACTCACATTGTAACTAGTACAATCGAAGATTTATTGGAGTTGCTTGAGTGTGTCATGCTCTCTCAAAGTGTCTCTGCGGTGGTGGCATGTGTGTCGGGTCGTTACGTTCCCTAAAACATGGTTGAGCGAAGCGATGGCTGATTCATGTGTCATACTCGTGAACGGGTGCCGCCTGTGGAGGCTGGTCTGCTCTTGCAAACTTCCTTGTATTCTTAGTATTTAGTCTTACTTTTTTGTTTTGTTTATTAATACAGTAAGACATTGATTATTTCTTAGTGATGAATACATAAACTGTCTTTTTTTTATATTCGATACTTTTTTATGTTGTGCTTGTGCTTTATATTTCATGTTTTTTATGTTTGTAATGGAAAGTGTCCTTTTATGATAGGGAGGGCATTTTCCAATATTTTAATTGGACGTTCTAAGAGAAAGGGAGAAAGGAAATGCCCTTGCTGAGTTTCTTGCCGGTTCTTCTCGGTACTACAAGGTCTCCCGCCCTATAGACTTACGAACCGATGGAAAACATAATATTATAGTGTATCAATTAATAATTACATGTTTTGTATTGAAACACTTAATAAACAAGATTTACAATGTAAATAGTTTGATTAAAAAAAAAAACAATCAAAATTTAGGTACTATTTAAATTCCCCATTGCTTTTCAGATTGCAAGAGTCTTCAATTACAAAAGATTTGTTTGATACCGTAGAGCTTGAACTTTTAGCCTTAAAACCCAGAAATCATCATTGTTACAATAAAAAATCATTGCACATAGCATAAAGTGAGGTGGCTGTAAAGGGTAAAAATTAGGAGTTTGGTTTACAAAGTTTCAAAAGCTAAATGGTTTTTAACTTACCTAGGCTTTTGAAAGGCTCAAATTACGAAATCCGGGAAAACCCTTGTTCTTGTTACCCATTTGTCTAGAGGTCGACGTTATCTACTAATTTCATATCTAAATGTTAAAAAAAAACTATAACTTTGTTCATAAAATATACTACTAGTTATTTTATGTGAAGAAGGATTTGTTCGATTTGTTTTATAAAAGAGACTTTTAAAAGTTTTTAAAAGTCTCTTTTATAAATAGAAATAATTTACCATGCCCCATACTCTTCTACTTATTTAAAGATATAATTTAAAGAAATGTACGACATTGAAGCTCTATTAACCTTGAAAACACCAAATATGCGGAGCTGAAAAGAATTTGAGGAATTTTGTAATTTAGATTGCGGTGATTCCGTAATTAAGCTTGCTCGACCTATTAACAAAGATACCGCTGAGAGGTTCTTGCTATACTGCTAAAATTCCTGCTAAAAGAGTTTTTCTTTGAGTAGCATCCGTAGTTGTTAGCAATAAATAACTGGAATAGTTTTAGACAGTCTACAAAATTTTGACACCCCCCCCACTGTTCCTTATGATATCGTGTAGTCTATATAAAAGAACTGTTTCGTAGTTAAAACTATTTGTAATATTAGCATAGTATGTTGTTTGTGAACACATACTTAAACACACACTAGTATATATTGTGGTGTTTTTCGGATGTGCTAAGATTTCATAGACGTATACGTATCTATTTAGGGCGCGGTCCGATTTCCGATTCTAATTCTCTTTACAGCGCTCTTTAATCTACTTCTTAAGATATATGAATTAACTAATACCGTCATATCCCTGAGCTCATAGTGTCCTAAGTGAAAAGGCAAGTCGTTGTGAAGACGGGCTACATTGTCACATTGACATGTATTATCACCCTTTGATTATCATAACAATAAAACTGTAATAAAAAAAATCGCGTAATGGTGCACATTGCAGCAAAAAATAATTATTTTACGTAATTTTTTTTACGATAGTATGAAACTAAACAAAACTTTAAAAAGGAGTTTTAAGTTAACTATGTGACAGGTGCGCTTAAGCTTTCAAATGTAAGTGCTACACTTGTAAGTCATATAGGCGCAATACGGTCCACATTACTATAGTTAGTCACAGACTAGATAGATAGAAATGCACTTTCGAGGCTTACGTTGGTTGAAGGGACGACCCCAAGAGCGACAACCCAAGCCGAGGCTCCCCCCGCGGAGAGCCCTTGAACGTTGTGCGCTATATGGGCTTTGACTCCTTCAGAGTCTCGCCCCAAAAGCCCGGTGGACCAGTAATGGCTGCATCAGCCAACTGCATAGTCAGTTCAGAAAAAAAAAGAAAGTCGGTATACGGGCGAAAGTTTTACGTGACAATGATTTTATGTCTGTCTCTCTCGCTCTTAGGCGGGCGCGTGCCTCTCACTCGCTCTCATTGTGAGCGCATAACGTGAGCGGAGCGTAACGCAGTTTCTTGAAGTGTCACCCGGCAAACCAATTTATAAGACGTTGTCACGTCAAAAAGAAATTCACAGTGTGCCTTCCTTGAAAGGAAATATCTACGGCAATCGAGAAATATGCAGTGTTGTAACAAATCAAAAAGTTGTCAAGTGAAATAAAAGCTTCCTAATTGTAAAGGGTCTTAAAAAGTGAATTTGGAAAGTTTAAGCTGTATCAAGAGTAACTAGTTGTACTTTGGGTATCTTTAGTCAAGATAGCTTATTTTTTTCTAATTGTCAATAGTTTAATCAGTAATTATATGGTACCTATTACAAAGTAATGTAAAAACTAACGGATGCATTTAAATTAATTTTCTGTTTAAAAATACCATTAAAAGACAAAAGGCGAAAGAAAATAAAAAATGGAAATATGCACTTCCTTTTTAGGGTTTCGTACCCAGAGGGTGCCAACGGAGTCCTATCACTAAGCATACGCTGCGTCTGTCTGTCTGTCTTTACGACCTTTAAAAGGCACTATCTTTTAGACCGAAATAGGTAGAAACTTGATTTTTTTACAGAATATGGATTATCTAACAAATAATAACAAGTTAAAAAGTTAAAATTTAAGGGGGTTCCCATATAAAAAACACATTTTCGCAATTTTTGCTCTATCGTAAAAACAGTAATACGCACAAACTGCAAGCTTGCAGTGAAAAATAGTGTGAACTCTACAGAATAACAACAAATAATTAAATTTAGATTATTATTAAAAGAAACAGTAACACATTTATTTGTTGGAAACGATATTCAAAATTAAGCAACGTCGGGATTGGTCAGTACTTGGATGGGTGACCGCTTAGCGGCGCACTTTTTTGTAAATTACATATAAATTAACTACATAAATTATAACCCCTCGGTGCGCCAGTCCAACTAGCACTTGGCCGGTTTTTATTTTAATCCTAACAAGACTTCGGAAAAATGTTTAGGGATGCCTCAAACTTATTTGGTGCATGTATACTATTAAAACAACGCGCTTTTTCTGACACGTCCACGACTTACTGTCCATAATGGCACATAGATAAATCAGTTTCGGTTAGTCGTAACTATGTTAAGCTGAATACATCTCGGGACTTCATTAGGCTGAGCAAACTTAATATGCATAAACAAATAAACAATACTCTCTCTTGTAGTAATTAATCAAACACCCAAGTTTTGATTTAATGTACAGTTGAATTAAGTTCATAAGTTGAACAAGAAATTAATTAGAACACTTCCAAATTAAATCACTTAGTAGACTAATAGTGTTGTCAACAAAAAAGCGAATGCTAAAATCCATGTTAGTAACCAAAATATACACACTCTAATTTCGTCGTTATACCCGGAAGTCGTTACCGTGAATATGAGTCTAGCAGCCATATATATTCAAAAGTTTACTTAACCCAGTTTGTGCTCAGAATATCATTTTGTAACTGAACCATAAATTTAACTCCGAAACGTACACGCTTACCTGTCCACTTAGCTGATATCTATAAAGAAAAGGTAAAGGTCTCCACAGTTGCTAACCATCTGTTTGGATGTAAACAAAAGATAAAAAATGTGTGTACAGGAAAGAAATCTTTGTGTCTTTGGCGGCCGACTCCGGTCGCAATATTTGCATGGGATTTCTAGGAATTTGTTACAAATAATTCATTAAAAACAGTCGCTACACCCGAACTCGGCGTTACATCCAAAGTCGCTATTGCCACACGAATTTTGTACTAAAGTATGCTTTAAATTCAAGGCATTTAGTTTTAACGTCACTATAGCTAAATGGTCGCTTCAACCAAGGTCGTTCAATCCACGTTTATAAATCATTAATAACTCAATCGTTTTTTTTTTTTTGGATCAGTCAGGTTATTGGAAATTCGAGCAACATTTCGAGCTATTCGGACTCTGGAATTAAAGGAATAATGTATGAAAGTCTGACTTACCTCCCGAAACGCGTGAATGTACTTGCATATATTTTGCTCTCGAAATCCAGAGTTCGAATTGCTCAAAACTGTTCCTAATAAGGTCCCAGGTGACAATACATTCCCGGGAACCTGTTTCCTGCCTATTGAACTGTGTAACCGCAAATGACAGGACCGAAAACGCCATCTTATATAATTACACTCCACTGTGGCAATAGACAGCTTTAATCAATTCTCACACCACCACATTCATGGCACCTGTTCGGAAATATTATACATTGGTATTTTCAATTTAAGACTGCGATATAGGCTAGACCGCGTAAATACTCTGTTTTTGTGTAAATTTTGTGGCTAAACTATAGCATCTAAAAAGGATTAAAAAAAATGTTAAAGAATGATTTTCATTTATTGCATTTAATTAAAAGTCGAAAGGAACCATTGTTTCAACACTTGTGCAAAATTTTTAAATAATAATAATATAATAATAATAAATGTTTATTTCAGACCTTGGTCCATAGCGTGTGAGTAACAAATACACTTTAAAAAAACTATGTTAGTTGTACAGATAATAATATAACAAAATACTAAACAAATTTTTTTTTTTATTATTATTTTATTTTGCGAGAGTGACAAGTGTTCACATACGTCGTCTTATATGAACACCTACACACTCTCGCAAAATGGGGCAATCAAACCTTTTGGAAGCTGCTTCCAAGACCCTGTTCGGGCTGCCACGCACACGGCTTAGCAGTGAGGCCGTTCTGTTGCGCATGATGGCATAAAAATCGCTCGTGCGAGCTTCAGCAAACATTGCTGATGCGCTACAGTCGCGCGGCAGCCCCATCAGTATCCGGAATGCATTATTATATTGAACTCGCAGAGCACTATATGCCTTTTGCGTATAGTGTACCCATAGACTGCAAGTGTAAAACGATTGGCAGAATGCTTTAAACAAAGTAATTTTAACACTCTGCGTACATCGAGCAAATCTACGTGTCAACATATTACACCTAACAGACAGTGCTCTGCGCTCCCTTTCAATGTCTAGGTCATCTTTTAGAGTGTCTGTGACCCAGTGCCCCAGGTACTTAAATTGGGAAACTCTCTTAAGAGGCGCGCCAGAAAGTATTACCGAAGGGACCTGGTCATAGGTTTTATTACCCGCCTTAAACACAATTATTTCACTTTTTAGTGAATTGTATCGGAGGCCATGGGTCTCAGCGTACTCCTTACATATTCTAACCAGTCTTCTCAAGGCACTAATTGATGGACTCAGCAGCACCATGTCATCAGCATAGATTATGTTATTTACACTTTTGCCATCGATAAAGCATCCGACAGATGCGCTATTGAGTCCTTCAATCAGTCTGTTCATATAAAGGTTGAAAAGTCTACGAGACGTCAACCCCCCTTGTCTCACTCCACACTCCATTCTGTACACTTCCGATGTTGCACCTGCCCATCTCACACAATTAGTCAGGTGCTGATACCAATATTTAAATATTGATATCAACTCCTTTGGTACACTAGTTTCTGGCCTGACCAGTACACATTATCTAACAACAGACTTCCAGGCCGCAGCCGTGACGACACAGTGGTTTATCCAACTCGTAGTCCCGTGTGCATCACTCACATACGTATAAGTACCCGAGTTCTCACCTAATGTTTCGATGTCCGCACACACCCATTTTTGGTCTGTACAAAAATTTAACAGTTCCGAACCGAACAATCCGCCTGGATGTGCATTAAAATTACCTAGTATTATTACAGATTCTACGTTTGTACTCTCTATTAATGCCGTAATTTCGCTTAAGCATAACGTATAAGAATTAAAGTTATCTACACGGTAAAAAAGAATTAGTTGAGCCAAGAGAATATCGTTTCATATATGCACCAACGAATATTTACTTCATCTAAGATATTATTTCTCTTAAATATTTAAAATAATATGAAGTTATCACAAGATCAAATTTCATTGAACCAGTAAATAAAACTCTATCAATTTGAAACAATATTTAATTCATTGAAGAAAAATATGCTTCTTTATTTGAAACACTTAGTTTTCTTGGGCGTAGAACTTCGTGCTTTATTGCACGGAAGAAATTTCTAGTTCACACAAGAGAATAGTGCTCTTAACTAGACTACATCAGCTCTTAAATTAATAACATTATATTTTAGTTTAAAACAAAAAATGTTTCGGTCCAAAATGACATAGTTAACCGTCAAGATTAAATAAAGTTTTTTTAAAAAGCCCTACGCCTCTTTTCTGGAGGCTTGGGCCATATAGAGTCACTACCGCACTGACTTAGTGTGTCTTAGCGGACGTTGTCGAGCTAGTAGTGCCCTACTGCAGAGGCACAGGCCTCTTTTTCTGGAGGCTTGGGCCATATAGGCAGTCTACCCGCACTAAGGTAGCTATTCTCGCCTTTAGCTGATTATACAGCGTTATGTTTAATTATAATTGTTATGACTATTTAACGATCCTTCTTAAACATGGAAGAAAAGCGGTCACCCATCCAAATACTGACCACGGTCGACGTTGCTTAACTTCGCTTATCGTTTCTGATAGACGAATGCGACTGTTTGCTGGATGCTTGTGGTGCGGCGGCAAAGAGGAGATCTCCTGCCAGGCGAAGTGTTATGCCTGGGGACCGCCGTGGTCCACTTATCATTTTTTTTTTTTTTTTTTTTTCTCTAACTACTGGCTACTGTTGTTGGCCGCAGATGGCCTTTACAACTACACGCGGACTAACTTTTGCTGCGGTGCTGCTTGCACTCTTCAGCGAAAAGTTGGGGCGGTTTGCGCAAGGGTGTCCTAGACACGAACCTCGGCTTGGGCAACCGCTCTTAGAAACTAAAATTTGTATCTAACTAAATTTTACCGCCGTTTCGGAAAATAGCAAAGGCGTTCTGAAGAGAAGAAACGGCAAGAAACTCTTCAGCACTCGCCTATTATTATTTAAATCTAACTAGTCGAAGCGCCCGGGTATATTAGTGAACCTAGTATACCCGCGCGCTCGAGTGTGTGTGTGTGTGTTAAAACTAAACTGTCTAATGTTCCGTCGCCGCCGGCGGCGACGTATTCTGTATATATTTCTATGATCTGTGTTCGCGGACGCGGGCGCTGAAGGCGCTTGAGCTTTGAGCCTGCTGGTTATATCATCGTCAGAGGCCACTTATCATTCTGTTCGGTTTTCTATATATACTCATCGACAGAAGAAACTTTGATAGCGCGATGTAGGACGCGTGACGTCAGCCTTGCTTGTAGCGGTATAATATGATCCGCTACAAGCTTTACAATTCTCAGAAAATAATTAACTGTAGGTTTCTCGCATAAACTGATACTAATTTGACGCACAAAACCCTACAATAAACAATTATTTAAAATTAAAAGCCAACACGAAATCCTATGAAGGACAGTGATGAGGTTCATTCAATTTTGAAAATGCAAGTATTTACTTAAACGAAAAGAAAATTCGTTCAAAGGGATACTAGTTGATAAATTTCAACGAAAATGTTTAATATTTTAAAGCAGGTATTTTATTTGTTTCGACTAAAACAATAGTAAATATCAGATTTTGAGTCAAGAATCTAACAAATTCTGTTAAAATTATTATTTTCTCTAATTCAAAACAATATTATCTTAACTGAACATTTCACTGGCTTTGATTTAAGATACAATTATTTTCATCGAAAAATATAGTTTTTAATAAGTGACGTCGCAGATTTAAGAAAACCATGATTTTGGCGCAAAATAAATTATATTAAAGCAAAATATATTTTTTTTTCAAACGAAGAAAAATAAAATGTTGCATATAAAAATGTATTTATTTTATACAAGAACATTAACTGTCTTAGGGTAATTAATTTAAGTTTGGTTGATCTAAAACGAACATTTATTTGGTTAAAAAAAAATTTGTTCATACGAAAAGAAGTTTATCAATTTCGATTGATAAAATGATTTTTTTTCTGGGAAATAATATTGCCTTCTGTGAACAAAATAAGTCCAAAATAGTTGGATTTCTTGACTGAATGCAAATTACTTTGGTGGAATAGAACTTGGAAACTCTTTTTTTTCCGTGTACAGACTCTGTAGGCATGTACACACACACTATTAATATTTGCCTATCAGATATTAGAGCTTTTATTGCACATAAACGCACATTTTTACACTGAAACACTGTTAAGAACGCTTTTCCTCCACATAATTGCTACACCTCCATATGGTCTTCCACTTAGTATTCCCTCCGCAGTGTCTACAGCAGATGTGTCAGTAAACCCGAAATCTGGATCAATACTGCCTAAGAAAGGTATGTCATGTGGCAACAGCCACGTTTCCTGCAGTGCAACAATATCAGCGTATTGAGCAATGTGTATAAATAAATAAATAGGGCTGGTTACACGCTCACAATGTAATGTGGGAGTCAACCTCCTTTTTTACCCGACTGCGGCGTAGCCCAAAAAAATGTGGGTTATGTATTTTTTCTGTTATCATTAATGAGTTTATTGCTTGCTTTGATATGTTATTAAAAGTTAAGTTGTTTTGTTTCACAGAAGATATACCTTTTTCTATTTATATTTTTAGCATTAAAAAGAATAGATGCTTTGCTATAAGTGTCAAATTGTAGATATTTTAAAAATTGAAAGTACGTACAATCTATAGTTTGGAAAAACATGGATTCGGAAAATTCAGGCTTTATCAAATTTATTATTTGGACAAATAAGATTAGGTATAGAACAAATTTTGTAAAGTCTATGGTGTAGAAAACTGTGAATTAGAACCCCATGGCTGACACCGCATGTATCCTATGACCGTTCCTATGTCCGCTAGTATGTCGTCAACGGCTCAACCGATTTCGATAAATGATACGTTATTAGATTCGTCTTGATCTTCGACATGCGAGTCACTGTAATGGCTACTACTTACTTTTATGCGATTTATGTGCGGATAAAAAAAAATTTTAAAGATTCTCGAGTTAGGTATTATTAAAGGACTTTAAAAGGCGTGTCCGAAAATATTTATCACTTACCTAATAAAATAGTTAATCGCGTAGAAAAAAAAGTAAAAAAAAATACTAAAACTAAAAAGCTGAAAAGAAAAATAAATAATTTAATAAATAAAAAAACCTTAACTCAACTTATTTCTATTCAAAAACAAAAGTTCAAATAGTGATACAGATTGCTTAAACTATTTAATATATAGTAGTTACCTTAAAATCAGTTGCATCTGCTTAAAGTTAATTAATTGGTATGTTTTTTTATTTCTTTTAAGTTCTTAATGTTTTTGCAGTCGGGTTTATTTATTTTGTGTATTCTTTTCTGCTCTGTTCGCTTCGATTCGGGTTACAAGGTGTTCCATAAGGATTGCGCATAAATCGTAAATTACCAATTTTAGAGCACTTAATAACATTAAGATCAGGAATGGAATAATAAACCCCTTTTGCCAGGTCTTTATAAACTATAAAAACAAAGTCAGAATTGAACAGCGGATATGTTAGAAAATATTCAGTGTTTTCAACAATATTTGACACATTATGTTAGTATATCAATCGTTTAGCTATATCATTCTATCACCTTAATCACCTAAGCCTATAAATGACGTAAGTTATGGTTGTTTGAGTAAGTAGGCCACTTCGTATTCAAACTGTGTAGTCAACGCCGTAACATATACTTACATAATTATCTACCCTCTTAAGAGAATACGATTCGCGGCGCCTCGCAACGGGCTTCATACAAACGAATTTCTCATTTGTTTTTGATATTTACTGATCAATCACTGTAAAATTTTTTAGTCATAATCCGAAGCCTCTTGAGAGAATACCTATGTCTGTGGTTTACCAAATTTTTATAGGTTTTTGTTATAAAAGTGAGAAAAGCGTTTTTTGGTAATAGTGCCGACCTTAAATCCTGAGCTAGCGAAGTAGGCTAGAATTAGATCACGAGCGTAGCGAGTGATTTAAATATAGACTACTGAGCATAGCGAGGGATTTAAAGGCACGAGACCGAAAAATTTGGTCACGCGTCCAACGTACAATTTTCACCTCTACCAGCGAGAAAAATTTTCATGTGACTTTTCTGGTAAAAAGTTAAGTTCGGCATTGGAGGCTTGTTATCTCAATTCTTCTGGTGTCAGAGACATATCTTCGTAGCTTGTATCGCTCATTTTTCAAAAAAAACAGAATTATTAATTAAATAAACAACCTTATGTTCAAAAAACTAGCTTGCCGCCATTTCACTTTATTTTTTTTAAAATTGAGGTTGCGTTCGGAATTGTACCTACTACAACCTCAGTCATTGCTATTAAAACAACGTATGATATTTTTTAAGTTACCTGTATAAACTTTTAATAATACTAATATAATAATACTAATAATTTATCTCAACTCACTTAAAAACGAAAAAATGCTATGTAGTTATATTCTTAATTAAAATGAACAAGGGTATTTGTCCCGAAATTTGTTTCTGACCTGTCATTGTCTTTTTTTTTTTCTTTATCGGGTTAATTCCAAAAGTCAATGTTTGAACAGTGAATTACTTTGCCTCACTAGTGAGCAAAATTCGATTTTGCTTACTGAATTTGGACAGCAAAACATCCTTTTCGTGCTGGTGAGGTGAAAAAAGTTTTTATTAACTAGAAATCTGTTTTGAAACCATTTGTATGAAAAATTAGAATGCTGTATAACTTTTGAGCTATAAAATTTAATAGAAAACTGCAGTCCTAGATATTTATTACTAGAACCTGTCTTCAAAATTTCGTGATGTTTGATCAGCAAGTGCCAAAAATAAGTGAGAAATTCGTTTGTATCAAGCACGCTGAGAGGCGCTCCGAATCGTATTCTCTTAAGTCTTGCAATGTTGCTATGTGCTAGGGCTCAATACATTATAAATACTCGACACGTGGCTTAATCTATTCCCTTTTGTTTCAATATTTATTGCCCAATTCCGATAATTGCTTGAACTTTTGGCGGTGGCTTTTTATTGGCTAGCTTTTGTTTTTGTAAGGTCAATAAGGGAACAGTAGCAAAAAAAAGGTTACTGTTATTATTTCAAATATTAGGAACAGATACAAACTTTTCTAAATCAGAACTACAGGCGTCGTATTAAAAAGGTTGTACACTTACGATTATGCGAACCGGTCAGAAAAGTCTGTTGTACTGAACAGTCAATGATGGTGTGTTTTTTTTTAGTTTAGTTGTTTGTTACACATTGCATTAGTGTTGTGTTTTAGATTCAACTCACAGTCACGATTCATAGGGTTTCGTACGCAAAGTTTGACACGAGATCCTATCTCCCCACTAAGCCAACGCCATCTGTCTATATAGCTACCACAGGGCTGTATTTATTATAAAATTAGTGCGAAAAATTTGCTACACGCCTAATTTAAATCATTCGGTTACAAGACAACATTTCATTAACCACCATTTTTTCTTCTGCTTAACTTTAAATTAAATATTGGCTGATAAAAAAGCAGTCTTTCAGTATTGTAAGGGTTAATACAATAAGGGTGTGTGTGTATACACAACATATGTGCCATAAACTTCGAGTTCCGTAATCTGTCTGTCTGTGTGGACTTCGCAATTGTGCAAAAGAGACAAAGCTAATGAGCTGCAAATACCTATCTCTTTTCAGTAAAATAACAACAAAACGTTAGAAAGAGACAGGAGACCGCAAATTTGCGTCATCGCGTTCACACTTTCGCGACTGCTTTTACTTTATATGTACATAAATGCAATACAATCAAAGTTATGTTATAGATATCTAAAATAAAATAAAAAAATATCGTCTACTAAAGACGAAATGTTTTTATCCATAAATCTTTTGTTTATAGTTACGAAACAGTTGATAAACAACTTGGTGTTTACGAAGCAGTTGAATAAAACATTAATCGTCCCCGGACACCACTCCAGCGACAGTTGAATTTAGCAGCCAGCCAGGCAGCCAGGGTCGCTGACTAGGCAGCTGAACACGGAGTGACCTACTGAACTAGGCAATTTGTTCTATCCTTAGACACACAGTTACTTTAAGCTCTAATAAAACTTGACACGTGTGTACTGAGAATGTTACATTTATTTATTACATAGGTAACTATGTAAGAAGTTGTATCTTGACTCTTTAGTGAAAAATATATGTTAGGGTTTACCTAACTACTTTAATAATATTAACATTGATAAAAATAAATCATTTAAATGGTTAAAAAAAGACAAATATTAGGTATAAGTCTCGAATTCAAAATGTTCGCTATTCATGATCAATTTGTTATTACACGCCAAATAGAGAAACGCCTCTTCTCTTCGCGCTTTCCTACCACACTAGGCAATTTCCGTCGTCATGGCTGCGAATGTGCACCCGGTGCCTAAACAAAACGATAGATCAGATCCATCGAATTACAGGCCTATCGCTGTTACCTCTCTCCTCTCCAAGGTGATGGAGCATATGATCAACACACAGCTTCTAAGATACCTAGAAGAAGACGACCTGGTCAGTGACCGTCAATATGGCTTTCGCCACGGTCGCTCGACTGGTGACCTTCTAGTGTATCTCACACACCGATGGGCAATAGCCATTGAGAGTCAGGGGCAGGCATTGGCGTGTAGCCTGGACATAGCGGAGGCGTTCGATCGGGTCTGGCACCGGGGTCTTCTATCGAGGTTGCCATCATACGGAGTACCCGAGGGTTTGTGCAAATGGGTGGTTAGCTTTTTGTCTGGCAGACGCATACAAACTGTAGTTGACGGTAGTTGCTCTGATAGCATGGACATTAATGCTGGTGTTCCGCAAGGGTCTGTGACGTCTCCTACGCTGTTTCTACTGCATATTAATGACATGTTGGACATCAAATACATGCATTGCTTTGCAGATGACAGTATTGGAGACGCTTATTACATGGGTCGTGCAAACATCGCTCGTTCCGTTGTGGAGGAAAACCGCGGAGAACTTGTGTCTCAAATCGAGACCACACTGTCCAAGGTCTCTGACTAGGGACGGGTAAACTTGGTCCGATTCAACCCTACAAAGACACAAGTGTGCTCGTTCACCGCTAAGAAAACCCTATTCACTGTGGTCCCATAATTCCAGAAACCTCCCCTCTCCATCTCCAAGAGCTTTGGGATCCTTGGTGTTGACATCTCCAGCGATGTTCAGTTCCGAGATCATTTGAAAGACAATGTGAAGCTGGCGTCCAAAAAACTAGGTGTACTCAATAGAGCGAGGCAGTACTTTACGTCAGGGCAGAGAGTTTCCTGCTTTACAAGTTGCAAGTTCGGCCCCATATGGAGAACTGCTGCCATCTCTGGGCGGGTGCACCTGGGTACCAGCTTGGCCCTTTGGACTCGGTTCAACGAGGGGCTGTGAGAATTGTCGACGATCCCAAACTCACTTACCGTATCGAACCCTTAAGTCTGAGGAGAGTTTTGCCTCCCTGTGTGTGTTCTACCGCTTGTACAATGGGATGTGTTCTGAGGAATTGTTCGAAATGATGACCACGGCTACTTTACCATCGCACCGCTCGCTATCGGCAGGGAATCCATTCTCACACTTTAGAACCGAAATGGTCGCGTACAGTGCGGTTTAGAGAAACTTCCTCCCGCGAACGCTTGGGTTGTGGAGTGAGCTCCCTGCCAAGGTTTTCTCTAAGTACTACAGTATAGGGTTCTGCAAGAAAGAAGTTATTGGATTTTTGAAGGGTCGACAACGCGTGAGTGATACCTCTGGTGTTACAAGCGTCCATAGGCCACGGTGACCGCTTACCATCAGGCAGATATACATTATAGGAAGATATTGACAAAAAATGTAGATTATGTCACAAGAAAGGAAAAGATATTCATTATATTACATCAGGTTGTGAAGTGTTGGTCAAAAAATAATTTTAAAATAATATTGGTCACTTATAAAAAATTAAAATTTCCTGTATGTAAGCTATGGTGGCAACATCAAATGTTACAGCCTGTGGTAGTTGAAAATGACAATATGATAATATTATGAAAAATCGACATTCAAACGGATGTAAGAGTAGAACGCAACACACCAGACATTATTTATTTAAAAAAGAAGATAATAAAGTTTATCTCATCGATATTAGTGTGCCGTCAGATTACAACGTAACAAAACAGGAACAAGAGAAAGTAACTAAATACCAGGATTTAAAAAATGAAGTGAAGATACCTTGGAACAAACAAATTTTTATAATTCCAATAGTTGTTGGATCGACTGGAATGATTTCAAAGAAATTCGTAAAATATATCAAAGTTTTAGATGCTGATATTAGAAAAGATATCATCCAAAAACAAGCAGAAATTGATACTTGTATGTATCATTATCAAAAGATTTCTCAACACTTAACAACCAAGATGAAGAAGAGCAAAGCATTAGTTATTTTTTTATCAGAAATGAAACAATAAACATTTTCCTTACTTGGAATATTTCGTTAACGTTTTTATTACTATCTATGAAACCGAGTATACAACATCTCGAGTAATAATTATATATTGTATTTTGTACCGTTGCTATCGGGGCCGCGCCTAGGTTCTGATGCAACCTGTTTTGTTTCTGGCAACACTGCTTTGTGGTTGTCATTATTCTGCAAAATAAAATAACCTATTTTCTCAGCAAAGTGTTTTGTTTTTATATATAGAGAAAGTTCGTGTCTATTTTACTTACTGTACGTGCAAGTGCAAAAAATACGTCAAGGAAGGTTGTACAATTTTGTTTATATTTTATTATTTTAAGTTAGATCATGTCACTACCTTTTATACCCACTCTCAGTTTAAACTGTAATTTAGGGCTCACTTAGGTCCCCTTAGAAGACATAGGACAGACAGATTTGGTCCGTAATACGTAATAAGATTGTCGCGCCTACTCTGGGTGGACCGGCGCCGCAGTCAGTCATAATCTTTGACAAGTCGCGGCTGCGTGCACAATGTTTTGATTGAACTAATTTTATATATAGAGTGGATAAGTTAGTGAAACAAATTACCCATACACAAACAAACTCACTAGGTACACCACAAATTTACACAAAAAAGTTATTTAATAATTTTACTTTCGACTTCGTGTGGCCCAGTTTTTAGGATCCAACTATTGAAGTAAGTTAAGTCGCCTTATATTTTCATGAGGGTTAGATTGTACCTGTCATCTATGACAAAACAAATAGATCTTTGTGAAAATAATAGTGATAAAAATTTAGAAATAGACACAAATCAGTTTCAGTACACACTAGATTTAAAGTTATATAGTTACGTATAGTGCTCCGCAGCCTCACTCGTGGAAATTCTATTGCAGTAGGACCTCTTAATCGCTAGTTCTTTTCATGAATTCTATGATTACCAAGGCGGATAAAATAAAGTGTAAACTTTAATCTGTTAAATTCAGTCAAATACAACTAAAGGTGTTGATTCAAATAGAGTTGTACTGAGCGGCCTCCACGCGAGACGATTCATTTTCAGTGCTCACTCCCGGGGTCTATAACATCTTCGTGGGAGAGCATCGTTTTGTATTGTCGTCAGATTTATCTTCACGAAGATATATGTAACTATAATTTTTGTAACTTCTAAACTTTCGGTGTATGACGTTCAAATGTTTGCTGTGACATATGGCTGTCGCTAGTGTCGCGCAAGTTCAAAGCATTTTTATATCACATGTGGTTTTAATTTTTGCCACGAGGTCAGAAAAAAATTCCAACACGCGCCTTATGGCGTCAGGCTAACCAGGCCACATGCACTCTCCAGTCGTATCGTTTTGAAAGCAACTCTGTTCTTAGTAAGTAATGCGTCGGCCTGTGCCACGCAGAAGGACGTATGAGGCGCGCAGTGAAACGAAATTGTTCCTCATTGCGTTAACAACAGAGTAATTAAGCTTTCAAGTTTTTTTTGGTGAAAATTCTGTAATATACTAGTTCTATCTTTATTCATCATACAGAAACGTATGATGAATTAAGATAACGATTCACTCGGACTCGAACATTAAATTACCCCGAGTCGCTACTTCATCTACCTATTTATAAGTTTACCCCAATATATACAGGCTGATAAGAAAGTTATCCTGGGCAAATGTATTAAAACAAGAAGGCACTTAGTATTCAAAAGTAAATAAATTGTATTTTCAAGTTCTCAAATCTAGAACATAAAGTTTATGACGCTTTCATAAGCTTTAGGATTAGTACTTTGAAAGCTGATATAATTAAAAATTTACCTGTTAAGTTGAGTTAAGAAAGCTGGCAGTCATCTTAAGCAGTTTTAAGAGTATTTAGTTTATTACGAACTTTGTTGTTCATTGTCCAGATTTAAGAACAAAAGGTTTGTTAAAAAAAATTGAAACTAGGTAGAGGGGTTTAAAGCAGGTATTGAGAAATGTGTCCATATTTATGTGAATTCAAAACTTGAATGAATCTACATCTACACTAATATTATAAAGAGGAAAGATTTGTATTTTTGTATGTTTGTAACGAATGAACTCAAAGACTAGACCGATTTCAAAAATTCTTTTACCATTACAATGCTACATTATCCCTGAGTAAGATTGGCTATATTTATTACTAGGAAAAATTATGGTACTTACTAAATCTTCAATAATGTAACCCAAGTGTAAAAAAATTGCCATAAAATGTCTTGTAGTTTTGACCATTTGGTTTTGATTACCTATTAATTATTAAAATTGAAAGTTCGAGTAGCTCCACTTAAAGTAGTGTGTTTTGCTTGACCTTAAAAGCGCTACCCCTGCTTACCTGCGTTATCAATTAAAATTTTTATTTTCTCCTTTGTGCAAAGCAAATTTCAAAAATGTGCGTCTACAGAAATATGTAACCAGTTATATGTTATTTTTAAAATGTTTTGTTATTTTTGTAGGATAAATCTGCGAGTTGTAGATAGCCTACCAGCTAAAAACTGCCACTTTTAGCTAACTATTACAATTAAACAATCGCATAAGACGCAGTGAATGAACGAACGAGCGTCGACGATAAGGGTCAGCTCATACCGAGACGCGACGTAAAGCGCCTTGAAGATGCTCTTATTGAGCTGACCCTAAGTCTTTGTAAAAACCAATCCGAAATTTATAAATTTAACCTACCCTCTTAAGTTTAATTTAATACTGTTCGTTTTCTGCGAAAATAAGCTTATATAAAGGTAATGAATTTCAAAAAGATAATAATTAATCTTTCGATCGTCGAATGGCGCATATAGCTGGCTACTGAGCATCAATGAGTTCTGAGTTCGCTTTGCAAAAAAATCGTGGTCTGGAGTTGACAGCATAATAAATAATAAAGAATGCGCCTACTAGTTCAGGGAAATTATTTTTTCAAATTTAAAGGTAACATAGCGCCGTCTAGTAATATCTTATTGAACCATTCAAGTTTATAGGTAATTGCTGTTACACTACATCGATAGATATAAACTATGTTAAGATTATAAGTTGTGTTAGCGCTTTACAACAATAAGTAGTGACCGCCCTACAGGCCTTAGTGCCTCATAAGCCATCGGAATAGGGGCACTGGTTTTTTTCGTGTCAGCAAAAATCTTCCGCGGCGAAACTTTGATGGGCGTTATAATTATATTGGTAAGTAGTTTCTATTGAATATTTTTATTACTGATCGTGGTTTCAGTCATTTTTTTTCCTTCTTTGCATGCATTAGAGTTTTAATTACATTGTTTATTATGTTTTATTGCTAAATATTTATTTAATATTATTATTAAATAGGGCAAGTATCCGCATCAAAAAGGATAGTCGCCTTACTTTCTTTCGCGGATAGCCCCTAGAGTAACTAAAAAATTTCTTAAAAAGCAGACAGATATTATTTTTTTGTTGTTTTTTTCGAATTTACTCTGACTTAACTAAACTACTTATTAAACTATTTAAACTATTAACTATTAAAACTATCTAAACTATTGAATAATGTTAATTAATATTTTAAAATTGTACTTAATAAAAGATCTCAGTAAATTATAAAGACTGTTAAATTTAATTAATATAAGTTTATTTCTATCCAAAATAAAAATCGTACGGAGGTTACTTACTTTCCCCGCACAAGGCAAGTATCCCCCAAAGCATTTTCGACGCTAGGCTACTATCCGCCATAGTAGGCAACTATCCCTCTTCTGAGAGATGAAATAAACCAGTATTTACTCAAAACCATTGTTAATTTCGTATACAAAAATTGGCTTTTTAGAAGATAAAAGACCTATGTTGTGCGATACATACTGAATATTTTCAGCAAGTTCATATTTTAAAAAGAATAAAGCTGTTTCGAAAAGCGCGGCAAGTATCCGGCTTTTACCCAACGGATAGGTGGCGTCCAGAATTGTCCATGCACTTTTACAGCCTATAGTATACATATTATGCATAAATGTGTGTACATATGTTTGAATTGTTGTTGTGTATTTGTTTAGTTTGGTTCCTAAATTGTTTGATATACACTCATAATGAATTTTGTTATGGCTTTTTCCTGAAGACTTGATTCTAAAGTGACGTAACGATTATTTTAATCTTGTATATATTTTTATTTTATTTTATATAATGCTAAATGTTCCCAAACTATTGTCTAATTCTATTTCTCATTTTAAACTTAACTGACACTTCTTCGAGTTTTTCCCCGTCGCTTGCGGAACTGTATACTTTCATTCTTTTGAAACAAAGTAGATTACAAAAAGTGAAAGAATTTTCACAATCGATTAGCCCCTTAATTCAAGTCAGTAAAAATCATCTAGTTCCTAGATGTTTATGGTCTACATTGTTTGTTTACTTTACAGGTTTCAACATTAATCTAGAAATTGAAAATGTAAAACATCAATGTAGGTCATAATGAACTCAGAATCAGATAATTTTTACCGACTTGATTAAGGCCCCAAGTATTTCTGGTGATTATGCTAAACGTATACCTATACAAAAAAATATTATTCACAGTATTCGTTCATAATATAAGTTAAGATGTGAGAGCTTTCCTTTTATGAAGTCGTCTAAAAATGTAAGTGCCAAGTGCCTTTCGAGAAAGTCGCTTAAATGATAAAAGCTCAGGTAAATGCAGTTCCAACTAACTTTGTTACCAATTTTGTTGCTGGCTTAATAGTTAGATATGTTTCGAAGTAAGTACATAACTAACGAAAACGCATTCTCTTTTAATATGCACATATTTGTTGGTACCTTTAATATGCACAAGTTTGATGTTACCTTTCAATATGCACATGGTTGTTTATACTGCAACCAGCTTGGTTAACTTCACTTGGCTGCAGGAGGTATTTAATTCTTATCCGGGAATCCTACTAGGATGTATGAAGGATAAGCAGAGAGGTCCAAAATTATATGTTTATTTTCCTTTTATCTTATGCTAGCGGCTATAATAAAGAATTTCATTACTTAATACTAGTATAGTAGTATATAATCTCGTCGTGTTGTCGGTGGTGGCCGAGTGGTTTAAATTTCACTTCACGTCCCAAGTGGCGGAGGTTCGAACCCCGGGGTCGGCGTGTACTAATGAGTCTTTTCTTAATTTCTCAAGTACACTGATTTATATATTCACACCACTGGCTTTTCGGTGAAGGTAAACATCATGAGGAAACCTGAATACGTCAAGAAAAAAAAATGACGTATGTGAAGTCCACAACCCGCACTGGGCCCGCGTGTGGAATTTGGCCCAAATCATCCTCGCTTATGGTAGGGGTACGCTGAGGGTAGGCCGTGCCCCAGCAGTAGGGACGTATGAAGGGTGGCAAGCAAAAATTATATAATCTTATGCTATGGTGTAGGTCTATCTTACTTATTCTAGATTCAAGAAGTGGCACATATTAGAAATCTATAAAAATACGGAAGCTATATAGGGAAAGATAAAAAAAAATCTTTCATAATCACATCAAAATGAGTTTACTCGTCTTATATTCAGTTAGGAACCTAATTATTTATTAAATAAATCGATTAGACATTGTTAACATATTAATCGAAAAATCGGCAAGAATTTCTATATATTGGTAAACCCTTTCTTTTATAAATTTAAAACATGGAAAATCAGTACAAGAAGATGTCGCGCTAAGCATAATTACCATAAAATCTGATGTTCTAAGTTCGATCGTATTTTAGTATACTTAACTTGTTGTAACATTTAACTTACTGTCAACTCGAGAAAGGCTTAACGGACTGACAATTTTTTTTAATGGAAAAATCTATACTTGTACTCATTATTTTAGTTAAAAATCCTACATAGAAGAACATAGCTTTTACCACCAAAAACACCATATCTTAAGCTTCGATATAAAAAAAATCAAAAAGACCGCTCAATCTTCTGTTCTGTTTTGTTTTGACATCTTAATTTATATTAACGGCTTGATAGAATTAGTAATTTAAAAAAAAATGTTTGGTAGCAAGTACCGCACAAGCAACTTCTCTTGAGAATATTTTTTTTATATTTGAGTATTTATACATAAAGATTATTATCGCGTCTTAAAAACAATTGTTTTTTTTAGTGATGAAAACAAACAGCTGGACCGATTTTGCTCACACTTTTTTCAGATCTAGTCATGACGTGGCGTATCGATTGATATAGTCACGAGACAAATTGGTCGATTGGTTCTTGAAGTATCGAGGGGAAAAAAAGCCTAGATACATAAATACATACGCACACACACACATATATTTGTTTGAAGTACCACCTGAGAACTATAGTAGTATCTAGCCATCCGAGGACTGCCAATTAGTAACTTTGATTGGTCATATTGCTATCAAACCAAAAGTGAAAGAAACAGTAAATAAAATTAGTAGCGATCAGCCCATTCTTATAGCGATGTCTCAATTTTCATACACTAGACTTTTCATGACCCATTCGAGGACCTTACCTACGCTAATATGCCTAGGAAAATAAAATGTTTTAAGGACTTTTGTGGAAGCAAACCGAGGATGTCGACACATGACGAGGAATATCCAGGACGTAATTTTACTCATATTTTCTTGAGAGGTAGAGGTGAGGACATTTTGCAAGTTCTATTATATTGATGCGAGGACGTTTTCCCGAGCTGACCGTGTACAATGCAAGGACTTGTTGGAAAACTTAAATTTCTATACAAGTAAACAGCAGTTACTTCAGTTAGCCTACCTGTTGCCATTACCACGGCGAGGTACTTACATAAGCCGCGTCGAAACTTCGACAATTGATCTATAGATGTGACGGGGCCAAATTTTTTAGAATAGCATCTATGATAAAAATATTTCTTTTAAAAAAGTGCAAAGTAATAAAACAAGCAAGTATTATCTCTGTTTTAAAACCATATTAGTAACGATATTTTTTTAACAGAGAATTCAACAGTTTTGTTTTAAGTCATTTGAATCATATGTTTAGTTTTTAGGGTTCCATACCCAAAGGGTGCCAACGGAGCCCTATTACTAAGCCTACTCTGTCTGTCCACCCATTAAGAGGCTCTATCTTTTAGACTGAAATAGGTAAAAGCTTGAATTTTTCACACAAAATGTGTTCTAATGGGGAATTATGTAACAAATAGTAAAATGTTAAAATTTAAAGGGGACCCCATACAACAAACGTTATTTTATTTGCTAATAAATTTTAAAGTGAATATAATATAACTAAATATTCTGTGAATATTTCAAGCGTCTACCTTTTGCCGTTATCAATATCGAGAAAAACGAGAAAAAAAAACAAGTTTGTTGTTTGGGAGCCCCCTTAAATATTTATTATATTCTGATTTTTAGTGTTTGTTCTTATAGCGGCAACACATTACCTGCAAAATCTTTAACTGCCTAACTATCCCGTTTATGAGATACAGCCGGGTGACAGACTGACGGACGGACGGACGGACGGACAAGTGAGTCTTAGTAAAAGTAATAGCGTACCGTTTTACCCTTTGGGTACGGAACCCTAAAAATTAAAAAATAAATATGAAACAGAATGTATAGAAAAGGCTAAAACTAATAATAAAACCTTGTGGAACTGTATTAAAAATATTACCAATTTAAACTACCTAATACTGAATTTAAAAAATTCAAACAGAACCCTAAAGAGTCTTTAGTTCATAAACTGACACTTTCGTGATTAGGGAAAACTCTTGCAAATCAGATAACTACTAATGATGAGTCTGTAGATCAATACCTTGATTTGATTCCTTCCCTTCCCAACTCTATTTTTGTCACTTAACCTAATCCTTTAGAAGTGGAATCAATCATCAATAATCTTAAAACCGAATCATTTGCCGGCTGGTATAACATTCGTACTAAATTTTTTAAATTGGCTGTGAAGGAACTCCAGTGATAACCCATTTCTGTGTTATATCTTTTCGCAATTGCATTTTTCCGCTCATACTTCAAAGGTCAATTATTTACCCAATTTTTAAAAGTGGAGACAGCGACGATATCATCAATTATAGGCCGATTTCCGTACTTTCTAAAATTCTCGAAAAATTAATCAACTTATCGGACCCATTTTGATGAAAATAAAAAACGTTCAGTCTCTTTAAAAAATATAAACACTTTGAAAAAGAAGTGTTTTAACCTGTTAACATATTTGTTTTAAATTTTTTCTACAGAAATACGTTATATATTTGACAGCTCAATCTGTCATAGAATTAAAATCCCATATCCAACCTCCCTGTACTACACATAAACTCGCCATATACTAAAAATAAATACTAACCTAATGTAAATAAAGGTCACTTGTCCTAACGCGAGTGACATCTTACGAATTTTCGATCAGGACACGTGACCTGACGCGAGTTTAACAGTTTTTACCCATCACAAAAAAAAAGTGCACAGCGCCGCTAAAGAAGTTTTCACTTCAAAAATTCTGTTTTGAAATATCGAAGTGGCCAGTGTTGATCCACCCCGCTGCCACAGACGCCGCGGGCGATGGATTAAAAAGAAATAAAGGCAGGAACGCGAAAACTCATAATTTTTCATCTTATTTTTTGAGTTTAATTTAATTATGGGATTTGATTTTCTTTTAATAATTGCCCAAATATGAATAGCATGACCATTAATATAAAATAATCTTCGATATTTTTAATTTTTTACATTTTTACTATTAATTTATAATTATATTATATTATTAATTATATTATAATTATATTCATGCGGCTTCGCCCGCGCTATATTTGGTATTCGACTTATAGTTATTCCAGTGTTAAAATTCGGGCCGATTGGATGCTCCGTTGCGACCTGAAGCAGTAAAACTCGTGTCAAAAAATATTCCCCTAGGATCTCTTGGTCGGGATTTAAAGAATACTATGTCATTCTCCGTCTCTTCAACAATGCCTGTGCGAAAAATCAGCTGAATCGTATTCGTTTGAAATTCGGACTTTCATCCCCTCTAGGGGATGATTTTCCATCAACGCTGAAAAACGTCAATTTAAATTTTCAACCAAAAGGCTAAATACCAATTTTCACGCATATAGCTTCAAAAATAAAGATTTTTCATACAAACTTCCAACCCCCATTTCAAGTGGAATTTTGCAAAACCCTTTCTTAGTGAACACTAAGAAATACGTTATAACAGAAATCTCTGTGCAATTTTCAAGTCTCTAGGACCAGCAGTTTAGGCTGTGCGTTGATATGTCAGTCAGTCAGTCAGTCACTAGAGACTTCTTCAATATATGTATTTAAGATATTATATGTCTGTTTTCCTTTTTTCTGCGTTTTTGAGAAAAGCTCAAGTCTCGGCCGTGAAGCCATTTCTGGGTGCGTATTATTGATGGCCTTAACTTATATAGGTACGGCCGTCAAACTCTACTTATACATTAAATTACTGCCCTACTTTTAGATGGTGCAGAATCGTACCACATCACAGCTAATAAATAATGCCGCCGGGGTCAATGACTTGACTGACCTTATTCTTAGGTTCCCAACTATAAGTCAAGTCCTTCGTACAATTCTTAGTCTCACTCGTGTTTATGAGACTTTCCAGAAATTTAATCGTCGGAAGAAACTTAAAACAAAAGACAAAACTCTTTTTTTTTTTTTTCTAACTACTGTCTACTGTTGTTGGCCGCAGATGACCTTTACAACTACACGCGGACTAACTTTTGCTGCGGTGCTGCTTGCACTCTTCAGCGAAAAGTTGGGGTGGTTTGCGCAAGGGTGTCCTAGACACGAACCTCGGCTTGGGCAACCGCTCTTAGAAACTAAAATTTGTATCTGACTAAAATTTACCGCCGTTTCGGAAAATAGGCGTTCTGAAGAGAAGAAACGGCAAAAAAGTCTTCAGCCCTCGCCTATTATTATTTAAATCTAACTAGTCGAAGCGCCTGGGTATATTAGTGAACCTAGTATACCCGCGCGCTCGAGTGTGTGTGTGTGTGAAAACTAAACTTTCTAATGTTCCGACGCCGCCGGCGGCGACGTATTCTGTATATATTTGTATAATCTGTGTTCGTGGACGCGAGCGCGGAAGGCGCTTGAGCTTTGAGCCTGCTGGTCATCCCATCGTCAGAATCTGTTATAACGTGCCTCGGATATCTAAATGGTCCTAAGGCCACTCTATTGGGGGCATAGTTACACGATTGCCTAATTAGGGGATTGGGGTGGAGGGCTGCCAACTCAAAGTAGCGTTTAGACGAATCTTTGATGAAGGCTTTTATGGTTGGAACCCCGAAATCACAAAGGGGAACGATGTTACGCATATAGTACGGGGCGCCGACTGCGCCTCGCATAAAGCGATTTTGTATGACTTGCAAGGAAGTAGTGTTGGTGTGACCAAACGCTACGCTCGCATATGTGAGTATGGGCCGAATACAAGTTTTTTAAAGCGTCACCTTATTTCTAAGAGACATTTTACTGTACTTGTTTAACATTGGCTAAAAGCGACCGAGAACGAAGGCTGCTCGATCTCTTACTCTTTTAATGTGGGCTCTGAAATTAAGACGAGAGTCTAAAGTGACCCCTAAGTATTTGACCTTTTTAACCCACGGACTGGGTTGGCCATATAGGTGGACTGGGGTGTATTTAACCTTTTTAACCCACGGACTGGGTTGGCCATATAGGTGGACTGGGGTGAGT